>CAWUFW010006065.1:0-682500 GCA_963921515.1 Calotriton arnoldi
AGTCAATTAAGCGCACGACACACTGTGAGCAACAACACACAACATGGGCCACACCCCCGAGCACTGCAGTGATGCACATGGCACAGGGCAGCACGCACACCAAGGAGATGGGACAACTGCAATACGTTGGCTGGCACACAACTATCACTCACTCATAACGATGCGTCCAATGCCATGTCCAGTAACCACAACAGACAGCAAATATGCAGGGCATGTCAGGCATGCACACACCTCAGACCATGCACTGTCATGCTGCCACAACACATGTCACGTTCGGCACCCATGGCTCACAGCATGTACCCCAAAAGCATATACCCTCCCAAATGCGAATCTGGGGCATGGCCCCCATGTTGCCATATGCGTTCCTAAGCGTTCCATTTGAACCCCAAAGCATATTCCCTCCCAAATGCGAATCTGGGGCATGGCCCCCATGTTGCCATATGCGTTCCTAAGCGTTCCATTTGAACCCCAAAAGCATATTCCCTCCCAAATGCGAATCTGGGGCATGGCCCCCATGTTGCCATATGCGTTCCTAAGCGTTCCATTTGAACTCCAAAAGCAAAGTACAAACCAGACCCAGGATGGGCCAGGAGCCCGCATACACCAGAGTCACAATGAGTAGGGGCAAAGCAACACACCCATCGGCATGGCCAATCCGTCCCATGCCACATGTGCACAGCACACAGTCCCATTGCCTAGCACACACACCTACAGATGCCACAGCCACACACTCGCCTCCGGGAAACCCATGTACGAGATTGCACGAACTGCCAATGTCAGACGACTAATACATACTTCGCCAGGTGCAACACAATAACAAATCTCATTCTCTCCACAGGTGACGAACTGCTGGACGCTGGGGATCGAGACAGCAGCCAGCACAGCCAGCCTACAAGCCCCCAACGAGGACACACGGATCTGGAGGATCTGTCCACCTCTTCGGACACGGACCACCAAGCTGGCCCATCTGGCGTGGCAGGGCCCAGCCGCTCCCCAGGACCCCTCCTACCCACCAACCCATCATCCAGGGATGCTGAACAGTCCCAGTCCCCTGCTGCCACTGTCGTTGCGGCCACACCCACGGTCATTGCGGCCACTACCACTGCCGCAACCGCCACCATCGCCGCACCGACCACCACCGCCTCCACCACCACCACGTCTTCGCTGGCACCAGCCCCAGCGCAGGTGGTGGCCCGGCCGACTGGATCCACCCTGGGAGCCACAGCGAGGACCGTGGTGAGCAATGTGGCTAGTGGGCAGGCCGGTGGCAGCAGGACTGGTAGGAGGAGCAGGGTCAGGAAACGCCAGCCTCCCTGGGAGCCATGCCCTGCCTCAAATGGCCAGAGTCCTTGGGGCCTATGAAGAGGCCCAAGGACAATGGGCCAGGTCTGCTACTGACACGCGGGAGGTGCTGGGGGTGCTGAGGTCCATGGACGCCCATATGGGCCAATTCGTGTCCCGTATGGACCAACTCGTGGACCTCATGGGCCAGCTGGTGGTGGCGGTGGGGTCACAGGCAAGGCCAGCAACACCACCTCCGCCACCACCTGCTAGGGCGCAGGCTCGGGCAGCAGTGTCCACTTCCCCTGCGTCCACAGCCAGTGAGCACACCTCACCCACCACCAGCAGGTCGCCACCACACACCCCCTCCCAAACGTGGAAGGGGCCGTCCGAAGAGGAAACAGATCTCCCGGGAGGACTTCGCACGCTCCAGTCGCAAGTGAGGCAGCCAGCCAGCCTTCCGCCAGCCTTCCTTGACCAGCCACTGCATTGACTTGCTCTACGATCCCACTCCACACAGCCATCTGGATGGCATGTGTGTGTTGGACTATGGACATAGAACCAGTGGGTACACCCTGATCATCACGCAGCCATGACCGACAGCTCATTGTCACTGCACGCACCACTTTTGTCATCACCTTACACACAATCACATGTCACAGTTTGTAATAAATGCACCTTTTTCACTAACTGCTGTTTGTGCCCTGTGTCTTTATTGTACGGAATACAACGGCCACCTTGGGCGGAAAGGCACCTGATGCGTGGCATGGAAATGGAATCCGGAGGGCCTGTAGGGACCTAGGGGTGGGAGACAGAACAGGAGCACATTCAATGAGTGTGTCACACACCCATCACACAGTACATGTCAACAACTACAAGCAATGTACACACATCGCACAGAGCAATAGGGCACAATGCCACAGTCACCAACAGTGGCATACTACCCTGGCCATGGAGCGTTGACACACTGCACGCAGTGAACATACGGCCACCCTGACACAGCACACACACACCTGCATAGATACAGACACATCATCCGTCGTACATGGACACTCACCGTCAAGTGAAGTAGCGGGCGATGAGCTGCTGGCGCACATTCCCAGCTTCCTCCTCTCCGCTGTCCACCTCACTCGAGCTGTCCTGGTCTGCGGGCTGGGGCCCTGGTTGATCTCCGTCATCCACAATGAGGGGATCTGCTTCCGAATGGCCAGATTGTGCAGCATGCAGCACGCCACCACTATCTGGCACACCTTCTGTGGGGAGTACGCCAGTGCACCCCGGTGCGGTCCAGGCACCTGAACCTGGACTTGAGGAGGCCAAAGGTACGCTCGACCACACGTCTGGTCCTCCCATGTGCCTCATTGTATCGATCGTCTGCTGGGGTGCGAGGATTCCTCAATGGACTGAGCAGCCATGCCCCATTCGGATACGCAGAGTCACCTGGGTGTGAGGGACACAGAGAACCGTTGCTATTCCAACTGGACAGGGGACAGCATCGCACAACCAGCATGCTACACCACTCCACATACTCACCGACAATACAGCCACGATCCTGTTGCAGATTGGCCATCAGTCGTGGCAAGATGCTGTTGCGCATTATGTGTGCGTCATGGGCCGAGCCTGGAAACTTTGCACACACGTGGGTGATCACCATGTCCGCAAGGCACACCACTTGCACATTCAGGGAGTGCGTGTGCATCCTGTTGCGGTACAGGTGCTCAGTGGCCTGTGGTGGAACAAGGCCAACATGAGTGCAGTCAATGGCTCCCACGACGTGTGGGATTCTGCCAAGGGCATAGAATGCACCCTTCACTGCCGCCAATTCACGAGCCCTGGGGAATCTGATGTACCTGTTCCGGTACAGCATCATGGCTGCCAGTACATCCCTCAGCACCTTGCTGAACATGGGCTGGGACATCCCTCCTCCACTGCCCACTGTGTGCTGGAATGACCCAGTGGCGAAGAAATGCATGGCGGCCATCACCTTAGCCGTGGGGGTGACAGCAGTCGGATACACCCTGCGGGGACGGAGATGGGGCTCTAACATGGCACACAGTCGATGCAGAGTTGGCCTGTCCAGCCGAAACTTCCTGATTACCTCTGTATCGTCCATGTCCGCCAGCAATTGGTATGGGCGGTCAATGTTCGGTCTCCGCCTGGGTTAAATGGCAGAGGACACATGTCAAAGCAACACGGCACATAGCAATTTCGCATACACATCACTGACATGACTGAGTAAGCACATGAGCCACAGCCCAGCTGTCAAGCTGGGACGGCACGGCCACAATACACTTACACAGGTCTCCCAACAATGGCAATGGCAAGTGAGACATACCACTGCCATGTGCATGCACATGGGGATCTAGGCCCCAATGACTTGCGGGGCGTGCTGATGGGGACTGACTGCATATTCGTCAAGCGGCAACGCCACGGCAACATGAGTGTCTGCTGAGCATGGTACTGCTTCCGAGGCTGGATGAGTATGGCACACGACGACGACGATGTGGGCACGGGCTGAGCGGCCAATACAAGTGGGACCTGTGGCACGAGGGGATATGAGACAGTAGTAGGTGTCAGCACTGCACCCTATGTACAGCACTGTACGGATCACAGCTCCCGAAACATTGACTGGTGTCCACATTGACAGCCCCATGCCAAGACGGCTGTGTGCTTGCAGTCACACGTCACAGGTGAGAGGTTACATTGCACGTGCCAGGTGGCAGTCGTACATAGTGGGAGCTGGCATGTGTGTGCATGTGTCTCCTGTTCAGGATCCACCAGATGGGCGCTGACTCTGTACTGACCATTGGACACAGCATGTTCCGTGGAAGGCTTGTGTGTGTGGGATGGTGGCACTGGATGTGCCTCCGTTGGGTGGGGGCCATGCACAGGGCGGGTACGTCGATGATTGCGCATTGTTGGTCACGGTGGGTGCACCAGCTAAGATGTGTTGCCCTGTGTTCAATTCCTATGTCCGCATGATGATGGACTGTGGATGTGGGCAGACTACACATTGGTCGATGTGCTGTCTATATGCATGTGCCTTCACACCAGGCACAGCTGCCCCTGCACATGTGACCCCTGCTGGACTCGCTGCTGGGTCTGTGGAGCTGATGCACCTTCTGCGCGTGGGGCGGACAGCTCTCCTCACTTCCCTCATTGCGCATGTCATGTCTTTGCCGCAGGTGACATGGATCATGGAGGGCCCACATGTACGCGTGGGTAGGCTACACATGATTGTTCACTGGTCGCCACCCCCAGTCAGTGTTTCGAATGGGAAGGTTGTCGTGCTGGTGGTATGTTCGATGTGGCGGATGGGCGGGCCTAGGTGCGGGCTTACATTCCGGACATGGGGGGTAGTTGGATTGGCGACTAGTTGCAGTACACACGGGACACGTCTCTTCCTTTCCACATCTGGGTCATCCCTTGTACTAACTGACAGTGATACAGTCATCTTCGCCCCAGCCCTCATGTCCTCCCCTCGCCCCCAATATGCATGCTCACCTGCGAGGCTAGCGCTTGCACAGGCAGCCCCAAGCTCGCACCAGAGAGGGCAAGGAGTGTATGTGTGGGTCCAGTTGCACGAGTGGGCTGTCTCAGGGTATGATGTGTGGCGGGACACCGTCCACCTGCGTGGTGCCCCAAATGGAGACCCGGCCTGCATGGACTATGCATCACAGTCTTCGCCTTCCGGATCCGCCACCTGCGACACCCAGTGGCTGTGGCTGCCCTTGCGGCCATGCCGCGTCCGTCTGTGGCTGATGGCCCACACATTCACTCTTTGGCCTCTCTGGGGAGGGCTCAGGGGTGGTGGCGCACGCGCTTGCACTTAGTCGCAATGGCATGTGGCGTGGTTGGTATGATGGGCAATGGATGGGATGGTGCGAGCCACCTCCCGTGACGTCAGTGCTGCTCGTGCTGTGGTGCGTCCCCCTACACTTCCATTTGACTTTTTGCCATGCTGGACGTTGAGGTTCTATTGCCTGCGTGATATGACCAGGAGGAGCGCGAGGAGACCTCTCACACACCATGCTCCACTGCCATCCCGTGCCCTGTATCGCCTGTGCGTATTGACTATGTTGGGGTTACACCTGGTCGACTGGGGCTGTGTGTGCCTTGTCAAGGGGCATGGCGGGCGCACAACAGGATCCAGCTCGTCCACAGAGGGTGGGCTGAGGTGCGCCTGGTACCGCTTTGTACGTGTGCCCGGCTGCTGTGCACACACGTGTTCACTCCCCCGACAGGTGTCCTCTCACAATGCCCAGGGAAGCGGTGGTGTACTGTTCATGAGCCCTCCCAACACGGCGTGCTCCAACTTGGCATGTGCGCATCTACCCGTCGCACCCACCCACCTGAGCACTGCGTCCATACGACTTCACACGACACATGTGTGTCTTCCACAGTAGTGCTCCTCATTTGCGTTGACATCCAATACCAGTGGACTACATGGTCATGTCACGACTGCCGTGTACTTCACATACTCTCATCCTCTCTCATTCGTACTTGTGAAATGAGTCAGCGGAGACAGTTCTGGTTTCAAACATTATATTGAGTCTTCTGTCCTCTGTGATGCAGTATAGTGGACACTACTGGCAGCGGAATACATATTGAGGATATACTGAGCATGATTACAAATGGGATAGGGTGTGGGGTTACATCTGCTTGGCCAAGGCTGTGCTAATGTACATTTACGTATAGCTGCGGAGCTGCGGACTTTGACACAGACGGTATACATGTAGCCTACCAGACCGCTCGGCATCATGGGCACAGTCCATCTCAGTTCCATGTGACAGGTTTGCTGCGGTTGTTCCTCATGCACGCGTGCATGTGAGATGACATCAGGGCATGTGCTTGCGTGCATGCAGCGGCGTGCCACTTGTTGTTGCACTGTGGTGGTTACTGGACATGTCACAGTCACTGGGGTCGTGTTGTTGTTGTATGCACTTGTCGTCCATGCAAAGGTCCTGGTATGGGATTCCCGGGGCGGGGGTGGGAGGGGTGCAGCACCCACAGACTCCAGGCGACCTATTCATGTCCACTGAGCGGTGTGTGTGTCCATGTGCGCTGGATCCATGTCGTGTCCTGGTTGTTCGTGCAGTTCCGTCCATGTGGGTGCGATGCACAGAGCCCATGCCACTGCCTCCCACGATGCATGCGGTGTTCCTGGATGTGATGGGGAACAGTGTGCATGTCCCGGTCATATCCGATGTCATGGCGATGTCGTTGATGGTGTGGTTACAGTTGCCGGTCGTTTGGTATGGCTGTTGTGGTGGTGACTGGCCAGTCCGTGCGGAAGCTGAGCATGGGTGCGGGGTTGGACTTCATAGGTCACTCGGGGAACCTGCGTTGTGGTCCGACGTATTTACAGGTTGTCAGGTATGCGATGCCGTCCAGCAGGGCTTCCATGTCATTGGTGGTGTACATGTTTGCCAGCCAATGAAGCGGATGGTGGCTGTCAAGGTGTTGTTCGTAGGTTGTCCCTTGGAGGACCATGATGGGGCATGCTGGGTGACATTCGATGTAGCTGTTCTCGATGATCCGTCGTGTGGAGGCACAGTGGTTCCATTTCAGTGCGCGTGCGATGTTGGCCACATACGCCATGCCCCCATAGGCAGAGCAGGCCCTGTCGTGTGCGTCCAGAGGGAGGAGTAGTGGTAGCAGGTCCGCCTTCAGACATGCCGGGTTGGAGAGGCATATCTCGACGGGATGCTGGTAGGGACACCTCCGACAGTAGAAGACGGGCATGACGCAGCTGAACAATGTGATGCGGTAAGTCAGTCGGTAACTTACGTTCAGCAGGGACAGGAGATCGCATCCCAATGTATGTATCGTGCTGGTTTGGTACAGCTTGAGCTCTTCGGCGTAGTTGGGTAGGTGTGTTGCGGTTGCCATTTCGCAGCGGTGCGTTGTGGTGGCGTGCTCCGGCTGTGTGTGCAGTCTGCAATGTGCACGCTCCGAGGTTGCTGTGAGCTCTGTGTAGTCGTAGGGAGACAGGACTTGTGTTCTGTTGGCTTGTTTGGAGGACACAGGCCCTCTTCCCACATGCTTCTCAGACAGTTCAAGGTCAGTGCTGTGTGACTCCTTCCAATTAACTTGCATGTGGCCGACATGGGGGAGTGTTTTCTTCTTTCTTCCCCGTCCGTTGTGTGCTTCTGTGATATGCGCTATCTGCCGTGTGGTCGGTCTCCTCGGCATGCCTGTGTTGGTCTATTCTTGGACAATGGCTGTATTCACCGGCTTCTGTCGTAGGGCTGTGGTTTCGGAGTTGGAATGGAAGGTCATTCAGTGCTGTCTGCTCTCCCTTGTGTGGGCGGCAGGCTGCCTTTCCGATCTGCGTTGGGCCTTGTGTGTGGATGTAATTCTTGGGCCACCTGTTGTCGGTCACCGGGCTCTTTGGTGTTCCGTTTCATGTGTCTTGTTCATATGTGCAGGGTGGTATGGGTTTTTCAGTGTGGTACTGGCGTTCCTCTTCCCGAAGGAGCCCTGCTTCTCCTAGTTGGTGTTGCCGCCGCTGTGTGCTTCGCCATGTTTGTTACACTGGGGTGTGTCCTGCTGTTGCGTGACTTCACTGACATGTGTGCGTCGGTTGTGTGGCGTTGGGTGTTGTCCGTGAATTGGGCGTTGGGGACATGTCTGTGGCCGGCCTGTCACGTGTCATGTGCGTTCGGGGTGGGGCTGGTGTGTGTGCTGCTTGGTTGTGTCCCTGTGTCTGTGTGCGACGCATGCATGGCGCTGCGGTTGGCCTCTGCGTTGTGCGCATGTGTGGCGGCGTCATCGGCGCTTTGTGGCCGTGACGGGGTGGTTGGTTCCTAGTCCCAGGTGGTGTGTACACATGTGTTCCGCGATGTTAGGATTTGGCCTGTGTGTCATATGTGGATGCAATGGTGGATGTGTAGTGTGCACGCGCTGGTGGGGGTTGTCCGCTTTTCCGCCCTTGCACTGTGTGAGCTGTTTGCGTGCACTTGTTGTGTGTGTGCCTACCTGCGTCTCCGCGGTACGTTGCGTCCTTGGTGGTGCATCAGCAGAAGCATGGGAAGGGCCTGCAGTGCTGGATTCATGCCCGGGGTGCCGCTTCTTCGTTGTCCGTGCTCTGCGTCCGTGTTTCCGCCTCTCTTTCACGTGCGGTGTCTCTTTGCCGTGGGAGCCGTTTGTTTGCGGCATCGTAATTTATGCGCCGGGCGGGACGTGTTTCGTCGGACGGTGTGTGTCAGTTGTGCTGCGCCGCTACGTGTGCGGGCGCACTTTGATGGCGGACGGTGTTGCTGGCTTGCCGGCGGTGTTTGGCCTGCTTTTCGCATCGTAATTGGGCGGGCGTGTGGACTGCTGCGTGCCGGCGGTAACTGGTGGTTTTTGCATCCGCCAGCACGGCGGTAGTGCTTCCGCCCGCCATCGTAATGGGCCCCTAAGTAATTAATGAAATTATTTTTGTTTATTGATAATTAATTTATTGCTAATTAAATATTAATTGGTAAATTTTTTTATTACCTGCTACATTTTTGGTATTGAAAATTAATTGGTTGTTAATTATTAATAGGTAATTAATTTTTAATAAATAATATTTATTGGTATTTATACCTAATTAATTATTAAATATTTTGTAATTGGTAATTAATTTTAATTAATTTTTTATTGGTATTGATAATTAATTTATTTTTATTTAAATATTAAATCATTACTTTCCCTACTGTTGCACTCACTGGAGTGGGAATAGTAATTTTTACCCCTACGCTATCCAACGCTTTCCTTACTGTTGCACTCTCTGGAGTGATAATAGTACATTTTACCCTCCCGCTATCCTACGCTAAATATATTGAATATTTTTTATTAATATTAAGTTAATATATATATGTATTAAAAAATAACAATGTATGTTTATTTTTTTATAACTTACATTAATTATTTATTAATTTTAAGGTTATTTAAGTATTTTTAAGTATGTTTTAGTTAATTATATTTATTATTTCATTAATTTTACATTAATTTTAAGACATTTAAAAAATTCGATATTTTAACAAACTATATTATTTACAATGATATTTTGGATTCGATATTTTTGTACTTACCTGTTTGTAGATAGGAATTCGATATTTTGGCATTCTATATTTTATCCACGATATTTTGGCAGGTCGATATTTTGGCATTCTATATTCTGTCAGTGATCCCATTCTAAATTCAGCAAGGGATCATTGTGTAGATCCTTCAAGGTTTTTCTTTAGAAAGTAACAGATGAAAAAAAACAAATATTGAAATTGAGTTGAAAAAAAGAACCATTTGTGCCTACATTTTCACCTGTAACTTCTTTCAACTATGGAAGATTTTCAAAATCAATATACTGTTGTATCCGTTGGACCCTTAGGGTTGCGGGGACATATAGGGCTTATTGGTTTACCAAGAACCAGAGATACCCAGAGCCAAAACCTAAGCTGCCCCATACAAAAGCTTTTCATTGTGTACCGGGTATACAGCAATTTATTTGGTAAAATATAAAGAGTGAAAAATAGGTATCAAGGAAACCTATGTATTTCTGAAATGGTGACAAGATATGGAGTTGAGATACAGTGGTTATTTGCAGATCTCTGAATTTGTGGGTACCCATACTAGCATGTGAATTAGAGGGCATTTTTCAAAATGACTTCTTTTTTACACACAGTCTTACATTTGGAAGGCACAAATACAGAAAAAGACAGTTGATAATAGCACGTGTTCTACTATTCTGTGTTCCCCTAAGTCTCTCAATAAAAACAGCACCTCACTTGTGTGGGTAAGCCTAGTGCCTACGACAGGAAAAGGCCCAAAACGCAACGTGGACACATCACATTTTTCCACTGAAAACTGGCCCTTTTTTTGCAATGTGCCTAGCTGTGGATTTTGGGACCTAGCTCAGCCAGCACCCAGAGAAACCTAGCAAACCTGTACATTTTTGAAAACTAGGCACCCAGGGAAATCCAGGATGGGGTGACTTGTGTGGCTCTCATCAGGTTCTGTTACTCAGACCCCCTTGCAAACCTCAAACGTTGTCTAAAAAACAAATTTTTCTCACATTTCTGTGATGGAAAGTTCTGGAATCGGCTGGGAGCCACAAACGTCCACCCACCCAGCATTCCCCCAAGTCTCCCGATAAAAATGGTACCTCACATGTGTGGGTATGCCTAGTGCCCACAACAGGAAACAGCCCAAAACGTACTTTGGAGACATCAAAATTATCTGTCACAAAACGAACTACCATGTACATTTTCTGAAACAAGACACCCAGGGGACTCCAGGATGAGGTGTCTTGTGTGGTTCTCTCCACGTTCGTTTACTCAGAATCCCTTGCAAACCTCAACATTTGTCTAAAAAACACATTTTTCTCACATTTCTGTGATGGAAAGTTGTGGAATCTGCTGGGAGCCACCAACCTTCTCCCACACAGCATTTCCCCAAGTCTCCCGATAAAAATGGTACCTCACTTGTGTGGGTAGGCCTAGTGCCCACGACAGGAAACGGCCCAAAAAGCAACGTGGGCACATCACATTTTTTCCACTGAAAACTGACCCTTTTTTTGCAATGTGCCTAGCTGTGGATTTTGGGCCTTCGCTCAGGTGGCATCTAGAGAAACCTAGCAACCCTGTACATTTTTTAAAACTAGACACCTAGGGAAATCCAGGATGGGCTGACTTGTGTGACTCTCTCTAAGTTTTTTTACCCAGAATTCCTTGCAAATCTCAAAATTAGTCTAAAAAGACACATTTTCCTCACATTTCTGTGATGGAAAGTTCTGGAATCTGCTGGGAGTCACAAACTTCCACCCACACAGCATTCCGCCAAGTCTATCGATAAAAACGGTACCTCACATGTGTGAGTAGGCCTAGTGCCCACAACAGGAAATGGCCCAAAACGTACTGTGGAGACATCAAAATTATCCATCACAAAGTGACCTGGTTTTACAAGGGATTAACCTGCGTTTTTGGTCCCGGGCTCGGCAGCCATCTAGGGAAACCTACCAATGCCAGATATTTCTGAAAACTAGACACCCAGGGGAGTCCAGGGAGTTGTGGTTTGTATGGAACCCCCAACGTTTTCTTACCCAGAATGCCCTGCAAACCTCAAATTTAGCTAACAAATCACATTTCCCTCACATTTTTGTGTGGGATCACCGCACCGGCACACATTTCCTACCACCCAACCTTCACCTCATTCTCCCAAGTAAAATTATACCTCACTTGTGTGGGTAGGCCAAGTGCCTGCGATAGGGAAGGGCCAAAAATGTGTAGAGATTGAGGGGATATCACAGCGTGTTGATCTGTGCTATTTATTTTATACGTTTTTAGGCTGACTCTGCCTTGGGCACCCACACAAGTGAGGTATAATTTTTATCGGGAGACCAAGGGGAATGCTGGGTGGTAAGAAATTTGTGCTGGCGCTGTGATTCCAGCCAGAAATGTGAGGAAAATGTGATTTTTATTTTAGCTAAATTTGAGGTTTGCAGGGGATTCTGGGTAAGAAAACGTTGGGGGATCCACGCAAGCCACACTTCCCTGGACTCCCTGGGTGTCTAGGTTTCAGAAATGTTTGGGTTTGGTAGCTTTCCCTAGATGGCCGCAGAGCCCGGGACCAAAAACGCAGGTGCCCCCCCTTGCAAAACGAGGCCATTTTGTGATATATAATTTTGATTTCTCCCCAATTCGTTTTCGGCCCTTTCCTGTCACGGGCACTTGGTCCACCCACACAAGTGAAGTAGCATTTTTACCGGGATACCTGGGGGAACACTGGGTGGTAGGAAATTTGTGTTTTCTTTCTGAAAGCGGAAGAATATGGTACAGTAATGCAAGGAAAATGTGTGACTGTAGTTACAATTTGAATTTTGCACAGCATTGTGGGTAAGAAAACCTGTTGAGATACACGAGAGGCACACCACCCTGTACTCGCCTAGGTTTTTAGTTTCTGAAAATATCTAGAGCTGGTAGATTTCCCCTAGAGACAATGTACACCTTGGCAGAGAAAGACAGCAAAGACAAATATTACTGCACAACCATCTATTCCTCAAGTACACACACATACTGGTTAGATTTGGCACAAGGGTGAGTGAAAGGTTCAAAATGTACATTTTATTAACAAGTGATTTCACAAAAATGAAATACACTGTTAATAATTGAAAGTTCAAAAAACTGAACCAATTACTCACAGCTTGTGAGCTGTAAAGCTGCGTCAAGGCACCAACCACTTTACAGGCTATTCACACACCTTTCATACGTGACACACACAAGACCATTCACACCACCAGCTGCACGCCCAGCACATTACAACACTCACATCAACAGACAGCACCATTCAAGGGCCCATCACTTTCAAACTCCCACATGACTGACACACCGTCTGGTGGCTGACGGAGTGTGTGCACGGGCGTTTGGCTAGCAGTGTGTGTAGTGATCAGCAGTTAATCACTACTCACACAGCGCTAGGCAAATGCCAGTCCATGCACACTGCCAGTCAAGCACCAGATCACGCACACCGCCACCCAAGTGCCAGTCCACGCACGGCACTAGCCAAGTGCCAGTCCACACACACCGCCAGCCAAGCGCCAGTTCACGCACACCAGTTACCTAAAAAGGGTAAACCCAAATGTAGTCTCTGGGACCTGGGTGCAGAACAGTACATAGGAACAAAGGTCCCAGAAAGCAATTATACAACACACAAAGTTCACATGGCTCAAACCAAAAATTCGGACAATACAAAAGATATTTGTTACAACTCAGTGTTATTTAATCACACTGGACATCGGTCTCTTAGTATCATCATTTAAACATTCTTGCATCTAAAGTGTCCCTAGAAAAAGAACAGGAAAGGAGGGGAGATGGTGGGGTGGTTGTGGTTCAAGTGAGGATAGGGAAGTGAATGAAGAATAAAGTGTACATCACAAAAGTCTGTTATTCAGAAAACACGTGGCTCATTTCTCGAGCCTATTATTCAATAATTTATCAAAACAATGAATAGCCATGATTATAAACAGTAACACAGTGTTGAATCTCTGTTGTTCAAGCTGGCTAGCATTATAGATGTCGACGTTTCGGCCCCAAGAAGAATGTAGGCAATTATATCGCTTACGCCGGGGTCTTCCTCAGGACAGAGGTGGTAGGGAAGGGAGGGAGAGTAACCTAGGGATAAAGCATAAAACACCTTAGAACCGGGGTCAACCCGAGGGATCCACATGTAAAAAAGGGGGCCTATGCTCAAAACGGTTATTACCATGTGTAGCCTGTCAATGGAGGCTAAGGACGGAGAAGGGCGCGTAGGCTCCTAAATCAAGAGAGCGAGAACCAGCACCTGAAAGGTTAAGGTGCAGTGTCAGAACAAAAATTCATACGCTAATTTGGCGAAAAGAGGACCAGAAATGGTCACTTACTTCATAGAGAGTTAAACGTTAGCTGGGCCCTGCCGGATTAATCGGCTGGACCTGACATAGTAAATGCAATCTGAAAATACAAATGGAAAAACGCTATTAAAGACCATACTAGTACAACCGCGTTGTATTATTACACGCGCATACAAAGTTAAATGTAAGCTGGGCCCTGCCGGAATGATCGGCTGGACCAGACATAGTTCGTAAAATCTGAAAACACAAATGAATAACCACTATTGAGGACCTAAAAACTGACGTGACAACACCACAGTAGCTCACACGCATTAAATAGTAACACGCGCTGCGAAAGGGAATGAAATACCTGGGCTACTTAAAAGACGTTGGGCAGAGAGGTCCCTCGTCCCAGTGAATCTGTCGGCAAATACAGAAAGAGTACCGGTTGGAGGACCGAGCAGTACAAAAGGAACATGCGTATTTAAAGTGTCGCATCGTGCGACTGGTAATTATCGATGGATAAAATTACCTGAGCTTAAATGTATAGGCCACAATGGTCCTGGTTTCTTTCACGTCTATAATAATAGAGAAAGGGTACCAGTTAGTATTGCCGGCTTTCGCACTAAGACTGTGCGTGAAAAATGAGTGAAAAGCCAAACCCTTCCTGATGACTCACCGCTGCTCGTCTCTGATGTCTCCGTACTCGACTAGCGAACCGGAGCTCAAAAACCAGCTGTTAAATAGAGCCGTCAGCCACGCGTGTCAATCGAGCGTGCAGACGCTCATTGCTAGGCATGAATGACAGCGGAGGCGGGAGTAAGTGAAAAAAGACTTACAGTGAATGGCTAGGAGGGAAAGAATCTTCTAAATCATACCCTGTTCAATATTAAATATTAAATATTAAAACAAGGGAAGCAACTGCATACCCATCGCTGTGGAAATAAAATAACTTCGAATGCCTGCATGTTAAATGCATTCTTGCTGGCAAACTCGCTGTGAGATGGTGTGGTCATATCTCTGGTTTCTAGTATTTTGGGAATTGCAAACCTAGACGAACAGAGTCTCGTAGGGACTTGGACTAGACCCAATCAATAACCATGGTGACATTAGGCATGTTTACATATTTACAAATTCACATAATTAGCGTTGTTATAAATACACCGTGAATAAACAAAGTCTCGTTGGGACTTGGAATACACAAAATCAGTAACCATGATGTCATCTGGCATATTTACATATTTAGCGTTGTTATAATTACACCGTCAATAAACAAGATATCACAGGCAAAACGGTCTGAGTACGTTTGGGTGTTATCTATGTTACATCACATGCTGGATTTGCATTTCAAAGATATTTAGTGCCAGAGGCAACGAAAGATAGATCACATTAATAGGTTTGTAGAGGAGATCAAGGGGACCTCCAACAGTTCTTATAGTTGTAGGAGAGTAGGATCTGCTTCTTATAGTTACCCCCACTTTTTGCTGATGTTTTACTGTTTTTCGACTTAGCCAGACTGAGGCCCTGCTAATCAGTACCCCAGTCTATCTGCTTTCTACTCTAAATTGATTGTATGTACTTTAGGTACACTCCAAATTGGATTCTGGGGTACCCTTGTGAGTCCCTAGTATATGGTATACTATGTACCCAGGGCATAGGTACCCCAGAGGCCTACCAGGGGCTGCAGCATGTATTATGCCACCCCTGGGAAGCTTTGTAAAATGACACAACAGGTCTGCTACAGCAGCCTGGGTAAGGTGGTGTATCCACCCCTTACTGAGATATAGGTTCCCTATATCTCTCCATATCACTGCACATGTAAACCTATCAGTCACCCCTATGGCAGGCCTTAACTATCCTGAAGGCAGGGTGCTGGGTTTCATGTGAGAGGGTGCCCATGCATGAGCAGAGCCCCTCTGCAGCTTTCGGAATCTTTATTCCGGGGTTGTTTGTGATGCAGCCAGACCTTATACTCTTAAGTGCATTATAACCAAACGGTAAATGCTAACTTTGGAATGGCTGCATGGAAAACTGTCATGTTTGGTGTCAAACACCTTGGAATCATACCACCACACCAGTAACTGGTGTGGGAGTATGATCCCACCCTTCTAGAGGGAGAGACATGACAGCACCGGTATACCTGGTACCAGCTAACAGAGCCCTGGCATCACAAAATGGATGCTGCAGCCACAGACACGAGTCTGCCCTCCTGCTTCTGGACGAAACTCCGGCAGGGGAGGCCTGGACAATAGGTTTCCTGTCACAGGGAGGTGTGACCACCTCCTAGACAGGCTTTAGTGTATTGGGGCTGGGTGGGTGCACTCTCAGAGTGCTTTGAAGTCTGCACTGGGGGCACATTTGGTGTCCCTGTGCATAGTCCAGCTCAAACCGGTTGCAGGGGCACACAGCCCCTGCTCTGGCGCGAAACTGGACAAAGGAAATGGGTGTAGCCACCCCTCTTTCCTGACCCTCCCATTGGTGGGTCCCCAGAGTTTGTCCCACCCCTTCCTTGGGTATAAAGTAGGAAACCCTGACTACAGGACTTTAGATTACACCTGGACTAAACTCTGATACCAGAAACCAAGTACTTCGACGATCTACACTACGCTGGATGACTGAAGAATCTCCCTTGGAGTAAAGGAGTTACTCCCCTGCAAGGCAGGCACCTTTAATGCAACTGACCGGTTGGCATCTCCGAGTTCTGACGGACTCCGAAGAATATTGCCACACAGGAGGTGGGTTTTCCAAGGTCTCTGAGCTTGATCTGTGCCCACAGCAAGTCTGAGGCCCGTATTCCTCGTGGAGACCGTGCAACTTGAACCCCTGGACACCGCGACCATTTGCAGAAGCATCAGCCTTCCAGCAACCCCTAAGGCTGAGCTTTGGGTTACTTGTAGCCCTAACCCGAGCAGTAATTGCACCAAAGATTGTCGGCCTACACTCAACGAGTGACCCGTGGGCTGCCATTTTGTGATTCCTCTTGAGGTCCCTTTGCGATCCCTGGTCCGTTGACCTGTGGGTCCCCAAGAAGGCAACTCTAACTTTTATTGGGCTTCTCTGGTTGCTCCATAGGTGCCCTGACTCTCCATTGCTTGGGGAGTCCCCAGGACCTTGCTGGTCTGCACAGAAGCATCTTTTCTCTTCCTGCGTGGGTTGCTGTTGCCAAGGCTTGTTGTGGTCAATCCGATCACCGACACCCCAGCACTCGACATCCTTTGTGGGACAGCTCAAATCCAGCTCTTGGTTGTCGTCGACGTCTCCGGGACCCCGTGGCTGCAGAGTCAAGCTTCACCTCTTCGCACCTGAAGCACCCGACATCGGTGGGCATTCGATTGCTCCGCTCCTGGTCACTGGCTAGTGACCCAGACTCTGTCCCCTCTGCTTTCAGGTTCTTCACATCTTCGATCCAGGCTTGGATCACACCGGACACTTTTCTCCTTCACGGCAGCAGCACTTTGCAGCAGATCGCCATTGAAAATGACGACGATTCCCGACACCTTTTGACACCTATGCACCCGGCTTCCCTGGGTGAGGTAACTTGAGTACTCCGGTACTCCCGTGGGTGTTGGCCCTAGAACCCCTTAAGTCTAAAGGGGTTTGCTCAAAGTCCTCTCCTAAGTGTCCTTTAACTTTAAAAATTCCAACCGCGACTTTCCGCATTGAATCCTACGGCGCTCGCAGCTGTGTTCTCACACTGCACACGTCCCCCGTGGGTCTCCTGTGTCACTACCTTGGGTGGTTCCTTCGGGTCCCAGCGATTCTACGTGCTCTAGGCACTGTGTCTAGTCAAGTCGGGGTTCTTATACCACTTTCTTAGTATATGGTTTGGTCTCCCCTGGAGCCTACTGTGTATTGTGCTATTTACTGTCGTTTTAATGCTGTGATACTGTGTATCTTGAACTCTAATCTCATAAAGGGATTAGTAGTTAGTGTTTAGAAATAAATACATATATTTTATATATATCTTGTGTGGTTCTCCTTTCATTTAGTTATTCAAGAGGTTATAATCTGGTAAACCAAGCTGCTTTACACTCCTTCAAGACTTAGCCTGAAGGCTGCTCTCCATAGCTACCACTAGGATAGCTTTCAATAAAGGTTGTCTTTAAACCTATCATCAATAAGGGTCGTTTGGACTGGTGCAAGGTGCCCACTATAACTAGTGGACAGCATATGCCAGGCCAACTTCTCACATTGGTGGCAGCGGTGGGATTCAAGCTTGCTATTGCTTTACCAGATAATCTCTTTGAAGTGACTAACTGAAAACCACTATAGGTACATAGGTACATATAAATCAAGTTTAGAATACAATAAGTTCTACTGAACTTAGAGTTGTGTGTCAAGGGTTTAGCACACCCTTTCTACAACTCAAGAGAGTTTCAGTTCCCACTAGAGTAGGTAGGTGCATACACCACACCACACTAGAATGTCTGCAAGGCCTGAAGTAAGGGACTCCTTGCCCACTAGGTATGACAATCTCTCATTCCAGGAATTGAGAAATATGTGTACCTCTAGGAGACTGAAAACAGGGAGACATGCAAGCACTCAACGCCTCATAGAGGCTTTGCTGTTAGATGACCTCAGAAAGACAAAAGGGTCTGATGAGGCAGGCAGGTTGGGTGGGGCAGTAGAAGAGGAAAGGCCAGGTAGTGAAAACTACTATGACCCAGACTCTGATGCTGGCCAGGGGGATCATAATGATTCCCACCTGGAAAATACAATTCTTCCTGAAGGAGAGGAAGGCCTCAGTGGCCCCCTCTTCACTCCCCCAGGAAGGGTTAATAGTCTACCAAGAAGATCAAGATCTCCTTCTCAGGAATCTAATCGTTCTGGTACTTCTATAGGGTCCTCTGCTTCTCATAAAAGGGCATCCTCTTATGAGAAGAAATGCCAACTGCTTGATTTTGAGAAAGCTAAGCTGAGAATCAAGAGAGAGCAATTGGCCTTAGACAGGGCATCCCTGGAGCTTCAGAAAGCTTCACAAAAGTTGGGGCTAGAGCCCCATGGTGTCAGCAACAGTGTCCCTAGAGGTAGAGATCATACTCATGACCATAGGAACCTGAACAAGATTGTCCCTCCCTACCAGAGTGGGGATGACATCCACAAATGGATAACTGCACTGGAAAGGGCCTGTAAGGTACAGAGAGTCCCTCAGGAGCAGTGGGCAGCAATCTTGTGGTTTTCCTTTGCAGACAAAGGTAGAGACAAGCTCCTCACTGTAAGAGAAGAGGATGCTGACAATTACAAAGTCCTGAAGAGTGCTCTGATTGAAGGGTTTGGCCTAACCACTGAACAAAACAGGTTAAAGTTCAGAGATACCCAAAAGGCACAGACTCAGGACTGGGTTGACTTTGTTGACTGTGCTACTAAGGCTCTGGAAGGCTGGTTACTTGGCAGTAAGGTGTGTGATTTCAAAGGATTGTATAATTTGATCATGAGAGAGCAGATCCTTAACAACTGTCAAAATCAACTGTTGCATCAGTACCTGGTGGACTCTGATCTGACCTCTCCCCAAGAATTGTGTCAGAAGGCAGACAAGTGGGTCAGAACCAGGGTGAGGCAGAAGGTTCAGAACCAAGGTGGTGACTCTAAGAAGCAAGATTCTAAGAACTCTGATAAGGGTGGGGAGAAGGGTAAAGACCAGAAGTCTTCTCAAGGGCCCCAAAAATCTGCATCTGGTGGGGAGTCCCAATCTAACAAAGGAAAAGGCCAAAAGAAACCATGGTGTAAAATCTGTAAGCAGAAAACCCATTGGACTAGTGACTGTACAAAGACCAAAGACTCAACTCCAGCCACCATTGCCCCTAAGGCAACTGTTCCCCCTAGTTCAGCTCCAAGTGGTGGTGTTCCTAATAAGGGTATAGTAGGGTTAACCCTGGGATCTGAGATGGACTCTGGCCTAGTCAGAGTTCCAACTCAGGCTGTACTGATCTGTGATGGAGACATAGATATGTCCTCCTATGTGAGTCCCAGTAATCTGGGCAAATACAGACAGCAGCCCTTAATTAATGGAAGAGAGGCTTTGGCATACAGGGACACAGGAGCAAGTGTCACAATGGTGACAAAAGATCTTGTAGCCCCTGAGCAGATCATACTTGGTGAAATGTACCAAGTGACCAATGCTAGCAATGTCAGGACAGACCATTCCCTGGCAGTTGTTAATTTCTCCTGGGGAGGGGTAACTGGCCCTAAGAAGGTTGTGGTAAGTGCAGACCTCCCTGTTGAATGCTTGCTTGGAAATTATTTGGAAAGTTCAGCTTGGGCTGAAGTTGAACTCAGGACCCATGCAGAAATGTTGGGCATCCCTGCAGATGTGTTTGCTATGACCAGGTCACAGGCAAAAATGTCTAAAACTGAACAGGCCCTGGATTCTGGAATAATGGACCAGGTGCCTCCCAAGAGGAGGAGCAGTAGGGTTAAGGCAGTGTCTTCCCCCCTGCCTCAGAAAGCAGATCAGTCTCTTGAGGGAGATGATCTCAGTCCTGAAGAAGGAACTGTCCCAGAGGAGCTTGAGCCTGATCAGGTTGAGTTCTTGGGGACAGGGGGCCCTTCCATGGCAGATCTGAGCCAGGAGCAGCTGAGCTGTCCCTCTCTTGAACCCCTCAGACAGCAAGCTGCTGCTTAGGCTGCTGGGAGTGCTAGTGGTACCCATAGGATCTATTGGGACGATGGACTCCTTTACTCAGAGTGTAGAGACCCCAAGCCTGGAGCCACCAGGAAGTTGGTTATACCTCTGAAGTTTAGGAGCTTCCTATTGACCCTAGCACATGATATCCCATTGGCAGGTCACCTAGGCCAAAACAAGACTTGGGACAGAATTGTCCCTCACTTTCATTGGCCTCATATGTCTGAAGACACCAAGGAGTTTTGTCGCTCCTGTGTTACCTGTCAAGCCAGTGGTAAGGCAGGTAGCACCACAAAGGCCCCCTGATACCACTACCTGTGGTGGGGGTTCCCTTTGAGAGGGTAGGGATTGACATTGTTGGTCCCTAGACCCCCAAACAGCATCTGGGCACAGATTTATCCTGGTGGTGGTGGACCATGCCACTAGGTACCCAGAAGCAATTCCCCTCAGGACCCCCACAGCTCCTGTGGTGGCAAGGGCCCTCCTGGGAATCTTTTCCAGGGTGGGTTTTCCTAAGGAGGTAGTATCAGACAGAGTTGCAAACTTCATGTCAAGTTACTTGACTGCTATGTGGAAGGAGTGTGGAGTAAATTATAAATTTACCACCCCTTATCACCCACAATGCAATGGTTTAGTTGAAAGGGTCAACAAAACCTTGAAGGGCATGATTAAAGGTCTCCCAGAAAAGCTTAGGCGCAGATGGGACATACTTTTGCCCTGCCTTCTCTTTGCCTACAGAGAGGTTCCACAAAAGGGGTTGGTTACAGCCCATTTGAGCTTCTGTTTGGACATCCAGTTAGGGATCCATTGTGTCTAGTGAAGGAGGGATGGGAGTTACCTCTCAAACCCCCTAAACAGGATATTGTGGACTATGTACTTGGTCTCCGCTCCCGGATGGCTGAGTACATGAAGAATGCAACTAAAAACCTTGAGGCTAGCCAGGAATTACCAAAGGCCTGGCATGACCAAAAGGCTGTGTTGACTATTTATCAGCCAGGACAGAAAGTATGGGTGTTGGAGCCTGTGGCCCAAGCAGCCCTCCAAGATAAGTGGAGTGGCCCCCATACCATTGTTGAACAGAAGGGAGAGGTTACCTATCTGGTGGACCTTGGAACTCCCAGGAGCCCCCATAGGGTGCTCCATGTCAGCAGACTGAAACCATATGTTGACAGAGCAGACATGGGCTTGCTCATGGCTACTGATGAGGGACAGGAGGAAGAGAGTGATCCACTCCCTGACCTGCTCTCTCAGAACCCTGATGATGGATCAGTAGATGGTGTAGCCTTGGCAGGCAGCCTCACTGACTAGCAGCAAACTGATTGCAGAAGAGTTCTCAATCAGTTCAGACATATGTTCTCTCTGACTCCAAGTCAGACTACCTGGTGCACTCATGAAGTGGACACTGGGGACAGTCTGCCTGTTAAAAATAAGATTTACAGGCAACCTGACCATGTCAGGGACTGCATCAGGACTGAAGTCCAGAAGATGTTGGATTTGGGTGTGATTGAACCCTCAGATAGCCCTTGGGCTAGTCCAGTAGTCTTAGTGCCTAAACCTCACACCCAGGGTGGTAAGAGAGAGATGAGGTTTTGTGTAGACTACAGAGGTCTCAATGCAGTCACTAGGACTGATGCCCATCCCATACCAAGGGTAGATGAGCTCATAGACACTTTGGCCTCAGCCAAGTTTCTCAGCACATTTGACCTGACAGCTGGCTACTGGCAAATCAGATTAGCTGAGGATGCAAAAGCCAAAACAGCATTTTCTACCCCTAGTGGGCACTATCAATTTGTGGTGATACCCTTTGGTTTGAAAAATGCACTTGCCACTTTTCAAAGGTTGGTGAACAAAGTCCTTACAGGCCTGGAAGCCTATAGTGCAGCCTATCTAGATGATATTGCTGTCTTTAGCTCCACCTGGGAGGATCACCTGGTCCACCTGAGAAATGTTTTGGAGGCCCTGCAGAAAGCAGGCCTAACTATCAAGGCCACCAAGTGCCAGATAGGGCAGAGTCAGGTTGTGTACCTGGGCCACCTTGTGGGTGGAGGCCAGGTTCAACCATTGCAGAGCAAAATCCAGACCATCATGGACTGGGTTGCTCCAACCACCCAGACTCAGGTCAGAGCTTTCTTGGGCCTGACTGGGTACTATAGAAGATTTGTCAAAGGGTATGGATCCCTAGTGACCCCTTTGAATGACTTAACTTCCTAAAGAATTCCAAAGAAAGTTCAGTGGACAGTTAGCTGTCAAAAGGCATTTGATGACCAGAAGCAGGCCATGTGCACTGCTCCCATTCTGCAAAGTCCTGATTACTCCAAGCAATTCATTGTCCAAACAGATGCATCTGAGTTGGGGGTAGGGGCTGTGTTATCACAATTGAATGATGGTCAGGATCAGCCAGTAGCTTTTATTAGCAGAATGTTGACCCCCAGAGAGAAACGTTGGTCAGCCATTGAGAGAGAGGCTTTTGCTGTGGTTTGGGCCTTGAAGAAGCTGAGGCCATACTTGTTTGGCACTCACTTCATTGTCCAGACAGACCACAAGCCCCTCTTATGGCTAAAACAGATGAAGGGTGAAAACCTCAAACTTTTGAGGTGGTCCATTTCCCTACAGGGGATGGACGATACAGTGGAACATAGACCTGGGAGTAACCATGCCAAAGCAGATGGACTCTCCAGATATTTCCACTTCGAACATGAAGACTCAACTGGTCAAGGTTAGTTTAATTTCCTGACGTTTGGGGGGGGTTGTGTAGGAGAGTAGGATCTGGTTCTTATAGTTACCCCCACTTTTTGCTGATGTTTCACTGTTTTTCGACTTAGCCAGACTGAGGCCCTGCTAATCAGGACCCCAGTCTATCTGCTTTCTACTCTAAATTGATTGTATGTACTTTAGGTACACTCCAGATTGGATTCTGGGGTACCCTTGTGAGTCCCTAGTATATGGTATACTATGTACCCAGGGCATAGGTACCCCAGAGGTAGCC
The DNA here is from genome assembly GCA_963921515.1 of Calotriton arnoldi. Taxonomy (NCBI): domain Eukaryota; kingdom Metazoa; phylum Chordata; class Amphibia; order Caudata; family Salamandridae; genus Calotriton; species Calotriton arnoldi. The sequence continues at coordinate 23,221 of CAWUFW010006065.1, forward strand.
CAGAGGCCTACCAGGGGCTGCAGCATGTATTATGCCACCCCTGGGAAGCTTTGTAAAATGACACAACAGGTCTGCTACAGCAGCCTGTGTAAGGTGGTGTATCCACCCCTTACTGAGATATAGGTTCCCTATATCTCTCCATATCACTGCACATGTAAACCTATCAGTCACCCCTATGGCAGGCCTTAACAATCCTGAAGGCAGGGTGCTGGGTTTCATGTGAGAGGGTGTCCATGCATGAGCAGAGCCCCTCTGCAGCTTTCGGAATCTTTATTCCGGGGTTGTTTGTGATGCAGCCAGACCATATACTCTTAAGTGCATTATAACCAAACGGTAAATGCTAACTTTGGAATGGCTGCATGGAAAACTGTCGTGTTTGGTGTCAAACACCTTGGAATCATACCCCCACACCAGTAACTGGTGTGGGAGTATGATCCCACCCTTCTAGAGGGAGAGACATGACAGCACCGGTATACCCGGTACCAGCTAACAGAACCCTGGCATCACAAAATGGATGCTGCAGCCACAGACACCAGTCTGCCCTCCTGCTGCTGGACGAAACTCCGGCAGGGGAGGCCTGGACAATAGATTTCCTGTCACAGGGAGGTGTGACCACCTCCCAGACAGGCTTTAGTGTATTGGGGCTGTGTGGGTGCACTCTCAGAGTGCTTTGAAGTCTGCACTGGGGGCACATTTGGTGTCCCTGTGCATAGTCCTGGATCCTCCTGGACCTATCAGCCGCCTTCAACATGGTCTGCCACCACACACTACGAACACGCCTTCACGACGCCGGGATCCAAGAGAAGGCCCTGGACTGGACCACATCCTTCCTTTCCAGCAGAACACAAAGCGTCCGCCTCGCCCCCTTCCGATCCAAGGCCACCAAGATCATCTGCGGCGTACCCCAAGGCTCCTCCCTCAGCCCAACGCTGTTCAACATCTACATGGCACCCTCGCCCACGTCGCCCGACAGCACAACCTCAACATCATCTCCTACGCCGACGACACCCAGCTGATCCTCTCCCTCACCAAAGACCCTCACACCGCCAAAGCCCACCTCCACGAAGGAATGAAGGCCGTCACCGAAAGGATGAGGACCAGCCGCCTGAAGCTGAACTCGGACAAGACGGAGGTCCTCATCCTTGGTTCCAACCCTTCAGCCTGGGACGACTCCTGGTGGCCAACATCACTGGGAACAGCCCCGCCACCCACCGACCACGTACGCAACCTAGGGGTCACCCTCGACCCCACCCTCTCCATGACTAAGCAGGTCAACGCCGTTTCCTCATCCTGCTTCAACATCCTCCGAATGCTCCGCAGGATCTTCAAGTGGATCCCCACCGAAACAAGAAAAACAGTCACCCAGGCCCTCGTCACCAGCAGGCTGGACTACGGAAACGCCCTCACGCAGGAACGACGGCTAAGCTCCTGAGACGGCTGCAACGCATCCAGAACGCCTCTGCACGTCTTATCCTCGACATCCCCCGACGCAGCCACATCACACCCCACCTGAGAGACCTGCACTGGCTCCCTGTCAACAAGAGGATAACCTTCAAGCTCCTCACCCACGCACACAAAGCACTCCACAACTCCGGACCAGCCTACCTCAACAGACGACTCAGCTTCTACACCCCCACCCGCCAGCTCCGCTCGACCATCCTCGCCCTCGCCACAGTCCCCCGCATCCGGAAAACGACCGCCGGCGGCAGATCCTTCTCCCACCTCGCCGCCAAGACCTGGAACACCCTCCCCACCAACCTCCGACAGACCCAAGACCTACTGGCCTTCAGAAGACTCCTCAAGACCTGGCTCTTCGATCAGTAGCAGCACCACCCCCTCTTCCCCCAGCGCCTTGAGACCCTCGCGGGTATGTAGTGCGCTTTATAAGTGACATGATTGATTGATTGATTGATAGTCCAGCTCAAACCGGTTGCAGGGGCACACAGCCCCTGCTCTGGCGCGAAACTGGACAAAGGAAATGGGTGTAGCCACCCCTCTTTCCTGACCCTCCCATAGGTGGGTCCCCAGAGTTTATCCCAACCCTTCCTTGGGTATAAAGTAGGAAACCCTGACTACAGGACTTTAGATTACACCTGGACTAAACTCTGATACCAGAAACCAAGTACTTCGACGATCTACACTACGCTGGATGACTGAAGAATCTCCCTTGGAGTAAAGGAGTTACTCCCCTGCAAGGCAGGCACCTTTAACGCAACTGACCAGTTGGCATCTCCGAGCTCCGACGGACTCCGAAGAATATTGCCACACAGGAGGTGGGTTTTCCGAGGTCTCTGAGGTTGATCTGTGCCCACAGCAAGTCTGAGGCCCGTATCCCTCGTGGAGACCGTGCAACTCGAACCCCTGGACACCGCAACCATTTGCAGAAGCATCAGCCTTCCGGCAACCCCTGAGGCTGAGCTTTGGGTTACTTGTAGCCCTAACCCCGAGCAGTAATTGCACCGAAGATTGTCAGCCTACACTCAACGAGTGTCCCGTGGGCCGCCATTTTGTGATTCCTCTTGAGGTCCCTTTGTGATCCCTGGTCCATTGACCTGTGGGTTCCCAAGAAGGCAACTCTAACTTTTATTGGGCTTCCCTGGTTGCTCAAGATGTGCCCTGACTCTCCATTGCTTGGGGAGTCACCAGTGCCTTGCTGGTACGCACAGAAGCATCTTTTCTCTTCCTGTGTGGGTTGCTGTTGCCAAGGCTTGTTGTGGTCAATCCAATCACCGACACCCCAGCACTCGACATCCTTTGTGGGACAGCTCGAATCCGGCTCCTGGTTGTCGTCGACGTCTCCGGGACCCCGTGGCTGCAGAGTCAAGCTTCACCTCTTCGCACCTGAAGCACCCGACATCGGTGGGCATTCGATTGCTCCGCTCCTGGTCACTGGCTAGTGACCCAGACTCTGTCCCCTCTGCTTTCATGTTCTTCACATCTTCGATCCAGGCTTGGATCACACCGGACACTTTTCTCCTTCACGGCAGCAGCACTTTGCAGCAGATCGCCATTGAAAACGACGACGATTCCCAACACCTTTTGACACCTATGCACCCGGCTTCCCTGGGTGAGGTAACTCGAGTACTCTGGTGCCCCCGTGGGTGTTGGCCCTAGAACCCCTTAAGTCTAAAGGGGTTTGCTCAAAGTCCTCTCCTAAGTGTCCTTTAACTTTAAAAATTCCAACCGCGACTTTCCGCATTGAATCCTACGGCGCTCGCGGCTGAGTTCTCACACTGCACACGTCCCCCGTGGGTCTCCTGTGTCACTACCTTGGGTGGTTCCTTGGGTCCCAGCAATTCTACGTGCTCTAGGCACTGTGTCTAGTCAAGTCGTGGTTCTTATACCACTTTCTTAGTATATGGTTTGGTCTCCCCCTGGAGCCCACTGTGTATTGTGCTATTTACTGTCGTTTTAATACTGTGATACTGTGTATCTTGAACTCTAATCTCATAAAGGGATTAGTAGTTAGTGTTTAGAAATAAATACATATATTTTATATATATCTTGTGTGGTTCTCCTTTCATTTAGTTATTCAAGAGGTTCTAATCTGGTAAACCAAGCTGCTTTACACTCCTTCAAGACTTAGCCTGAAGGCTGCTCTCCATAGCTACCACTAGGATAGCTTTCAATAAAGGTTGTCTTTAAACCTATCATTAATAAGGGTCGTTTGGACTGGTGCAAGGTGCCCACTATAACTAGTAGACAGCATATGCCAGGCCAACTTCTCACAATAGTAATAAACAGGACATAGGAAACAATACAATTACTGGGTTATTGTGTAGACAGTACATCCTAGAAAATACGTTCAGTTTGCTTTATTCAAGTGTCAGGCAAGCAAATTGGCATGGCTAACCTCTGATTCGTTCAGGCTATTTTGTATGGAGTCCAGGAGGGACATCCATTTACATTCCCTCAGATTGAGTATTGCTCCAATGTTCCCTCCCCTGGGGCCCAGGGAAGCTTTTTCAAGTACTACCCATCGCAATTCATCTGAATTGTGGTCCATAGTTGTAAAATGTTCCACCAGCGGCGCTCCCTGTATACCACATCTTAAACGGCTACAGTGCTGGAGAATGCGAGCCTTTATTTTCTGTTGGGTTTGACCTATATAGATGAGGTCACAGGGGCATACAATGCCATAGATCACGTTATTTGTGTTGCAGTTAGTAAAGGAGTTCAAAGCGATTACATGGTGTTTATAGGTGAACTCTTTAGTTTGGATGGTTGTCAGACAAGCCTTGCACTGCCCGCACTTAAAGTGGCCCAGTATTGGTGGTAGGTTCCACATTGATCGGATCGATGGTGCATCTGCAGTCTCTAGGAAGGAACGTACTACGTGCTCCCTGATGCTTTTCGCTTTCTTAAAAGAGTGCATGGGGGGATTGTCTTGCTCTATGTCGTCTGATATCAATCCCCAGTGTCTATTGATGGCCTTCTTGATAGCATGGCTTTGCGTCGAGAAGGTGGTGACGCATATCATCCTTTCCATAGGCCCATCATTCTTCTCCTTGGGTGTGAGCAAGTTCTCACGGGGCTGTACCAAGCCCTTTTCTGTGCCCTTTTGGTAAGTCTTTTGGGGTAGCCTCGCTCCATAAGTCGGTTCAACAGATCATCCGATTGAGCCAGGTAGTCAGTCTTCTTGGAACAGTTCCTGCGGATGCGCAGGAATTGCCCAAATGGGAGATTGTCTCTGAGTCCTCTTGGATGATGGCTGTTATACCTCAGGAGGGAGTTCCTCTCAGCAGGCTTGCGATAAAGGGTGGTGTATAGTTGATTGTCCTCAGTCTTGATGGTTATTTCCAGGAAGTCAATTTCACTGGAATCGGAGTGGATAGTGAATTGGATGTCGGGGCTTCTCTCATTGAGCCAGGAGTGGAAGTTGCCCAGTTCAGTTGAATCACCGGTCCAGATCATAAGTATATCGTCGATATACCGCCTCCACAGGGATACCTTCTCAAAGTAGGGGTATAATTGCTTTCTGGGACCTTTGTTCCTATGTACTGTTCTGCACCCAGGTCCCAGAGACTATATTTGAGTTTACCCTTTTTAGGTAACTATCTCAGAGCAGGTGCACACCTGCGAGGCACAATATTGATTTAGTCAATCTTTTGAAAATGGTTGAGAGCGAGACTCTGTCTTATACAGAAGATTATATTAATCAGCTAATACAGGACCCCACTAATAATTTTCTTTCTGTGACCACCCCGAACATTGACTTTACTTAAATGATAAAATTGCGCGCCTAGAGCGTCTAGAGAAGAAATTGGTACGAACTCGCCTACATGGGCATCTGTTGACCAAGTATTTACAGGCTAATATTATCCCGGTTGGATTGCAGGTGCGGAACGAGCCAGCCATCTTCGTAGACGTACCGAAATTCAAAGAGGGCTTTAGTTTCGTTGCCAATAATTGCTCCCGGCACTGGATGGTGCTGGGAGTAGAGACAGCAGCAGAACAGGTACAAGTCTTTATAGGCCAAATCACTGCACTGAAGATAGAGATTGCTGGGGACTCTACACTCACGAATGCCAAAGACGCCTTGGAACATCTAGGCAAAACATTAAAAGACTTTGAGACAACTGCCCAGACCAAGAAACTTGAAAAACTAGCTAAGGATATTAGGTATTACGAGAAGAAGAATACCTATCCTTATCTACAAGAGGACTACTACAAACACGATAACCAGGGACGTTTCAACAATAGAGGCCGAGGTGGTTTCCGCGGACGTAGGAACTACACAACCTTTTCAGATTCATCCTACAGTACAGACAGCGACAACGAGCAGCCAGGCACAAGTGGAAACTACGGATACCAAGATACATGGTACCCACCCCAAGGACCCTACCCCTCTCCCTCTTTTTTAGGAGAAGGCCAATGGAGACCACCCAGAGGTCGAGGCGGGAGCTGGCTCAGAGGACAACAACGAGGACAGTTGGCGAACAACAGCAACTGGGAGAGAGGACGCGAGAAGACACAGAAGCAGGTTCGCTTCCAACCGGAGAACCATGGAGAGATCCAAACCCGACGCAGGGTCTACAGGTGGTAAGGAGACAGCAGAACCCTGTGGTGAATATTTCCTCCTACACACTCAAAGATGAAGAAACTAGTGTTTTGAGTAAAGGTCTCTCTTTTGTGCCGACAGCACGCCCCAATGAATTTGCACTTAAAACAGAACTCCATTGTTTCTTCAGGAAAATTCGTCTCAGATATTTCTTCAATCACTCCCCTCCATTAGGAGTGACCTCACAGACTGGATTGAGGATTCCTTCGACATTTGTCCCACCAGCCAATCGCATGACGCATAAGATTCTAGCTTATGAGAGCGTTGTTTTGAGGGATATATCTAAAATACTGAAGGAATACAAACACACTAAATATAACATCACCAAGCTGGAGAAGGAAGCATTGACATCCTTGAAGAACAATAAGGATATAGTGATCAAGCCAGCGGACAAGGGCGGGGCCATTGTCGTGCAAGATGTTATTAATTATAAAACAGAAATCCTGAACCTACTCCAGGATGGAGTGAGCTACTTGAGGATCGGCACAGACCCTTCCAAGGATCTTGCGCAAGAGATACTTACCCTGACCACACAAGGCCTTGAACAAGGTTTTCTGACTAAACATGAGTTTAGTTATTTGAATCAGAAACAACCCCGGTTGCCTACACTATACACATTGCCCAAGTTCCACAAGGACCCACTGAATCCAACCGGACGTCCGATCGTCTCGGGATGTGGCTCGATGCTCGAACCCCTGAGTAGATACATTGACCACTTCCTCAAACCCATAGCTGAAGCCACTCGGGCATACCTAAGGGACACAATGCAAACAATCAACCTAGTTGACAAACGCCGGTTTGATCCCAATAGTCAACTTCTTGTGTCCTGCGACGTTGTGTCTCTGTACACCAGCATACCGCAACAAACTGCCCTTGAAGTAATGGGTGAAGTACTGGATCAGCGTACGGCCCCTATGACAGTTCCGACAGAATTCATCATTGGTCTCCTACGTATTGCCATGATGAAAAAAAAATTCTTTTTCAATGGCCATTTCTACTTTCAAACCAAGGGAGTAGCAATGGGGGCTGCTTTCGCCCCCGATTTGGCCATTATCTTTATGGACCGTTTCGAAAAATCTTTTATATTTAGTGAAGAAAACCCCTACTTTGAGAAGGTATCCCTGTGGAGGCGGTATATCGACGATATACTTATGATCTGGACCGGTGATTCAACTGAACTGGGCAACTTCCACTCCTGGCTTAATGAGAGAAGCCCCGACATCCAATTCACTATCCACTCCTATTCCAGTGAAATTGACTTCCTGGAAATAACCATCAAGATTGAGGACAATCAACTATACACCACCCTTTATCGCAAGCCTGCTGAGAGGAACTCCCTCCTGAGGTATAACAGCCATCATCCAAGAGGACTCAGAGACAATCTCCCATTTGGGCAATTCCTGCGCATCCGCAGGAACTGTTCCAAGAAGACTGACTACCTGGCTCAATCGGATGATCTGTTGAACCGACTTATGGAGCGAGGCTACCCCAAAAGACTTACCAAAAGGGCACAGAAAAGGGCTTGGTACAGCCTCCGTGAGAACTTGCTCACACCCAAGGAGAAGAATGATGGGCCTATGGAAAGGATGATATGCGTCACCACCTTCTCGACGCAAAGCCATGCTATCAAGAAGGCCAACAATAGACACTGGGGATTGATATTAGACGACATAGAGCAAGACAATCCCCCCATGCACTCTTTTAAGAAAGCAAAAAGCATCAGGGAGCACCGTGCTAATATCAATCCCCAGTGTCTATTGTTGGCCTTTTTGCCTTCAGGCTAAGTCTTGAAGGAGTGTAAAGCAGCTTGGTTTACCAGATTATAACCTCTTGAATAACTAAATGAAAGGAGAACCACACAAGATATATATAAAATATATGTATTTATTTCTAAACACTAACTACTAATCCCTTTATGAGATTAGAGTTCAAGATACACAGTATCACAGTATTAAAACGACAGTAAATAGCACAATACACAGTGGGCTCCAGGGGGAGACCAAACCATATACTAAGAAAGTGGTATAAGAACCACGACTTGACTAGACACAGTGCCTAGAGCACGTAGAATTGCTGGGACCCCAAGGAACCACCCAAGGTAGTGACACAGGAGACCCACGGGGGACGTGTGCAGTGTGAGAACTCAGCCGCGAGCGCCGTAGGATTCAATTCGGAAAGTCGCGGTTGGAATTTTTAAAGTTAAAGGACACTTAGGAGAGGACTTTGAGCAAACCCCTTTAGACTTAAGGGGTTCTAGGGCCAACACCCACGGGAGCACCAGAGTACTCGAGTTACCTCACCCAGGGAAGCCGGGTGCATAGGTGTCAAAAGGTGTTGGGAATCGTCGTCGTTTTCAATGGCGATCTGCTGCAAAGTGCTGCTGCCGTGAAGGAGAAAAGTGTCCGGTGTGATCCAAGCCTGGATCGAAGATGTGAAGAACATGAAAGCAGAGGGGACAGAGTCTGGGTCACTAGCCAGTGACCAGGAGCGGAGCAATCGAATGCCCACCGATGTCAGGCTCGCATTCTCCAGCACTGTAGCCGTTTAAGATGTGGTATACAGGGAGCACCGCTGGTGGAACATTTTACAACTATGGACCACAATTCAGATGAATTGCGATGGGTAGTACTTGAAAAAGCTTCCCTGGGCCCCAGGGGAGGGAACATTGGAGCAATACTCAATCTGAGGGAATGTAAATGGATGTCCCTCCTGGACTCCATACAAAATAGCCTGAACGAATCAGAGGTTAGCCATGCCCAATTTGCTTGCCTGACACTTGAATAAAGCAAACTGAACGTATTTTCTAGGATGTACTGTCTACACAATAACCCAGTAATTGTATTGTTTCCTATGTCCTGTTTATTACTATAAGAACTGTTGGAGGTCCCCTTGATCTCCTCTACAAACCTATTAATGTGATCTATCTTTCGTTGCCTCTGGCACTAAATATCTTTGAAAATGCAAATCCAGCATGTGATGTGACATAGATAACACCCAAACGTACTCAGACCGTTTTGCCTGTGATATCTTGTTTATTGACAGTGTAATTATAACAACGCTAAATATGTAAATATGCCAGATGACATCATGGTTACTGATTTTGTGTATTCCAAGTCCCAACGAGACTTTGTTTATTCACGATGTATTTATAACAACGCTAATTATGCGAATTTGTAAATGTGTAAACATGCCTAATGTCACCATGGTTATTGATTGGGTCTAGTCCAAGTCCCTACGAGACTCTGTTCGTCTAGGTTTGCAATTCCCAAAATACTAGGAACCAGAGATATGACCACACCATCTCACAGCGAGTTTGCCAGAAAGAATGCATTTAACATGCAGGCATTCGAAGTTATTTTATTTCCACAACGATGGGTATGCAGTTGCTTCCCTCATTTTAATATTTAATATTTAATATTGAACAGGGTATGATTTAGAAGATTCTTTCCCTCCTAGCCATTTACTGTCTTTTTTCACTTACTCCCGCCTCCGCTGTCATTCATGCCTAGCAATGAGCGTCTGCACGCTCGATTGACACGCGTGGCTGATGGCTCTATTTAACAGCTGGTTTTTGAGCTCCGGTTCGCTAGTCGAGTACGGAGACATCAGAGACGAGCAGCGGTGAGTCATCGGGAAGGGTTTGGCTTTTCACTCATTTTTCACGCACAGTCTTAGTGCGAAAGCCGGCAATACTAACTGGTACCCTTTCTCTATTATTATAGACGTGAAAGAAACCAGGACCATTGTGGCCTATACATTTAAACTCAGGTAATTTTATCCATCGATAATTACCAGTCGCACGATGCGACACTTTAAATACGCATGTTCCTTTTGTACTGCTCGGTCCTCCAACCGGTACTCTTTCTGTATTTGCCGACAGATTCACTGGGACGAGGGACCTCTCTGCCCAACGTCTTTTAAGTAGCCCAGGTATTTCATTCCCTTTCGCAGCGCGTGTTACTATTTAATGCGTGTGAGCTACTGTGGTGTTGTCACGTCAGTTTTTAGGTCCTCAATAGTGGTTATTCATTTGTGTTTTCAGATTTTACGAACTATGTCTGGTCCAGCCGATCATTCCGGCAGGGCCCAGCTTACATTTAACTTTGTATGCGCGTGTAATAATACAACGCGGTTGTACTAGTATGGTCTTTAATAGCGTTTTTCCATTTGTATTTTCAGATTGCATTTACTATGTCAGGTCCAGCCGATTAATCCGGCAGGGCCCAGCTAACGTTTAACTCTCTATGAAGTAAGTGACCATTTCTGGTCCTCTTTTCGCCAAATTAGCGTATGAATTTTTGTTCTGAAACTGCACCTTAACCTTTCAGGTGCTGGTTCTCGCTCTCTTGATTTAGGAGCCTACGCGCCCTTCTCCGTCCTTAGCCTCCATTGAAAGGCTACACATGGTAATAACCGTTTTGAGCATAGGCCCCCTTTTTAACATGTGGATCCCTCGGGTTGACCCCGGTTCTAAGGTGTTTTATGCTTTATCCCTAGGTTACTCCCCCTCCCTTCCCTACCACCTCTGTCCTGAGGAAGACCCCGGCGTAAGGGATATAACAGCCTACATTCTTCTTGGGGTCGAAACGTCGACATCTATAATGCTAGGCAGCTTGAACAACAGAGATTCAACACTGTGTTACTGTTTATAATCATGGCTATTCATTGTTTTGATAAATTATTGAATAATAGGTTCGAGAAATGAGCCACGTGTTTTCTGAATAACGGACTTTTGTGATGTACACTTTATTCTTCATTCACTTCCCTATCCTCACTTGAACCACAACCACCCCACCGTCTCCCCTCCTTTCCTGTTCTTTTTCTAGGGACACTTTAGATGCAAGAATGTTTAAATGATGATACTAAGAGACCGATGTCCAGTGTGATTAAATAACACTGAGTTGCAACAAATATCTTTTGTATTGTCCGAATTTTTGGTCTGATCCATGTGAACTTTGTGTGTTGTATAATTGCTTTCTGGGACCTTTGTTCCTATGTACTGTTCTGCACCCAGGTCCCAGAGACTATATTTGGGTTTACCCTTTTTAGGTAACTGGTGTGCGTGAACTGGCGCTTGGCTGGCGGTGTGTGTGGACTGGCACTTGGCTAGTGGCGTGCGTGGACTGGCACTTGGGTGGCGGTGTGCGTGATCTGGTGCTTGACTGGCAGTGTGCATGGACTGGCATTTGCCTAGCGCTGTGTGAGTAGTGATTAACTGCTGATCACTACACACACTGCTAGCCAAACGCCCGTGCACACACTCCGTCAGCCACCAGCCGGTGTGTCAGTCATGTGGGAGTTTGAAAGTGATGGGCCCTTGAATGGTGCTGTCTGTTGATGTGAGTGTTGTAATGTGCTGGGCGTGCAGCTGGTGGTGTGAATGGTCTTGTGTGTGTCACGTATGAAAGGTGTATGAATAGCCTCTAAAGTGGTTGGTGCCTTGACGCAGCTTTACAGCTCACAAGCTGTGAGTAATTGGTTCAGTTTTTTGAACTTTCAATTATTAACAGTGTATTTCATTTTTGTGAAATCACTTGTTAATAAAATGTACATTTTGAACCTTTCACTCACCCTCTTGCCAAATCTAACCAGTATGTGTGTGTACTTGAGGAATAGATGATTGTGCAGTAATATATGTCTTTGCTCTCTTTCTCTGCCAAGGTGTACATTGTCTCTAGGGGAAATCTACCAGCTCTAGATATTTTCAGAAACTCTGATCCATGTGAACTTTGTGTGTTGTATAATTGCTTTCTGGGACCTTTGTTCCTATGTACAGTTCACGCACACCGCCAGCCAAATGCCACTCCACACACACCACCAGCTAAGCACCAGTCCATGCACACCGCCATCACATTTTTTTTAACAAAAAAGAAAACACAAATCAAATGGAAGTAGAAATAAAACTATAACTACAAACACAATAGCCCTAACTAAATATATCACAGTAATGCCAACTGTGAAATCTGGACAAAAAATATAAAATGATACAGACCAGTCAGTTTACTTTTACGCTCACTGTTGCATCCAAAATCTCAGTTGCATGTGGCACAATTTAAAACATGTGGGCACACACACAGCCCAGGATTAGAAGGACAAACGGGGCAGTTCATACGACTCTCCTTCCGCATACCTCTTTGGGCACAGACTCTACATTTCTTAATGGGAAGGTTTTTTTTTTACTGTGGGAGGAATGTGATTAGGAAAGTGGCGATCTTTCAATCTAGCCACATCCTCCACCAGTGCTTCTCTAGGAACTTTTGCCTTTTCCACTACAACAAGGCTGCCTATCAGAGACTGCTGATACTGAGCAAATGTCATCTTTGACTCTGGAGAACAATCCTTGAATACAACAATAGCATTGAAGGTTGCTAAATGGAATCAATGGATAGCCAACTTCTCATACCAAAAGTAAGCCTTACGAACATCAGTGTAAGGTTCCAACCTCTGATCTACTCTATCTACACCACCCATGTGCTTATTGTAATCTGAAATGCACACAGGTTTGCACACTTCAGAAACCTGACCCCAAATAGTCACAGGTGAAGTACTTTCATCATGGATGGTAGTCAGCATGCAGACATCTCTCCTGTCTGCAAATTTCACAGCTAGAAGTTCATCACTACGCAAAGCAGTGCACTGTCCCCTCTCAAGTTTTGACAAACAAGTTCTTTTGGGTAACCTTTATGGTTAGAGCGGATTGTGTCACAAGCAACAGTGTCCACTTTGAACAATTTCCTAAACAATTGCACACCAGTGTAGAAGTTATCTAGGTACAAATAGTGACCTTTGTTAAAAAGTCCTCTGCCAAGTTCCCACACAATTATCTCACTAACTCCAAAAGTGGACGGACAACCAAGGGGGCCAATAGTGGAATCCCTACTAGTGTACACCCTGAAATTACAGATATATCCTGTCCTACTCTCAGACAACATATACATCTTAATTCCATAACATGCCCTCTTGCTAGGAATGTACTGCCTAAAAACCAATCGGCCCTTGAACATGACCAAAGACTCAACCACAGATATTTCTTTCCCTGGAGCATAGACCTCTGAAAACCGATCTACAAAGTGATTAAGAACAGGCTGAATCTTAAAAAGACAGTCACAATCAGGGTGATCTCGTGGCAACGCTAAACCATTATCAACAAAATGCAGCATCCGAAGTAGAAGCAAATACCGATTACGACTCATGGTTTCAGGAAATATGGCTGTTGCCATCCAGGGACTAGTAGACCAATATGAAGACAGCGATGGCCAGGCCCATTAAAAAAGTTAAACCCAAGAACTTCTTCAACTCATTCAGATTTGTGGGAGTCCACTGGGTGGCTCTAGAGTGGGGCTTAAGTCTGGCACTGTTGTCCCTCAAATACTGTCCAGCATACAAATGAGTCTGCTCAACAATCTCATCCAAAAATACATCGTCCATAAACAACTGAAAGAACTTTATAGGCAAAAGGTTTTCAGTATTCACTCTACACCTTGCGACACCACTAAAGGCAGGCAATACCAGCTGCACCATGTTTGGGGCAACCTAGAGTCCAGCACTTCCAATGGGAAGCCTTTCAGCCCCGGGCTGCAATCCAGCTGCCTCTTGCTGCAATATTGGCACATCAGTGTCTTCCTCTAAAAGCAGCACTTTATAAGCACTGAGAGTGGCTTCATCAGATGATTTCTCTTGGACAGAAAATTCACTGCCAGAATCCTGGCCTTCCTCCTCTGCCTCAGATGCTGAGTCAGTCTCATAATAATGGTCAGAAGAAGACTCGAAAAGCATACCAATGACCTGCTGAGCGGTCATCCTGCGGCTAGCCATAATGCTTACCAAGAAAAGTAACTTGACAAGTAAGTCAACAATATCAAGCACTGGATAAAATAAACAAAGTATGGCTTTATCAAACGGAAAGTAAAACTACTGGGATATAGTAAAATCTAGGAGGAAAAGTCAATCAATACAAACCACACAAAGACCTATCTACTCTAAAACGATACCACACACTTGCCAGAGACGGCAACACTGAGGATCAACTGCACCTTCTGTGCACAGACACAGCAAGCACCATAGAAGTCCCACTGGAAAGAACAAAAACATTATACACAAGGCAGTAAAGAACTTCACAAATCAATATGTACTTTGAAAGACAATCACACAAAAAGCTAACAAAATAAATTATACAAACAGGCGAAGGATAAACATTAGATGAAAAGATTATGAAATGAGTTGCTTACCAACCGCAACTACACAAACTGCAGATCTGCCAAAGCTGCACCCACAAACAGGATTCACCAACAGGACAAAGGAAACGATTGGCTCTACAATAAAAAAAGATAATAAAATTAAAGCACAAATAAAAATGATAAAATATCAAAAGACACTGATATTCCCTTGAAAGGAGGCATGGCACCACCAGATGGAAGTAACCTTACCCCAGAAGCAGATCTCCCAATACATACATAACCTTACTCCCAGGTAACTCAAGTGTTACCACCCACCCTGAGGCTCAATGCACTCACAAATATCTCAAGGGGGCAAAATCACATCCCAGAGGGCAGATCGGCCTGAAAATGTCCAATCTGCTCTCAGGGGAGGGTGCCATAAAATAAATATGGACCCTCAAGGAGAGCGAGCCTTCCCCAAGGGATCGCTCCCCCTCAAAACATAATTCCCTGGTGTCTGCCCCACAAAGGCCATATTGGCATAAAAAACGGATATCTGCCCTTGGGGGGAGGGTGGAAAACAAAGAAGTCTTCCTCATGGGGAGCTACCCTTGCCCAAGGGGTTGCTCGTCGAACAACAAAACAATCCCAGGTTGTCTAGTGGGCTTCCACCCCCCAAGAGGGCAGATCACCTAGGCTGATCTGCCCTCTGGGGGTTGGAATACCTACGAAAATGTTCCCCCAAAGGGAGCGACTCTTGCTCAAGAGGTTACTCCCCAAACAAGAAAACAATCCCTGGTGGTTTAGTGGGCTTCCACCCTCCCAGATGGCAGATCGACCTAAAAACGGCTGATCTGCTCTCTGGAGGGTGGGAGGATGGAATAACAATTCTCCCCCCACCCCCAAGAGGAGTAACCTTGCCCACGCAGTCGTTCCCCAAACAAGAAAACAATCTCTGGTGGTTTAGTGGGCTTCCACCTCCCGAGTGTAGATTGGCCTAAAAACGGCCGATCTGCCCTCTGGGGGCGTGGAATAACCAAAAAATGATCCTTCCCCAAGGGGAGGGACCCTTGCCCAATGGGTCGTTCCCAGTAATTTATGCCAAAGTAAACATCCCTGGTGGCGTAGTGGGGTTCGGCCCCCCTGGGGGCAGATCGGCTGAAAAAAACAGCCCATCTACCACCCAGGGGGGCCGAAACACAGGAATTCAATTGGCCCCGTTGGGGAGTGACCTTTGCCCAAGGGTTCGCTCCTCCATAACGAAAAATATCTCTGGTGGTCCAGTGGTTAGGTTCCTGCTCCATGATCGCGGGTCTCACCGCGATCATGGAGCAGGAATACACTCAAAACAGGCATAGGGGGAAAGGAAAAACTCTTTCCTTTCACCCTGTGTCTGTTTTCCCAAAGCAAACACCCCTCGAGAAGGACTCACCGAAATTGCGTCCTCACTGTGGACGATCTGAAAGCAAATAGCTTCAAGCGTGTCCCCGGCTGCACTTGATGACGTCGGCACGCTGGAAGCCGATGGGGGCTTTGGAGGTGGCAGCGGAAGGTCTTCCACTGCCATCCCTGGTGGGGGGGTTGAAAGGGGTGGCCTATGGTGGGAGCACCAGCACTTCCCCTGTGGGTGGGTGCCAGGATGGAATGGTTCTGCCCTCGGCACAGCAGCGCCACAGTCAAGGACGAACTGTTCAGTCCGTGGCACTGAAGGGGTTAAGGGGTAGTGAAGTTAGAAGCGGTATATCCACATGTCAATAACACCTCACTTTAAGGAGACCAAGCGCTGCTTGGCTTTGAATAACCACGGAGACAACATGTGCTAGAGGGACAGACTCACATGCGAAAGGCATCTTCCTGGCATTGCCTGGTAGTCTGCTTTCTCAGGCTGGGGCCCCATGCTATGCTTCTGTCACTTCAAACCTGAATTAAGTAGTCTGTTTCCTCTGTCCAGGCACCCAAGCTAGATGTCTGTCACTACTGATGTGGGCGAGGTGTCTGCCTTACTGGCATGAATGGCCTTGCCATGCTCCTTTGACTTAAGCCCCATCCTAAGCAGGGTGTAAATTAGTCAATAATGCTAGGTAGGGCTCGAGTCGAGGGTAGATGAGGTAGACGCCATCTACCCTGCTGCAAAGCTGGCTGCTTTCAGCAGAGTGCCATGTTCCTTTCCTACTTTTCCCAGAATTCACAGAAATATGCAGAACTCGTCCCTGTGTTATTTTCTGACATCAGGACACTTTCAGCAGTGCCTGCATGTTGTCTGCTATTGTTCCAAGCAACAATGTGCAGACAGGGAAGGGGTTTATCAGATTCCAGCTTCGCCCATAACAAAAGCCAAAGTTAGGCCTCTTTTTGTTGGAGTATCCTGGCTGGGAGCTATCGGGAGCCTCACACATAGATGCAATGGAGGGGAAACAAAGGCTCACTTCTTATCACTTCACAGGTACTTAAGAGAGAAATGCTTTTGACTTTGTTCAGTTCCTGTATATAAGAGATGTGCATACACTGTAAGAATGTCAGATGTGTTGGTCACCCCAGTATTTACACAAATAACAATTGAAATGCCTCTATTTTATTTAATTTCTTTTATAGCGCTTAAGCACTACAGTAGTTCTATAGTGCCATAAAAGAAATAAAACAAAATAGTGGTATTTAAATTGTTATTTGTCTACGTGTGAAATAAATCGCTCTGACACCCTGCATTGGGATGAGTAGTGCGACTACTCACGCCAATGCAGGGAATCAGAACGCTTACATCACATGTACAGATTATACATTGACAATAAATCATATGTGTGTACATCAATACAAAGGATGTGTTACATAAGACAGTGAGAATTACAAGGAGTAGGAGCCACATGTCCTTCATACCTCACTGTGTTATATTAGAAAGATTACAATTTATGAACTGCAAGTAACAAAGGGATCTCTGTCCTAAAAGCAATAACCCACTTACCCATTTACATAAAATAAAAATCTGTCATCTGCGTGTTACATAATGTGCTTTGCAGGAGACATATTAACCCTATTGCTACTTTAATTCAAAACTAGGGCTGGGCAAAATACAGATCTCTCCAGCAAATACGTTATCCTCCAGAGTTATCTTAACATTATTATTATTCCCTGAGATTTAGCTGGCACACAAAGATCTCTGCAGCAGGCGCCTTAACCCCATATGATATTTTAAAATACAGACATTGCACATAATTAAGCAGAACCAATTTACTGCCACGTTTTCCTTGTTGCCAATTTCTCTGTGGCAGGGTTTAAAAAAATAAGGGGCTTATTCACCAGCCCCTTACGCCACCTGTGCATCACTTTTAACATGGGAAAAAGTGACGTACGGGCGGCACATTGGGTTTGTAGATAAGCCCCTAAATGTGTAAGTTAGGGCCCAGATTTTGCGTCAGGTGGCGTCAATATTTTGGCGCAACCCCTTCGCAAAATCTCATTTGTTAAATATTGTAATGCGCTCAAATGTACTCATGATAGACCTGCTAAACATATGTGAGGTCTTAAGATCTGA
Source organism: Calotriton arnoldi (assembly GCA_963921515.1). NCBI lineage: Eukaryota > Metazoa > Chordata > Amphibia > Caudata > Salamandridae > Calotriton > Calotriton arnoldi. Next base: position 40,964 of record CAWUFW010006065.1, read on the forward strand.
TTTCACTTCCTGTGATGTCATGCACTGTGATGGCACACGCGGTGATGTCATGCCCGTTCTGCCTAACTTGGTGAGTCCCCCACTTCTTTTTTTAGGACTTGTGCCCTGATGTTAGGGGAGTGTGAGTCTGAGATTTTCCGACAAGCATTTTGGTGTACCCACCTGAAAAGGATAGGGACAGGCTGGGATATAGTCTCGGCTATGCTGTCCAGTGAAGTCCAGTTCCTTTGCACAGCAACGTAGGGCAGGAAAACCAGCTGATAAACTGACAGCAACTGATGTACAGTGATGTGTAAGTGCGGCTTAATCTAGATGTGCTAGAAACACTAAGCTGACTGGATGGCTTGGAACTAATTGAGGTGCATAAAAGCCCCAAGAGTTGTCTCCTCACCCGAGGGCATTGAAGCGGTCATGTGATGCTGACATTTGTTATCCATACAGTTATGACTTGAAGGCAGATAATGGTATGAAGGGCAGTTAGAATTAACCTGAGGCAGGAAGAAAATGGGAAACATTGAGTACAAGTCATTTCCTTCAGCCTACAGTTGTGATTACTCTCTGTCTTTCTCCCCATTGCGGTGTTCTCCCAGGTTGCCTTATAGGCAGGGCCACTGGAATTATGCGGCAGGAGAGGACCAAATTATGCATCAAGGTTGAGTAAATTATGCAGCATGAAAAGGCAAATTATGCAGCACATTTTGTGATAGTATTACTTCATTATTTTTATATTTTAATGCTTGTTGACACTGTCTGGGCACTGGTTCCACCTCATTAGTAACTTCCACGTACCCAAAAGAAACCTCCGATCTTCCAACCTCGCACTGGCCGAAACCCCGCGCATCCACAGAGCCAGAGCAGGCGGAAGATCCTTCTCTCACATTGCAGCCAAGACCTGGAACGAGCTATCGGCAGACATCAGACGCGCCCCTCCCTGAACACCTTCAGGAAGACCCTCAAGACCTGGCTCTTTGGCTAAACAGATCTGCGGACTCCCTCAGCGCCTTGAGACCCTCACGGCTGAGTAGCGCACTTACAATTCCCTGATTGATTGATTGATTGATTGATTAGTACCAGTTTAACATCTGAATATAGCAATAAACAACAGAAAGATTACCGGTGAACCATTTCAATGGGCCTTCCACCTTGCAGCAGCAAGTGCTGCTGCGTTTTTAGTAACTTTTGAACCGTTTGAGCTAGAAAACAATTTTGCATCAGATGATGGTTTATGTGGCAAATGTGGGAAATCTATAATCATGCGAAAAATGCCGCACCCGCACAATCACATAATTCCAATGGCCTTGATTGTAACTTATTGTCTGTTTTGATCTTTTGGCAGTCAGGCGAAGCCTATAATGTTAGTTGGTTGTTAACCTGCGGGGTAGCACTACTGCTAGTAGTGTGCAATGCACAGCTCACAGAACAAGGAGTCCAGTGCCTTGTCCCGGCTCAACTGACACGTTCACAATCGGCGCGTACCTGCGTGGTGAACCAGGAAAGCAGAGACAGTTTCAATACCCTTCAAAGAGACTGCTTCGGCATTGCAGAGTCAGGTGGCCCCGCTGGAACATGGAGAAAGAACAAGGAAAAAGAAACATAGGAAAACAGTGACAAGGAAAGAAAGCAGCAATGAAAAAGGACTTGGAAAGTGAAATAAAGACACAAAAGAGTAGGAAGGTGGGAAAATAGGTATGGGGTGGAATTAAGAGTAGGTAGCCTTGGTATCTGGCAATATCGGCAGCAGTAGCGCCGGCTCTAAGAAAGGTTTTGGGCCCCTGCTCTTACACAGCTCTCGATTTTCCCAAACCCATGAATGAGTAGCTCATCCAGTCAAGTTTTTTCTTTCCATTCTGGAAGTTGTAGTCCTGATTTTAAAACGGATTCAACAAGACTACAAATCCAAGAATGCAATAAAAAAGGGGACTCAATGCAGCTGCTTACACATGGGGATAGAAAACGAGAAAGCTCTGCATTTATTTTGTATTTATTTTTAACATTTTAAGCACTAGGACAAAGCCAATATTAGTATATATTTTTTAAATTTAGCATTGTAGGAATAGGGTACCTGTGTCAAGGAACAGGCTGCCCTTATGAAGAAAGGACTGGCTCATAGAGGGATGACAGGAGGTAATTAACTTTTTCATACTAGCGTTTTAGAGTGAAGTCTGTAGTAGTCTTTAATTGACCACATGGTGGCACTCTCGTCTCACTCCATGAAATGTGGTGTTGGGAACCTCAATTCAATATTCAGAAAATGTAGCGAAGCATTTATGCACTGTTGGGATTGTGAGCCAGTGCAACAGGAAAACAAATCTAGGCAGGTGCCTAAGCCTCTGTGTTCTTCTAGGGGGCACCCTTGATCCCCTAGAAGAACACAGATTTTCCTAGCTAGAACACTGAAGGAAAGTCCTGATTTTATTACAGACACAGAGGCGAATATTATGGTATCTTAACTTTTTACGTTTATTATGGCAGCCACGAATCACAGAAGACTACACTTCTCAGCAAACCCTAGGTCTCATGCTAGAGAAACCGCAACCCAGTCATAAGTTTAGTCAACAAAAACAGCAGAATAACTTTGCTTTAATCCTCAGATGACTCGTCAGAAATATCCAGAAGTCTGGACGCTTGAGCGTCATATGTGCCTTGTTGATGTGAAACATTAGGGAGAAACAGGAGCTGTAGCAGCTGAAAGAAAGATTCAAGTACATCTGTAGCATAGAAAATGTAGTGTGGGACACCATCTGACAAGATGTAGACAGTGGATGGATAACAGTCTCCTCCTTGTCTTTAATAGAATCAGGACTTCCCTGCACCATTCTAGCTAGGAAAACCTGCTGCATTTTAAAACATTAAAATATTCTCGACCAATCTGCAGATCTAAGAATTTCTTCTAACCTTATTTCAGACGAAAAGGCTCTTAAAGCCATGTCTCTTTGAGCGGAATGAGCCCCAAGGGATTTTGTATCCTTCTCAGCCAAAGACATTGCTTTAGGCTATAGTAGGAGAAGATACAGGAACATGTTCATTTTAGAAAGACTAACTAACGAGGAGAGGTTGTTCTTTAATCAGTAGTATTTAATTCATATTTTTAAGGCCACCACACAAAATTATGGATGAGAAGAAACTAAGGGCACTAAGGATATTCAACACTCCTGGTGATTTTTTCATTTGTCTGGTGCCAGAAAAGAACACCACTGAAGGAGAATAATGTCTTGTAGAAATATCTGGAGCCCGGTCATTTATTTGAGGCTCTTTCAAAAGGAAATCAAGCAGATTAGGGAGGTTAGTTTTGCAATTAGAGGGAGCCATCGCTGGCCATGTTTGGAACAATCACAGAATTATTTTAACGTCTCATGTTGTGGAATAACGTTGTTTAGAGGATGGAAAATCTGATGCCCATCAGCAAATTACAGACTGAAGAATGCTCCCCTATGAGCTTATACTCTAAATGCTCGAGCCAGCAGAACAGCTGATGTGTAGCTATTAATATAGCCATATAGCCCGCTGCCGAGGGCTATACCGGCTGTTAAAGGCCCTGATCCCGAGTTATAGGCCCGAGCCGCAGGCGAGGGCTTATAACGAGGGAGAGGACCTTTAACAACCGGTATAGCCTGAGGCAGAAGGGCTATAAGGCTATTAGAACATTCCACCCACTAAGGGTAGAATGTTCTAAATTAAAAATGGAGAAACAAAAAGACAAACATTGGAATGTTGGAGCGCTGGGCTTATACCAGCCATTATAAGCCCAGAGCAACTCCATTGTCTTCAATGGAGCGCCCACATTCCAATGTTCTAATTGCCCTGAAAGATATGTTCTGAGATGCCAATTAGACTGGGAAATGTAGAACTGAAGGGACATTTGCTCAAATTAGATAGTGATTGCATTATACGCACCAACCAACCCTAAGCTTGCCAGCCTGTCTTGGAAGTCTTGATCACACCTGGGGCCCAAGAAGATTTAATGAAGTTCAGAAGCCAGCAACTATAGTTTAGCTGATAGGATCAGATTGTGACACTTGCTGTGGGGATATTAGAAGAGGCGAGCTTAAAATGGAAGCAATAAAAGAAAACCTATGACCATTTTGAGAAGATACCTGAATCAGGCCTGAGCCTTCAAGAGGTGAGACATTAGACCCACCAAGAATCTGAGCCAGGCACCAGGAAATCATGACAAAATCGGGTAAGCTTAACTTTGACCAGTTAATTAGTCTTCAAGAACATGTCTCCAACTAGAGAAAGAGGATATTGTGAAAGTGGATCAACTGTGAGTGCAAACATAAAACATACAGTTCACAGTACTGATTCAGAGTTTGGAAAACTACTGTAGGAAGTCTCCTCTCATGTAGGTGGCTGGAGTGTCACCTTGCCACCATGTGATTCCGAGGAAGAAAGTCTGTCCTAACTGAAATTCTTTAATGGGGGACAGAACTCCCAAATGCCTTTGCCAAACCTAACAGGGGTTTAGACTTAGCACCTTCCGGATGGTTTACGTATTGGACCAAGGTAATGTTGTCCATCGTAAAAGTGCTGTAAAATGGATCTTGTCCATACTGAAACTGAATGGCAAAGGATCTTGCAAAAGTTCGGAGCAACCCATAGGCATTGACAGTACCTTTACAGACCATGTCCCACCACTGGAGTACTGGGCACTCCAAGAACCTCAACTCTACAGACAGGCATCTGGGTCTAAGACTAGACCTGGGGATCAGATGAATATGATAAGACCATTCCAAGCAGTTAATGGTCTTGCCGCCATGTAATCTCTTCTCATGCATTGTTGTCGAAGGGTACATTGTCTGTATATGATTTCCCCTCTGTAAATGTGCAATCTTGAGACAGCAGCGTACTTGGTATTGCAGCGTCCCAGAAATACCGCTTAAGCAGACAATGTCAAAGGCTCTACCATTGTGGCCATTTGCCTGAGAGATTTCTGAGACAGTGGCATCATCCTTAATTCGTGTTGATTAGAGTTATCTTGGAATCTGGAGGTTCTACAACTTCCATTTTTGAGACTGCAGAGTAACTTGGTGAAACAACATGGAACAAAAGGGGTGAGACTTAATTTGTTAAACCCTGGTGTGCCTATAAAATTAGAGAAACCTCCTGACTTCCAGGAAAACTGGAACTGAGAGGTAGAAGTCCTTACATTCTGCCTTCACCATCCATTCTCCTGGAAAAAGGACACCCCTGAGATGAACAAGTGACGTGACGGTTCTTTTTGTTTTTTTCCGTTCTTTTTTTAAAGAAATATGTTGGTCACAAAGCCTTGAGAATGGAGGGAAGAGTGTTCTATTGCTCTCTTGGGGAGAAGCTGTCCTGTATTCTGTATGGTCTCTGATTCTTCTACACATAAAGGAATTGGCCTTAGAGAAAACCTTGAATCAAAGGAGAGAGACATTCTATTTGAAAAACCTGTACGGTCTCAAGAACCCAGGGATCCTCTCTTGTAGGAGAAATATCAACTGGTTCTCATTAAGGAAAGTCATTGGTATTACTGAAACTGGGCACCACACAGTTAATCTTGTAACCAGTTATTGAAGTGGTAATGGCGGGCGTGACAGTTCCTAGAGTGGGTCTCCAACCTTTTCGGTAATAAGAGCTACTTATGTTCAATGAAACCCATCGAGAGCTACTAATATTATTAGTGTTGTAATAGTGACCACATCAGACAAGATTACATTAAGTGGCCACCATATAAAAGATAGTATCAGCGATCAGGCTTGGTTGCTAGCAGTAATGTAAAAAAGGCTTTGTCAATACGGAATGGCTCTACATGGTCAATACATAACAGCCATAGCAGCAATGACTCTGGCACCAAGGTTATAACATTTGTAGAAAGTCTCCCAAATGTCACATGATTTATCACTTAAATATATTTTGGAAATTCAGCCATTTTTCTCCAAATATCAGTAATGAGTTCTGAAAATAAATAATTTTTTTGTCTCAAATATAAACTCTGAATTTTGGTATACCTTTATTAATTCAACCAAGATAAGGCATCTAAATTGAGTAGGCTATGCTGCACAAAGGAGAGCTACTTACAGGCAGCTGGTGAGCTACCAGTAGCTCACGAGCTACTCGTTGGAGAAGCCTATTGGCTTTGTCAAAAATGTTTCCCAAACACCCTCTTTAGAAAGTAATGTAATTTGCATGATGAGGAAAAGCTTTGACCTATACCCCCTTTTTCTTTGTAAAATGGTCACTGAAAAGGATACAGTGGGCTTCCAGAGAAGTCTCTGAGCTTGCAAGTTCACACAATTTGTACTCAGTTTTAAGCAACAAGAGTTTGTGTCTTTCCCTTAAAATAGCCACATCAGCATTGCAAGCAAATCCCAAACGTCCTTGAACCCAGGTTGGCAAAGCAGTTTACTGGATACCTAGACTCCTGCGCTTGCTCTGCAGCTTCAAAAATCTTAGTAAGCGGAACCCCCATATCTAAAAGCTTGCCTTGGTAGAATACCTGGGCCCGATCAATACCTTTCTGTGAGTCACGGCCCATTTGGTGAAAAGATGACCATTCTAGGCTCAAAGAACGGGGTCAGCTGTGGAACTGGGGTGCTGAGTAAGAGATGGATCAAACATAGGGTTAACATTGGCATCTAGAAAGACTGGCACTACTTATGATATACTCCTGTCTTTAGGGACTGGGGCAGTGAACATCTTTTGTCAATTTGATGGATTAAGACCAAAGCAGGATGCATTTGAATTATTCCATTCTTATTGTCCTTATCAGTGGTACTGTAAGTATCATAATCATACTCCTGTGCATTCTCTAGAACAATTTTAGGTTACTTCTTTGCCTTGCATTCTTCCTCCAGACCTGAGGGTCAAAGAACTAAAAAGTGTCATTATCTGTGGGTGGTTGGGGACCACTAATCACACCACCGAAATTACTGGAATCATCTCCATTATCTGTATCTGAATCAGTGGTATTAAAATTAGCATCCTTGTATACATGCTACAAAACAACATTCGGTCATTTCTTTGACTGCAATCTCCAGACTTGAGAGTCAAAGGAGTGACACGGTGTCAATATCTTTAAGCGGTTGAGAAGGATTGACAGAGAGGTGTTCAGAAACTGCTAATCACTATACGGACAGAGTTGGAAATCCATTGTATAGAAGGATTCTGGATCTTATAAGAATGCTCATGTTTAGATTTAAAGAACGTTTATCTCTTTTGGATGAAATCTGAATTTCTCTGGCTACAGAAACAGACTCCCCAAAAGAGGGCGCAGTTTAAGAATGGGATGTGCGTAGCCTGCTACTCCAGCAGGTGAGGGGCAGGCTTTCAGTAAATGCCCCAGGAACATGAGACAATATCTAAAGGCGGGAACTTTAAAACAGAAGTATTGAGGGAAGAATATAGATTAGGCGTTATTAATTCTTCCTCTTCAATTTTAGACCCTTGTAAAAAAAATACCAGGTTCTTCATAACTATTGTTTCATCCTAATCTCATGTTTTTACGAAAAGCCAACTACAACAGTATGCACATAAATATCTGTATTGAAATTCAATGTTTAGAAACCAAAAGTGGAGTAACTGGCAGCAGGATCCCAAGGCGCTGGCGCCACTTTTAATTCAGATCTGTGCTCTGAACCCTTGCCTGTGCATCACAGACTCCTTCCCTCCTGTAAGGCCCTGTCAGGAGAAACAGTGATTTGATATTAGAAGCTTGATTACCAGACCAAACAGAGGAAATATATGGGGTGGGGGTGTCCCATTCCATACACCCCTCTATAAGCTATGCCCCTGAACAAAAGGGCCATTACCTGGTGCCTTGCATCATGCTTCGTTGTAAGGTTCCCGTTCTACTCAGTTTAATCACCATTGGTGTTCATGCACCTTTGTTTTGTTTGCTCTTCCATTTGTGTTTCCTTTCTTTAGATATTGCATCTGGCTGCTGAGTGTTTAACCCAGTGCTTAATTTGAGCCGGTGGTTTCCGGTGCTCAGCACCAGCACTTAATTGTCAGCACCGGTGCATGTGACAGTCTGCCACGTGGTGGTGCTGTATACCTAATTTAGAGATGAGCACAACAACAGATGCTTATTAATTCAATATAGTTTGAAAAGGACTATTACCTGCCGCCTAAGCCCTTCTTATAGCTTTGGGGGCCTGAATAGTCTGAATAATCACACTTATAGGAGTGTGATGGTTAGTAGTTGCGCTGGTACTATTATTGGCAGCGTTGGCAGGGGCAATGTGTGGTGCAAGCTGTAGTGCTCACCTGACAAGGGCACTGGCACTTATTATTTTTATAAATTAAGCACGGGTTCAATCTGGGATTGACCTGCAGTGTGCCACCCTGCTGCATCCTACGCTCCCGACTCAGAAAGGGTCTCCTGGCACTGTCCAGGGTGGTCACAGACCATAACCTGGAGCACTGGGTAAGTCTGCTGTCTTAAGAGAGTTAATGGTTGTTAATTCTTCTTGACCTATTTTATTTCAAGACCATTCTTCGCTGTTGGAAATGCATAATGCATCTTGCTGGCACCCTCCAACCGCTGACGTTGCATCGACGGTCCACAGCAGTGGTGTTTCCTCTCCCTCTGTTCTCCCTTACCTCTATTTTCCTCCTCGAGGTTGTGGTAGTGAGTCTGTCTACCCTATACTCATTAACCTCTGATCTTATCCTCTTAGGGAGGAAATTGGTGGATTCCTGTCTGGGAACATTTTGCCTCAGCTCGAATCCTCACTCTCTTGGTAGCACCCTGGACAACTCAGTCGGCTGAAGCCTCAGCTGATGAGTTTGCAGCGCTAGAACTAAGAATGGTGACAAAGTCCCAATGCACAAAAACCCAGTTCTCAAAGAACAGTGACCCAATTTGCAACAGGCCAGTATTACCTCGGCTTGTACAGCTACTAGGCCAAGTTAGCTTCTACAATCAATCAATCAATCAATCAGAATTTATAAAGCGCGGCAAACCACCCAATAGGGTATCCAGGTGCTTGCAAGCCCCGGAGGCTTATTTGAACAGCCAGGTCTTGAGGGCCATTCGGAATTCCGGAAGTGTGGTGATGGTCCAGTGGTGAATGAGGAGGCTGTTCCATGTCTTTGCTGCGATGTGGGAGAAGGAACATCCTCCACTTCTGCTTCGGTAGATGCAAGAGTATGGGGAAGTAAAAGGGAGGCAGAGCGTAGTCTTCTCGACGGTTGGTGGCAGTTCAGGCGATGGTTGATGTAAGTACCTGTATGTAAAACACTGTCCCCAGATAAGTATAAACATCCCTGAAGCACCTCCCCTAGGCCAGTATCCTCAGTCATCCCCTATACCATGGGAAACAGTCGGAACACCGCTGTCCGAACCATGTGTGTTCCAACTAAGCAAGCTCGACCATGCTTGCCTTAACCACGCATATGCCATAACCATGCATATGTGTGGTTAAAGTAGTGTGCGATCTAGCTGCTGGAAGACAGAAGCAGGAAGACGCCACGGTGAGGTAAGTGGGGCTGTGGGGGGGTCGTTTTTAGGGCTGGGAGGGGGTCAGGGTAGGTTTTAGGGCTGGGAGGGGGTCGGGGTAGGTTTTAGGGCAGTGGAAGGGGCTGGGGTAATTTAAGGGATAGAACGGGGGCGGGCTAGTGTAACTTACAGGGCAGGGTTTTAGGCCTTAGGGCAGTGGGAGGGGATGGGTAGTTGGGTTAGTTTTTAGAGCGGGTGGAGGGTTCGGCATTGGTTTTAGGGCAGTGGAAGGGGTTAGAGTAGTTTAAGGGAAGCGCGGTGGGTCGAGGTGGTGTACTTAAAGGGGCAGGGTTTTAGGCCTTAGGGCAGTGGGAGGGGAATGGGTGTTGGGTTCATTTGTAGGGCGGGTGGGGGGCGGTGGGTTTTAGGGCAGTGGAAGGGGTTGGGTAGTTTAAGGGACAGTGCGGGGAGTCGGGGTAGTGTATGTAAAGGGGTAGGGTTTTAGGCCTTAGGGCAGTGGGAGGCGAATAGGTAAATTGGGTAGTTTTTAGGGCGGAGTCGGGGTAGGTTTTAGGGCAGTGGAAGGGGTTGGGGTAGTTTAAGGGACAGCGCGGGGGTTTGGGGTAGTGTACATAAAGGGGCAGGGTTTTAGGCCCTAGGGCAGTGGGAGGGGAATGGGTAGATGGGGTAGTTTTTAGGGCTGGGGGGTCGGGTAAGTTTTAGGGCAGTGGAAGGGATTTGGGTAGTTTAAAGGACAGCGTGGAGGTGGGGGTGCGGGGTAGTGGCGACCTTAGCCACACATACCTTGTTACCATTTATGCCTACACCACGAAATTTCATGGTAAAGGCATGCGTGGTTAAGACGCATTCGTAGTTTGAGCTGCGTGGTAGAGGCACGCGCGGTTTCACCATGCGTGCTTCTAACATACAACCCTATACATTCCCTATGCCAGTAACCTAAATGTCCCAGTATTTAAAGCACTGGGCTCAGACCAGTCTCTCCAATGGCCTAGCAGCTTAAAGTACTATACACTCAGGCCCCAAGTACAAGAGGTGTGGGCACACCACTTGGGTGCTCCTGGCTCCTGGGATTACCAGGCCACTCTGAGTTTTGCAGCCAGGAATGGGGAATTACAGCGGTAAACGGTATGTTGCCAACATGTTCTTCTTAAATTCCTGACCCTTTTCCCAACACCCCTTTTGCCAGGTTATAGCTGCGAAAATATGACATTCAAAGAAAGTCAGAATCCTGTAATGAGAGTGTTCAGTATCCTCAATATGAAACTCTTTCTCCAGGCCTGCAATGTTCCAATGTGAAGCTTTATACTTAAGAGAGTATGGAAAAATGGCGCTGCACTTAACTGAGGTCCCCAAAGTTCACCCACTGTGGGACTTCTTGTGGCTCTTCTTGCACAGCACCCTGGAGTGCAGCCTTCAATGTACTTACAGCACATGCAGCACAATGTCACTATTGTACTATGCTTCGCCCTGTCCACTGGCAGATTAAGGTCAAAGGGCACCGTAGGCAGGATGAGCACAGGCATCTGGTTTAGGCACAGTGTGGTTGGTGGGGGAAACCGGCTCAGGGTGCTTAGTGTTTGAGCTGGCTTTTGGTGCAACATTGGGACATTTCAGAAGTAAATCTTTAAATTTCTTAGTCTTTTAAGTCACTTCTTTTTAACCGCCGGACTCTCCTGATGTCAAAAACACACTATCAGTGCATTGCTGGGAGAAAGCTGTCTCACCTGGTTTGAAACCTGTGATAAACAGGTCACACTCACATCTCTGCAGTAGGGGCATTGACTCACTTATCTATCACACTATGATTGGAACCTGTGACCTACATACTTACTCATCAATTTCAGCAGTAGGTACATTAACCCACTGTGTAATCACTGTATTATCACAACAGGATTGGAATACGTGACCTGCAGATTCCCCATAGGACTGTACAACAGGTACATTATTCTCATGTTGTCACATGGACCATAGGGACATTGTCGTCTTCTCTAAGTTAGCATGAGCACGCTGCAGATTGTCCGCTGCTTTGCACACGTTACTACACAAGTTTATTTTGCAAATGTCTCTTTTACTGTTTTCACATGAGAACCTATCGCTGTGTTCACACTCTGCAGGTTCTTGGGATTTAGTCTGAACATTGTGAGCAAGGTCGATCAACAATGCCCCTTGTTGTTCTGTTCTAGTCAGGCCCTAGCACCTAGACAAAACATACTGATGCAGCTGTTGTTTGTGAATACGTACTTTGGTCTTATTGGAATACACGAATAGGTAGCACAAACTTGGAGAGGGACCTTTTCCAGGGAGAAGAGCAGGACAGCACCTATGATGTAGATCTACCATCTATAGACTGAGGTACGGGGTCTGCAGATAACGCCCAGAGATCTTCTGATATATAATCATTCTGGTTCTATACAAGGGGATGGAGATTAGGCTACACTGTCTTTTTATAATGACAGCTCCTTTTATGATTTACGGACTACTTGCTACGCTGAACGTATTTGTGTTTTGCATTTTTCTGCTTATTGTGACATGTATACTGCATATTAGAGCATGTTAGTTAAAATAAATATTTTAAACTGTTTCGTGTCTCTGTCAGATCTTATTGTGGTCTAGTACAAGAGTACGAGCGAAAGGGTGTGTCTTGCAACCGCGATTCCTGAGAGAGTCTGGAGTGTTGTGTTCTGGGGTGTCTAATCATTTGTTCCTCTGTGAGTGAGTAGGAGGGCAAATGAGACACTATAGCTAGTCCGTCCTGGGCTCATGGGTACTAAGGTGGTAGGATGACTCAGTCCCTACATACTAAGGTCCCATAATCCTACGCATAGTTCTGTGTTTGCTCAGAATCCCTGCAACAATGTCATATCTCACTTACATTTTTGTCTGCAGCATGCCAAGCCTGGCTAAACGTCTGGTAGTTTTTTTAATATTTTCATTCTTTTTCTCTTTTCTGTCTTCTCTTCATCTTTTTATGCACTGGCTCCTTTGACCTCATTTATCATTTTTGCTATTCTTTCTTTTCCCTTTTTTTCTATTACTCTCTGTTCTACTTGTCTTGTTCTGTTCCCCGTGGTTTGCATACTCTCAACCCATTGTGTTTTCTGCTTTCTTTCTCATTGTGTTGTTTTTACTCCTTCTTTGCTTCTCTGTCCAAGTTTTCTAGCTCTGTTCTTACTGTCCATATTCCTATTGTATTTTCAGTTGTTCCTTGCTCATACCTGCCTTTTCTTCTTTGCTGTTTTCTTGCTCTGAACCCTTTTACCATAATGTCTCTTTCCTCTTTCCCTTCTGCCTTTCTTGCCTGCAGGCGCCTTGGAGCTTGTTTTGCATTGGACTGAATTGCAATTGTATTTACATAGTGCTTCGTTTTCATTGATGAAGCACATTGTGGGCGGATAGCATGCCTCTCAGTGGGAGTGTTGGGAGAAGAGCAGGACAGCACCTATGTGTGTCTGCAATGTACAGTGTGATATTGTGTGTCCATACCAGGATTGTGCCCTTATCATGCCTACCGGCGAATGTGATGCAAAAAGGCATGAAAAATATATATGTATGTGGTATTTCTATAGCACAAACCTAGCCAAAAGGCCAAGGAGCGCTGTACAGGGTCAAAGACAACACACATGCCAACCCTCCCGACTCAGGTGGGAGTCTACCGATTTCAAGTCTAGTCCTCCGCCTCCCGATTCCTGCATGCAGAAAACCGATTCTACGATGGGCTTCAACTGACAGGGACTGGTCTTGTGTGACTCGGGGATATGCACTGGCAGTGACCTGCTCCTGCAGGCTAGGGCACAGCATTTTTATCACGCGCTCTCTAATCTGCTTTGTCCGTGCTCCTGACAGGTAAGAAAAACAAAAATGTATATTTGCATTTCAAATATCCGATCCTGCAGCAGCACACTTGCAAGTCCCATACATCACAATAACCTGATTCAGGCCTCACTTGAAGTCAATGGGGGAAATACATTGATTTGATTGATTATGATTTTGAAATTTGTAAAGCGCAAACAAATACCCGGAGGTGTCTTGGTGCTGCAGTAACAAGAACAAGAGAGCGAACCATGATCGTTAATTAATGAATAGCCAGGTTTTCAGAGACTTCCGAAAACTCAAGAGGGAAGGCGCCTATTTAATTTGTAAGGGAAGCATTCTCCCGATTATTTTTTTTAATCTCCCACTTTTCTCTTCTAAAATGTTGGCATGTATGTGACAAGCATACAATCAAAGAGTAATAGGAGAGGAAGCTGAGTTGTGGAGGGTAATGCATAGGATATGATGCATAAGCATAGAGCACAGGTCACAGTCAGGGTCGGTTTTAGCGCTGGTGGTGTCCGGTATGACAGTCTCTTTTTACGCCCCCCCATGATCTCCATCTCCCCGAATTCCCTCACTAACACTCTCCAACAGTGCACCTCATCTCTCCATAGCCTCTCTCTGACATACATGTTATTTTTTTATAGCCCTACTCATAGTTCACTCACACTCGGTTCTGTCATCTGCATGGTACATGTTCTTTGCAGCAGACACATTAACCCTCCGTGCTACTTTATGACGAGTCAAAACTGGCAATAGACAAAATTCAGATCTCTCACCAGTAGGAACATTAATCACCAGAGTTATCTTGAGATTTTTATTGTTGCCTGAAAACTGCTTGATGCACAAGGAAGTTCACATGGTTTTAAACCAATACTTATTATTAAACACAGAGCCCCCCCCCCCCACCAAAGTCAGCGCCAGGTGCTGCTGCAACGGCCACATCGCCCAAAGCCGGCCTTGGTCACAGCAGTGCAAGAGACTCTAAGAGCAGCAACTAGATTAGAAAAGTCTTGCGAAAAGGTCTCCTATGTTCCCGTCCATCTTGCCTGGACTTGTCAAAGCATTGGAGCGCTACCTGAGGGAGAGGGCCTCTCCCCTAACTGAAGCACCATGGTCTCAGAAGGTCAGGGCTGCAGATGGACCAGAACAGGGAGAGGGAAAGCTGCTCCTGCAGTGTTGATATCTGACCGGATAGATTGCTCCTTCAGCCCTGAAAGCAGTCCAACAAGATAATGCAGGTGGTTCAGCCCAAGCATTTTTCCAAGTCCAGCCCTGGCTACATTGGTCCTCTAGAGAGTAAGAGAGTGACAAGGTGTGTGGCTATGAGCTCAGAATTTTCAAGCAATTGAAAGATTCATCACACTTTCCATGTGTCACTTTTGAAGCATGAAGGGGCTAGGGGTGGAGTGTCCGTGCTTAATTTGTAAAGATAAATAAGTTCCGGTCCCCAAAATGTTTCTTTTGGAGGCTGAATAATGAGAGGGTGTAGGCAAAGGAGGCAGGCCTTATCGTTCTCACTGCAGCACCACTACTGCCGAAGCCCACTGCCTCTGCGTTATGTCCTGCGTGTTAACTCTGGGTGGTCAGGAATTTGCTTGCATGCCATCTTCGAGTGTGAGCAAAAGTCTTTCTTTTATATCTACTGTAGTTTGTGGAAATAGAAGAAAGGTTGCAAATACACTGAACCGGGATCCTTAAACATTGTAATGGCTATTCTTATTCTGCTTCCATGATCTTAGTGGAAATAAAAGAGGTACTGATTTGCTGTCTCTTACTGCTGTAAATTAAGCCAGCTGTTGGGGACTGGGACAAGAAGGGAGAGGGCAAAGAATCCTAGTCCTCTAAAATAAGTGCTGGTGGGGCCCACTGACAACCACTGCATGAATGAACTACTAAGTGACAAACAAGAGGTGCGCAGTTCCTATAGATGATAGGTCGATAGGGTCCTGAATGGATCAAGTCCGGGGGATCTGATCCTTCAGGAGCAAGAGCCCTCACACACCCCGAGGGGTGTCATGCTTCATCATCGGGCAGCTCCTCGTTGGGCCGGTGCTGCAATGCCCAACGGGCCCCGCAGGGGGGCTCTTTGCCGGAGGTCTTTTGAGTTGCCGTCTGTGAAGTGTAGATGGTGTAGTGAGGGTGTAGTGTGTGAGTAGAGTGGTGAGGTGTCTTAAAAATAACTCTAGGTATTCATAGGACAAAAGTTTTACTGAGTGTTTTGAACCCTAGGTTATATTAAAAACAAGAGTGGGCTAGAGTGGTTATAATGGACCACGTAAGCTCTAAGTTTTGGTGATGGTCAACATGTTTCTTGCCGCAAAGTCTAAAGAGATCAAGGCAATTCGTCAGGACAGTGAAAAAAAAACTAAAAACTACTCCTTACAGGACATATGTGTGCACAAGTCTTTCTTAGTGCCTAGTTGTCCCTAGCGCTAAAAGAGTATGTAGTATACCTAAAAGCGATCAAAATTATCGACCTAAAGGGGAGGGAAGAGGGGTGGGGAAGACAGGGAGGGTATGAGCACAAGTAGAACATACATCTTGCAAAAGCAGTAATCGTGTTCAATTCGGTATACATGCCTGGTCGTCACATGCTCAATGAGTGCCTAGGTAAATCCAGTGGTGTGACCAGATCGTGTATCAAGGTTTACTGGTAACGGTAAGTGATGGAGAGTCATGGTGGGGGTGAGATTAGCCCCCAAGTGCATCTCCTTGTTGAAAAAATGGTTCGTCCATTCATATGTATAGTGTGGATAAAAGAGATATTGGCGTATCGGTAATGTTCACTGTGTAGATGGAAAAATTATCATCATGCACACCATATGGGAAGTGAAAAGTGAGCCACATTACGTAAGTGTAGGTGCTGATGCCATACACTCACATACGCCAGAGTTTAGGAAAATCATGTAAGTGGCCACTATCACATACATCAGCGAGTGGTGGACATGCGCGCCGTTAGTATGCTCCCACTGTGATTAATGTGGGCGAATGCAATATACCACACTCTGAATCAATAAGCGCAGTGAGCTACTAGGAGATACTCAAGGTAGCTTACCGCTTGTGTGTGAACGGAGGGCTCCAATGGAGCGGAGTTGCGCAGCTATGCGTCCTCCCACCTGGAAGAAAGACATGTGGTAGTTGAGCATAGTTCACAGCGGCTGGGCTGCGGGGAAAGGGGTAGAAGGGGAGTAGGACAAAAGGAGGTAGAACCTCATCGTTGTACTCATGATTTTAGATCGTCGCGGAATGCGTACGACCTACCCGTTCCTCTGCCCGGCTCGAGTGCTAGTGATCTCGTGGTACGAGATACTAGTAGCGCCGGGTAGATGGGGCCGCTAGAACGTGTGATGTAATTGTGAATGGGACATGATAAGCACCATGTTGGGTGTATGGAAATGACGGGGGCCATCTTGGAGTAAGTTTGCAGGAGCCATGTATGACAGTGTGTTAATCCTGCGGCGGTGAATGTTACAGCAGTGATCCGTCCTGCATGGGAATTGAAATAAATTTAAATATTGATGATAGTCATGGAGTGTCCAATCACATAGGGGATAGTGAAGGGCAAGTCCTCAGACGGAATAGGTGTCAGTGTCTAGAGTGGCGATCGGAGTAGCCGATAGCTCAAACAGCCTGTGTAAGGGGCTAATCAGATAAATGTCAGATGTGGGTAGATCTTAATTACGGATCTCGCCCCACGGGATGTCATCATTGAGTCCTGTAGTCTGAGTACACAAGCGAGAAATCCAGCGTTGTTCCTTTTGGAACAAATAGTCTTTGGTTGCATGTGGGTGCATTTCCAACACTGTCCAGAGAAGGTGGTCTGGGGAGTGTGGTTTTTTGATAAAGTGCGTGCTCAGTTTTGTTGTCAGTTTCTTGCAGCGTATATTACTGCGGTGTCCCATTATTCTCGTTTTCACCATGCATGTTTTCATGCCCACATATTGCATGTTGCATGGGCACGTGATCATGTAAATGCAGTGTGTGGAGTTACAGTTGGAATGGGACCGCTGTGTCCATGTCTGGTGTTCATTGAGTTGTATGGTTTTGGATATTCTAGTCAATGTGCAGACCGAGCAGGACCCACACGGAAAGTGTCCAGTTACAGGTGGGAGGTCTCACAGGGTTGGTTGTGTTTGTTTATGTGCAGGTTTGGGTCTAGTATGGACAATAGTATCTCTCAGATTCCAAGTCCGTTTAAACGAGAATCTTGGAGAGGGATATTGTCGCGTCCCTGTTTGCAGGATACTCCAATGTTTTTTGATCACTTTTGTTATCTGATTAGACTGTGGGGTGAATGATGTCACACATGTGAGAATGTCTTCATGTGTTTTAGGATTAGTTTCCAAAAGGGAATGTCTGTTGTTATTGCGAGCCCTCTTACGTGCCACCTTAACTATGTGTGCTGGATATTGGCGTGTTTCAAGATTCGTTGCCAGGTTTTCTGCCTGGTGGTCGTAGTCAGACAGGGCACTGCAGTTATGTCGTAGACGTAAGAACTGACCGTAGGGTAAATTATCCCTAAGATGTTTGGGGTGGTGGCTATCGTAACGTAAGAGACTGTTACGGTCCGTAGGTTTTGTGTATGTGGTCGATTGAAGATGACCGTCCTTAAGACTGATTAGGAGTCCAAGAAAAGGTAAGTCGTTTTTAGACACAGTTTTAGTGAATCGGAGGAATGGGTCAAGAGTGTTGATCCAGTCATAGAATGTGTCGCAAGTGGTCATATCTCCCTATCCAGAGAATATCGACGCCACATGATGATGTTGGACAGATATGGGTTCTGTTCTCCTTGGATGAAGACCTTCTCGAAATTGGCCATATACAGACACGCCAGACTTGGGGCAAAGGTACTCCCCATGGAAGTACCTTTTGTCTGATGGTAGATCTTATCTTTGAATTGGAAGAAATTGTGTTTAAGCGCTATGCTTGCACACTCCAAAATGAAGCAAACAGGTGTGGGTGACGACCATGTTTCAGAAAGTAGAAGTCGCTCGACTACCTCTAGGGTGGCATTCTGAGGGATATTAGTGTAGAGTGCTTCTACATCGAGGGTCACCAGGAGATCTATCTGGACTTCTGATTCATTGACTTCTGTAATCAGGTTCAGAACATCCCTGGTGTCTTTGAGGAAGGAAGGGGTCTTTTGGACAAGTGGTCTCAAGAAATGGTCACAGAAGATAGAAAGTGGCTCTAGTAATGACCCAATGCCCGATACAATCGGTCTCTCTGGTGGTGGTGTAAGTCCCTTGTATATTTTAGGGAGAGTATAGAAATAGGGTATCTTAGGGTTGGTGTTAATCAAGAAGTCTGCCTCATTCTTGGTCAGCCAGCCTTTTGCTGTGGCTGAGTCAACCATCGAGGTGATCGTGATGGTCAGGCTTTGTGTTGGATCTTGCATCAATGGGGTGTAGAAGCGCTGGTCAGATAGTTGTCTCTGGCATTCAGCATTGTACTCAGTAGTGTCCATAATGACAATCGCCCCGCCCTTGTCGGCCGGTTTTATAGTAATGGTCTGGTCATTAGCCAAAGCAGACATGGCTTGTTCCTCCACGCGCGACATATTGTGGAAAAGGGAATCTGTGGGGAGTTGGTTTATTTCTCTGAGTACTGCTTGTTCGAAGACCAGGATCTCCGGAGAGATCATCCCAGATGAGGGAGTGAAAGTGGACGGTTTCCACAGGTCTGTGTCGTGGGCCTCTTGAGTGGTTTTTTCGTGAAAGAAATCTTTTAAGCGGATCTTACGGAAGAACTGCTGGAGCTCGCAGTTGGTCCTAAAGCGGTCTATTTTAGGTGTAGGTACAAACCCCAAACCTTTTTGAAGGACTTTTGTTTCACTAGCAGACAGGTCTCTATGGGATAGGTTTACTACAAGGTTGTTTTCTTTTGTTTGCTGGTTTGGCTCCTCGTTTGTCGTTGTGTTTCCACCTGTGGGGTTTGCCATGAACTCTTTTTTGTTGTTGTTGTTGATTTCCGCCTCTCCTTCTGCCTCGCCCTCTGCCCCAACCTCTGCCTAAAAAAGGAGGGGGTTGAAAGGGGCCTTGAAAGGATGGATGCGGGCCTTGCGGGTACATGGGGTATGGATGTGGCCACATCGGGGGTGGTCCTTGGTATGTGTTCATCCCGTACCCAAAAAGCGGTGGAGGTTGCGGGTGTATGGGGTCTGGTGAGTATCCTCATTCCCCCAACTCCCGTTGCTAGAGTTAGTACTGGTTGAAGCCTTTCTATACCGTGACGGCCCACTTTCGTCTGAAGAGGTGTCTCCATCCACATGGTAGTCCTCTCTCAGGTAGGGGAAGATTTTCTCCTTGTCAAATCTTTTTAAGTTCTTCTGTAGATTTTTTATTCTGCGCTGCAGTAAGTATTCTTTATTTTCATTGATCTCATTATTGATTTCTGTGAGCCTGGATTTGTAGCTCGAGATCTGGATGCTAGCTTTAAGAGCGTTCTCAGCTATGGTGATTTTGATCATGAGAGCGTCTGCCAAGCATTTAGCTGTGTTAATGATCAGTACCAAGAGGTCCCTGGTGCATTTCCAAGCTACCATTGACCATTCACGTTTGAAGACTGGGTCTTCCAAAAAGATGCGTGGGGTGTTAGCCACAATGAGTCCTTTCGGGGCTATATTGGCCCTGAGGTATTCTGTCATTAGTGTACCGTGAAGTGTGATCTTCACTAGTTGGCGTTTAAACGTGGTGAGTGTGGTCCAGTCCTCGCTGTTACTAGCTGAGGGGATGTTGCCATCTGGGTCGAGAAGGGATGGTGTTTTCAAGATTTCTGACACCATATCGTCATTGAAGCTGAGACCTTGGTCCTCCATAGTGGAGGTGGGCACACACCAACCAGTACAAAAAGGCACAGGGGAGAGGGGTAATGGAAGGGGTAAAGAGGGCCAGTAGAGAGAATTCTTCTAACTGGTGACACATGCATCAATAGACTGCTATGGTCAAAGGGAGCACTAAGTGACCATGCATGCCAACATTTTAGAAGAAGAAAGCGGGAGGTTTAAGAAAAAATAATCGGGATAATATATTTCTCCCATTGATCTGAATTGGGTCTATTGTCATTTATGGGACTTTGCTAGTGCGCTGCTGCAGGATCGGATATCAGAAATGCAAATATTCACTTTTTTACCCTTACCTGCCAGGAACACAGAGAAAGCCCTATGACAGGCAGAGAGAGGTTTACAAAAATACTGTGCACTGGCCCACAGGAGCAGGTTAATGGCAGTGCATTCTCCGAGTCACACAAGAGCAGTCCCTGTTAGCAGATGCCCGCAGAGGATTCGGGTTTTTGAATGCAGGAATCAGGAGGCGGGCGACTAGCCTTGAAATCGGTAGTCTCCCGCCTGAATCGGGAGGGTTGGCATGAATGTGAGTGATATCTATACCTTAGGTTGCAGAGGAAGTGGGGATGGAGGTCCTACATTTGAGATTCAGGATATTAAGGATTCTAAAGTTAAGAGAGGATGACTTCATCAATTTATTAACTAGAAGGGCTAAGATCCAGAAACGTGCTCTTGGAAGCCGATGAGGCCGCACACACAGTTTGGTTGATTGAACTTCTGCTTCATTGAGAATCCCTGAGGCATTCGAGCCAACAGTTTGAAACTGGAAAGAGGGAGATTTCGAAAATAAATCGGGAGAATGTATTTTCCTCATTGACTTACATTGAAGCAGAGAATATTTTAGGTGGGAGACATCTAAAATAAACCCATTTTTGGCTCAAAATTGGGAGTCTCTTTCCTGAATTGGGTCTGTTGGCACGTATGCTGAGGTTGTACCTTCAATAGAGATGGAAAGATTACAAGGGTCTGTACATTTGGGGGCTTGAAGAGCCAGAAAGAGCAGAAGACACGATTGCCTCCAGCAAAGGCCGAGAGCCTGAAGACAGTGGAGGTGCGGCTCTGCTCAGGTTGTGTATGGTGTCACCTATGAGT
The DNA here is from genome assembly GCA_963921515.1 of Calotriton arnoldi. Taxonomy (NCBI): domain Eukaryota; kingdom Metazoa; phylum Chordata; class Amphibia; order Caudata; family Salamandridae; genus Calotriton; species Calotriton arnoldi. The sequence goes on from CAWUFW010006065.1 coordinate 62,140, forward strand.
CTGTTCAGTACTGGGATGCCTGTTTTCTAGTTAGTGAGCATCCATCTCAGTCATAGGTTGCATCAACTTGCCCTGAGATATTATCTAAAGTTAATCCTATAGGTTGTGCTGTGGTGGCATGGAGGAGGGCATGCTGGTGGGATGTGATGATGTTCCTTTAAAGGGCCACATTGTGTTTCAGAGGTAAAATAGTGGCCATTTGTTTATGTGCTCACTGGGCACTTAAACTTGAGTATTTGTTGTAGTATGTTGGAGAGTGCACTGCTTTGTGGCTGCTAGGCCTCCTGGATTAACCCTACAGGCATGTCACAGTTTCGGAGTCCCTTCCCCTGAGTTGTCGTGTCCTCTGGAGACCTGCTGGAGGTGTGATGCAGCAGTACTCTGCTGGTGACCATCCTTGCATCCTGAAGACCACTTCGCGATAAATCCTTAGGTCCTTTATTTCATTTTCACCCCTTCAGGGACTTCTTTGACTAGTGACTGTCAGACAAACTGGCCCCGCACTCGATAAACAGGTTCCAGATATCTTGATATGTACCGTGTGTGTGGTCTTGTGAACCAAGATAGTAACTGTGCTTCCTGCATTGAGACAGGGAGGTGCACCTGCAGCAGCATCTCTGGTCCATCAGTACTAAGGCTGCATCTCTAGAAGTCACGCTTTTGATTTGGCCGCGGGATCTGCGAGGTGGTGCTGTGGGCTCCATCAGCTTCTGCCAGCCTTCAGCCTCCATCAAGTTAGTACAATCAGTACCCATTAGAACATGTAACCCATCAATTGCTCTCAAACGTCGCATCTTCATTGGAATAGGGGCATTCCTGCTCTCTGGTGCATGCCATGGGCCCTCAGTGTTCTCTCCTCCCCTCCAGCCACTCCTTTCTCACAGCTCCTTTTGTGCTCCACAAAAGCCACTGCATAAACGATGAGCTTTCACAGGATCACCTCTTGTCAGCCAATCAGATTCGGAGCTCAGATTCAAAATATCTCATTTTATTTTTCTAAACTACTGAACTCGTCAAAGGGAATGTAAATGGGCTCCTTTAGCATAAACTCTGTCCTCCTACCAAGCTTTGCATAATTTACTCCTACAGATTTTACAACCGCAGGCAGCAACTATTCCTATTGAGATGTGAATGGGAAGGAACATTTCTGGGGCCCATCTTCTATAATATTTACTCCCTTTCCGTGTAGAGTTCTGAGTGCGTTTTTATTTGTTGTAAATTCGTTCATCGGGTACTAAGGTATGTGGGAAAATGTGAGGGGAAAAGGGTATATATATTTAGGGTAGGCAGGTCACTGAACTCCCCAGTCTTTTTTCAATCTGAAGTCGAAATGTAATTGGCTACTAAATTTAGGGTCTGAAAACAGCCTGTGGAAATATGCAATTACAATGACAATATGCAAATATTTTCTTTCCAAGACAAGTTTACAGTGAGGTGTCATTAATGTACATTTACCCCATAACCCAAACCCTAAAGTTAGCCATATCCCTAATCCAGTCTCTGCCCTGGTAGAGGGCCACATCCTGTCCACAGTACCAGATGGTTCTGTCAAGAAGATGAAGGCTCTTTTCATTGCTATGAAACACTGTGCCACCCTAATTGCGCTGCATTGTGTATCAGCAGAGCACAAGAATACAGTCTCCAGGAGAAAGTTCAAGAAGAAATTGACATTTTGGGGAAAAGGTAGCTTTTTCGTTAGCTCTGGGTTCCTGCCTTGGGATAAACACAGACCACATGGAGCCAAAATGTGTACATCCCTGGGCATCACATGCAGTGAACCCTGGGCACCAGCCCGGAGCAGGCATATTAGCAGGAACTCAAACTCTGGGGCACTGCAGTTCGCCTGTTCAGGATGGAGACAAAGCCTGACTTCTTGGAAGAAGCCTTGATCATGTGGTGTGAGGATAAGGGGAGGTGAAGTGCCATCCACAGAGAGGAGCTGGATCGCCTCTGCACAGAAAGAAGCTGTTCTGATGCCAGGTAGCTTTCTCCATGGGCCAGATGATTGGCGAATCTGAGTTCCAACACCTCAAGGAGCCAGTTCTGATCAAGATCCCTGCAGCCCGGCTCTCTGAGAGATGTGAAGACAAAAAGCATCCACTGCTCGAATTGAGGGTCTACAAAGACCCCTTTTCTTCAAGTGAAGTGGTGGCCCTACACCATCCCAGGCCTCTGGGGTGCAGGGTATCATTCCTTCCCTAGTTCCAGATGAAGGAGGAGTTTATGAATTCACACCGCCTTACAGTTCTGTCACCTAACTCTAGAACTATTTGAGCCATCTCTTAAGTGCATATGGTTACGAAGATGTCATCGTTTGTGGAAGGATAACCCTGAGGGACATAGACCATCCCTAGCGACACTCCGGGTAAAGGTGCAGGCAAAATCTAGCCCAAGTTAAGGAAAGTTACAATACCCTCCTGACATCAGTAAATGTAAATGTAAAATCCCTCAGCTAAACCGGCTGAAGGGGCATCTTGATTGTGACTGAAAACTTAAAAGCCCCGGAGAATCCTGCGTTAGGGTGAGCTACACAACCATGCATCGCACAATGCATTGCTCCCATCTTCAAACATGATGTCAGAGATGACATCAAACCCAACATCACTCATGACATCAAATAGGGCATCACCATTCACATGATTGATGACATCATTGTAGCCACTAGCAATCACTCTTCTTTTTTAACTGCTTGCTGACAATGGAAACATGCTTTGTTTCAGTTTGTGTTCACTGAGAGTGCAGCTGTCTCTTAACGGTGGCACTATGGCCTTCCAGCTGGGATTAATGTTTATGTGGCAACTAATGTGGTATGAGCAGAAGCCTTATCTATATACGCAGATGACAAAAACAAAAATAACCACATCAATGCCATCACTAGTACAATTGGCAATATTGATGACATTTTCAACATATGTTTGCCAACAGTGGAAATGCAACCTTGTTTCTGTATGTACCCCTGCAAAACATGAGTCTGTTGACAGTGCCCTGCGCTCTTCCGACCAAATCTAAAATCTGAGTGTAACTCAGTGTAACCGAAGTCCCCTTTATTCGCTAGACACAGGTAACATCAGACATGACGTTATGGGTAACAACAGATGACATCGCGTGCCACATCACCTTGTACATCATAGATCGCATTACTGAAGCCAGGTGTAAATGTTCTTTTCCACGTGTGTTTGCTTATAGATGAAACACAGCTTTATTTGTGTATGTGCCACTGCGAGGACATCTGTATGTTGACAGTGGTACTGCAGCTTTGGACAAGTAATATCACCAGCGATTTCACTGATGATGTAATTTTAGAGATCATGTGCAGTGCACTGGTGCAGGGTAGCAGTTGTCACATATCTCACACAAGTTGGGAACTTCAGGTTTTAAAGTTTTTGTCAGGATTCTGCCATCCTGCCATCAGGTGGTACTCATGAAGGTCTTGTCTGTAGGCCAGTTTATGTCAAACACATTGCAAACTTTGCTGCACATTGCACTCCCATTCTGGTTTCTTTATGGTCTATGTAGTTCACTCTGTCATCAAACCATGCCTAGAACACGTCCTAGAGGTGGAGCTCTGTTCCATATCTTGGTTCCTGGTTCCTACTTGTAGTGTCTTGCGATATTTTATGACAGAATCCTTTTGGCTCCTAATGGACTCCATAGAGCTGTGACATAGGTGTCAGAGCACAATGCCATGAAAGCTTGTTTTAGAATGTTGAGTGCGCAGTTACACGCAGCAGAATAAAGATGTGTGATACTAAGCTCCATGTGTGGCATAGTCATTGGCGGGAATCTAGACTGGGAAGATGCTACAAACGGCGACAAGATAGGGGATAGGTAACCTAAAGAATGACCGTGCTCTCTCAGAGAGTCGGCCGTGGTCCAAGCAAACTGCTTGTGCGTGCCATGTGTGACGCTGTTGAAGAACAAAATCGACGCTTCATGCATGTGGGGTCAAAGCGCAACTCCAGCCTCTATAAAGCAAGTGAAGACAACGAAAGCTTTGACAATGATCTACACGTTGATGGTCGAGAACCTGCTGGTTATGCCATACATAAAGGTACCACGCTGCCAAGCAGGAGACAGTTGTATATTAAACTTAGCAATACTGCAAAGGTAGTTACGCACTGGTACAGGAAAAAGTGCTGGCTGACAGAATAAGTAAGAAAGAAGTATATTATCATTGAACTTAATAGAGCCTCGATAAGCGGAGCTTTGTGACCTCAGTACTGGGTGAGGAGACCCAAGAAGAAGCACGAGGGTTGTGCTTACAGAGCTGTCTGATACCTGAAGTGGCCCACCACCAAAGCTGCCAGGTGATGGCTCAGAAGAACTCCACAGGTCTCCAACAAATGAATGGCTCCAATGGAGACCAAGGAGAAGGTCAGCGCTTCCCCAATTGTCCATAACGACTCTGAGGCCGGTCCATCACAAGGCCTTAGAAACAGAACAAGTGATGCAGGCTCAAATGGACAGCCACCAGAAGCAGAAAGAGCTCCACCCTCAAGGTCAGCCAATCCCTTAACTAGTTACCATGCTGCCACCTTTTTGAAACCACCACCAACTTTTGATACTGCCAAAAAGCAAAATATTGGCGATAGATGGGCTGTGTGGATAGAGATATTTGATGATTTAATTGATGCACTTGAAGAGATTGATAACAAAATGATTATCAAGTATCTAAAAAATCTTGCTCGTGGTGTTGTGAGAGAAGTCATAAAGAAAATGCCGCGAACTGACAAAGAAATTATATATTGTCAAATTAAAAAAAATACGGAATCTTACATTCAGTCCAGTACCAAATGTTGAGTATGAAAGGTGTATTTTCAGTCAAGAACACCAAAGAGTGGGTGAAACCATTGATGAATTTGTGGAGAGACTCAATAAGCTCATCAAACACTGTAAGTTCAATGAATTTAATGATGAGGAAGCTGCCTGACTTAGAGTTATTGATGGATACTTAGCAAATTCATTCAGATGACGAATGCTGAGAGAAACTCTTAGGGCCTGATTTAGATCTTGGTGGACCAGTTACTCCGTCACAATGGTGATGGATATCCCTCCCGCTGAAATTTAAATCCAATTATATCATATGGGATTTATATTTCGGCGGACGGGATATCTGTCACACGGCTGTGATATCCGTCACCATTGTGATGGATTAACTCGTCTGCCAAGATCTAAATCAGGCCCTTAGTCTGGAGCTAGTGTTGATGGCTGCCAGAGCTTAAGAGTGTGCTGAAAGACAAGCTGCTGACATGGAGGTCGGAGGTGCCCAGAGTAAATCAGTCATGGGTATAAAAAGTAGGCCAAAGCAAAATACTGAAGGACACAAAGGGATGTCTACGCGTAAAAAGAAGTTATGTTTTAGATGTGGATTTTCATTTCCTCACAAAGGTAAATGTCCTGCCTTTGAACATATATGTAAAGGCTGTGGGAAAGAGAAAAATTTTGTGACGGTTGTAAAGCGAAGGAAAAATTAAGTGTGTCACAGTGATAAGGCAAAATGGCAGCCAGAACATTCCAGAGGCAAGGTTCAATGCACCCCCACAAGGCCAAGCGGTGACATAAACTGAGGCAAATCGACACTGAATGAAGTCGATCATCATCTAAATCATCGTCAAACAATTTGTCCACCTCAATATCAACTGAAAGTGAGGAAGACGGTTGTGCCATGTCAATGTTTACCTCAGAGAAACGTGCGCATGTCGGACTGGCTGCTTGTGAGGAAAAATATCAGTCAAAGAAAAGGCGACATGCTAAAACGCCAAAGTCATACAAACATTGTCCGAAAATTACATTGAAAATAAATGGTTGCTAAATATCTTTCATCATCGACAGTGGTGCATCGATAAACATAATGTCTGAAGAGAAATATATTGCTTTATCTTCTTTGCCTCGACTTATGCCCTCGAAAACTAAAGTGTACACCTAGGCTGCACCGACGCCCACAAAAAATCAGGGTTCATTTTGAAGCAGCACTGAAAACGAAGGTGCAAGCACCCATCCAAGGTACAGTAGCAATTGCCTGTCTGCTCAGTTTTGGTACTGCTGCTGATATGGGACCGATTTCTGTGAATTACAACATGAATGCTCACTACGAAATAGTAAATACATTTCCTTTGTTGTTTCATTTTTTGGGGAAGCTTAAGAATATGAAAGTAAAGTTACATATTAATGGCGATGTCCATACTGTTGCTCAGAGACATAGATAAGTTGCTTTTCATTTACAAGAAGCTGTTGGAAAAGAGCTTGAATTGTTACTTAAGCATGACATTATTGAGCATTCAACTGGTCCGACGCCATGGGTTTTTCCCATAGTGGTAGTGCCCAAAAAGGACAGTGAAGGAGCTGTATGCATATGCATTGATATGCACCAAGCAAGCAATGCAATTGAACGAGAACACCATCCAGGTCCACACATTGCTTACATGATAACACAATTAAATGGTGCAAAGATCTTCTCTCGCCTTGATTTAAATAAAGGTTATCATCAGTTGGAACTTGAAGAATCTTGCAGGTATATTACAACCTTTTCTCCACATGTCGGTCTGTTTTGATATAAGAGACTCAGTTTTGGTGTGTCATCGGCTGCAGAAATTTTCCAAGACATCATTCGACGTGTCATACCGCCGATTGTGAATGCATTCAATTATAGCGCTGACATATTAATTTTTGGAGCTACACAGAAGGAGCATGATAGAGCTCTCTCACAATTATGTTGTTTACTTACTGATGCAGGATTGACTGCATCAGTAAGTAAACACAAGACAAAGTTAGAGTTCTTTGGCCATATCTTTTCAGGTGGGGGTATGACACCTGATTCTTCCAAAGTACAAGCCCTGTCAAATGCTAATTCCTCACAAGACGTTTCTATGAAACGTTCATTCTTGGCATGGGCAGTTACCGTTCAAGATACATACATGACTTTGCTACTATAAGTGCTCACTTACGAGAGTTAATGAAGAAAAATGTTTCGATCAAGTGGACACAAGATTGTGAGAGAAGTTTCAAAAAAATCATACAAGCCATTGAAACTGCTATTGAAATGGCTTATTTTAATTCAAAGCTTCATACAGAGGTTGTTGTTGATGTTACCCAGTCGGGTTCGGTGCTATCCTGGCACAGCACAGCGGACACCCCCCATGCTCCAAGGCATATTTTGGCATATGCCAGTAGAAGTTTGTCCCAGACAGAACGTACTTACTCAAAACCTGAGAAAGAAAGTTTAGCCATGGTATGGGCTAGTGAACATTTCCATGTATTCCTGTATGGAAAGCGTTTTACGCTGGTAACTGATTATTAAGCTTTTTTGACTATCTTTGGCAATCCAAAAGCCAAGATGCCTCCTTGCATTGATCAGTGGGGACTACTATTACAAGAGTTTGACTACACCATTGTACATCATCCAGAAAAAAATCAGAACCCTGCTGACTACTTTCCCAGAGTGCCTATACAAGGTCAAGGTACTCCATCCAAGACGGTTGAAGCCTGCATTAATTTCATTGTAAAATCAAATACGCCAACTGCTATATCGTTAGCCTAGAACATCACTGCCACAAACCATAATAGTGACATGCTGAAGTTGAAAGATATAACTACACAGTCATGGAACCTACACGCTCGACTTTTCACCAGTGATGATAAATACCAAAAGTACATAAACGTTAAAGATGAGCTGTCTACAACTCAGGAAGGAGTTATACTGCAAGGGTCGAGAATCCTAATTCCAGAGAGTTTGAGACAGTAAACAATTGAAGTGACTCATGAAGGACATTGTGGTATTGTTGCCACCAAGAGAGCTCTCCAAGATCGAGTTTGGGTTCCATATTTAGATGATAGGGTTGAAAAGGAACTCAAGGCTTGTCATCTATGTAGCTGCCTTTCTACAAACATTACTGAACATACTCTTACCATGTCAGAACTCCATAAGCATGCATGGAAGAGAATACGAATCGATTTCTTTGGTCCACTCGATAATGGACATCATCTGATGGTAATTGTGGATGAGTGCTCACGTTTTCCGTTAATAGAGGATTTCTCATCCACAACTCATGAGCGAGTCATTGAGGGACTCTACGGCATCTTGGCAACATGGGGCCTTACAGCCATTTTGAAGTCTGATAATGGCCCGCTGTTCAACAGTCGAGAATTCAAGGATTTCCTGGAGCCTCAGTGTAAAAGCTGTCTTGAATTCCACCCTACAAGCCTATTATTCAACACCTCACTTGACCACAGGCAAAAGTTATGCGACTTTGATGTTTGGGAGAGCAATGATAACCATGTTACCTCAATGGACCAACAAAAGAGAAGGAAGTGAGAATACAACTCAGATGAAGGACTTGGTTAATAAGAAAAAAATTAAAGCCTATGCCGAAAAGAGGTGACATGCAAAGAGCATTGAGTTTATGACAGGAGACCTAGTGATCGCCTGACAACTAGAAAGGAGAAAATCTAATGCTCCATATGATGCTGCACCTTTCCACGTTGTGTCCACCAAGTCCTGGAAAGTCTGTTACCAGAGACTCTTTTCACTTTCAGCATTTGATTCATCGGTCTTCTGATCAAGATGATGAAAGAAAGACTGAACCTGAAAACTCAGTGACTGCTGTTACTTCTTCACCATCTTTGAAAATTTCTAATAGTGAAGTTGACAGCTCCCGTCTTCCAGTAACCAGATCAGGTCAAACAATTAAAGGGCCAAGAGGGGGTTGACTGAAGAAATGCAAATATATATATATATATATCCAAAGTAAACCATACTCCACACAGGAAGAAGGCACGCACTATATATGAAAAACTCCAGAATTTTGAAGGTAACAAAACAGATCGGGCACAGACTCCAAATAGCGTGTTACTTTATTCAATTGCAAAATCCATATGACGCGTTTCGACCGCCAATGTTTGCTGATTTGTAAAAAAATATAATTTTTTATTTAACAGAGGGGGAGTTGTGTCTTGTGATATTTTATGGCAGAACCCTTTTGGCTCCTAACAGATTCCGTAGAGCTGTGATGTTTGTGTCAGCGAGCAATGCCATGAAAGCTTGTTTCAGAATGTTAATTTCACAATTACATGCAGCAGAATAAAGACGTGTACTACTAAGCTCCGTGTGTGGGGTAGTCACACAGGCTGGGTAGACACTACACTACTGATACACTGACCAATTTCTGGATTTCTATCTCTTTCAGCTCTAATCTGCACTCAGTTCCTGGTTTCTCTCTTTCTCTTCATGTACCTCATGGCTTTCCTAGTTTTTCCCTCTCCAAATCCCAGTGCAATTTTCCCTCCATTAGTGGATTCCTGATTCCCAGCACCTGGGTAGTTACCCACACCTGCATTTCTCCCTACATATGTGCTCCTACCCGAACAACCAGCTGTATCTAATCAATCAGTTAAGTGCTCAGGGTTCTAGCAACCTATTTTTACTGCAGAGACTCTACCTGCACTGTTATGTTTAATATAGGTACCCTAATATAGGCCCGGGTAACATCATACCCTTTCACCTACATCACCTCCCCTACATTACACACTAACGAGCCTTTTAAGGATTGAACGCCTTTTATGGACTGAACCTTTTACCTAGTTCTAGGCCTGGGTGCAGAAGGAGGGTTTTTCCCGAACAATAGTGTTCTATGACTTCATCTTTAGACTGACAATACATGAATAAAATATTCATGAGACTAGGGGCTATACACCACCTTCCTAATATCTACGCACAAGGTTCCTCCCATACGTCATCCTCATACCCAACAATGGCTAACACAAGAACAAGGGACAAAGGGACTCTATATACTTTTCTGTCTAAATACAGCACCTCTTGCTATCAGTAGTTAGAGGGAACCGAGACTTCCAGGCCGACACACTGACCAGAGACGCTGAGGCTCCTGCATGCAGACGCTCCAGCTGACAGTGGTCTGAACATCCCTTGCGGGGTGTCCAACTCGAGACCAAGAAGGGCTCCTACATTCTCACTTCAGGTAATGGGGTTCAACCAAATCCTAGAGGGATTCTTGGCTGCACACCTACTCACATGCTAGGTACACTTAGGTACATCTAGATAGGCATCGTAGGAGTACGCACTCGCTTTCATCAATGCATTTTATATACATGTATTTATTCATGCTTATTGCAAGATGATAGAACTGTACTATCCTTTTATATTCATAGTACTGCTAATCATATATCTCTGCTACTGTCTTATGGTTGTTTTAGCTCATATACTTTACACGAGAATAACAATTGTTCAATAAATCCTTATTGAAACGCCCAGACTGTTTATTCTGTGTACCTCGGAGATAAACTAAATGAGCACGAGTGACTGAGCGAAAAGTAGTACATTGTTTCCACGATCTTGAGAGATCAGAGTTGTCATGTTCTAAGGTTGCCAGAAACTAATATCTCCCCGATAAGAGGAGACACTAGTGGCACTGTGAGCTAGCTTTTGCAAACAGGCTAACATTTCTCGGTGGGGGTGTACAGAATCAGTCTGCCACCAAGCCCACAGTTTATGTTATCCAAACGCGCAGGTCCTGCATTGGTGCTATAGGAACTACACGACATGGCACCACCAACAATGGTTGGGCTCTTATTTAACAGTAGAATCTGAGTAGTTCAGTCGTGCTATTCTCAGAGACCCCTACTCACAAAAACGCCAGAGACGTCTGGAGTGGGTGGGCACAAACTCCGCCACAGCTGAGTAGGCGAGAAATCCTATTTATTGGCTGTTGGTTATTCAAGCTTGAAGGACATTTAGTTCCTAAAATTGTGCATAACACCTTATCTTAGTTCCCTTGAACAAACTTCTCCTTTACAAAGTGACAGAGGACGCAAATAACCCAGTGGTGGCTAGACGACTCTCAGTAGAGGAAGAAGAGGTGGATGGAATTCTCATCCCACCTAAATTCAGACGTACTATCACCCTGAAACTAATGGAATATGGTTTAACACCTAGGGGTGGCTTAGTAGCTTTCGTGATTGAGGCACACAAATCAAATAAAACTGAGGTATTCTATTCGTGGGTTACATTCCCAGCAGCAGATGCAAGAACACAGACATTTCACTTCTATACAGAAGGAGCTGCACCACAGGAATATGGTCCGTTCGAGGACACAGAAGTTCCACTCACTTACCAGGAACACCTATACTGGTTTAAAGGCGCCCTACCCCACATAAGACACAGAGTAAGATTAGGTCCGCTCGGAGGAGACGGTGCAACATGGCCAATACTCGCGGCTTACACACCGCATCCAGACATTGACACAATGCCACATCCAGACTTACTCTTACAACACAAAGATTTAATTAAAATCTACAGAAATCTGACACAATTTGTCATGAGGACTTTCACAGTCCAACCAACAACAGTTGCAACAAATGGTACTCAATATCAGGGTACAGCAACTAAAATCACTCCACAAACACTACACACGGTAATGGGCAAGATGCCCACGAAACGTGAACAAATGCCATTCTGGGTAGCTCAGAAAATAACTCAGCTCGAGGCAGTATTCCCAAATACTACCCCGTTTCAAAAACACAGAATGCTGACAATCTGCTTGCCCATGGGGATAACACCACAAGTAGAGGACTGCACCTCTTGGGGTACAGTCTTTGCTGCCATATATACCAGGACTCATGGTATTCCTTCATTAGCAGTAGTACCTGATGTATTAAGACAAATACAAAATGAGTACGGAGCAGAACCTGCCCTAAACTTAGGGATGAAGTTATTAAATAACTATGACCAGGTATCAGCCATAATACTAGCTAATATTAAAGGGGAAGCAGCTTCAGTGGCAATCCGCCAACGCCTAAGGGAGTTCAGCCCGTTAGAACAACAACACGAACTACCCAAAATAATTGAAACTGCATATGCAGAATTAGGCAGAGACAGTTTGGGTGGGAAAGCATTAAAACCACAACTGATGGGCAGTCCTGAAAAGGACACTACAAAGCAGACACCTGCTTCTTCTAAAAAGAAGTGGGATAGTAATAAAAACAAAACTTTAAAAACAGATCTCAATCCCGAGGCAGATCTCCTCCACAGGAGCCCTCTGAAAAGAGGTATAACCTCAGGAATAGGGATAATATTAGGAAACCTGACAGGTATCAGGATACTGATACACGTTCCTCTCGTTCCTTTCAGGGCTCGACGAAAAACTCCGAGAGAGAAGGATGGTCAGAACACAAAGAGGAGCGTACAAAGTCCAGAGACAAGCAGCGCGCTCAAGACTATAGTTCCAAAAATGAAGACAAACCAAAATCAAAACCACAGTTTAAGAAAAAGAAAGTTGCAGGCATAAAGATCAGACATGCCCAGAATTCTGAGGACGCAGCTTCTGAACGGGGAATGGGCTCTGAAGATGCTAGACAGTGCAGCAGAAGTAACAATAGCTCGCCAGAACCTGAAGGAATTTCTGGTGACAGCGGACTTGAATGATTACATTACGGTGGAAACACCTGACACCAGGGTGAGCGTCCCACATAAGTTACACAAAATAACACTCCAAATGGAGGGGGACAAGCCCAGGAAAGTTAAAGGTCTCTTTTGGGAAAATCTGTCATCCGGTTATGACATCCTATTAGCAGAACAAGATTGGCCGCCAACATTCGTCATGGAGTGCCCCAGGGGAGAAAATTTAATTTTTCCATCATTCTCCGACCTCGTTCCCATACATCTTAAACATGCTTATGCACAGGAGTGGGCGGTTGCCCTAGCTCCAGCACTATACAAAAATCATGCTGGGTGGGATGAGGATTCAACCCACCACGTGATCCCGTTAAAAGTTTCACCAAATGCTCAGAGGCAATACCCAATAAAGCAAGAAGCTAAAAAACAAGTCAGGGAGATCTTAGATCAACTTGAATACCAAGGGGTGATTGAAACATGCACCTCACCAATGAACAATCCTTTGTTTCCAGTATCGAAACCGGACAACACATATCGTCTAGTTTTAGATTACAGACATTTAAACTCATGCACAAAGACATTCGCTGTCCAAAACGCACACAGTGCCACATTAATGAATAACATTGTGCGGAAGAAATACAAAACTACATTAGATATCTCAAATGGATTTTTCTGCCAAAATATAGTGCCTGAAAGCAGGTATTTGACCACATTCTCAGCGTTGGGGTCCCAGCGGCAATTTTGTCGTCTCCCCAGGGGTATAAGAACAGCCTGGGGTCTTCTCAGCAAGAGTAACAGAGTTACTCCAAAATTTTGATGAGGAAGCATTGTCCTATGTGGATGATATTTATCTAACGGACGATGACTTAAAAAGCACTTGACCAGGGTGAGCACCATTATAATGGGATTCGCCTCTGAGGGCTACAAATTTAATTTTAGGAAATCTAAAATTGCCCACTTCAATGTCCTGTTTTTAGGATATGAGCTGTCAAGTGAAGGAAAAAGCCTGGCAGCTAACTTTTTAGAAAAGTGTGCGCAGCTCCAGCCTCCAAAATCATTAAAAAATCTACAATCAATACTGGGATTCCTAAATTTTGGCAGAACATACATTTTGGATTACACAGAAAAAGTAAAACCTGTCTAAGACTTAATAAAACCTGACTTTTCAGTCAAACATTGGACACAGGAACATTCAAATATCCTACGTTCATTACAAGCAGACATGATTGCTTCCAAACACTTACAGACACGCGTAAATGTACGCAACTTGGTGATCCGTGTAATAGCGGGTCAATGCGGGTACACTTACTTAACCTTCAATAAAGGAGAAACTGTACCAATCGCATACAAATCACACCTGTACACAAATGCAGATATGCGTTTCACTTCAACAGAAAAAATCCTGACAGCAGTTCAGACCGCTGTAGCAAGAGAAAGAGCACTGGCTCAGGGGAAACGCATAATTGTCGTAACCCCAGTACCAGCTTTAGAAGCTGTTACAAAGGCTAGCATTCCAAATGCAAAAGCTTTTCATCCGAGATGGATACAATGGGCTAATTCTCTTACTGCAACGGACGTTGAATACAGATTTGACCCAAGTCTAAAACACAAGCATTTCTGCAATATGAACAAGAATATCCTCTACCTAATGAAATATTGCCTCTCGATCAGTATGAATATATTATTTACACTGACGGAGCTGCTCAACCGGCCGTAGGGAGTAAGCAACAATATAGCGCAGCATGTGCAATCGTTAAAGGTCGCATGCGGGATGGGAAGTTCCATCCAAGTTGTACCAAAACGCAATCTCTAGGAGACTGCACGGCTCAGTTGGCAGAGTTAAAAGCACTGATACTGGCACTTGTAAATACGGATCACTGCGGCCCCTTACAATCTGATGGGGCTTACAAGTATATCATGGTTGCAGTGGGTTCCTGCTCAAGATTCCTCTGGGTTTGGCCTCAGCGCTCGGCTGACGCTGGAACTGTTATAAAAGATTTGCGAGTCTTTATCGGGACATACGCAGTTGGCACGTTACATTCTGACCGTGGTCCGGCGTTTAGCTCTCGGGCTTACAAAGAGGCCATGAAAAGTATGGGCGTTGCACTGCGGTACTCCTCTCCGTACCATCCTGAGGGAAATTTGGTTGTGGAGAGGAAAAACCGGGACTTAAAGTAATCTTTAACAGCTAGGGTATTAGGCAAGGGCGGTAGTTGGGTCAGTCACCTTTATGGGGTACAAAGAGCACTAAACAACCAGCCAAGAAATTCTCTAGGGGGTGTCACTCCATATGAGGTCCTATTTGGGACAAGAATGTGGGTAGCTGATCTTGAGTATGAAGGCACAGTGGCGGATGAGAAACCATTTGATATCGATGATCGTTTGGCTGTTTTACAGGTTCTAAATGAATCCAGGACACAACAAAGCAACGTTGTCCAGAAACAGACCGCCACTGAGAAAGTCAAGGCAAAAATGGCAAGACCTGTCTGGATCCCAAAGATCGGGGATCTGGTCAGAGAGAAAATAGCGGACAAGAAAGAATTTGGACCATCATACAGGAAGCTTGTACCAGTCCTAGCAATCCAAGGAACACGAACTGTTCTTTTGCCGCCTCTTGCCGGAAAAAAGAAGAAAAGATTTGTCTCTATCGACTTAATCAAACCACACTATGTGGCCAATACTGAACAGTAGGCCTCGTGGACTCCACAGTAGCAGACACCCTCCTCTTGCTACAATCCAAGAAGTTCAAACAGAAAGACTCATCACGTTTGAAGAGCCTCCTGTGAGGAATGAAGGACTAAGCAACAATGCTATGGAACTCGTTCCCCTTGAACCTGAAGTTAATATGCAAAATGAAACTCAAAATAACAATCAAATTGCAATCAGACCAAATACAGACGTCTACGTCAACATGCCTCGACGAGAGCAAAATGCGATTTCAACAAATCCCAATGCAATTCCTACAATTGATCGAACTGCTTCTGGCTACTTCATGAACTTTGATACGTTTTCCCTGGATCCAACCGAGCCGGAAACGACGCCAGACAAAAAATCAAGTACACAACAAGCTAAAGACTTTTTGAACTTTCTTAAAAAGACTTACCTGGTAACACCTTGGATTGAACTTTGGGTAATTACTGGGATTCTATTTTTTCTTTTCTGGCTAGGATTAGTTATGACTTTTAGCATGCTTATTAATGGACGATACCTCAAACAAAGCTCTGCAGCCCAGAAATTTAATTTGATTTTAAAGCCACATCAATCATCTCATCGAGAACAAAGAGACTTGTCATCAGTGAACATCACAGCGGTTCCTATACCTGATGGTATAGTTTGGGACAAGGTTGATTTTAACATATTCGGTCCGACGGAACTTTTAAAAATTAATCATTTATTTAAAATTTTATTAAGTGATATCATTACCTCCAGTACATTTTCTGATGATTGGGACACTGAAACTGTTAATAACATGTCTGATTTAGAAAAAACTGCTGCATTTCCGAATACTGAAATGTTAGAAAGTAATTCAGACTATGACACTTCGTACTGTTACCAACATTATGGTAATCATTTCCTGCACAAATCTATTTCACCTACAAATGTGTTTGAGTACCATCAGTGGGAACATTGCCCTACACCACCAAAAGGTAGTTCGCAAACATTTGCACAGAAATGTTCATACTTTTCAGGATTTAACACTTCTGACCCGACGTCATTTTATTATAAAATTTCACCGACATCGGCACTGAAAATTATGCTGACTAACACCAAACAGATATACTCTGCTTCCTTTTTGGCCCAATTGTCTGAACAGGGTTTTGACCTATGGAAGGACGAAATAGACTTAAAATCAGTCTGGGGTTCTAGGGACTGGCAAGTCCAGGGAACAGAAGCGCTATTTAGAGCATGCCTCATTCCACAGCAGATGTTATTTCTGAACGAAACTGTGCAACAGACATCCTGTCTTGGCTTAGCCAAGGTAAAGGACCTGAACACACCTCGATTTCCAACACCATCACAGATGGGAGGGTGGCAAAATTCGACTTCACAGGAAGGGGCAACAGTAGATGACATTTTAAAGTACAATAGATCAGACCCAAATTGGGAAAAATGGGTGGTTTGGCCCTTAGACACAAACATATGTCATAAACGATTCTTGGGTATTACCGAAGGGTACAGTATCCACAGGCCAGACCCACGTTATGTGCAAAGAGAACATCCAGGGGTAGTGACATCCTACAGTGTTGGGAAGTTGTGCCTTGATTGGCTAGAGACCTCAACACTAACGGAAGTGAAACAACACTTAACCTTACTCTCACAAGACATGGATCTTCGGGATTTTTTACAAGGTCCCAGGAAACAACGTCAGAAACATTTCATATATACTGGCATCTATGCTGCCTATAATGAAGAGTGGAAAATATCACAACAAGAGGCCACAGAGAGAATACGGGAAATAGACCGTATTAACTTAGAAAAATCATTGGCTGTGGTAGACAATGGGTTAACAACTTTGTCCTCCAGAATATATTCTTTGGGCAACATTGTATCTTCTGCGATAGACATCCTAGAACACGATTTGGCCATACTACAACACGGGCAATCTCAATTACGTTCTATCATGTTATTAAGCTGGCCGCTGCAATCTTTGCGCGCAGGCTTTGTGCCTTGGCGTTTTATAAACAGTACGTCTCTGTTTTCTGAATATAATCTAACAGATAAACAAGTTGAAATGGCACAAAGGGGAGCTAAATATACAATGTTGCGTATTGAAAAACTGGACCGACTACCATTTACAGTGGCGGAAGCGCCGTCTACTGAATGGCTGATCCATGGCCACATAACTCTACCGGTCACTACTTTCAGTTTCAATATTGCCTTGAACAACGGCAGGCGGGCAAATATGAAAAGATGGGTAAGGGGTACATTAGGGAATCCTGGGATTTACCGTATAGATTTCGATGCCGGAGTGGGGATCGAGAAGTGTTTCTAAGTGGTACTAACTGCAAGAACGCTTTGAGCGGTTCTCTCATGTGCCGGGACATTACATTGCACGGAGCATGTAATGGTTCGATAGCAAACTTGTCCTGCCACATGAAAGGGACTCCAGCTGCCGTGATTAAGCCGGTATTCGAGCTGCTCTCGAATGGGAGTTACTTGATGCTGAACGATCAAGGTTGCTGTGGTTTGCTTCCGGGCATTGCCTATCTTGTCACTGTGAACTCCAGGGTTACTTGCTGTATGCAAGTATTGTTTCCCCCGACAAATACAGTCAGGGAGAAGCCGTTATGGCCTTCGTTGAATGTTTCCTTTATACAAATTGATAATTTAAGCAGACTGAAAGCCATGCTTTTACAGCAGACCATACCCTTAACCTCCGCTCGAGAGACCTTTGAACTTCAAATCGCAAGGACCTCGAGTGAGATACAGGCACTTATACGTACAAACTGCCCCATTCATTTCGCAGAAATGGTGGGTCGTATCTTTAATATGTCTGATACGAGTGGTATTGTACACCTATTTAAGACCATAGGGTCAGGACTTCTTAGCACCTTTCAAACAATCCTCGGAGTTATCCTGAACTTTATACACTCCGTATTTGAAAGCATTTTCGGAGGTCTACCTCTGATCCTGCTATCAATAGCGGGAGTCCTGATTGTCATTTACCTACTACGTAATGGACGGCCCAATTACCAACGAAATGGCCAAAGCGCTCCTGGAGCGGAAATACAGTGAACGCATGGTACAACATCTGGGCACACCTCGCCTAAGGGAACTAAGCGCCTCTTGGTTCCTATCGTTCAGACCAGTCTGGATGGACTGCATCTTACCTGTTCTTCGATGCCTGTTTTGCGGTGAAGAATGCGTGTTGGACCTCTGTCTGACACTTGCAACGGACACGCCTGCGGACTTGAATACCCGGCTGGAACCCTTGAGGGTTCACACTCGGCAATGTCCCCAGCGCATTCCCATCCTGATGGCCGCATTTCTTAAAAATCCGCAGGTGCCTTTTACAACTGAGTTAAGCTTTAGCTCCACCATTAGCACCGAGGTATCAACGGCAGCACCAGCTGCCCCTACACCAGCCATTGGCAGTACTGAATATCATCTGTGCTCCATTGACGTGCTCTGCGAGGTCTTACAAGGACCGTCCCCTGCAGCAGCAAGCAGCGATGATGTTGCGTCTCCCAGCCAGGACATTTAATCTGTAATTGGCTCATCGTGTGCTGGGAAAAAATTTAGATTTTCATTTTTCTCGAAAATTAACTAAATTTGGAACACTTCCTGAAAATTGACACTCTCTCGCTGAAAAGCATGGCCTTTTGACGCTTGTAGACATTCAACTTATATAAACGAACTCAATTAGGACTGTGGCTTAAGTGACAATTCCAAAAGAACTAATTTTCAAAGCAAGAATTTTAATTTTTAGCTTTTTTAACTGTTTTTAAAATGATTTTAAAACAGGATTTTAACGAAGCTAATTGAAAAATGTTCTATGCACTACTATCTAGTAAAGAGAATAGTCCACTGGCATTTTTATCATTGTTGACTATTCGGAAGAGGAGTGGGTGTTATGTTTCATATAGGTACCCTAATATAGGCCCGGGTAACATCCTACCCTTTCACCTACATCACCTCCCCTACATTACACACTAACGAACCTTTTAAGGATTGAACGCCTTTTATGGACTGAACCTTTTACCTAGTTCTAGGCCTGGGTGCAGAAGGAGGGTTTTTCCCGAACAATAGTGTTTTATGACTTCATCTTTAGACTGACACTGCATGAATACAATATTCATGAGGCTACTTGGAAACCAGGCAGGGGCTATACACCACCTACCTAATATCTACGCACAAGGTTCATCCCGTACGTCATCCTCATACCCAACAATGGCTAACACAAGAACAAGGGACAAAGGGACTCTATATACTTTTCTGTATAAATACAGCACCTCTTGCTATCAGTACTTAGAGGGAACCGAGACTTCCAGGCCGACACACTGACCAGAGACGCTGAGGCTCCTGCATGCAGACGCTCCAGCTGACAGTGGTCTGAACATCCCTTGTGGGGTGTCCAACTCGAGACCAAGAAGGGCTCCTACATTCTCACTTCAGGTAATGGAGTTCGACCAAATTCTAGAGGGATTCTTGGCTGCACACCTACTCACATGCTAGGTACACTTAGGTACATCTAGATAGGCATCGTAGGAGTACGCACTCGCTTTCATCAATGCATTTTATATTCATGTATTTATTCATGCTTATTGCAAGGTGATAGAACTGTACTATCCTTTTATATTCATAGTACTGCTAATCATATATCTCTGCTACTGTCTTATGGTTGTTTTAGCTCATATACTTTACACGAGAATAACAACTGTTCAATAAATCCTTATTGAAATGCCCAGACTGTTTATTCTGTGTACCTCTGAGATAATCTAAATGAGCACGAGTGACTGAGCGAAAAGTAGTACATTGTTTCCACGATCTTGAGGGATCAGGGTTGTCATGTTCTAAGGTTGCCAGAAACTAGTCTCTCCCCGATAAGAGGAGACACTAGTGGCACTGTGAGCTAGCTTTTGCAAACAGGCTAACATTTCTCGGTGGGGCTGTACAGAATCAGTCTGCCACCAAGCCCACAGTTTATGTTATCCAAACGCGCAGGTCCTGCATGGGTACTATAGGAACTACACGACATCACCTGGGTTGTCTTCTCTATTGCTATAAGGCTTTCTCCTGGTTTCCGTGTGCTTTCGACAGGCTTTATTACTTGTTTTTCTAGTGCCTGTGCTGCTTCTATAGCTTCTCTGATCCTGTCCCTTGTTACTACAGTCCTTCTGTCCCTGTTGGATGTCAGTTCCTTGTCTCGTATTCCAGTGTTCGTAGTTCGGTGTGCATACTTCCAGTCTTGTTGGTGTTTGCGTGCAGATTCCTTGTCCTGTATTTCAATATTCATGCTGTGTATGGATCACTGACAGAATATCGGAACCACAAATGTCATGTGGACGGAATATTGTGTCAAAAATATCAAGGACCAAAATATCGAGAAGGTAAGTGCACATAGGTAAGTATGTGCACTTACCTTCTCGATATTTTCCTAACTCCACATCTACGTACCTTGAAGATATATATATTGTCCAGTTACATTTATGTGGAGTTATATATAGTAAAACTTTGCTTACCTTTAGAAACTTACTTTCACAATATTTTTGTCCTCAATAGTCTTGACATGATATTTTGTCCCACAATATTTTTGGTTCCAATATTCTGTGTAAACACCACTTGCTGTGCCTATTTCCATCCCGGTTCCTCTTCATGGGCTCTGGTCCTGCTTTTACAGAGCTCTCTGTTTGTATTCAGTCCCTCTCCCTCCATTTCTTTTGTTTCCTCTTGTGTTTATGTTGAAATCTTTGGTTTTGTTACCCTAGGGTGCAGATGAGTTTCCACGGCTTGGTGCCTCTTTCACAGAAACACCCTCAGCGCCCTTCTTTCACAAGAGGTGATGGGTATCTTCCAGGTCTTTGAGATGAACTGTTCCTTGCCTTATTGATATAACCTTTTCCGTTACAGGCAGATCATTTTCCACGGAGCATACAAACTATCATTTATATTCATTTGTCTATTATCTTCTGCTTTGTTCTTTCTTACAGCTTTCCTGCTGTTTGTTTTACTGTGTCTATCTTGTCTTTCTGATTTTGCTTCAATGGACGTTACCCAGTTCCGGACCAGTCTTTAGATCCCGGTCTGCTTTAGTCTTCATCTCTGGTCCTATTGGTCTCCCACAAGATTTTCAGATCCTCCCTTGCATATGCGAAACCCCTCCTCTTGAATTTCCGTGTCACTAGTCCTGGTCACAGGAGAGGTGCTGACAGTTCTGGATACTTACTGAAACCAGTGCTTAATTTGAGCCGGTGGTTTCCGGTGCTCGGCACTAGCACTTAATTGTCAACACCGGCGCTTATGAAAGTCTGCCACACGGGGCGCTGTATGCCTAATTTAGAGATGACCATAACAATAGTTAATTATTAACTCAGTGTACATTAAAAATGACCATTAAGTGCCTCCCAAGCCATTCTTATAGCTTGGGGGGGCTGAAATAGTCTGAATTGTCACACTTGTAGGAGTGTGATGGTTAGTAGTTGTGTTGTTACTATCATTGGCAGTGATGTCAGGAGCAATGGGTGGTGCAAGCTGTAGCGGCCTCCTGACGAGAGCCCTGGCACTTATATTTTACAAATTAAGCACTGACTAAAACCTTCTCTTACATTGAGGTTTTTAGTGTTTTCAGTTGAACCTTGACCCAGCATCCATAGCGCTTGGTGACACCTGAAAAAGCTCCTCCTTAATGGCTACCCTATCGACTATGCCTAGTTGAATGACTATTGCATTAGAATCTATTTGAACGCGCGTGAAGGCACAAGGGTGCCCTCATATTGCATCTGACACTGTCTTCGACTGTGCTGGGGACTCTTGGGCTGGCATCGGGGCTTGGCCATTGTTTTCTGGACAGGAGACCCCACCAGGACGGTTAAGCACTGGCAAGCAATACCATTTTGTGTAATGTAACGCTCCTCCTTTTCTTGATTTTCAGCTGGAGTAAACACTGAAAGTAATGACACAGGCCCAGCCCTCCCTGCAATCACTGTGCTTGGTACATAACCAAAGTAGGGGCCCCCTTCACAAATATAATAAAGGTCACGGAGCAGGGGAAAAACAATATATAGAGAAAAGCAACCTGCCTGACCTACATTTCTTTCCAAAACTAGTAATAACTTAGTTAAGAATTTGCCACAACGTCGGGTTCCAAATACGAACAAATAATAAATATAGATTACATACAAAAATAATTATTTGTTTTTGAAATTTTTGTAGTTCAAGATATACATATCAGTGGATCAATTAAAGTGTCAATGCAAAATTCAACAAAATATTTCCATTTAAGCAAGTCTTTAGCGCACCAAAATTATATAATCAATTCAAAAGAAGACCTTTCCTATCACTGTGTTTGATGACAATAAGTAACACCATACACTAGTTGCATTTTGGGAAATTTTTTGTCCTGACTGAGTGTGGGTGTGAGAGGTCAGAGGGAGTACTGAGCACAGATGGATGCTGTCACACCCTCCCACAAAACCTTCTGCCTCAATTTGCAAGTCGACTGAGAAACATGCTGGCATTTATATGTTTATATATACTGTCTCAAAACCTCCTGAAAGTAACACGATTTTCCAAATAAAAGTGTACGGAAGAGCAAAGAGAGAGAGTGCAGAACTTGCTTGTAAATATGTACTTTCTCTTTATAGGTAGCACAAGGAAAGTAACATGTTTACAGGGCTTTGAGTGGGCCGGGTCCTGCCGGTGCTCCGCATCGGTAGTTCTAAAAAGCAGGTGCTGAGACGGGTCTCAACGGGTTCTCCATTTCTGCCCTCACCCTCAGGGTGATTTTTTTTTTTAACTCTGCCGCAGTCCCTCCCTCACTGCATTTGAGGTAACCTCAAAGAGACTCGTTATAGTTCTTTCATAGTCTTATCATGCAAGAACTGAAGCATTTTCAGTATTATATGCAACGAAGCCATAGTTGTTGCTTATTTATGTTATGCATCTAAAAACAATTGGCAAAGCCAATAGTCCTGGCTTGTGATAGGTGTAATGTTACTTGTTGTATTGTATATCTCTGGATGCAATGACAGAAGCAGCAAAATACCAGTCTGGCTAAGCACAGATACTTAGTTTATGTGTTTTTAAGCCACGCTCTTAATTTACATAGGCCACGCCCCTTTGAGAACCCACCCAGTTTTTTCATCCCAAATAAAGCCCAGCATGTCTATGAAATGCACACAGTATGCACTGTATGGCAGACCTTAGTCAATACTGTACTAACATATTATTCACATAGCTCACAACACAAACTGAATTGTGTCCTTGTGCTTAAAAAACCCGTAAAAGCAGCGTCAAAAAAATAAATCCAACAGTTTATCAACAACATAAATATATCTGAGGATTTCCAACCTGCTTTTAAAGCAGTTTGCGGCACTAAAAAGCTTTCCAACAAGTCACTGATGTTGGATTACATATCTTGGATAAAGGTGATTCCAGTGGCTTGGACCCCGTCCACCTTCATGTTCTCTTCAAATCTTGAAGGACCCCATGGCCTTTTAAGACATAGTGCTCAACTTATTTGCATCCTACATCACTTATCATTCAGAAATGATTAAAACCTGCAGCTCTTTCTTGAATCTTGCTTCAGGACCACAAGGAGTCCCCCAAGGATCTGTCCTGCTCTCTTCCCTCTCTATCTTGAACTCCTGGGTGACATCATCAAAGAGTCTGGCATTGCTGTCACCAGCATGCTGATGACACCCAGCTCAATCATTGGCTCTTTCCAGATTAGACTATGGACAAGCTATTCTCTCCGCCATGCCAAAGATCTTCCATGCGCCGCTCAAAGCATCAGTCCAGGCTGCAGCTCACCTTATTTATGGACCAGGCCATTTGCATCATGTTACCCCTGTACTGTTGACCTTGAGTTGGCTCCATATTGAGGGTAGAACTACCTATAGATTTTAGGAGATTTCTGCCATCTTTGACACTTTCCTATTTGAATTCCCTCTGTTTTCCATAAAACATAAACTGAACTTCTCTTTCTGTGGCTGTGCCCACAAAGTCTCAAACTCTATTCCACTGTCCTTCCACAGTGTTACCTCATTAGTGCTTTCAAACATGCATAGGCAAAGCTAAGAAGTCTGATTTTAATGTACCATTCATAAATGCTGTTTACATTGTTCCGTGCACAGGTGTTGTTTATCCCATTAAATCCTGACCTATTTCATTTGCCAATGCTAGGGAAACAGTAGTAAAAATAATTGCTTTCTGTATAATATGCATATATGTGATAAAACATTGAATGTGACAAACAGTGTGATGACGTAGTGTATTTTTAAGATGTAAAAAAGTCCCTCACGCTTTGTAATGGCAGCACACCTGTAAGATGGAATGATGCACCAAACAACCAATAGCATGTGGTGAGGAGGCAATTCTTTAGTGGGTACAACCAATGCCCACTGTACGTATATTTGTAATTAATTGGTAACAATACGTCTTGCAGGCCGCTGTGCTGTCAAGCCAGATCTAAAAACAGGCAGAGCATTTCCTGCTCCATTGAGACTTACTTCCTTTGTCTTCTTAGCTCCCTGCGATGCTCTTCAAAGTTCTGCGGCTGGATATTCATCTGCTGAAGACACGCCTGCCTTCTAGACTATGCTTTCCTTCGGACTTCTGTTTTTTGTAATGTGTAGTATTTGTTATGCTGTACCATGTTCCTGACTGCTCTAATGCATCTGACCTTCTTATTCATCCCAGAGCCCTTGGTCTAGCTATAGGCAGGGCCACTGGAATTATGCGGCAGGGTTGGTCAAACTATGTGGCAAGAAAGGCAAATTATGCTGCACATTTTGAGATAGTATCACTTCATTATTTTGTCATTTTTAAACTTGTTAACACTATCTGGGCATTGATTGCAACTCACTAGTACCAGTTTAACCCCAAACACAGCAATAAGCTACAGAAAGATGACCAGTCAACCTTTGCAAAGGGCCTTCCACTGCACGGCAACATGTTTTGCTACGTTTTTAGTAACTTTTGAACCGTGTGAGCTAGAAACAAAATTGTGTTTTTGGTTAAAATCTGCAGATTATGCAGCAGAGGATGGATTGTGTGGCAAATGCGGCAAATCTATAATTATGCGAAAATTGCCACGTCCGCACAATTGCATAATTCCGGTGGCCCTGGCTATAGATCCACGAATCTGTGACATGTGAACTGGCAGTCGGATCTTCTGCTTTCTGTCAGTCCATTACTGGAACCTTCTTCCTCTGATCTATGTATGCCTGACAACCTGCTCACCTTTGAAAAGATACTAAAGATTTTGTTGTTTTGACAACTTGTCACTGTCCCTGTCTTCAAGCTGCATGTTCTTCATTAAAATGTTCTGAGCGGATGGATACCCTCTAAGAGTGAGTGGGTTCTGAGCGGATGGATACCCTTTGAGAGTGAGTGGGGGCACTTCAGTTCAATGTAACATAGCGTTGTCAGCACTGGTGCAATGAGGTTGGACACTTTACTGCTCTTAGCAATGCTGGAATTTCCTTTAAAAGTAAATCACTCTCTGTTGATCTTGGGTTCTGTACATGCTATATACAAATACATAATAAACAATTAAATACATTATTAAAAGGTGTTAATTGCTCAGTACACATTTTATTGCACATTTTTTTGCCCTCAAAAAATGGAAGCGTCTTTTACAATGTCAGATCATTAATGAGCCGCTTGAAATGTCTTTTTCTATCTAGCATCCATTTTAATAATATTTTTGCTTTCTGATGACATTTTATTCATGGCTGCTAATATTGATTAAACAACCCAAAATATATATTCAAAAAGGAGTTCGTTAAGGGGCCAATCATATGTTGCCGGGAATGATGACCCACCGCCAAGAAATAGCAAAATACTCAATGACCAGGGACTCATGGTCAGTGGCGTGTCGAAACTCGAGGGGGGGGCCCTGCAAAGTACATGGAAGGCCCCAGTCAGGAGCTCTGAGGCCAGGGGACCGCCGCCCGTGCACAGCGCCAGAGGGGGCCCTCTGCAGCTCTCCCCCCCCCCACCCCCCAGGGGCTGCGGGGGCTAATGTTACGCCACTGCTCATGGTGTCCCTCAGACATTTGCAAGGGGACCCTCCAGGTCATAAGGACACAGTTTCCAGTCCTGGCGTTTGTGTGGTAGCCTAAAGCATTCTGGGTGTTTTAGTCCTCTTTTATTTCCATTGAAGGAGCTAGACTAACCAGAGCGGCTGGAAATAGAGGTGAAAGCAATGCTGCACCACCCCCAAGATAATCTCGCTGGAGTTCTTAAGAGAAATGAGCAATAAAAAGAGGTATTTAAATGTTGCTTTCATCTTGTCGCATTTGCTGGAGGTTTTAAGACAGAGGTGAAGAGTCATGTAATACATTCTGACAAAATGCTGCTTATTTAACATGGAGATTGGTGTTTACTTTTCCTTCCCTTGATTGAAAGTGAGGGGATTTTGTGATGTGAACCCAGTGGCACTCCCACAGGTGTTCAGAAGTATGGAAGGAAAGGCTGCAGGATGTCAACTGTTTTCTGCCACACAACAAAATGCAAATGCTTGTAAATTAACTTTACAAATATTTCAAAATATATCAGCAGCAAGAAAAGTTCAAATTAGGCACGTTTGTTTGGCAATTCTGAAGTAAGATCGAAACGGTTGTGCACCACATAGATATGGAAGCAAAACTGCTTGCCTTATGCAAATTTAGTGGCCATTTTAAGAGGCCATTTCAATGGAAAATGTTCCCTGGCACACCATAATTTAGTCATATACTTGGAACATTGGGCTCCAAAATGCACCTTTGAACACTCACTACTCGCCCACTACCCTCCTGCCGCATAGGCATGGCTCCTTGGCTACACTTTGTATAACACTTGGATTTCTCACAATCCCTATGCATGCGTAAGTAACATTGAAGGCAGCACCCCCACTTTCACAGTGATGTAACACAAAATGATGTGGCCCCTCTGCAGAATGTGATGAAGGGCCCCCAGTCTCCCATAGCTCACAGATATTCAGTGACCTTGGGCTTTATGGGCCCTCTCTTCAAGGGTTAGGAGCAGTGGCGGCTCGCATAGGGCGTGCTGCGGGACGGTGAGGTGGGGGGGGTAGTAAAGTCGGACATACGACGGAACGGAGGAACGTAATAGTACTTTCCTCCGTTCCGTCGTATGTCCGAGTTCTACCCCCGACCCTGCCCCTCCCCCGCCCCGCCTCCCCGCCCCCGCAGCACGCCCTATGCGAGCCGCCACTGGTTAGGGGCCTACTGGTTTGTGAAGCCCTTGTGCTGCAGGGGCCTGCTTACGCCCCTTTGAAAATTGTTCCAGCGCCACTGAGGCTAACACACCTGGAATCAATGGTTTGCAGGTAACCAGTTCAGGACTGGAGACAGTGTCCGCCATCACCTGCTGTGAGGGCCCATTCTGGGTATGCGGAAGCCCTGTGGTCCAAGCACAAGAGAAGTGACGTGCAAACATGGATTGTGCATGCTCACTTAGAAACGCATGCATGAGGGTAGGGGCTGACCTAGAAATATGAGAAAATATGGAGCCCATGGATGAAATGCAGAGGTATGTCTTAGGAGGGGGAAGCATACGTATAAATGGAGAACTGATGCACATAGTGACAGAGTACTGTATTAGAATAAGAAACATGGGTGGGTGACATCTGAAACTTTCATTTATTATAAGGCAGGATACTACCCTCGTCAATTACACTTGTGACCGGTAAGCTTCTTCACCTAAGACACTGGTCTTGTCCTTGTAAACCATGTGTTCCATGTATTTTTTTTTCAAAATCAAATAAAAAATATATTTTTTTTAAAAAGGGAATTGAGCTACCCTTCTTTAGATTCAAATGTATGCCCTGAGCATTCCATGAGTTATTTGCAGCCGGTGCATAACCCATTGTCCTATATTACAAGGATATGAGTTTGTGACCTGTAGGCCTGAGCTTTCTCAGCAGTATTAAAGACAGAACTGTAGAATGCACACCTACGTCTGCAGTGGGTGCCCATCAATGTATCATATTTGGTTAATATTTCTACTTTGGAAACCCTTGCTCCCAGTTCTTCCTCCAAAGCCACCTGTCCTCATTTGGGCGACCAAGAACGAGTTGCGTTCTAGATAGTTTAGTCAGGGGTGGAGTTTAAAGGCCCTTTTTATCTAACATTTAGTGTAAAATGAGGAGAATCTGACCGGCATTTGTACTCAATTTTGTTTACCTCATTTGAAAATTCCAACCAGCTTTTTACAGCTATTACAATGCATTGAATTGAAGGGATTGTTTGGAGGCTCACAAGAAAGTGGTACTTTTTCTATGAACACTGCAGGTGAACACAATTTATACTCATTGAAAAATTAAAGAATAAACTCATTAAAAAGCCCATTTCGTGCTATGAACTTCCGATTTAGCGCTTTATTCCAATGCATTTCAATGAAAAGTTCAAACAGAACCAAAACTGTGATGTTAGAGAAGAGGGCCCTGAAAAAAACGCTGAAATGTTGAGAGCCATGTGGCAAGCAGAGATATATTTCAAGGTGCAGAGGGATCAGTGCTTAATTTGAACCAGTGGTTGCAGGTGGTGGGGACGTGACTTATTTTTTATCATCAGAATTTGGGCCAGAGAAAGAGAGAAAAGTGAGAAAAGAGGAGGAAGAGAACGGTGCGGAAAGAGTGACAAATATAGAAAGGAAAGATTAAAAAGAACATGCAAGAGTGAGATAACAGGAAGTGCATGATGGTGGAAGAAAGAGGCATGAGGTGGAATCAAGACTAGGCAGCCTTGGTATTCGCCAACCACAACATTTGCAGCTCCGAGCTCCTAACGACAACTTTGGCTCCTGAAATTATGTTTTTTTTCCAACTGAACCATTTGGTGTGATGTTAATATGGCCATGTTCCATAGCATAGTGCGGTGCTGGTGGGGTGGTTGGCCCAAGGACATGGCAATGATGGCTGCCCTTTCTGATGAGATATGCTTTATTTTTTTTATTTTTTTAAAGCTATGTATTCTGCATGTACCTTGTCAAATGTGGTATTAGTTCTGGTTAAGGCTGCAATGCATATCTTTAAAAAATAATGCTTTACTTTGCAAATTCCAGCTATACTCTGTAACAGAAGGTTATGTTTATTTAGTAATATTTCAAAGATACAGGACACCTGTCTATATCTGTAAGGACACTCCCTTGGTTACACAGGAAACACTAGTTATAGTGGACCTCGTATGCCAAAATAAATCCATAAAATTGACCCATTGCAAAAAGAAATAAAAAACATGAAATAAAATCAGAGATGAAAGCAGCGATTGTTCCACCAACTGTGGCACTGAAGTGAACTACTTGTTATCAGGTACGTAACTTTGGGGGGTGCTTTGGGTTTGACACCCCCAAATAAATGCAATCTTGGCTTGGTGGTTGGGTCAGGGGATCCTCGAGTCATGTCTGATGTCTCTGTGTCGGTTTTTCTCGTCATGAGCCAAAAGACAAAATAAAATAGTTACATTTGATGTAAACGGGAGAGAGAGCACAGATACCCATCTGGTTGCTGAATTTCAAATAGCTGAATTTCAAATAGTGAAATCAGATAACCTGGAATCAATACCGACTTCCCTGCTTGTCAAAACTGTGTGATCCTTGGCAAATATTTTATTTCACAGAGCCTCCTTTTTAGGTCTCGCCTAGGCAGCGCGCATGCGCTGATCTAGGAGAGGGTCTTTAGGAATCGGTCTTCACTTTTCAAGCACTCGTGCTTGTGGCGGCATCCACCTTGCGGGAGCGAGCAGCGGCGCAGCCACGTTAATTACAAACAGATGGCCCCTGTGCGCCACTGCTCGCTCCCGCAAGGTGGATGCCGCCACAAGCACGAGTGCTTGAAAAGTGAAGACCGCTTGTTTGTATTAGAGTGCATGTGTTGTTTTGCTGTCTCTCTCGTGTGCTGCTTCCAGCCTCAAGCACCGCTCCAGTGCGCTCCTCGTGTTGGTCCTTCTTTCCCCAGGGCATCCATTGCTTCCTCATGCGATCTTTTTTTGTTTTATATTTATTTTTTTATTCTATACCTGCCTTGAGCTCCTGAGTTGGTCCCAACACACCCCCCGTTGCGCCCCCTCGTGACTGCTCCCCGTGCACTCCTCATCCGCTCCTCTGTTGCTTCCCACCTCTCCCGGCGCTGTCCTTGAAAAAAAATATTTTTCAATTTTCAATGTTATCGAGGGCCAGCAGCTGTCATCATTTGCTGCCAGGCCGCTCAATTTCTGAAAATCACTTTTGCACGTTGAATTTTTTTATTTTTTTTATTTACCGCTCCATATGCCGTCTGCCGTTTTGGAACCATATGCTTACGCATGGTGATGAATGCGTGCGCATACCTCATCACTCTAGGCTGCCATAGCGTCATGAGGGATACATGCACATGCGCACGCGTTCCCCATATTTATTCGTACTTTTTATTTTACAATACTGCAAAGCATTGACAAAAAGCATCTTTTTGCCAATGCTGCACAGCATCAGCAAACAACATCGGCAAAGCCAATAATGCGCGACCCACTGGATTTGCCAAGGCTTGTTCCTCCCAGTGTTGTGTGCTCTGATGCTGTGTGTTCCTTTCTGATGCTGTGTGCTCCCCCTGACTCCTCGCGCCACTCACTGCAGCTGGTCGCTGATAGGATCATTGGGTCTCGAGGGCCAGACGCTGCTCTGGTCTCTACGTGCACTTTCGGAAGAGAAACTTTACCTCTGTGACTTTCAAATGAGGGTGAACTTTAAAAAGCACAAAGTGATGGTACCGCAAGTGACAAGGTCTGATCCGCTCAGTGTCAGGCAGCGCGAGCCGCACACGAGGCTGTGTTAAAAACACCTGCATATGGGGCCAACTGGAAGCTGAGGACCACAACAGCGCTTTACTAAGGAAGCGCCCAGGGCTAGTCTGTGCGCTGGAGGACTCTGGGGATCCCGACCCTCGGCCTGCCTCCAAGTGGCGAACGTGCTGGAGGAGGAGGGATTTATACATATATGTTTGTAAGGGTGGTCTACACGAGCTTCCATGTTCTTGGGGGAGTGGTCTAAGACTTTTTACGCCCCCAGGCAAAAGGGGAAGGTGCGAGGCCCCTCTAATTTGAATATAATTTGACATCACAGGAAATGGCATCACAGGAAGGGCCATCAACTGACTATTAGTCTTCTGATGTAGAAGTGAGTTTGCAAGAAGCAACTTTCCTAGTGCAGGTAGCAGTAAAACAAAAAAAAACATAAATAACCCTAATAAAATAAGTACATATATTTTAAAGTTCTATTAAGTGGAAACGTTTGGCCTATGTCTCTTGAAAACGTTTTTCTTTAATCAAATGTTAACAAATTGTTTGAAAATAGTATATTATCATGCATTTATGTATCTCTGCGGTATTTAAATAACACAAACGTAGCCTGCAGGGTCAAAGTCAAACAGTAGTGGCTACTACCGGACAGGGGTGGTGGTGGGGGGGGGAGGAAGGTTATAAAAAACAAGCATTGGCATAGCCAATAGGTCTCGCCTTTGGGACATTATAAGTGTTTAGCCATGCAACAGTTGATGTTGCACCAAGGATATTGTGCTGTATAATTAAATACTTATAAGGTCCCAAAGGCGAGACCTATTGGCTATGCCAATGCTTGTTTCTTATTATCACATATGAGCACACATTTGAATGAGTTCAGAATGTGCGCTGTACAAGCACCTCTTATATTTGATTCAGTAGATGTAATGTTGCTTCATCGTAGTAAGATTCCAGGCTAACTTCAGGATTTACAAGACTCCTGACCTGCCTCGTAGCTCACTAATGGCATTGTCATTGGGGGGCGGGCCATGAATGGTTCTAAAAACTATCACTTTTTAAAATCTCTGTTAATGCAGTGATATAATCTGATGTGCTAAGGTGAATTTACTTCTGCATATTAAAGAAATACACTTTTTTTAAAATTTGAAGAGATTGTATCATATTTTTACATTATGTTTGTGTAGGAAGCTAGCTCATTATATAGTATACCAAAAAAGGTATACTGTGCAAAGAGTCCAGGTATCCCTTATAAGTGGACAGGGGCTTACTCTAGCAATCCCAAGGTGCTCTTCTAGGGGGTAGTGTGGTCGAGCAGCCTTAGGCGTATCAGAGAGGAGAGTTAGACATCTGTAAAACACACCCAGCCAATAAATGGTACACACGACTCAATAAGGAGACCCATACCAATTTATAAAAATAACACTTATCTTTATATAATTTTTGGCATGAAGATCATCAAAATCAGGTAAGTACGTTTCGAGATAGAAATGTTTATAGTTTTCAAAAAGCGACAGTGCAATTTCTACAGTTTAAAAGTACGTTTATTGAAGAAATGTTTTAAGCGTCCATACATAAAACAATGTAATGCAAAAACTACATAAACAGCATTATAAAATTAGAAATAATACATAGTCTGGTTTAAGAAAAGGCTAATCTGTGTAAGAAGAGCAAAATATCTATAAATTTCCAAAGTAATAAAAGTAAAACAAATGAAAATGACGGTTGAGGAGTCGGGGAGGCTGAGAGGCTTCCTGTTGAGCAGGTGTAGGGGTGAAAGAGCATCTTGCATTGTCATCTAAAAATCTTGCGATAGGAGACCATAAATGTAGACGCTTTACAGCAAGAGACATAGGGTAAACATGTCCGGTATCCAATCTATGATTATGACAAACTGCATACCACCAGAATTGGAATGATAACTTGGACAAATCCTTCCAGTTCTTCGTGATCTGCTGAAATGCAACTGCTAATACCAAGTCTAAAATTCGCACTTTGGTTGCGAGTATGCCCCAATTAGTGGATAAACTTCCTAAAAAAATATTAACAAATGAGAACGGGACTGTGGTTTGAAAGATTAAATTAATTTGATTTCATACTTGTGTCCAGAAAGTGAACACAAAAGGACAGGTGAAAAGTAAATGTTTTAAATCAGCATGTACTGAGGAGCATGACCAACATGAATCCTGAAGATCGGGATGCATTTTATGTAAGGTCATGGGAGATAAAAGAAGTCTATTATATATAAAGTACAGAGTTTATGTAGTGTTGGCTGCTCTAAAAGATTTTCTAAGTTTGGTCCATATGTTGTTCCAAAAAGGGATGGACCATTCCACTCCCAATTCACATTCCCAAGACAACTCTACCTTAGTTTTAACTCTGGTAGTTGAGAAAGAAAGTAATTGGGACTAAATAGTGGAGGCTTTAGAATTTGTATACAAAAGGTTGTGCCATCGGGTGTTTGAGGGAGAAGGGGGGAGGATTGGAAGTGAGAGTGAGTAATAAGTATTGCTTTGAAAAGAAGAAGGAAGATGAAAAAGGGAGCAAGCTTGTGAGAACAAGAGAGGTGTGTCCTGATCAAAGAGTTGATGTACCCAAATTAGTCCTCTATTTCGCCATGACTTCCAATATATAGGTTTGTTGTTTATTAATATAGGTTTATTGTGCCAAATAGTTGAATCCAGAAAGGTATCACAATCTTTAGGAGTGAGGTGAAGCATTGAATCAAGTAATTTACAAGAGTGTTTGAGAACTGGTGTGGATATAGTTTGTGGTTTGTGCGTGAAAGATAAGTATTCTTGAAAAGAGAAGGGGGAAAGAAAAGACTTCTCAGGTCAACCCATAATGGAGATTCAAAAGAGGAATCTGAGAGCCATCGGGATGCTTGATGTAGCAAAAATGCCTTATGATACCTAGTAAAATCTGGAAAATTTACACCTCCCCCCATTTTTGGACGAGTTAATCTTAGCAACGATATACGAGATTTTTTGTTATTCCAGAGGAAGGAGGTGAGTATGGAGTTAATCTTTTGGAAGGATTTAAGGGGTATAGGTAAGGGAATGTTAGAAATCATTTAAAGTATAATTGGAGTCAACATCATTTTAATGGTGTCAAGACGACCCCACCATGACAGATATAGCGGGTGCCTTTCATAACTAGAGTGGTAAGTTTGTGAAGGCATTTATCAAAATTTTAAAAAAGTGATGTTTTAATGGATGGAGTAAACCATAAACCAAGGTATTTAAGATGTTTAGGACTCCAGGCAAAAGTAGAGATTAAAAAATCCTCTTTAAAAGTACATTTAGTTAAGGGTAATATTTCGCACTTATCATTATTTAGTTTATATCCAGACACTAGCGTGTATGTACCAACTTCTTGTAGGAAAGCTGGCAGTGAGCATTGAGGCTGGGAGAGGAACAGTAAAACATCGTCAGCATAAGCAGCTAGTTTATGATGATGATTGTTATACTTGAAACCATGAATGAGTTGGTTCTGACTTATTTTGGATAAAAAAGGTTCTAATGCTAAGTTAAAAAGAAGGGATAAGGGACAATTTGGCGAACACCTCTATGTAAGGTAAAATATGAAGAGGGGAGGCCATTTGCGAAAATAGCAGCCTTCGGAGCAGTGTAAAGAAGCGAGATAAGGGACGTGATTTTTGAACCAAATCCATCCCACTGAAGAGTATGAAAAATAAAAGGCCAAGATACTCGATCAAATGCCTTCTCAGCATCTAAAGTGATTGCCGCCAGGGCATCCGAACAGTGTAATGCTTTAGACAATATATAAAAAAATAAACGGGTGTTGTCAGAGATATATCGGCCTTTAACAAAAACCGGATTGTTCTTTGCTGAGCAGTTTAAGAAGGTAGGAATCAGGTCGGATAGCTAGAGCTTTAGAAAATATTTTGGAATCAACATTAACTGATGATATGGGTATATAGTTTTTACAGTAATGAAGATCTTTCCCCTCTTTGGGTATGAGACAAATCAAGGCATCTAAAAAGGATCCGGATGACTTGTGTGAGTGCGAAAAAGAAGTTATGAGGGCATGTAATTGTGGAAAGAGAATCTGAGCAAAGTGAATGTAAAACTTGACTGTAAATCCATCCGGACTTGGGGCTTTATCTTTTTTAAGGATTATCAATGTGTTGTGTAGTTCTGTTTGTGACACATCAGTCTACAACAAGTCAAAATCAACTGAGGCAATAGAGGGCTTTTGGATAGTAGAAAGATAGTAAGCGATCTCAGAATCAGAGGGTGTGTTCTGTGGCGTATATAATGTTCTATAAAATTGCATGAACTCCTTTACTATTTCAGGATCTTTGTATTTTGGCAACTGGTGTGAGTCAATAATGGATTCAATGTGCAACTTATTATGTTTAACTTTGAGGTAATTGGCCAACAACTTCCCTGACTTATTTTGACCACCATAAAAGTTTGCACTTCAACAAAAATAGGGAGGCATTATCTGTGGATTCTTTATTAAATTGAAGTTTAGTCTTAATGAGTTCTGAAAGGCAGTCTTTTGATTTAGAAGTGTAAAAAGAGTGTTCTAATGTCTTTATCTTTGTGAGGAGTGCTGAAGTAGAGATGCGGAATTGTTTTAGTTCTTGAAGGTATACCTAATAATGAAGTCGCGTACTGCAGCTTTGAACACATCCCAAATGCTATGAAATGATAAAGCATCTGTATGATTAATAGAGAAATACTCATAAAAGAAAGAAACAAAGGAAGAAGTAAAAATGGGGTCTAAGAGGAGCGAGTTATTAAAACGCCATTGCGTGGGTAATTTAGATTGAGAGATAATATCCAATTGAATTGAAATAGGAGCATGATTGGAGATAAGAATAGGACCTATATCAGCAGACCGTAAAGACTGGGAGATATTGTGTGATATGAAGATATGGTCTATTCTATATTTGGTATGATGTGCTGAGGAAAAATAAGTATATTCTCTCAAGGAGGGGTTACATAGTCTCCAAGCATCAATGAAGCATCTGTGCTTGATAGTTTGCATAAAAAATGTGTATGCCTTGCTGGGGAGTTGTGATCAATAAAGGGATCCATAATCTGGTTACAGTCACCTGCAAAAATAAAATTATCTTCAGGATAATTTGCAAGGCGTTGTGTTGAGTTGGACCAAAAATGAGCATCACCGCTAGTGGGGGCATATACATTAAGCAGAGAGATCAGAACCTTTCCAATTAGCAATTTAGTAAAGAGCCATCTGCCTTCATCATCAGCTTCTTGGGAAATAAGTTTAGCGTGAAGCGATTTATGACACAAAGTTATAACTCCATTTCTCTTACCATCACCTGGCGAGAAGCAAACATCATCTACCCAACCTTTCTTTAATTTTAATGATTCAGTTTCTGTGAGATGCGACTCTTGAATTAAAGCTATACTGACATCCAATTTAGCTAAATACCATAAAATACGCTGTCTCTTAATAAGGGAGATCAAGCCTCTGACATTGCATGGGATAATTTTCAGGGACATGAATCAACTATATGAAGGATATAACAGAGTAAACCAGACACAACATAAAAGGTACACAATATATAACATAAAGACAGTTGCTGATTAACGAATGACGCTTAAAAGGTGATAAACAAGGGTAAAGAGTGAAAGAAAAGAAAGAATAAAGAAAAAGTGGTAAGAAAAGAATATAGGAAACATTTTGAGAAAAGATATGAGTGAAATTGAAAAGAGAAGGGTAATAGTAAGATGAGTAAGAATAAAGAGATCAACATACCTACAAAAATTCCAGAAGAAGTGGGGGGCGGGTACGACTACATGGAACAGATGGCACGTCCGTACTCCATTGGAAAGGCACGGGAGACTACAGCACAGACGGCAAGAGGTCACAAAACAAGAGGATAGTACATATGAGGAGATAAAAAAATTGTTAATACATAGAAACTCTAATAATGTAACAATAAACAGTTAAAAAATGCAGATGGGTACATGAATGTCACAGTGTGACTTTTCTTATTTTATACTGTTTCTTTTAATAGAATAAGGGCCTAAAGAGTAACAAAGTCAGAGTCAATTATGAAGTAGAAGGTATGGAGGTATCCATAGTGTCAATATTGCAAGCATTAAGAAAGCTCTTCAGTTTGACAGGGTCCTCATATGCAGTGTGTGGTATCCTGCTCTCTTCTCTGTCTAGTCCTTTCTCTGTGTTCTGTACTCTGCTGCTCAGCCAGTGTAAGTGATGTCACAGAATGTTTCCTGTGTGTGTGTTTGAGTGGAATTGTGAGTTGCTGTATGTGGGATGAGCAGCAGGGATGCTGCTCCCGGTGGGGCTGATTTTCCTGATACTACCTTCAATACTACTGCAACCATCTTATCCTCTAATGTCCCTGTCCTTATTGAACTAAAGAATAAATCTACCATTTGGATAAAACTACATCTCAGTCTACCTACTTTCTTGAATTTCACACAGTGGTTTTGTTATTGTATGTTACTTTGAACAGACATGGATGGAAAAGGCCAAAACGGGCTCCAAGCAAGCGAAGATCTGATCTCATGGTGAGAAACTCTCTGCGTCTGTCGGCTGTGCTCTTCGCATAGTCTTGAGAAAAGTATAAAGGGTTACCTGACCATGAGACACGTTTCATGGATCTGACTGCAGACAGAACCTTAAGAAGGTCAATGTATTCCAAAAAATACAAGATAACTCATCTTGGTCGCCTTGAAGAAGAAGTTTTAGGTTGAGAACCCAGTCTGTGTGCACGCTGTATATTAAGAAGTGTATCCTCAGGTAAGTGCAAGACCTTTGGGAGGAAGGATTTAAAGAAAGCTATTGCGGCAGGGCCTTCCGAGTTCTCAGGAAGACCATGTATGCAAAGGTTGTTTCTCCTATTTCTATTTTCAAGGTCTTCAACCTGCTTCGGAAGAGACTTCACCTGAGATTGGAGAGCATTTATCTTGGGAGTAGTTTATTCAAGTAACACAATACTTTGCTCAGCAGCATTAAGTCTTTCCTCCATCCTAGACCAGTTACTGTTGTAACTTAGCGTTGGTCTCTTCCATAAAAGGGCGTAAAGCACGTATTTCCTCCAAAAGAAGATCCATAGAGACAGTCGGAAGTGATTTTGAAAGGGATGGTGGGTCCTTTTTCAGCCGCTTGGCAGATGCTTTACCAGGTGCAAGTGAAGCAGGATTTCCGTTTGAACTTGTTGAGGAGGTGCCTTTATGCAAGGAGACAACTGAATCTCCCATTGTTGCGAGTTGTGAAAAAAAAGAAGAGTTTTTTATAAATTCATGAGTAGAGGCTGTCAGTGAAGATTGTGTTTTTTTTAATCTGCCCATAAATAAAGGAAAACAAGAGGGCAGGCCAAACAACTCAACGAATATGAACTCTGAGACAAAAATGAATGAATGAGCTGTGACAATGTTCGGGTTCAGCACCTCAAAAAACACTCAAATAGTGCATAAATTGCAAAGTGTGACAGTCAAAGTAATAGCTCAAACCAGTGAAAAAAGGCACCTGGTGGAATAGGAAAGTATGAAGCTATTAAAGGAGATAGATAAAACTCTCAGTTGTCAGCTCCCTATAAATATAGCTCCATAGCTATGCATCAGAAAATATAGCAAAATGAAACTCACAGTTGCTTAACCTGGGTTTTACAGCGAGATTCAAGGTGAGTATTTGCCAGAATAATGTCTGAAGGGGTTAAACATTCTTCAGGAGAGTCCGTTCGGTGAGCGAGAGGAAATTCAGCTGCTCAAAATGGCGGGCGGCATTCTGAGGAGAGCCGCATATCTGAGAAATGCCGATTCTGACAGCAGCAGGGAAGAGGTGTCTCAGGCGAAGGTTGCCTCCAACATCCCTGACTGTTAATCGTCCAGTTCCTCTCATTAGCAAGTAGAGGGGGCGCCGTAGTGCAGACTTTACCCGCGCTGCTCCGGGGAGAGTCACACAGGCGCCGCCATCTTCCGTGGGCGCAAGTCACGCCCCGACACAGTGCAATGTCTGAAGCGGTAATGTTATCCTATGGAGGAAAGACATATACTGCATACAGGTACTTCACAGCCACTTACGGGACCAATCTTCCGGACTTAAGGTAAGTATGGGGCAGGGTCCAAGGCAGCATCAAGAGGTCACCTCAGGCAGTATTGGGGTGTTGGGTGCAGAGGTGCAATTCAGCATCAGGTGGTCTGTGTAAGTCAATGGTGATCGGTCCGGTCACAAAGTCGCTGCAGGCAGGGATGGGAGGCCAGTTGGGTTGAACCAACAAGGGGGCTCAGGTCTCACGATGCTCTAACATCTTTACTTTCAGTGAACCTTCTCCACGGGCCGGGGTGGCCAGGTGCAGAGGTGTTCTGAGGCATCGGGTTTTTGTCACCCGAGGCATTCGCGGTAGAAGGGGCCTGCCAAAAGAGGCTGCAGGTGGCGCCGGGAAGTCCATAGTTGGCAAATCCAAGGTGGGTTTCGTCTCTGGAGGGTCTGGGGACCACGCTGGCATTGTTGGCCCACTTGGACTTGGACTAGGCGGCTCAGGTGCAGTGGTGCTTTCCAGTGTCAGGTTTTGGCGGTCCGGAGTCCTCACACATCTCTTGGGGTGCCTGCAGGGGGCAGGGAAGCAGCTCCGCTACTCAACAGGAATTCCTGGGTCTTTGGAGAAAGGCTGGCAGTCCTCCCAGGCTTTTGAAGGTACAGCATCTTCAGGACGAGTCGACTTTGGTGCAGTGGCCAAGGACAGCAGGCTGGCTGGCATAGTTGGTGCCAAGTCAGTAGCTGCTCCTCTGTTCTTGCTTTTGTGGCTCTTCAGGGTCCGTCTTCTTCTTTCAGGTCAGTAGGATCTGATTTCCGGGTGCCAGGGGCTCCCCTAAATACAAGATTTAGGGGTGTTAGGGGAGTGTAGGGTAGTAGCCAATGGGCTACTTACCCCTGGGGTCACTACGCCCCCTATATGATCACTTTCTGTGGGAATTGGGCATAACCCTGTCCTAGAGTTCCTTATTCTGCCATCATCAAATGGCAGACTTTTAATTTTCGTATCCACATCATGTAGCCCACCTCAGGGACGTAACTAGCCTGAGGGTGGATATGCCTTTTTGACTACTTATTTTCCTGCCTGTCCAGGCGCCAAATGGGCCTTAGTCAGTGGGGTTGGCGTCCCCTCACCTCTGAGGTAAGCCAGATTTGCATACCGAACACAGTGGGCTCTTTGAAGCTACCTGTCCTGGAATGCTAATTTACTGGCCATCCTGTGGGAGGGGGTGTAAACACCCTCTCCACAGCAGGCTTTGTTCCGGACCTCCCGAGAGCGTAGGCTCTCACCCCTAGGGGTCAGAAACCTATCTGTAATGGCAGGCTGGTCTACATCAGTCAGCCAACACACTAGTAGTTGGTAGGTTTTCAGGGGGCACCTCTAAGGTGTTCTCTGGGTGAATGTATTAATATATCCTTCACTGGAATCAGAGTGGGTTTATTAATACAAAATGTTTGATACCAAACATCTTTAGTTTCAGTGAAGCCATCATGTAGCTATGGATCTCGTTGTTTGACCAGTACCCAGCACATGTACTTAAAATGGCTTTCCTTGTCACTTGTACTGGTAGTAATTGGACTGTCGTGTAGTTCCTATATAACCTATACAGGATCTGCGCGTTTGGATAACATAAACTGTGGGATTGATGGCGGACTGATTCCGTGCACCCCCACTGGATACGTTAGCCTGTCTGTATCAGCTAGCTCACAGTGCCACTATAATCTCCTCTTACCAAGGAAAGAATAGAATCTGGCAACCTCAGAACATGACAACCCCGATCCCTCAGAATCGTGGAAACAATATACTACCTTTCGCTCAGTCACTCGTGCTCACTTAGTTTGTCTCAGAGAGATACACAGAATAAACAGGCTGGGCGTTTTCAATAAGTATTTATTGAACAGTTGTTATTCTGGTGTAGAATAGATGAGCTGCAACAACCATTAGACAGTAGCAGAGATATATGATTAGCAGTACTACGAAGGTGAAGGGATGGTATAGTTCTACCATCTTGCAGAAATCATGAATATATACAAGTACATAAAACACATGATAAAAAGTGCGTACTCCTACGATGTCTCCCTAACTAGATGTATCTAAATGTCCCTAGCATCTGTGTAGGTGATATGCCAAGAATCCCTCTAGGATCTAGTCAACCCCATTACCTGAGAATGAGAGAATATGGGACCCCGTCCTGGCCTCAAGTTGGACACCCCGCGAGGGATGTTAGACCACTGCGAGCTGGAGCGTCTGCATGCAGGAACCTCAGCGTCTCTGGTCAGTGTGTCAGCCGGGAAGTCTCGGTCTCCTCTATCTTCCTAAGCAAGATGTGCTGTATATATACCCATAGGTCTCCCCAGGGGTCCTACCTTGCTATGTTACTGTGTCGGCCTAAAGGATGACGTTGGGCCTGAACTTTATACAGAGATATTATACAGGAGATGGTAATCCTACTGTTAGTCCTGCTGTGCTTCCAAGAAGCCTCATGCATAATGTATGAGAATCGAACCAGGGAAAAACCAGCGTTCTGAATGCAGTGTCATATCTAGGTAAAAGGTCAGTACCCAAGAACCGTTATGTGTGTAATGTAGCGAAGAATATAGGTGAAAGGTTACAATGTTACCTGCGCCTATATAGGGTACCTATATGGATTATAACACCCACTCCTCTTCCGACTGGACGACATATGTAACGTATTACCATACTACTAGGCTAACTAGATATTGGTACGCATATTGGTATAGATTTATAAAAACATTGGTTTTGCTAAAAAAAATTAAAAACCTCTAAAATTTCTAAAAACTTTAAAAAAAAATGTTTAAAACTAATGCAAGCCATAGCTCTAAAGTGTCCATAATTATATTCAGAAGCACTATAAGCATTAAAAAAGCCATGTATGCCCAAAAAATGAAAGGAATGTCAATTTTGTTTTTGAGTTCCAAATTTGAACTTATTTAAAAAAGGGCGAATTTCTTCCCAGCACACGACGAGCCAAATGAGTCAAATGTTTATGTGTCCTGGCTG
The DNA here is from genome assembly GCA_963921515.1 of Calotriton arnoldi. Lineage (NCBI taxonomy): Eukaryota > Metazoa > Chordata > Amphibia > Caudata > Salamandridae > Calotriton > Calotriton arnoldi. The sequence continues at coordinate 104,003 of CAWUFW010006065.1, forward strand.
GTAGACGCAACATTTCTGTTGCTTGCTTCTGCAGTAGACGGCCCCTGTAACACCTCGCAGAGTATGTCAATTGAGCACAGATGATGTTCCACGCTGTCCGCAGCCGGTGCTGGGGCAGCCTGTGCGCCGTCCAAAGCCTGGGTGTCAGTGGAGGAGACGGTGTTCATACCAACAGGTGCAGGTACTACCTGTGGTGGCTCAAGGAATGCCACCATCAACATTGGAATACGCTGAGGACACTGCAGAACATGGGCCGTTATCGGGTCCAGTAACGCATTCACGTCCGGTTGCGCACATGATGGGAGTGTCAAACACAGGTCTAACACGCATTCTTCTCCGCAAAACAGGCATCGGAGGACAGGTAAGATGCAGTCCATCCAGACTGGTCGAAATGACAAGAACCAAGATGCACCTAGTTCTCTTAGGCGAGGCATGCCCAGATGTTGTACCATGCGGTCACGGTATTTACGCTCCAGGAGTGCTTTTTTCATCTCCTTGGTGACTGGGATGTCCATTGCGTAGCAAATATAAAACAATCAGGATACCTGTTGCTAGGAACGGGATGAGCGGAAGTCCTCCAAAGATGCTTCCAAATACGGAGTGTATGAAGTTTGGGATAACTCCAAGTACCGTCTGAAAGGTGCTCAGAAGTCCAGAACCTATGGTCTTAAATAGGTGGCCTATGCCTGTCGTATCAGACATGTTAAAGATACGATTTACCATTTCTGCGAAATGGAAAGGGCAGTTTGTATGAATAAGCGCCTGTATCTCTGCCGAAGACCTTGCGATCTGGAGATCAAAAGTCTCTCGAGCGGAGGTTAAGGGCACCGACTTCTGTAGAAGCATGGCTTTCATTCTGCTTAGAGTATCAAACCGTATTAAAGAAAGTGAAGGCCATAACAGCGCCTCCCTGACTGTATGTATCGGTGGAAACAATACTTGCATACAACAAGTAACCCTGGAACTTACGGTTACCAGATATGCAATGCCCGGGAGCATTCCACAGCAGCCTTGATTGTTCAGCATCAAGTAACTCCCATTTGAAAGTAGCCTGAATGCTGGAGTATTCACTGCAGCTGGGGCACCTCTCAAATGGCAAAATAGGTTCGCTACAGAACCATTACAAGCCCCGTGCAGCATTATATCCTGGCATATGAGCGATCCACTTAAAGCGTACTCACAGTTTGTACCGCTCAGAAACACTTCTCGATCCCCACTCCAGCATCGAAATCTGTATGGTAATACCCATGATTCCTTAATGTATTCCTTACCCATTTTGTCATATCTGCCTACTTGCTTTTGTTCAAGGCAATACTGAAACTGAAAAGTAGTGACCGGTCGAGTTATGTGGCAAGGGATTAGCCATTCTGTGGACGGTGATCCTGCCACTGTAAATGCTAATCTATCCAGTTTTTCGATACGCAGCATTGTATATTTTGCTCCCCTTTGTGCCATTTCTATCTGTTTATCTGTTAGATCACGGGTACTCATAGTACGGCCCGCGGGCCGCCAGCGGCCCGGAAAGCCTTCCTTGGCGGCCCGCGGACCTTGCAGACATCGTACCTTTTTAAAAAAAAATTTTTTTAAAGTGTCAGCAAACACCGCAGCGCGGACTCTGAGAGACTCTGCTCTATGGGGGCCGGGCGATTCTTTAAAAGACCATTCACTTGTTAATGAGGCTTTGTTGTATTTTACCTCTTTTTAGCGCCCCTGCATCTCCAGATGCAGGGGCGCTAAGAAGAGGTAAAATACAACAAAGCCTCATTAACAAGTGAATGGTCTTTTAAAGACCTGTGAAGTACTCGGGTGCGGCTGTGTGTGTTCCCGGGAAGCTGTCTCAGCCCCGGCTGACACACACGCGGGGTGAGGTGAGAGAGGGTGACAGAGAGAGGGTGACAGAGAGAGGGTGACAGAGAGAGGGTGACAGAGGGAGGGAGAGAGAGAGACAGAGGGACAGAGACAGAGGGAGGCAGAGGGAGACAGAGGGAGGGAGTCGGGGGGAGGGAGAGAGAGACAGACGGAGGGAGACAGAGGGAGGGAGACAGACAGAGGGAGACAGACAGACAGACACAGACAGACAGAGACAGAGACATAGGGAGAGAGAGGGAGACAGACAGAGAGAGACAGAGGGAGACGGAGACAGGGAGAGAGAGGGAGACAGAGACAGAGAGGGAGACAGACAGAGGGAGAGAGAGGGAGACAGAGACAGAGGGAGAGAGAGGGAGACAGAGAGAGAGGGAGACAGACAGAGAGAGAGGGAGACAGAGAGAGAGAGAGGGAAACGGACAGAGAGGGAGACAGACAGAGAGGGAGACAGACAGAGAGGGAGACAGACAGAGAGGGAGACAGACAGAGAGGGAGACAGAGAGAGAGAGAGACAGACGGAGACAGACAGACGGAGACAGACAGACGGAGACAGACAGACGGAGACAGACAGACAGAGACAGACAGACAGAGAGAGGGAGACAGAGGGAGGGAGACAGATAGAGGGAGACAGAGGGAGGGAGACAGAGAGAGGGAGACAGAGAGGGAGGGAGACAGAGAGAGAGGGAGGGAGACAGAGAGAGAGGGAGGGAGACAGAGAGAGAGAGAGAGAGACAGAGTGAGTGAGACAGAGGGAGAGAGGGAGGGAGGGAGAGAGAGAGGGAGATAGAGAGAGAGAGAGAGAGACAGAGTGAGTGAGACAGAGGGAGAGAGGGAGGGAGGGAGAGAGAGAGGGAGATAGAGAGAGAGAGAGGGAGGGAGACGGAGAGAGGGAGGGAGACGGAGAGAGAGAGGGAGGGAGAGATAGAGAGAGGGAGGGAGACAGAGCGAGAGAGAGAGAGAGAGAGAGAGAGAGATAGATAGATAGATAGATAGATAGATAGATAGATAGATAGATAGATAGATAGATAGAGATGTGTGTATGCCGGGTCTGGTGGCTCAGTGGACGAAGGCGTCCGCTGCAGGGGCCTGTGTTCAACCTCATGGTCATAGTTTTTTTTTTGCTCTAGCCCCGCCCCCCTCCCCCACTGACCCCGCCCCCACCGGTGCGGCCTTCGGCCACAAACCACACTGTAAATTTGGCCCCCGAGAGAAAGTTTGTGAGTACCCATGTGTTAGATTGTATTCAGAAAACAGAGACTTACTGTTGATTTAACGTCAAGGCACGTAGCCTGCACGCAAAGATTGCAGCGTCCAGCTTAATAACATAATAGAACGTAACTGTGATTGCCCGTGTTGTAATATGGCCAAATCTTGTTCTAGTATGTCTATTGCAGAAGACACAATGTTGCCTAAGGAATATATCCTGGAGGTCAATGTAGTTAACCCATTGTCTACCACTGCTAGCGATTTTTCTAGATTTATACGGTCTATTTCACGTAACCTCTCAGCGGCCTCTTGTTGTGATATTTTCCATATTTCATTGTAGACAGCATAATAGAAACGTTTCTGACGTGGTTTCCTGGGACCTAGTAAAAAATCCCTGAGATCCACATCCTGTGACAGTAAGGATAAGTCTTGTTTCACCTTTGTGAGTGTTGAGGCTTTTAGCCAACCAAGGCACAACTTCCCAACACTGTAGGATGTCACTACCCCTGGATCTTGTCTTTGTACGTAACGTGGATCTGGCCTATGGATACTAAACCCTTCGGCTTTACCCATGAATCTTGCCTGACAACTATTAGTGTCTGTGGGCCAAATCAACCATTTTTTCCAATCGGGTTCTGATCTGTTGTATTGTACGATGTCATCTACTGTAATCTCTTCCTGTGATGTTATGTTACCCTCGGTGTGTGATGGAGTTGGCAGCCAAGGTGTATTCAAGTCTTTGTTCTTGGCTAGTCCAAGGCAAGACGTCTGTTGCACTGTCTCGTTCAAAAACATGATTTGCTGAGGAATGAGGCATGCTCTAAACAAAGCTTCTGTTCCCTGAACTGGCCATTCTCTAGTACCTCAGACTGATTTTAAGTCTATGGTGTCTTTCCATAAGTCGAAACCTTGTTCAGACAACTGGGCAATAAAGGAAGCAGAGTAAATCTGTTTGGTGTATGTCAACATATTTTTCTGTGCTGATGTTGGTGCAACCCTATAGTGATATGAGGCTGGGTCAGACATATTAAACCCTGAAAAATATGGAAACTTTTGTGTAAATGTTTTTGAACTGCCTTTCGGCGGTGTTGGACAATGTTCCCACTGGTGGTATGTGAACACAGGTCTAGGATTTGCAGATTTATGCAGAAAGTGATGACCATAGTGTTGATAACAATACATACTTTCGAAATCTGATGTGCTTTCCAATTTTTCACTATTAGAAAATGCAGCAGATTTTTCCAAATCAGACAACATGTTATTAACAGTTTCAAAATTCCAATCATCGGAAAATGTACTTGAGGTAATGATCTCACTCAACGATATTTTAAATAAATGAGGAATTCTTAAAATTTCGGTCAGACCAAATATATCGAAATCAACCTTGTCCCAAACCATACCATCAGGTATAGGAACTGCTGTAATGTTCACTGATGACAAGTCTCTTTGTTCTCGATGAGATGATAGGTGTGGTTTTAAAAGTAAGTTCACCTTTTGGGCTGCAGAGCTTTGTCAAAGGTATCTTCCATTAACAAGCATACTAAAAACTATTACCAAGCCTACCCAGAAAAGAAAGAAAAGTATCCCGATGATTACCCATAGTTCTACCCAAGGTGACACCAGGTAAGTCTTTTTAAGAAAGTTCAGAAAGTCTTTTACTTGCTGCTTGCATGATTTTTTGGCTGGTGTCGTTTCCGGTTTGCTTGGATCCAAAGAAAACGTATCAAAGTTTATGAAGTAGCCAGAAGCAGTTTGATCAGTTGTTGATATTAACTCAGGATTTGTAGAAATCGTAGTTTGGTCTTATCGAGCCATGTTGACGTAGACATCTGTATTTGGTCGAATAGCGAGTTGTCTTTCATTTTGAGTTTGATTTTGAAATTGAACTTCAGGTTCAAGAGGAACGAGTTCCATAGCATTGTTGCATAGTCCTTCATTCCGTGCAGGGGACTCTTCTAACGTGATGAGTCTTTCCGTTTTAACTTCTTGGATTGTAGCGAGAGGAGGGCGTCTGCTACTTTGGAGTCCACGTGGCCTTCTACTCAGTATCGGCCACATAGTGTGGTTTGATTAGGTCGATTGAGACAAATCTTTTCTCCTTTTTTCCGGCAAAAGGCGGTAGAAGTACAGTTCTTGTTCCTTCAATTGCTAGGACCGGTACAGGCTTTCTGTATGATGGCCCAAATTCTTTCTTGTCCGCTATCTTCTCTCTGACCAGATCCCCGACTTTTGGGCTCCAGACAGGCCTTGCCGTGACTGATTTGACTTCCCCAGTGGCGGTCTGCTTCAGGTGGACATTACTTTGCTGTGTCCTGGTTTCATTTAGATCCTGTAAAACAGCCAAACGATCATGGATGTCAAAAGGTTTTTCAACCGCCACTGTGCCTTCACAATCAAGATCAGGTACCCACATTCTTGTCCCAAATAGGACCTCATATGGAGTGCCCCCCCCTAGAGAACTTCTTGGCATGTTGTTCAAAGCTCGCTGGACTCCATACAGATGTTTTACCCAACTTTCACCCGAGCCTAATACTCTAGCTGTTAAAGATTGCTTTAAGTCCCGTTTTTTTCTCTCCACAACCGAATTTCCCTCGGGATGGTACGGAGATGAGTACCGCAATGCTACACCCAATCCTCGCATGGCCTCCTTTTAAGCCCGAGAGCTAAACGCAGGGCCCTGGTCGGAATGTAATGTGCCAATTGCGTATGTCCCCATAAAGACTCGCAAATCTTTGATAACAGTTCGAGCGTCAGCCGAGTGTTGGGGCCACACCCATTGGAACCTTGAGCAGGAATCCACTGCAACCATGATATACCTGTAAGCCCCATCAGATTGTAAGGGGCCGCAGTGGTCCAGTTGAATGCACGCAAACGGACAGTCTGATGCTGTCTAATAATGGGATCTGCGCTCGGCGTGCTATGGTGGCCCCATTTATCTGTTGACAGATATCGCACTTTAAGACTAAGTCTTTGGTCTGCTTTGTTAACCCAGGCCACCAATAGCGTTGTTTCAATAAAGAAACAGTCGCCGTAACTCCTGCATGTGCAGAACCTATCCCTTCGTGTGCTGCTAGAATTAAACCTAACCTACGATCCATGTTTGGAATTACTCTATCCCCCACTCCAGGAATCTGAGCAAATGGAATGTTATTGGCATCTAACTTGTAGGAGTACTTGAGTGGAAACATTTTTGGTAATGCTTTGCTTTTTTTGCGTGAAGTAATGACAGCTACCATAATCTCACCGTCTATTCTCATTTTAGAACGAGTGATTGCAGCTACAGAAGCCGTGCGTACAGCCCCCTTTGCGGCTTCATCAGCCAATGAATTCCATTCAACGTGAAAGCCATCACGCTGATGACTCAGTGTATGGTTCACGTGAGCCCTCGGTAGTTCGGTTTTCAACTCCACTACCTGTTCCCATAGCATTTTATGCTTAATTGTGCCACCTTTTGCATCTTTGAACCCGTTTTGAACCCAGTGCTGCAAATATTCATTATATGACTGCACACAGTAAAATGAATCGCACACAATTAGTGTGGGGAATTCTCGATCCGTATTTACCAGTGCCAGTATCAGCGCTTTTAATTCTGCCAGCTGTGCCGTGCAGTCTCCTAGAGACTGTGTTTTGTGCAACTGGGGTGGAACTTTCCATCCCGCATGCGACCTTTAACAATTGCGCATGCTGCGCTATATTGTTGTTTACTTCCTATGGCCGGTTGAGCAGATCCGTCAGTGTAAATTATATATTCATACTGATCTAGAGGCATTATTTCGTTTGGCAGAGGATATTCTTGTTCGTATTGCAGGAATGCTTGTGTCTTTAAATTTGGGTCGTACCTGTATTCTACATCTGATGCAGTGAGAGAATTAGCCCATTGTATCCATCTTGGAAATAAGGCTTTAGCATTAGGAATGCTTGCCTTTGTCGCAGCCTCTAAGGTTGGAACCGGAGTCACTACTATTATTCGTTTCCCCTGAGCCAGTGCTCTTTCTCTCACTACAGCAGTCTGTACTGCTGTCAGAATCTTTTCTGTAGATGCGAAGTGCATCTCAGCATTTGTGTACAAATGTGATTTGTATGCAATTGGTACTGTCTCACCTTCATTATATGTTAGATAGGTGTACCCAGATTGACCCGCGACTATACGGATAACCAGGTTGCGTACGTTTACGCGTGTCTGTAAATGTGTGGAAGCTATCATGTCAGCTTGTAAGGAACGAAGTGTTTCTGTATGTTCCTGTGTCCATTGTTTTACTGAAAATCAGGTTTTATTAAATCGTAGAAAGGTTTTACTCTTTCTGCGTAATCCAAAATGTATGTTCTACCAAAATTTACGAATCCCAGAATTGATTGTAAATTTTTTTATAATTTTTGGGGGTTGGAGCAGCGCGCATTTTTCAAAAAAATTGGCTGCCAGGCTTTTTCCTTCACTTGAAAGCTCATATCCTAAAAACAGGACACTGAGATGGGCAATTTTTTGATTTTTTAAAGTTGAATTTGTAGCCCTCAGATGCAAATCCCAAAATTATGGTATTCACTCTGTTTAAGTGTACCTCTAGGTCATCATTCGTTAGATAAATATCATCCACATAGGCCAACGCCTCTTCATCCAAATTTTGAAGTAACTCAGTTACTCTGGCCGAAAACAACCCCGGGCTGTTCTTATACCCTTGGGGGAGTTGACAAAATTGACGCTGGGAACCTAGCGCTGAGAATGCTGTTAGATACCTGCTCTCAGGCGCTATGTTTTGGCAGAAAATCCATTTGAGATATCAAGTGTTGTTTTATATTTTTTCCGCACAATGTTATTCATTAATGCGGCACTGTGTGCATTTTGAACTGCAAATGTCTTAGTGCAAGTGTTTAAATGTCTATAATCTAAAACTAAACGATATGAATTGTCAGGTTTCATGACAGGAAACAAAGGATTGTTCATTGGTGAGGTGCAAGATTCAATCACCCTCTGGTATTCAAGTTGATCTAAGATCTCCCTGACCTGTTTTTTAGCTTCTTGCTTTATTGGATACTGCCTTTGTGCAGTTGGAGTGTTTTTTAAAGGAATTATGTAGTGGGTTGAATCCTCATCCCATCCAACATGGTTTTTGTATAGTGCCAGAGCCTGGGCTACCGTCCACTCCTGCGCATATGTGTGTTGTAAATGCCTGGGAATATGGTCTGAGAATGCCGGAAGAATTACTGTTTCTCCTTTAGGGCAATCCATGACGAATGCTGGCGGCCAATCTTGTTCAGCTAGTAGGATATCATAGCCAAACGTCAGGTTCTCCCAAAATAGACCTCTCACTGTTCTACATTTGTCCCCCTCCATCTGGAGCGTTATTTCATATACTTTATGTGGGACACTTACCCTAGTATCGGGTGTTTCTACCGTGATATAATCATTCAAGTCCGCTGTCACCAGAAATTCCTTCAGGTTCTGGCGAGCCATTGTTATTTCTGCCGCACTGTCTAGCATCGTCAGAGCCCATTCCCCGTTCAGTAGTCGAGTCCTCAGAATTCTGGGCATGTCTGATCTTTAGAACTGCAACTTTCTTCTTTTTGAATTGTGGCTTTTGCTTTGGTTTTTCTTCTGTTTTAGAAGTGTAATCTTGAGGGTGCTGCTTGTCTCTGGACTTTCTACGCTCTTCTTGTCTTTCTGACCGTCCTTCCCTCTCAGAGTTTTTCGATGAACCCTGAAAGGAACGAGAGGAACGTGTATCAGTATCCTGATACCTGTCAGGTTTCCTAATGTTATCCCTATTCCTTAGGTTATACCTCTTTTCGGAGGGCTCCTGTGGAGGAGATCTACCTCAGGATTGAGATCTGTTTCCTTTAAAGTTTTGTTGTTTTTATTGTCCCACTTCTTCTTTGTTGAAGCAGGTGTCTGCTTAGAAGTGTCCTTTTCAGGACTACCCATCAGTTGTGATTTTAAAGCTTTCCTACCCAAACTGTCTCTGCCTAATTCTGCATACGCAGTTTCAATTATTTTTGGTAGTTCATGTTCCTGATCTAAAGGACTGAACTCCCTTAGGCGTTGGCGGATAGCCACTGAAGCTGCTCCCCCTTTAATATTAGCATATATTATGGCTGATACCTGGGCATAGTTGCCTAGTAATTTCATCCCTAAGTTTAGGGCAGGCTCTGCTCTGTACTCATTTTGTATTTGTCTCAATACATCAGGAACAACTGCTAATGACGGGATACCATGAGTTCTGGTATAAATGGCAGCAAAGACTGTATCCCAAGTGGTACAATCCTCTAATTGTGGTGTTATCCCCAGGGGCAAGCAGATTGTTAGCATTCTGTGTTTTTCATACGGGGTAGTATTCGGAAATACTGCCTCTAGCTGTGTTATTTTCTGAGCTACCCAGAATGGTATTTGTTCACGTTTTGTGGGCATTTTACCCATCACCGCTTGTAATGTTTGTGGTGTAAATTTAGTTGCTATACCCTGAATTTGAGTTCCATTAGTTGCAACTATTGCTGGTTGGACTGTAAGTGTCCTCATGACGAATTGCGTCAAGTTTCTGTATATTTTTATTAATTCTTTGTGTTGTGTGAGTAAGTCGCCTGGTGGCATTGTTTCAATGTCAAGATGTGGTGTGTAGGCTGCTAATATCGGCCATGTTGCCCCTTCTCTTCCGAGCGGGCCGAGTCTTACTCTTCTTCTTATGTGGGGTAGGGCGCCTTTAAACCAGTATAAGTGTTCCTGGTACCTGAGCGGAACCTCAATGTCCTCGAACAAACAATATTCCGTCGAACAAACAATATTCCACTGGTGCATCTCCTTCTGTGTAGAAGTGAAATGTTTTTGTTCTTGCATTTGCTGCTGGGAATGTAACCCACAAATAAAATACCTCTGTTCTGTTTGATTCGTGTGCCTCAATCATGAAAACTACTATGCCACCCCTAGATGATAAACCATGCTCTAGCAGTCTCAGGGTGACTGTATTTCTAAAGTTTGGTGCAATTTGTATTGCATCCTCATCTACCTCCTCGTCTGAGAGGGGCAGTGCATGTTGCAGTGGGTTTCGACCTGCTTAGTCATTGTTTTTAGAACACTAAATAACTTTTCAAGGGAACCAAGATACGGTGTTTATGCACAATTTTAGGAACACTGTGTCCTTCAAGCTTGATTAACCAACAGCCAATAAATAGGATTTCTTAGCCTACTCGGCTGTGGCGGAGATTGTGCCCACCCACTCCAGACGTCTCTGGTGTTTTGTGAGTAGGGGTCTCTGAGAATAGCACGACTGAACTACTCAGGCTCTACTGTTAAATTAGTACCCAACCAACGTTGGCGGCGCCATGTCGTGTAGTTCCTATATAACCGATACAGGATCTGCGCGCTTGGATAACATAAACTGTGGGATTGGTGGCGGACTGATTCCGTGCACCCCCACTGGATACGTTAGCCTGTCTGTATCAGCTAGCTCACATTGCCACTATAATCTCCTCTTACCAAGGAGAGAATAGATTCTGGCAACCTCAGAACATGACAACCCTGATCCCTCAGAATCGTGGAAACAATATACTACCTTTCGCTCAGTCACTCGTGCTCACTTAGTTTGTCTCGGAGAGATACACAGAATAAACAGGCTGGGCGTTTTCAATAAGTATTTATTGAACAGTTGTTATTCTGGTGTAGAATAGATGAGCTGCAACAACCATTAGACAGTAGCAGAGATATATGATTAGCAGTACTACGAAGGTGAAGGGATGGTATAGTTCTACCATCTTGCAGAAATCATGAATATATACAAGTACATAAAACACATGATAAAAAGTGCGTACTCTTACGATGTCTCCCTAACTAGATGTACCTAAATGTACCTAGCATCTGTGTAGGTGATATGCCAAGAATCCCTCTAGGATCTAGTCAACCCCATTACCTGAGAATGAGAGAATATGGGACCCCGTCCTGGTCTTGAGTTGGACACCCCGCGAGGGATGTTAGACCACTGCGAGCTGGAGCGTCTGCATGCAGGAACCTCAGCGTCTCTGGTCAGTGTGTCAGCCGGGAAGTCTCGGTCTCCTCTATCTTCCTAAGCAAGATGTGCTGTATATATACCCATAGGTCTCCCCAGGGGTCCTACCTTGCTATGTTACTGTGTCGGCCTAAAGGATGACGTTGGGCCTGAACTTTATACAGAGATATTATACAGGAGATGGTAATCCTACTGTTAGTCCTGCTGTGCCTCCAAGAAGCCTCATGCATAATGTATGAGAATCGAACCAGGGAAAAACCCGCGTTCTGAATGCAGTGTCATATCTAGGTAAAAGGTCAGTATCCAAGAACCGTTATGTGTGTAATGTAGGGAAGAATATAGGTGAAAGGTTACAATGTTACCTGCGCCTATATAGGGTATCTATATGGAATATAACAGGACTGGCCAGCACAGGGGCATATCTGCTCATGCAGATATGTCCACCTATGTAGTACAGTGCACCATGCCTTAGAGCTGTAAGGCCTCCTGTAGGGGTGACTTACCTACCTGCATGCAGTGTCTGTAGGCATGGTACACATGGGTATGCCATGTCGTGTTTTCACTTTTGTCTGCACCAAGACATCCAGCCTGCAGTGGCAGTCTTCATGGGTTTGGTGAGGGGTCCCTTAGTGTGGCACAATACATGCTGCAGCCCTTAGGGACCCTCATTAGCCTCCTTGCCCTAGGTACCAGGGATACCAGGGAGTGCTAAAGGTATTGCAAATTGGGGGAACAATTGCACAGTTTAGGGAAAGAGATCTGGCACTGGGGACCTGGTTAGCAGGAACCCAGTGCACTTCCAGTCGAAAACACATCAAATACCAGGCAAAAAGTGGGGGTGACCATGTCAAAAAGGGGCACTTTCCTACAGTTTGTTACACAATATACATGCCATTGTTCGCATGGCTTAGCTTGTGCACAGACTCTTAGAGCCAAGCCAGATCCATGGCTCACCTCTGGCTCAGCTCTCCCTATTAATTTGGAAAGCTGCACCAGTCTCAAGATTCCAAGCATACTACTGCCAATCAAACACCCCAAAGGTGATGGGATGAATGCTTGCAAATAGTTTAACCAGTGACACTCGCTCAGGCTAGCATTGCAAGCCATTGTTTTTCACCCACTGTGCCACTCAAGACAAAGGTCCACTTAATGGAAATCAGTACTAACCCTGACCCTCATGGAAACGGCCTACCCCGGACCTTGGTCGTTTCACCCCTCCACTCTGCAGCCCACTGTTGTTGTTGTTGTTGTTGTTGTGTGTTTGTGTGTGTGTGTGTGTGTGTGTGTGTGTGTGTGTGCGTGCATGCGTGTACACATAATACAGGGTTGATCCTTCTTAGTAAATGTTTGCCAGTGATTTCAAAGTTCACATTTCACAGAAAAGAGGTCTAGCTGTGAATTATTTCCCGTAATTCACAGCGCTGAATTAATTTGCAGGGCCCTAAACAAATAATAAAGCTAATCACAGCATTTGCCTTCCTTTCCGTGCTGGTAAAAAAAAATGCTTTTACAATGACAATGCTCCTCTAAGAACATTTGTCAGCACACTTGGCAATCTCACCATTGCCGACCCATTTTTGAAGCAAGCATCTAGTTATAAATCCTCCTCAATGTGTGAAGATTAACATTGGAAACGCGGAAACCTGTCAGCAAAAAGTTATACTGTTCAACATTGCACTCTGTTTTTCATTATATATGTCCTGTTAAACCTACTCTATAGTGTCAATACACTACAAAAAATGCTCATATTTTTAATGTCTTCATATTGTGCTTAAAATTTGATTTATAAAAATAAATATTGTTGTATAAAACACATTTTAAATATAATTACATTATCCCCAACAAAAACACTCATCTCTCAAAACATTGATGGACATACCTGCAGTCTCCGGCAAACAATGAATACTAAACGGACGGTGCTCAAATGCCCTAACCTTTCTGGTTGTTAAATGTCACCAAATAACATAATTGAGGATACACCTTTGGCAGCCTACAGCCAATGTCCCTGCTACTCACAGCCTGCAGCCTCTGTCCATGCCCTGCATCCAAACCCGCTCTTGGCAAACCACCCATCGCTTTGCACAACCTAAGGCCATGCACAGCAGGTGGACGGCCAGGCCTCTGGACAAGTCCTGCACTCAGCCCCCCCATGGGAGGCCAAACCCGCCATGAGCACCGAACCCGCATTTTATTTTCCCCTTTTAAATGTTTTTATCTTTTTTTGGACACATCTTTACTTCTGTGGTATTTGCCCACACAAGCTTCCTTCCCATGGTACTGAGGTACAATGGGGTGGAAACTTGGCCAGCGGCTCCCACAGGAGTACAGCGGTTTCTCAAGGGAGGGCTGTGACGAGTCCCACTGGAGTACAACTGTACCTGTGGACTGGAAAAGTATATATATTCTAGCCTCTGGGGTGGGTCCCTCAGCCCTCCTCCCGCCTACCCTCACAAGTGCCTGAGGGGGTGGGGGGTTAAGGTGTTCCTACCCTTTTTAAAAAACATTTTTAGGACACGTGGACTGAGTCCTCGAGTCCTGTAATGGCAGCTGCAACATTTGTTTCAGAGTTGCAGTCAGCCAATCGCGCTACCGAAATGGACAACAGGAGAAAAATTTTCCTCGCCCAATTGAAAGACCCTATTTTTTAATTTTTGGTCTCAAGGGACTCCTACAGGTTTGATCTTCTAAATATAACTAGCTACTAGCTTTTTACCCCTTTTTAGGTCCACCCCAAGCACCTTTTTGAATGCTAATTTTTCAAAAACTACTGAATAGATTTACACCAAATCATGAAAAGCACGATTTCTGAGTAAAGTTCTACCTTTTTGCAACATTTGGCGTAATTCTGTTCCGCCTTTTTTTCCTGCATCGGAGAGCTAAGTTTCCTATGGGAAGTAACATTGAAAATCAATATTTTGGGACCCTCCCTTTTACTTGACCCCGGCTTGATGAATCAGCGCAAAACTTTCCACGAAGGAGCCAAGGTGGATGAAACTTATTTTGGCAAGTTTTGTGCCGATTCATCAAATGGCATTATTAGCATTACTACACAGTGGCAACCGCCACTATGCTGTAGATATATAGATAGATAGATAGATAGATAGATAGATAGATAGATAGATAGATAGATAGATAGATAGATAGACAGATAGACAGACAGACAGACAGACAGACAGACAGACAGATAGATAGACAAATGTGGCACTTAGAACCTGTCCATATCTAGGTTATAAATAATCCCTGTATATACGCACACCTTGGTTTGAGTTTCCTAGTCTGAAGGCAGAGAGCGGTAGGCATGGAATTTATCTTCCTCCGAAGGGTGTGGTCAAAAAGAAGGTCAGGTCTTGCCACTATCACCGCTAGGACAGTAGACGGCTTCAGGTTGCCCCCTACAAGTAAACACGCCAAAACTACTAAGACTGTCTCAAAAACCGGCCAACCCAACTTGCATTTACAACTAGCGGAATCCAGTGGGTGCACAGAATGAGGACAGAATGGGTTCTGCACCCCTAGGAACCAAGTAGGATTTCACCAAACCTTATGTACATTGCCAAACTGTGAAAAAGTATTTGAGAAACTCCTGCCCACGGACTGCATGTGGCTTTAGTTGGTCATGAAAAGTTATGTGTCCCACCCCATGTAAACAATTCTCTAGGCGCCGTGTACTCTATATCACAGAGTTGTAGCTCCATACAGGCACCACCTGCCTCAAGCCCTCTACAGACATGACAGCTTACACGCAGTCACAGTGTGTCACATGGTAGCGACTCCCTTCACACGGTGACCCGGTGAGGAGGCTATACAACACGATGGCAGGGAAGATGAGCAGGAACTCACTGCATAGAGTGGGTTTCGAGCTCTTTTATGGAGGCTCTCGGCAGTCGATGTCCATTAAAGAGTGTGAAAACACCACAGGGCATCGGTGGCAGCCTTGGCAAGCTTTTTTCCCCTTTTTTTGAAGGAGAAGGGTTGTTGGAATGGTGAGGGGGCACAAGTGCCTCTTAGTTTTGGGCCTAGTCGCTGGAAGTAGGAGTGCAGAGGGTGCTGGAGCACCCCCAAAATAACCATGCTGGTGTTCAGAAGGTAAATGAGCAATAAAGAGACCTTTAAATTTTGTTTTCATCTTATCACATTTGCTGTGCGTTCAAGTACAGAGGTCAAATTTCAGGCTATGTCCTCACAAATTGTGGCTTCTTGTTTTAATGTGGGGATTGGTGTTTACTGTTCCTTCTCCAACTGCAAAATGAGAGGATTTTGTCAAGTGAACTATGTGACAATCTGTCTGGCAATTAAGGAGCAGGAAAGGTAGGGCGGCAGAATGTCTATTTTTTCTAACACAAAAAAATGTAAATACCTGTAAATTAACTGTACAAATATCCAGTTTGGAAAGAACAAATGAAGCACATATTTTTGTAATTCTGAAGTGTGATGGAAATAAACATTTTAATAGGATCAGATCAAGCCAAGACACTTTACTTGCTCATGTGCCAATGATAAATATTCGACGAAACTCCATGCATTATGTATCGTTTGTGCCCTACATAGTTTTATCAGTAAAGCAGCATGTCTGTGCAAATTCAGTGGCCATTCAATGGAATATGTTTTGTCTGTAAATACCAGTGTGCTCTCACACCTTGCTTTAGTAATATATTTGCACCAGTGTGCTTAGAAAAATATAACAAACACCCTTCCCACTCCCCTGCTGAATGGGCGTGGCTCATTTACTACACTTGTTCTTTGTGTGAGGCTTGGATTTTTCACAATCCATGTGACTTTAGTGATGTAACATTGATGGCAGCACCTCACTCTGAAAATTGTTCCAGCTCCACTGGCTCTGGGGATAAGGCCCCGCCCCCTACTGACACAGTGAAATGTTTTTGTAGAGTTGGCAGGCCTGGCTCTGTGTTACAGAGCTTGTGCTCCACACAGGCACCACCTGTGCAGATTCCAGAAAGAAAACACAGGCAGGAGGTCTTAGCGCTCAGGAATGCCGAGCAGGCCTGCACATCCATTATCTGCCTTCCATGGGGCACACCCAGGGAAAAAACAACAAACCTGAATACTGCAGGTGAGCTGCCCATAACATCAGAAATGCAGAGCAGCTCACTGTACAAGAATGTCACTGTCTGATGCACGGGAAACAAAGCGCCTAGAGCATGGGTACTCACAAACTTTCTCTCGGGGGCCAAATTTACAGTGTGGTTTGTGGCCGAGGGCCGCACCGGTGGGGGCGGGGTCAGTGGGGGAGGGGGGCGGGGCTAGAGCAAAAAAAATAACTTTGACCATGAGGTTGAACACAGGCCCCTGCAGCGGACGCCTTCGTCCACTGAGCCACCAGACCCGGCATACTCACATCTCTCTATCTATCTCTCTCGCTCTGTCTCCCTCCCTCTCTCCATCTCTCTCTCCATCTCTCTCTCCATCTCTCTCTCTCTCCCTCTCTCCATCTCTCTCCCTCTCCCTCTCTCCATCTCTCTCTCTCCCTCTCTCCCTCCCTCTCTCCCTCTCTCTCTCTCTCTCTCTCTCTCTCTCCCTCTCTCCGTCTCTCCGTCCCCCTCTCCGTCCCCCTCTCCATCCCCCTCTCCGTCTCCCTCTCCGTCTCCCTCTCCGTCTCCCTCTCCGTCTCCGTCTCCCTCTCCGTCTCCCTCTCTGTCTCCCTCTCCCTCTCCCTCTCTGTCTCCCTCTCCCTCTCTGTCTCCCTCTCCCTCTGTCTCCCTCTCCCTCTCTGTCTCCCTCTCTGTCTCCCTCTCCCGCTCTGTCTCCCTCTCTGTCTCCCTCTCTGTCTCCCTCTCCCTCTCTTTCTCCCTCTCCCTCTCTATCTCCCTCTCCCTCTCTGTTTCCCTCTCCGTCTCTGTCTCCCTCTCCCTCTCTGTTTCCCTCTCTGTCTCCCTCTCCCTCTGTCTCCCTCTCCCTCTCCCTCTCTGTCTCCCTCTCCCTCTCCGTCTCCCTCTCCGTCTCCCTCTCCGTCTCCCTCTCCGTCTCCGTCTCCCTCTCCGTCTCCCTCTCTGTCTCCCTCTCCCTCTCCCTCTCTGTCTCCCTCTCCCTCTCTGTCTCCCTCTCCCTCTGTCTCCCTCTCCCTCTCTGTCTCCCTCTCTGTCTCCCTCTCCCGCTCTGTCTCCCTCTCTGTCTCCCTCTCTGTCTCCCTCTCCCTCTCTTTCTCCCTCTCCCTCTCTATCTCCCTCTCCCTCTCTGTTTCCCTCTCCGTCTCTGTCTCCCTCTCCCTCTCTGTTTCCCTCTCTGTCTCCCTCTCCCTCTGTCTCCCTCTCCCTCTCCCTCTCTGTCTCCCTCTCCCTCTCTGTCTCCCTCTCCCTCCTTCTGTCTCCCTCCTTCTGTCTCCCTCCTTCTGTCTCCCTCCTTCTCTGTCTCCCTCCCTCTCTGTCTCTGTCTCCCCCTCTCTCTGTCTCTGTCTCCCCCTCTGTCTCCCTCTGTCTCCCCCTGACTGTCTCCCTCTGTCTGTCTCCCTCTGTCTCCCTCTCTGTCTGTCTCCCTCTGTCTGTCTCCCTCTGTCTGTCTCCCTCTGTCTGTCTCCCTCTCTGAAAATATATTCACAGAGGTTCATAACGATATAAAAGCAAAAACATAGCAGGCACTATATAGATAGGGGATCGGGCTAATACAGCCGCCAACAGATTACCAGCATGTCTGGACCTAATGGGGATAAAGTTTCCTTAGGACTCTGTCTGTCTCCCTCGCTCTGTCACCTCACCCGCGTGTGTGTCAGCCCGGGCTGGGCTGAGACAGCTTCCCGGGCACACACACAGCCGCACCCGAGTACTTCACAGGTCTTTAAAAGACCATTCACTTGTTAATGAGGTTTTGTTGTATTTCACCTCTTCTTAGCGCCCCTGCATCTCCACTCAGAGTGGAGATGCAGGGGCGCTAAGAAGAGGTGAAATACAACAAAGCCTCATTAACAAGTGAATGGTTTTTTAAAGAATCGCCCGGCCCCTATAGAGCGCTGCTGCAACCGGCGGTGTTTGCGGACACTTAAAAAAAAAAAAACACAGGTAGGATAGCTGCAAGGTCCGCGGGCCGCCAAGGAAGGCTTGCCGGGCCGCTGGCGGCCCGCGGGCCGTACTATGAGTACCCGTGGCCTAGAGGCTCGAAACTGGGACTGCCCAGCACAGACGAAAGAGAGGCCAGGCCCTGCCCACTGTGACCTGGGAGGAGGGCAGACTGACGGTGACGCCTGCTGCAGAACTGCTCTCTTTACAGAGGCACTCACTCAATATACCTCGCCCACACTGTTCAGGGAAAGCACAGAATAAAATGCCTGCCATAGGAGGATGGGCATAGCAACCATTGGTGCAGCAGGTGCAGTGGCACCGGGGCCCAATCCCTGAGCGGCCCATTGAACCCCGTAAATTGCTGTATTTTACTATCCCCACAGCGGCCAAAGGGGCCATTCCCCTTGAGTGCACCAGGGCCCGTGGCATCCTTGTTACGCTACTACAAGAGATCCTTAGCCACAATGTAGTCATCAGTTGGTGCGCAGCTGGTACCCAGGGCTTGGCTTTTTGGTACCTCAGGTCTCAGGGTTCTTGACGGTAGCAGCAGGAACAGATTGTTAAAAACAAATTCTCTGAGCTCCATTTACTTTTTGTATTTCCTACTTGTCCCTTTGCCCCTCAGTAGCAAATAGGAAGCTTTTGCGGGGGTAAGGGTGGGACAAGGGGTCAACCCTGTGATGTCATTTGGGTCCAGAGAGCGAGCTTGACTCATGTGCCTGCGCACATCACGAGAAGAGACGTCACAAATGAAAATAATACTGTCCATAGAAAGTGCCTGGACAGTGCTCTGAATTTCTGTATAATATTCCTCTCCACAGCTTGCTCTGCCAGTGACTGCTTAAACTAGGAGCAGAGGTGGACAACGTGGCAAGAGAAATCTTTTGAGAATGTAGGCCACAAAAGGTGCAGACATTGCTGTTCCAAGCCTGGAGTTTCTCAAAGGCACAAATCTCTCTAGCCGAGAGGTAGGGGACTGACGTAATCTTCAAAATCAGCCAATGTGTCTGGCTTGGTGCACCCGCAATATATATCATGACAATTACATCACATCCACTGCATCAGCATACCGCTTCAAGGGAAGAATATATGGGCTAGCATACCCCATCATACATTCTAAGGATATTGCAAGTCACCGACGAGTTCTGTCGCTGTATAGAGGAATGAGGCGGAAGGCCGAGTTATAGAACTCGAAGTTGACTTGCAAAATGCTTTCATGGAAAAGAACGGAGGCAGGGAATTAAAATAACACCCCATAGGAACTAAAGTGAAAATTAAATTATTTATATACATATAAACTTTTCATGCTTTAAGGAATTGAGCCGCAGCCCGTCTTTCTATACGTAACTCTTGTACTTCAGGAGGGGAGTGCTATGAGATATATATATATATATATATATATATATATATATATATATTATATATATATATATATATATTCACTGAAAAAACCATAGGTTTTAGGGACAGTTATAGTTAGTTGGACATTGCACTCATACAAAACCCGTGAAATTCCCCGGTTATAGTTAGTTCAGCTAACTATAACTCGCGCCCCCGCAATGCACTGCTGATGACGTCACATATTACATCACTCATGACATGGTCAGTGACATCACTGATGACATCTCAAATGACATCACTGATGACATCATCCAGTGACTGTGTGTTTCTGTAAAGTTTAAATATGTTTAATATATATAGGGAAAGGCGTATTGAAGAATGAGTGGGTGTATAAGTGTCTGAATGGATGATTTACTAGGTGCGTGACTAACTCTATAAGTGAGTGTAAATGTATCTTACTGAATGCATGGGTTAGTGACTAAACTGGGTGAATGTCTGTATCCGTCTGTCTGTTGCTGTGTAAGTGGCTGCATGGGTTTGTGAATAGCTACATGAGTGTCTATATGAGTTATTGATTGGTTGTCTGAGTATCTGTATGGGTGCCTGAGTGTTTGTGTGGGTGGGGTGTGTGCGACTCTGTGCATAGATGTGTGAGTGGGTGATTCACTGGGTGGATGGTTTCAAGAGTGCATCTGTGATAGACTGTATGGGTGGGTAAGTGTGTGTAAGAGTGTGTTAGTGAGTGAATGTATGTCCCAGTGGTACATGTGTGAGTAACTACATATGTGAAAGGCAGTATATATGTGTGTTGGAGTATATAAATAGCTATAAGCGAGTGTGTGTGATTGTGAGAGTGACTGTATGGATGAGTGTGTGCTTGTATCAGTGATTGTATAAGAGCGTAAGAATGTGCTAGTATTTGTATGAGTAAGTGAGCTGGTGTGTGTATAACTGTATAGGTGAGTAAATGGCAGTGTGTTTAATTATTTGCATGACTGACTACGTGTGTGAGTACCTCTATGGATGAGTGGCGGTGTTTGAGTGTCTATATAGGAGTATGAGTGCATATGATAGTCCTGTACTGAGTGACCGTAAGTATGAGTGACTGTACGAGTGAGTGAGTGGATGTGTGTGTAGACCTAAGAATCAGTGAGTGGGTATGTAGTTATTGGTGTTGGAGTGTCTATGGTTTTGCGAATGGCAGTCTGTAATTTAGAGTGGGTGTATCAAAGGTTATATTAGGGTGTGAGGAGGTGCATCAGATTATCACGTGGATGATGTCATCAGTGATGTCATTTGAGATGTCATCAGTGATGTCATCAGTGATGTCACTGACCATGTCATGAGTGATGTAATATGTGACGTCATCAGCAGTGCATTGCGGGCGCGAGTTATAGTTAGCTGAACTAACTATAACGGGGGAATTTCACGGGTTTTGTATGAGTGCAATGTCCAACTAACTATAACTGTCCCTAAAACCTATGGTTTTTTCAGTGAATTTCTAAGGTTTTTAAATGCTAATTTCTAACTATAACGTGCCTGAAACCTATGGTTTTTTCAGTGAATTTCAAAGGTTTTTTAAATGCTAATTCCTAACTATAACGTGCCTGAAACCTATGGTTTTTTTCAGTGAATTTCAAAGGTTTTGTAAATGACAATTTTTAAATGTATTAATTGTTATATTTATTTTTTTGATACTGATTTACTACATTTTTTTAATCTATTTATTTTTAGATATTTTATTTTTTAAATTACATTGTAATTACAATATACATTACATTACAAAATATACTTTCTCAGAATGAATTACTTTAGTTTAAATACTTTGCAAATAGGCAATAGACTTTTAAGTACAGTAGTTACAGTTGTTGCAATGGGCAACACAATTTCAAACACAATGCAACATTGAGCTCAATGTGAATTTCTAGTTAAATGCAATTAGTTACTTTATGGATTACTTTTCTAACCACAGGACTGGATCCTAGATTCAGTCCTGCGACATCTCCTGTAAACAGTTGAGTAAAAGCGTTTTGGTTACAGTAGTGATTTTTAAGGAATATTATTGTATTTTAAAAGTTGACACTTAGAAACTTTTTCACATAGAATCACCAATGTTATCCTATGGGAGGAAAATCACTTAGCAGGTAAGTAGTGTTATCGTTACTTTTTCTTACTCAGTAGTGGATCCTGGATCCAGCACTGGTGCATCTCCTGTAAACAGTTGAAAGAATGCGTTTAAGTCATACAGGCGATTTTTAAGGAATATTTGTAGTTTGTGAAAATCGACACTTCGAAACTTTTCTGCTGAAAACCAGACAATGGATTCCTATGGAAGGAAATACAAGTTACTGGTAAGTACGGTTAAAATTACTTTTCAGGATCAGTACTGGGCTCAAAGATGCAGCACTGAGGTCTCTCCTGATAACAGGTGAGTAAATCGGAATTCGTAGTTCTGCTGATTTTAGAGGAATATTTGTATGTTCCAAAAATCGACAGAAACTTTTTCAGCAAAAAGCAGGCAATGATATCCTATGGAAGGAAATTCAAGTTACTGGTAAGTACGGTTAAAATTACTTTTCAGGATCAGTACTCGGCTCAAAGATGCAGCACTGAGGTCTCTCCTGATAACAGGTGAGTAAATCGGAATTCGTAGTTCGGCTGATTTTAGAGGAATATTATAAAGTTCCAAAACTCCACACTTAGAAGAATTTCCAAGTGAAACCAGTCAATGTTAGCCTATGGAAGGAAATTCAAGTTACTGGTAAGTACGGTTAAAATTACTTTTCAGGATCAGTACTGGGTTCAAAGATGCAGCACTGAGGTCTCTCCTGATAACATGTGAGTAAATCGGAATTCGTAGTTCGGCTGATTTTAGAGGAATATTTGTATGTTTCAAAAATCGACAGAAACTTTTTCAGCAAAAAGCAGGCAATGATATCCTATGGAAGGAAATTCAAGTTACTGGTAAGTACGGTTAAAATTACTTTTCAGGATCAGTACTCGGCTCAAAGATGCAGCACTGAGGTCTCTCCTGATAACAGGTGAGTAAATCGGAATTCGTTGTTCGGCTGATTTTTAAGGAATATTATAAAGTTCCAAAACTCCACACTTAGAAGAATTTCCAAGTGAAACCAGTCAATGTTAGCCTATGGAAGGAAATTCAAGTTACTGGTAAGTACGGTTAAAATTACTTTTCAGGATCAGTACTGGGCTCAAAGATGCAGCACTGAGGTCTCTCCTGATAACAGGTGAGTAAATCAGAATTCGTAGTTCGGCTGATTTTAGAGGAATATTTGCACAATGGTGAAGGAAGGGGGTGGGGCCTGAGGTGACATGTCTGCAAACACGCCCTGTGGCGCGTTTTGCAAACGCGCCCCGTGGCGTGTTTTAAGTTGGGGGATTAACTCCCCTTGAATCCAGAGGGTCCCTGGAGTCCAAGTAGCCCACCACGTACCTCCAAAAAGCGCCACAGAGCTGCGTTGCAGAGAGGTGTAAAAAGGGGCATGGCCTGGACCACCTCTCTGCAACCCAGCCCTGTGGCGCTTACTGGAGGTACCTGGTGGGCTAGTTGGCCCCCAGGGACCCCCAGTCTTGAAGGGGAATTCATTTCCCAACTTAAAACGCACCACAGGGCCCGTTTGCAGAGTGTTGCTGGGAGGGGGCGGGGCCTCAGCACGATCGCGTGTTTTTTTTTTTTTTTTTTTGGAAGGGGGGCTGTGTGGCCCCCCTTCTTTTTACTTTTTTTGGGCCCTGGGGACCCCATCCCCCAGGGCCTGACCCCTTTTTTAATGTAAAAAAAAAAAAATGAACGGGAAGGGGGCCGCGTGGGCCCCCCTGCCGTGGCCAATTCCGGCCCCGGGGACCCCATCCCCCGGGGCATGGCCAGATTTTCTTTTTTTTTTATGGAGGGGGCTGCGTGGCCCCCCTCCTGAGGCCTCTACCGGCCCCAGGGACCCCATCCCCCGGGGCCGGCCTTTATTATTTTTTATTTATTTTTTCATTTTGGGGAGGGGGGCCGCGTGGCCCCCCTCCCGGGCCACTTGTAGCCCCGGGGACCCCATCCCCCGGGGCTGGCCCTCTCCGTTGGGGACCGTGGGGGGGTCCCCAATACCCCCACGGTCCCGCCTGCTCCCCGCGTCCTGCGGGAGCCGGCATTGCTTTTCCACATGGGGAGCTGCTGACATGCAGCTCCCCTTGTGGAAAAGCAATGTGCTTGGATATTAGCGCAGAGCAGGTTTCCTGCTCTCTCTTCCAAAATCCAAAGCAGTTTGCTATGACAGGACGGGAGCCGCGAGGCTCCCGTCCTGTCATAGCAAACTACAGTGTCCCGGGGGTAGGCACCCGGGACACTGCAGGAGCCGGCCCTGGGGGTGGCGGTCCCCAGGGCCACCACAGGCTCCAGGAGGGGGGCCGCGCGGCCCCCCTCCCAACATTGGCAAAGCCCCTGGGAGGTGGTGGTCCCCGGGTCGTGTGGGGTGGCTGGAGCCCCCCCACACAACTAATAATTTAAAAAAAAGAAGCCCCGGGGGGTGGCGGTCCCCGGGGCTGCGGGAGGGCCGAGAGCCCTCCCGCACCATTTATTTTTAAAGCCCCGGGGGGTGGCGGTCCCCGGGGCTTGGGGGGCCTTAGAATATAAAC
The DNA here is from genome assembly GCA_963921515.1 of Calotriton arnoldi. Lineage (NCBI taxonomy): Eukaryota > Metazoa > Chordata > Amphibia > Caudata > Salamandridae > Calotriton > Calotriton arnoldi. Next base: position 128,052 of record CAWUFW010006065.1, read on the forward strand.
ACACCCCCGCATGCCCCCGGGACTTGGGCCACCCGGGGGCAAAATAGCATCGCGGGAGACCGCGCTTCGATTTTTTTTTTATCGGCGGGATCCGCGCACCCTAAGCGCATCTCGCCGATTTAAAAAAAAAAAAAAATGCTTTTTTCTGCCCAGGGGGTCCTTGTGGGACCCCCTGAGCACACCTAGGGGGTCAGGGTGTTTCTACCCTGCCCCCTTTGTGCGTTTTGCGCACTTGTTTCTGTGCCTCGGTTCTACCGAGGGACAAAATGGCTGCCAACACTTCCTGATTTGGAGTGTTGACAGCCAGTTGACAGCCAATTAGCATGCAGCTCATGATCGGGACGGTGCGCGCAGGCTGCTCTCAGGGTGCGCAGATCCAACGCGGCCATAGATATATATGTGATTTTACTTGTGATTTTCTCAGGAACTACTGAACGGATTTACACCATTTAAGCAAAAGGCACGAGTCTGAACCAAGGGCTACCTCTTTGCCAAATTTGGTGTAATTCCGTTCAGCAGTTCGGGCTGTAGCCGCGATGAACGGTTCCTATGGAAAAATGAATGGGGAAAACACGTTTTGGGACCCCCCTTTTTTCTCGGCCCCCGCTTGACGAATCACCCCGAGACTTTCAGGATAGGAGCGGACCGGAGCGCCCCAACAAGTTGGAAAATTTCGCGAAGATTCGTCAACCGGCGCCAACGTTATTTCAAATAGAATGTTGCGGATTTCCTATGGAAAATAGGTCCTAACTATAACTATCTACTGGCGACCGCCAGTAGATAATATATATATATATATATATATATATATAACATTTCAAATGTTTGTCTTTTGCAGCAGAATGCAAAGAAGCACCTTAATGAAGGTGGCGCTAGGCAACTACAAGGTTCGCCGGCCTCATTTGCAAACAATGATATTCCTCGAACATTCTTCATAAAGAGGCCCCAGCACACTTGTAATGTTGCAAAGTGCTGAGTTTATTATTCCAACATGGCAGATGTAATCTTGACTCGTTTTGGCTTTCCAGCATCCTTGCTCACAACAATGAGCGCCATTTCGGAATCTCATGTTAACCCAAGGAGCCTTGCTGCAGACTGGGCAGTAGCAAGAAGCTTCATTCTTAGCAGGGTCAGCCCTTCATAAAGCAACACTCCTGAGAAGCTGAACTCAGGCATTGGCTGAATAAGGTGCAGGCTTTACTTAAAGGGCGGTCTACCGCCCCTACTCCTCCTTCAGGTGCAGCAGTAGTCAAAAGCTTTCCTCACTCATAGAGGTACAGTCCACACCCCCGAAAGTGAGGCAGTCATAGATTCTGCCTCTGGTCCCGGCCTTCCTCTACAAAGATGTACAGAGGTGGACAGCATCAGCGTATACATCCAGACCTTGGGCAGTTGGTCTGCAACCAACTGTCCACTCAGATTCAAAGTTAGCCTCAAACTTTAGGGTGGAACCAATTGTTAAGAATTCAAGGAACGCCTAACTGACATTTTGTGGAGAGATCCCACAACACTTGTGTAGGGGGCTGGCTTAGTATATGGTGCACACTTATTTAAGTGAAGCACCCTCCACTAATCCAGACAACCCTTATGGTGATTTTAGTGGTCTTAGACAACCTTAGAAAGCTCTCTAAGTGGTAGCTGTGGAGAGCAGCCTTCAGGCTTAGTCCAGAAGGAGTGCTAAGCAGCGTGTTTTACCAGAACTTATCATGTAGCGTAGGTTAAACGAAAAAGAACCGCACAGTGTAGTTATAAAAATAGTTATATTTATTATACACACTCACTAACACATTGGTATATCTCCTACCCGGAGATATCAACACAATACACACAATATTTCAAAAGGAAACAGGTAAGTAGCACAAATACACAGTGGTCTCCAGGGGGAGACCAAACCATATACTAAAGAATCAGAATGAGAACCACGACCTAAGTCGAGACTTGACCCATAAGACTCATAAGAGCTGGGGACCCAAGGAACCACCCAAGGTAAGTACCCAGGAACCCCACGGAGGCTGTATGCAGAGTGAAAACACAGCCGCGTACTCAATGCAAGTCAATGGGAAAGTCGCGGTAGCAGTTTTGAAGAAGGACCCTTCCCAGACGACCCTGAAGAAATCCAGTGGAAGATGGAAGGTTGGAGAGTCACCCCACCCGTGGATACCCCAGGAACCAGGATACCTACACCAGGTAAGCCGGGTGCATAGGTGCGAAATGACGTCAGATACCGCCGTAGACCACAGTAAAGATGCTGCTGGCGAAGATGGTGAAAGAGTCCGGTGGAATCCAAGGATGGATTCTTGAAGAGAAGTACTTGCAAGCAGAGGGGACAGAGTCTATGCCACTCGGTAGTGACCAGGAGGCACAAACGACCAATGACCACCGATGACGGAAGATGCAGGAGAGTTGATGGTGACCTTGTCACTGCAGCTGTGAGGCCCAGGCAATGCTGTGGAAGACCAGGAGCCATTCACGAGCTGTCCCACGTCGGAAGTCAAGAACCAGGGGGTCGGTGTCCGGCGGGAGAACCAACAAGCCTGGGCAGCAGCAACAGAAGTTGTAAACGAAGAAGGTGCAGGGTCAGGACCAGCAAGGTCCAAGGGTCTCACCAATTGCAGGAGAGTCAGAACAGGCCCCGAGCAAGCAGGGAAGCCCACTGAAGCCAAAGAAGACCCTCAAGAGGACCCACAGGCCAAAGGTACAGGAGTAGCAAGAGGACCTCAAGCAGCTCACCGAGGATGCAGGCCCACGGTGCAGAGGATGTGGTGAGGACAAAGATCTTGGTAGCAAGAGATGCTGGAGGCTGGAGCTTCTTGGAGCCCGAAGATCTCTGGAGAAGACAGTCAACAAGCCTTGGCAATGGCAAGTCGACGCAGTGCACAGGGGTTCTGTTCCAGCGGTTCCAGCAAGGAATACTGACTTCCACCACCTGTGTTGCTGAGCCTTTCGGAGTCTGTGGGACCTCAGGAGCAGCAGACCGGTCAGCTTCGTTGCCGTGCCTGCAGATGCAGGGGAGTGACTCCTTCACTCCAAGGGAGATTACTTCAGGTGTCTTTGATACCCACAGGCCTGGACAAGAACCTTAATGAAGCACAGGCACAGACGACGCAGAAGACTGGCAGGACCACGAGACCAGGAGCAGCAGTAGTCTTTCTTGTTGCAGTCTCGGTTACAGATGAAGTCCAATGAAGTCCAAGGTGCCCAGACGGTTGAAGTGGAAGTGATTTCTGATCTGAATCTTGTCTTACGACAAATCTGAAGAGCCACCCACAGGTAAACCCTTAAGTACCCAAGGGAAAGTGTTGGAACGATTCAGGGATCCCTCCCAGAGGAGGGGCTGGACAGAGGGGAGGATACTCCCATGTCCTTTGTCCAGTTTTACGCCAGAGTGGAAGCCAACAACTCCCTGAACTGGTTCCAACTGGAGTATGCAAGGAGGGCACCAAATGTGTCCTTCAAAGCAGTCTGGTGGTGCTGGCAAGCGCCCCCACCCCAGCGCAATACACTAATTCCTGTCTGGGAGGTAGTCACACCTCCCTGTGACAGGAAATCTATTGTTCTACCTTCCCCTGCCCGAGCACAGCTCAGCAGCAGGAGGGCAGAATCGTGTCTGTGGTCGGCAGCAGCACTAGCTTGCTGTTAGACCCTGAAAGGCTGGTACCGGGAATAAAGGGGAGGTCCCTAGGGGAGCCCCCCAGTACATGGGATCCTACACCCAATACAGGAATCGGTGTTGGGGTAGGATTCCAACATGTTTGATACCAAGCATGACTGGTTTTGGTGCAGCCAATATATAGTTAGACATTTTGTAATTGACTTGATGTCCAATATATGTATAAAATGGCTGACCACCTGAGGAATCGACTCCTGGGTTTGTAGCGGGTGTCCTGCTTATGCAGGGCACCCTCACACTTATAACCTAGCACCCTGGCTTCAGGATTGAAAGGCCTACCTTAGGGGTGACTTATAGGTTTTGAGTGCAGTGACCTCAGATATAAGGAAACTTATATCTGTTGTGAGTGGTGCTAGCACCAGCTCACACAGGCTGCGACGGCAGGCCTGTAGTCACAGTTTGAGTGGTTTCTCAGGGGTGGCATAATACATGCTGCAGCCCATGGGGGACCCCTGGTGTACCTATGCCCAGGGTACCTTAGTACCATATACTAGGGACTTAGAAGGGTACACCAGTAGCCAATTAGGAGGGTACCAAAGTACTTACCATAGTCAAATTTAGGGAGCGAGCACAGTGACTGGGGTCCTGATTAGCAGGATTCCAGTCAGACTAGTCAGGAAACAGAATGACACCAGCAAAAAGTGGAGGTAACCATGAAAGCAGATCCTACTTTCCCTCAACTTGGAAGGAGAATACAGAAAACACGGGCGAGGAGACAGGGCAGACTACATGTCCTAAACACCCTTCAACATAACAGGAAGGTACATCGAAGGGTGTGCTGGAAGCTATGGAGAGCCGAGCACTGGAAGCCAGGGTCACAAATGAGACCAATAGCTGTGTAAACACCTGCAGGTTAGAAGCTCCTTTTCCAGGACAATCCTGGCAGTGCAAGTATTTGAATTTACTGCAAGCATTCAGTAACTGCCTAGCAACTTTCTGTTGAGTTTTATGGCTTTTCATTCCAACTCGTTTGTTCCCTGTTTAATATCTATGTAAGGTTCGACTCCACACAGTATGCAGGAAAGTCTCTCTTTATTGAAGTCGTACACACCAACACACTTTAGTGGAGGATGGCAAGGTAACACACAACGCGTCTACTCCAAACAGTTCCCCTCAGCATCTGACCGTTAACCTGCAGACCAGCTGGGCATTCTAGAATGCCAGCTGACCACATCATAATAAGAGTGTTCTAACCCTGGGACGGTGTCATACGAGATACGCTCTCAGAAAAGGATACCTACCATCACAACACATCTGCCCCCTTTATATAAACGAAAAACACTAGATAAAATATTGTATACACATTACCTATAACAAACATTTTACTAAACTAATAAGATAAAATGATGCATGTGCCTTCAATCAAAAAGGCACATCATGTACTACAACAAAACCTAATACATGTTCACAGTTGTAACACTGTACATTCTGGGATATGGACATCCATATGCATAAAGATAAAGAATCTAAAATAACCAGTTAATCACACATGTAGTCCTTAAACCTACCAGGTTTAATAACAGCAGGTTCTGTCCTGCTTCTTTTATTACTACCTAAGGCGTTCCGGTCATGGATTGTAGTACTATCTTCTTGTGAGTATTCCATCCCTACATGATGGTCCAAACTTCCTTGACTCTGGTTATCCACATTGTCGTTGTCACCTGGCCCCTCATTACTTTGGGCATCATCATCATCATGCAACCACTCAAATCTTTGTTTAGTACCCATTGCTATTTCCTGCAGAATTGCACTATTGTTTTGTTAAATATGATTACCATTACCCATGTTCCCATTGTCCTCCCTTCTCTTACAGAAAGAAAGCGTTGACAAATGCCAGACTTTACCATCACTTAATAGTACAGAATTGCAAAAAACGTTCTCTACTACTAGGGGATGGGTAAAACGACTTTGGTTTTTTACCAATGAAACCGCTTCTTTTCACTCTTACTCTGTCACCAATCTTCACATGTATAGCTTTGCTTTTATGCTTTAAGTCATAATGTCTTTTGCCTTCACTTTGTGCTTGAAATAACTTCTCTTTCACTGCCTCGGGTGACCAATCCACCCTTTGGCTGCTTTCAACCATCCAATGTTATCTTTAGACATGGGAGTTCTTCGCCTCATATGTTCAAAGGACTGGATACAGTACTCTTATTAGGGGTAATCAGGGCACAAGTCCTAAAAAAATAAGTGGTGGGACTAACCTAGTTAATCAGCATGCAAGTGACATCACGGCGCGTGACATCACGGCACGTGACATCACAGGAAGTGGCATCATAAGAACTGACATCAGATCTTAAGACCTTGCATATATGTTTAACATGTTTATCATGAGTACATTGGAGCACATTTTGAGTATACATGCAAACCCTGCTGATTTAGGCAGAAGATTCACATTTTTTTAAGCTACACATAAAACAATGTTGCCTTTTGTCAGCGTAAACTTCCTCCACCCATAGTGCTTTACAAGAAAAAGTAGTGATATTTAAATTATTACAACGCTTCCTCAGGGGTAGTAAGCACTATATAAATGCTATTTATTTTGTGTAAATACTGGGAAAGATAAACACATCTGACATTCTTACAGCGCATGTATATCTCCTAAACAGAGCCTGAACAAAGTGAAAAGCTGCTTCTCATAAGTATGTGTGAAGTGCTAACAAGGTGTGAGCCTTTGTTTCCCCTCTGCTGTATTTGCTTCTAGGTGTGAGGCTCCTGACTGCTGCCAGCCAGGAGACTCGAACAAAAGGAGGCCTGATGACCCCTCAGATTCGGCCTTTGTTATGGGCCCAGCAGGAGTCTGAACTAAGAAAGCCCCCTCCCCGCCTGCACGTTGTTGTGGATCGAAAGCAGACAACAACGTGCAGGCGCTGCTGAATGTGTCTCGGTGTTTGAAAATTACACTGGGACAAATTCAGCATCTTTTTCAGTGGGGCCCAACTTCTTGGCAGGGTTAGTGGGTGGACGACGTCCACCCACGTGTACCCCCGAATCGTGCCCTGGGGGTAATTCTGTATGCCCACACCATCTTGTGTAATTCACTTCTCCACACAAGACTGTTATTATTGGCCAACTTAATAACATGGTTAAACGGTTCTACTTCTCCATTTCCTGTTGGATGGTACACTGAAGTAGTCTTGTGTATGATGCCATTCCTTTTCACGAATTCTTTAAAACTTTCGGAAATGAACTGGGGCCCGTTGTCACTAAGAATGTACTTGGGAAACCATTCTCTAGTGAACACTTTGACAAGTAATTTGATAACACTACTGGTATCAGCTCTTTGAACTATTTCAATTTCGGGCCACGTGGTAAAATGATCTATCAGAACATTCACATACACTTCTTCTCCATGTTCCCATATAGGCCCAATTGTATCTATTGCAACTCTCTCCCAAGGCATTTCTGGGCTGGATAAGGGATGTAAAGGAGGTCTGAGTGTTACTTGTCTTTTATCAGAATTCTCACACTGTATGCAATTTCTGACCTTCTATTCTATTTCTTTGTGACAACCTTGGCCACCAATACCAACTCTTGACTCTATTCTTGGTTTTACCTCCTCCCAAATATACTTCATGGCAAATTCCCAGGACTTTCTCTTTCAAACTTTCACGAGGCACTACCTTTCCTTGACAGTCAGAAAAAGGCAGATGGGTACATCAGCAATTCTGACAGGGCCCAAATTTACAAGTGCTCCGGTTGTACCAGCCCCGGGGGTGCCTTTGCTATTTGCTCCAGGGGTGGCTGCTCCTGTGGTATCTTCTTGAGGAGTACCTGCTCCGTGGTATCTGCTTCAGTGGTGCCTTCTCCGTAGTATCTACTTCATTGATGCCTGCTACAGGGGTTCCTGCTCCTATAGTATCTGCTTCAGTGGTGCCTTCTCCGTGGTCTGTGCTTCATTGGTGCCTGCTCCAGGGGTTCCTGCTCCAGTGCTATCTGCTTCAATGGTGCCTGCTCCGTGGTATCTGCTCCAGGGGTGCCTGCTCCGTGGTATCTGCTCAGGGGTGCCTGCTCCGTGGTATCTGCTTCAGTGGTGCCTGCTCCGTGGTATCTGCTCCAGGGGTGCCTGCTCCATGGTATCTGCTCAGGGGTGCCTGCTCCGTGGTATCTGTTTCCACGGGTGTTTGCTCCAGTTGTCTCTGCTCTATAGATAGCGCTGGATCAGAATCCTGAGATGACTGCCCATTGGTATCTGCTCCAGGGGTGCCTGCTCCTGTGCTATCTGCCAGGAGAGACTGCTTCGTGGTATCTGTTTCAGTGGTGCCTGCTCCGTGGTATCTGCTATGGGGTGCCTGCTCCATGGTATCTACTCCAGGGGTGCCTGCTCCATGGTATCTGCTCCAGGGGGGCCTGCTCCGTGGTATCTGCTACAGTGGTGCCTGCTCCATGGTAGCTGCTTCAGTGGTGCCTGCTCTGTGGTATCTGTTTCAGTGGTGCCTGCTCTGTGGTATCTGCTCCAGGGGTGCCTGCTCCGTGGTATCTGTTTCAGTGGTGCCTGCTCCGTGAGATCTGCTCAGGGGTGCCTGCTCCATGGTATCTGCTCCAGGGGTGCCTGCTCCTGTGCTATCTGCTTCAGTGGTGCCTGCTCCATGGTATCTACTCCAGGGGTGCCTGCTCCATGGTATCTGCTCCAGGGGGGCCTGCTCCGTGGTATCTGCTCCAGTGGTGCCTGCTCCATGGTATCTACTCTGTGGTATCTGCTTCAGGGGTGCCTGCTCCGTGGTATCTGCTCCAGGGGTGCCTGCTCCGTGGTTTCTGCTCCAGGGGTGCCTGCTCTGTGGTACCTGCTCTGGTGGGGGCTACTCATGTGGAATCTGCTCCAGGGATGCCTGCTCCGTGGTATCAGCTCCAGGAGAGACTGCTCCATGGTATCTGCTATGGGGTGCATGCTCTGTGGTATCTGCTTCAGTGGTGCCTGCTCCGTGGTATCTGCTCTGGGGGTACTCCTGTGGTATCTGCTCCAGGGGTGCCTGCTCTTGGTATCTGCTCCAGGGGGACTCCTATGGTATCTGCTTCAGTGGTGCCTGCTCCGTGGTATCTGCTTCAGTAGTGTCTGCTCCGTGGTATCTGCTCCGGTGGGGGCTACTCATGTGGAATCTGCTCCAGGGATGCCTGCTCCGTGGTATCTGCTCCAGGAGAGACTGCTCCATGGAATCTGCTATGGGGTGCATGCTCCGTGGTATCTGTTCCAGTGGGGCCTGCTCCATGGTATCTGCTTCAGTGGTGCCTGCTCGGTGGTATCTGCTCCAGGGGGTACTCCTATGGTATCTGCTTCAGTGGTGCCTGCTCCGTGGTATCAGCTTCAGTAGTGTCTGCTCCATGGTATCTGCTCTGGGTGCCAGCTCTGTGGTATCTGCTTCAGTGGTGCCTGCTCTGTGGTATCTGCTCAGGGGTTCCTGCTCTTGTGCTATCTGCTTCAGGGGTGCCTGCTCCATGGTATCTGCTCCAGGGATGCCTGCTCCCTGGTATCTGCTTCAGTGGTGCCTGCTCCATGGTATCTGCTCCAGGGGTACCTGCTCCGATGTATCTGCTCCGGTGGGGGCTACTCATGTGGAATCTGCTCCAGGGATGCCTGCTCCGTGGTATCAGCTCCAGGAGAGACTGCTCCATGGTATCTGTTATGGGGTGCATGCTCAGTGGTATCTGCTTCAGTGGTGCCTGCTCCGTGGTATCTGCTCCGGGGGTACTCCTGTGGTATCTGCTCCAGGGGTGCCTGCTCTTGGTATCTGCTCCAGGGGGTACTCCTATGGTATCTGCTTCAGTGGTGCCTGCTCCGTGGTATCTGCTTCAGTAGTGTTTGCTCCGTGGTATCTGCTCTGGGTGCCAGCTCCGTGGTATCTGCTTCAGTGGTGCCTGCTCTGTGGTATCTGCTCAGGGGTTCCTGCTCTTGTGCTATCTGCTTCAGTGGTGCCTGCTCCATGGTATCTGCTCCAGGGATGCCTGCTCCGTGGTATCTGCTCCGGTGGGGGCTACTCATGTGAAATCTGCTCCAGGGATGCCTGCTCCGTGGTATCTGCTCCAGGAGAGACTGCTCCATGGAATCTGCTATGGGGTGCATGCTCCGTGGTATCTGTTCCAGTGGGGCCTGCTCCGTGGTATCTGCTTCAGTGGTGCCTGCTCGGTGGTATCTGCTCCAGGGGGTACTCCTATGGTATCTGCTTCAGTGGTGCCTGCTCCGTGGTATCTGCGTCAGTGCTGTCCGCTCCGTGGTATCTGCTCAGGGGTGCCAGCTCTGTGGTATCTTCTTCAGTGGTGCCTGCTTAGTGGTATCTGCTCTGGGGTTCCTGCTCTTGTGCTATCTGCTTCAGTGGTGCCTGCTCCATGGTATCTGCTCCAGGGATGCCTGCTCTGTGGTATCTGCTCCAGTGGTGCCTGCTCTGTCGTATCTGCTCCAGGGGTGCCTGCTCCGTGGTATCTTCTCCGGTGTGGGCTACTCATGTGGAATCTGCTCCAGGGATGCCTGCTCCTTGGTATCTGCTATGGGGTGCATGCTCTGTGGTATCTGCTGCAGTGGGGCCTGCTCCGTTGTATCTGCTTCAGTGGTGCCTGCTCCGTGGTATCTGCTCCAGGGGTTACTCCTATGGTATCTGCTCCAGGGGTGCCTGCTCTTGGTATCTGCTCCAGAGGGTACTCGTATGGTATCTGCTCCAGGGGTGCCTGCTCCGTGGTATCTGCTTCAGTGGTGCCTGCTCCCTGGTATCTGCTTCAGTGGGGCCTGCTCCGTGGTATTTGCTCCAGTGGTGTCTGCTCCGTGGTATCTGCTCCAGTGGTGTCTGCTCTGTGGTATCTGCTTCAGTGGTGTCTGCTCCGTGGTATCTGCTTAGGGGTGCCAGCTCCGTGGTATCTGCTTCAGTGGTTCCTGCTCTGTGGTATCTGCTCCAGTGGTGCCTGCTCCCTGGTATCTGCTTCAGTGGTGCCTGCTCCGTGGTATCTGCTCCAGTGGTGTCTGCTCCGTGGTATCTGCTCCAGTGGTGTCTGCTCCGTGGTATCTGCTTAGGGGTGCCAGCTCCGTGGTATCTGCTTCAGTGGTGCCTGCTCCATGGTATCTGCTTCAGTGGTGCCTGCTCCATGGTATCTGCTTCAGTGATGCCTGCACCGTGGTATCTGCTCAAGGGTTCCTGCCCCAGTGCTATCTGCTTCAGTGGTATCTGCTCCTGTGCTATCTGCTCAGTGGTGCCTGCTCCGTGGTATCTGCTTCAGTGGTGCCTGCTCTGTGGTATCTGCTCCAGGGGTGCCTGCTCCATGGTATCTGCTTCAGTGGTACCTGCTCCGTGGTATCTGCTCCAGTGGTGTCTGCTCCGTGGTATCTGCTCCAGTGGTGCCTGCTCTGTCGTATCTGCTCCAGGGGTGCCTGCTCTGTGGTATCTTCTCCGGTGTGGGCTACTCATGTGGAATCTGCTCCAGGGATGCCTGCTCCTTGGTATCTGCTATGTGGTGCATGCTCTGTGGTATCTGCTGCAGTGGGGCCTGCTCCATGGTATCTGCTTCAGTGGTGCCTGCTCCGTGGTATCTGCTCCAGGGGGTACTCCTATGGTATCTGCTCCAGGGGTGCCTGCTCTTGGTATCTGCTCCAGACGGTACTCGTATGGTATCTGCTCCAGGGGTGCCTGCTCCGTGGTATCTGCTTTAGTGGTGCCTGCTCCCTGGTATCTGCTTCAGTGGGGCCTGCTCCGTGGTATTTGCTCCAGTGGTGTCTGCTCCGTGGTATCTGCTCCAGTGGTGTCTGCTCTGTGGTATCTGCTTCAGTGGTGTCTGCTCCGTGGTATCTGCTTAGGGGTGCCAGCTCCGTGGTATCTGCTTCAGTGGTTCCTGCTCTGTGGTATCTGCTCCAGTGGTGCCTGCTCCCTGGCATCTGCTTCAGTGGTGCCTGCTCCGTGGTATCTGCTCCAGTGGTGTCTGCTCCGTGGTATCTGCTCCAGTGGTGTCTGCTCCGTGGTATCTGCTTAGGGGTGCCAGCTCCGTGGTATCTGCTTCAGTGGTGCCTGCTCCGTGGTATCTGCTTCAGTGGTGCCTGCACCGTGGTATCTGCTCAAGGATTCCTGCCCCTGTGCTATCTGCTTCAGTGGTGTCTGCTCCTGTGCTATCTGCTCAGTGGTGCCTGCTCCGTGGTATCTGCTTCAGTGGTGCCTGCTCTGTGGTATCTGCTCCAGAGGTGCCTGCTCCATGGTATCTGCTTCAGTGGTGCCTGCTCCGTGGTATCTGCTCCAGTGGTGTCTGCTCCGTGGTATCTGCTCCAGTGGTGTCTGCTCCGTGATATCTGCTTCAGTGGTGTCTGCTCCGTGGTATCTGCTTAGGGGTGCCAGCTCTGTGGTATCTGCTTCAGTGGTGCCTGCTCTGTGGTATCTGCTCAGGGATTCCTGCTCTTGTGCTATCTGCTTCAGTGGTGCCTGCTCCATGGTATCTGCTCCAGGGATGCCTGCTCCGTGGTATCTGCTCCAGTGGTGCCTGCTCTATCGTATCTGCTCCAGGGGGGCCTGCTCCGTGGTATCTTCTCTGGTGGGGGCTACTCATGTAGAATCTGCTCCAGGGATACCTGCTCCTTGGTATCTGCTATGGGGTGCATGCTCTGTGGTATCTGCTGCAGTGGGGCCTGCTCCGTGGTATCTGCTTCAGTGGTGCCTGCTCCGTGGTATCTGCTCCAGGGGGTACTCCTATGGTATCTGCTCCAGGGGAGCCTGCTCTTGGTATCTGCTCCAGAGGGTACTCGTATGGTATCTGCTCCAGGGGTGCCTGCTCCGTGGTATCTGCTTCAGTGGTGCCTGCTCCCTGGTATCTGCTTCAGTGGGGCCTGCTCCATGGTATTTGCTCCAGTGGTGTCTGCTCCGTGGTATCTGCTCCAGTGGTGTCTGCTCTGTGGTATCTGCTTCAGTGGTGTCTGCTCCGTGGTATCTGCTTAGGGGTGCCAGCTCCGTGGTATCTGCTTCAGTGGTTCCTGCTCCATGGTATCTGCTCCAGTGGTGTCTGCTCCGTGGTATCTGCTCCAGTGGTGTCTGCTTCGTGGTATCTTCTTAGGGGTGCCAGCTCCGTGGTATCTGCTTCAGTGGTGCCTGCTCCATGGTATCTGCTTCAGTGGTGCCTGCTCTGTGGTATCTTATCCAGTGGTGTCTGCTCCGTGGTATCTGCTCCAGTGGTGTCTGCTCCGTGGTGTCTGCTTCAATGGTGTCTGCTCCGTGGTATCTGCTTCGATGTGCCAGCTCCGTGGTATCTGCTTCAGTGGTGCCTGCTCCATGGTATCTGCTTCAGTGGTGCCTGCTCCGTGGTATCTGCTTCAGTGGTGCCTGCTCCGTGGTATCTGCTCAAGGGTTCCTGCTCCTGTGCTATCTGCTTCAGTGGTGTCTGCTCCTGTGCTATCTGCTCAGTGATGCCTGCTCCGTGGTATCTGCTTCAGTGGTGCCTGCTCCGTGGTATCTACTCCAGGGGTGCCTGCTCCATGGTATCTGCTCCAGGGGTGCCTGCTCCGTGCTATCTGCTCAGGGGTTGCTGCTCGTGTGCTGTCTGCTTCAGTGGTGCCTCCTTCATGGTATCTGCTTCAGTGGTGTCTGCTCCGTGGTATCTGCTTCAGTGGTGGCTGCTCTGTGGTATCAGCTCCAGGGGGTACTCCTATGGTATCTGCTTCAGTGGTGCCTGCTCTGTTGTATCTGCTTCAGTGGTGCCTGCTCCTTGGTATCTGCTCCAGGGGTGCCTGCTCCTGTTCTATCTGCCAGGAGAGACTGCTCTGTGGTATCTGCTTCAGTGGTGCCTGCTCTGTGGTATCTGCTCCAAGGAAGTCTGCTCCGTGGTATCTGCTCAGGGGTGCCTGCTCTGTGGTATCTGTCAGGAGCGAGTGCTTCGTGGTATCTGCTCCAGGGGGTACTCCTATGGTATCTGCTACAGTGGTGCCTGCTCCGTGGTATCTGCTCAGGGGTTCCTGCTCCTATGCTATCTGCTCAGTGGTGCCTTCTCCGTGGTATCTGCTTCAGTGGTGCCTGCTCCGTGGTATCTGCTCAGTGGTGCCTGCTCCGTGGTATCTGCTTCAGTGGTGCCTGCTCCGTGGTATCTGCTTCAGTGGTGCCTGCTCCGTGGTATCTGCTTCAGGGGTGCCTGCTCCGTGGTATCTGCTTCAGTGGTGTCTGCTCCATGGTATCTGCTTCAGTGGTGCCTGCTCCATGGTATCTGCTTCAGTGGTGCCTGCTCCATGGTATCTGCTTCAGTGGTGTCTGCTCCATGGTATCTGCTTCAGTGGTGCCTGCTCCATGGTATCTGCTTCAGTGGTGCCTGCTCCATGGTATCTGCTTCAGTGGTGCCTGCTCCGTGGTATCTGCTTCAGGGATGCCAGCTCCGTGGTATCTGCTTCAGTGGTGTCTGCTCTGTGGTATCTGCTCCAAGGAAGTCTGCTCCATGGTATCTGCTCAGGGGTTCCTGCTCCTATGCTATCTGCTCAGTGGTGCCTTCTCCGTGGTATCTGCTTCAGTGGTGCCTGCTCCATGGTATCTGCTCAGTGGTGCCTGCTCCGTGGTATCTGCTTCAGTGGTGCCTGCTCCGTGGTATCTGCTTCAGTGGTGCCTGCTCCGTGGTATCTGCTTCAGGGGTGCCTGCTCCGTGGTATCTGCTTCAGTGGTGTCTGCTCCATGGTATCTGCTTCAGTGGTGCCTGCTCCATGGTATCTGCTTCAGTGGTGCCTGCTCCATGGTATCTGCTTCAGTGGTGTCTGCTCCATGGTATCTGCTTCAGTGGTGCCTGCTCCATGGTATCTGCTTCAGTGGTGCCTGCTCCATGGTATCTGCTTCAGTGGTGCCTGCTCCGTGGTATCTGCTTCAGGGGTGCCAGCTCCGTGGTATCTGCTTCAGTGGTGTCTGCTCTGTGGTATCTGCTCCAAGGAAGTCTGCTCCATGGTATCTGCTCAGGGGTGCCTCACCTTTCATTCAACGTCAACTATCTGTGTCTTCAAGAAATTACCTAAGGGACACTTCTCGAACATGGCTGATAATCGTAATCATGTAATACCTGTTGACTCCTTTGCATTATGATGTACCATTGTTATTTTGTCAGTTACAGCGCCTTGGATAATTCTGCTCTAAATGAATAAATAAACAAGGAGCAACCAAGTGTCGGAGTCAGGCTCTTTTGCACACTCCTTGGCTTTCCGCTCTCTTCGACAACATTCATTATTATTCAGGCAACATATCTCCCAGGCATAGGGAATGTTCAAGCTGCCACACTGAGCTGGGTGTTTTCTTCTTCAATCAGCTTCTCTCTCAAGGTTCAATTGTTTAGGAAGATTTTGGATAACCTGAGGAACCCTGGATGGACACCAGCCATGGTCCATGCAGGTAACAGCATTGGGGCGGTGGGGCCGGGTAAGGGGGGATTTCGAGGGACAATGCAGAGGAAAATTAAATAAATAATTAATTGTCCCTCGGCATCGTCCCTCGAAATCCCCCTTACCCGGCCCCACCGCCCCACCGCTGTTAACTGCACGGACCACCCCAGATGGACACCATAGTATACCATAAATCAGCTACTAGCGTTCAGACCTCCGCCACATCTCTTATGTGCTCCCTTAATGACAGTCAACAATACACCTGATACCAGAGGAGTTTGCCGTCAGTGCAGCTTCAAGCTGCACACAAACAAGGATATACATCTTGCAACTACTGAGCACCAAATAGCTACATGGAAACTGGGAATGATCAATGCTCGCTCTATCCCTAGACATATTATTGACATTAGAACCTTGTTAGAGGAAGACCCTCTGGGCCTATTATTTGTCACGGAGACTTGGCATAATGATAGCTCAGGCCAAGATATTCATCTTGCCCTCCCATTAGGATACCAAATCTATAGACTAGATCGGGTAGGAAAAATTGGGGGTGGAATTGCCATAATTTTAAAAGTTGGTCTTAGATGTACTACCTCCTCATTCTTTCTTCCAGAGTGTGAAAATCTTCGGTTTCAGATCACACTCTCTCCCACCCACATGTTCTCAAGTGTCCTTATTTACAGACCACCGGGTGCAAGCTCTAAATTTATGGAGACAATACCAGATGCTCTGGCTGGCCTAGCGGTAGAGGAAACGCACACGACTATACCTGGCAATTTCAACCTTCACTTTGACGTACATGACGCCCCAACAATCAGATGGCTACAGGACGACCTTGAGGCACTACAATTAACTCAACTTGTGTCAACACCTACACATGAGAAAGGGCATATATTGGATCTCATATTTTCCAATGACCTTCAGGTTACAGTATCCAAAGTAAACCCAGTTCCCTGGTCAGACCATTGCCTTATTCTACCCAAACCCGCCCATCAGATAAAGGTTAGGGCCCAGACCGCTGCCACTAGGAGCTGGTCGAAGCTGGATCCCGGAATTTGGTCAACAATCCTGAAGGACACAATCCCCAACTTTGTAGTTAATTTAGAGGAGGATTACTAGCAATGGGAGAATTGGATTGTTCAGTCGCTGGATGCATGCATCCCTAAAATAGTTTCCAACCTAAAATCAGATCCAAAGAAAGCCCCATGGTACAGTGACATTCGAAGTTCGACCCTGCCCTTAAAATAAAATATAAAGCCTCAATCAGGTCCTATCATAACGAAATAAAGAAAGCGCTGGCTAAATTTTATGAGGAAAGAACAATCAGGCAGCAAACACCCTGAAGGAACTATTTAGAGTGGTCAAAGCCCTGACCACCCCCATGAAAGTAATATTCTTCCTCAGGCCACAAAAGAAAGATGCAAAGAAATAGCATCTTTCTTTCACAAAAAAGTGTCAGACATTTATAAACAATACCAGAGCAATATCGAACCTGCTCCCGAGGAGGAAATCCAGATTAAAGAATCCTCCTCAACCCCAAGTCTAGCACACTTCCCTAGGCTCAATGAAGAAACTATCCTCAACCTGACAAAGGTAACCAAATCAGGGTCTCCAATAGACCCCGCACCTCCACATATCTTATCCAAAGTGACAGATGTTATTCTTCCTTCTCTAATGCAGCTTCTCAATCACTGACTAGATGCAGGCTTTAGTTCCAAAACATTGAAAGCACGCAGTTATTAGACCTTTACTAAAAAAAAACCATCTAGATCCAGCAATACCTGGCAATCTGCCACCTATCTCATTACTTCCATTTCTCAGCAAACTTCTGGAGAAACATATCAATAGGACATTAGCCAATTTTTTGGAGGACCACAACATTCTCCACCCTACCCAGATGGGCTTTTGTGCACATCATAGCACAGAAGCAGCACTTCTGGTAGTCACTGAGGAGCTCAAAGCTCTATTAGACAACGGAGGTTGCGCCGCTATCCTACTGCTCGATCTGAGCGCGGCATTTGACACCGTTGATCATGCCATCTTAAAAGTAAGATTTGGGGAAGTAGGAATTCAGGATAAAGCGTTGGATTGGTTGATTTCCTTTCTGGACAACAGATCTTATCAAGTCATGGAAAAAGACTGCTTCTCAGATAGCTTGCCAACTATATGTGGTGTGCCATGGGGGCCGTAGAGAGCCCGAAACAAGATGGCTGCCTCCTAGCGCTGCTCTGACGGCCGGAGCGACAGCTTGGTAAATATCGGCAGATATACTGACCGAAAAAGCAAAGGGACAAGAGATTCCGCAGTCGGAAGCAATGGGGAGCATATTGCTATAACTCTGACCGGCTAGCGTGTCGCCGATCGAGAGATCACCCGGTGGGTCAATCTGCGGAGCTCCGGACTGAGCAAATGGCGCCGGACGTGGGCGTGAGGCTGCGATAAAACCCGGCAGGTAACGCGGCAGTCCTGTGCTTGGTTGATGCTTGCCCTGCTTACTGGAGATGTGCAGTGCGGTGCGAGGAGGCATGCGCTGGATGAACAGCAACGTGTATGAACATAGTTAAGGCAAATGCTGACGAAAAACAAGGCGGACAAAATGGCGGCGCAAGAAGCACAGTCTATATGAACGGCGCCTCGGCTCTATGCACATTCAACTGAGGGGGAAGTCGGCGCGCTGCCCCTATCCGACCTGCATCCCTCGGGGGTGTTTGAAATGGCTGCTTGAGGTTAATGCCCACGTACACTTCGCTGAAATAGCACAAGAAGGCACTGGCCGGAAGGTGAGTGACTGCGGTGCACCTGCGCGCTGAGAGCTCATTGGGGAACAAGTGCAACATAAACATGAAAAACTAGTGAGCGGGCACTGGCACTGGTACGGGACTCTGAGCAACGAGTGGCATGCGCTGACGGATAGTGACAATGACCCTATAGATACGCTGAAACGCAGGATATTTGGCGAATGCGGTTGGCAGGCGGAGTCAGCCCTAAATCACGGCATGCCACATGTACAATAATCGGGGGATGACGAGGTGCTAATGAACATGGCTCGTAAGAATGTTAAGTCAGCGGAGCAGTGTGATGTGTCCTGCCCCAGGAGTGAATGTCACAGCCTCGACGGTCCTACACTGAGGTGAGCTCCCGGTGCTTCCTGCAATTATCAGCCACAATCTCTATATTCAACCACAACATAACAGGTGATCGGCAGTAATATTTCGGGTCAGGTCGCTCTGGAAAGCCGGGCGTGTGGCGCTGTAGTGCGGGCATTAAAAATGGGAAAAACTGACAAACAGCAAACTAAAATACCATTTGAACCTCGACGCACACCTAGACTCCCGGGCGCAACGGCGGAAGAAGAACTGGAGACAGGCCCCGATCAAAATACCAAAATGGAAGCAGCTCTTCAAGCCATTCAGCAAAGTCTTCAAGCAATTGATGGCAAAATAGATGCCCTCACGATCAGGATGGATCACGTCTCTGCCCGACTCGATAAACAGGGAGAACGGCTAGAAGAAGCCGAACAGAGAATATCAGCGGTCGAAGATGTATCGCAAGCCACCACATCTAAATGCGAGGACATGGCCAAGCTACTGGAGATCATTAAAGCAAAGAACGAAGATTTAGAATCTAGATCCCGCCGCAACAACCTACGGGCCGCTGGTGTGCCGGAGAGTACAAACACTGGTAAGCTTGAAGACTACATGGAAAACATGCTGAAAGAAATGTTCGGGCGGACAATTTCTCGCCGATGCTGATAGTAGAAAGGGCGCATAGGTCTCTTGCGCCGAAACCACCTCCAGGTGCCCCGCCACGTCCAATAATAGCCCGAATTTTAAATTACAGGGACCGGGACACTGCGCTCAGGCTAGCGCGGGAAAAACAACCATTGATGTATAATGGATGTGAGGTGGCCTTTTACCCTGACTTTACACTAACGGTCCAATTGGCGCGTAAGGAGTTTGCCTCGGTCAAAAGAAAACTGCGGGACCTGAATATCCCCTACGCCATGCTCTTCCCAGCCAGGCTCCGCGTGACTCATGCGGGAAAAACACGTATCTTTATGACGCCCAAAGCGGTGCAGGAATTTATCAAACACGTCCGACAACAAACTGTGAGGGATAAAGGTACCTCGGCCGCAGCAGGACTCAGATTGATGCGAGGGCTGAATGTGTTCTGATATACGACTCACGTCACTAACGGAGAATTACGCTTGGTGTCCACATTAACCGCAGGGAAGGGGTAAGCTGCCGCGTTCCTCATGAAAACTGCCGCTGTATGAATCAGCATGTCGGGACGATTGAACTGTGATAAACACTGACTCGCTGTGCCCACTTAAAATATGCGAAAATTGACATTTAACTATTGTCCTTACCCTCATATATCAGTAGACAAATGTAAGGTATATCACTAATGCATAATCACTAAGTAATTTTCTTTTCACTATCCTACTACTATTGCATATTTGTCGCTCCGGCCCCATCTCAAGTTGGATGGTGCGTCGAGCATCTAGTCGCCCCCTGTTGGGTAAACCCCACTGAAAGCGTGTTGGCAATTCTGTTGCAGTTCGGGAAATGTTTTTGGCATAATTGGGGTGCTAAAGTGGGTGGGGGGAAGTTGGGTTTTGTGTTCTTTTTTTTTTCTTTTTTGTTCTTTGCCAGCCATATACACTGGATTAAACATGCAGCACACTAGCGCGAAAACGCACTACGCACTACATGGTGACCCTATTGTTGATATCTTGTGCAGACACTCTGGATATGATCCTACATTACATCAGTACCCGAATGTACCCCTCTGATATGCGCGTCTGGTAATCCCACACCTTTGAAATTAATCACATGGAACGTCCGAGGCCTGAACAACCCCCGTAAGATCAGACAAGTATTTTCCTATTTAGACAGACATCATATAGATATCGCTCTACTACAAGAAACACATCTGGTTAAATACAAGGCAGACACACTAGGGAAGAAATGGGCGGAGTTGGTAGCGGCCTCCACATACTCATCATATGCAAGAGGGGTGATAACATTAATCCGCAAAGGGACACACTTTATACAGGAGCGAACACTAATAGATGACCAGGGGCGTTATGTCATAGTCACGGGAATTCTGAGCGGTTCAAAAGTAGCCTTCATTAATACCTACGGTCCAAATGTTGACAACCCGGCTTTCTTTAATAATCTATGGAACATAATACGCACCTTCCCGGCTATGGAACTTATATGGGGTGGGGACTTGAATGTTGCACTAAACGACGCCTATGACAGATCACATAACACTACAGAGCCACATCAGAGGGCTGTCACTACTATTTTAAATGGGATGGCGGAATTTCATATGAATGACGCCTGGCGTCTGCGTAATCCACTACTGCTAGAGAGCATCCACTCCTCTACTGTGCATGGCAGCTGGGCCCGACTTGACTACTGGCTGCTCACCGAAACAGCCTGCACCTGGATACAAAACATCCAACACTTGCCAAAAACGCTGTCGGACCACAAGCCGGTGGTAGTCGAGCTCCAAGTCCCGACATATACCCCCCCCCATTCCTATGGCGGTTCAACGCAACGTCCCTACTAGATCCCCTATATAAAGAAGCCATACACAACGCCATAGAAGACTACTTCACTCTAAACGCGAAATCAGTGGATAGTGCAGGCACTATATGGGACGCCTTCAAGGCGACCATACGAGGTATCTGTATAAGTACAACGGCTGGTATACTGCGAGATATCCGAACACAACTGAGCAAGAGCGAAGCTCATGTAAAACAGCTGGAAACGGAGTACGAAACTACACACAATGCCTCGCTACTAGGGGAAATCAGAGACGAGGTGACGAATTATAACAAACTGGCTGAGGATGAAATGAAATATATTTCCCGTAGATATACTGCTTGTAGAATGGGGGAGGGAGGCAGGCCTGGTAGACATTTGGCGCAAAAAATACGAGTAGAACACAAACAGCACATTGTACTAAAAATGCAAGATAAGGCAGGCACACTACACTATGACAACAAAGGTATACTAGACGCTTTCGTAGAAACATATGGTGAACTATATGCAGCACGAGACACAGCTAATACGCAAGAAATTAATAACTATTTAGAGGACACAGCACTAGTTTGGCTCACTGATGGGCAGCGTGAAAGACTGGCTCAACCCATTGAGTTGGAAGAGGTACAGGCCGCCATCAAGTCCCTGCCTAATGGCAAAACCCCAGGGCCGGATGGCTTTACTGGGGAGTTTTATAAAGCATATGCGGAATTACTCATCCCCCATATTGTAGAAATGTACGATGAAGCGTACAATAATCAGACTCTTCCTCCGACACTGAGAGAGGCGTTGATCGTGGCGTTATTAAAACCGGAGAAACCGCCGGATCACGGTGAATCCTACAGACCACTATCCCTGATAAACACCGACACTAAGATATTAGCCCGGATTATTGCCACCAGGTTACAGCCCTTATTACAGGTCATGGTCCTACCGGACCAATTGGGCTTTATCCCCAATCATTCAACATCTCATAATCTACGCACTATATTCGCGCTATTACACCAACTGAATCCGGAGATGGAAGCGGCGGCGGTCCTATTGGATGCAGCCAAAGCTTTTGACTCAATTGCATGGACATATCTATTCACAATTCTGCAACGGATGGGGCTACCACCTATGCTGCTGAATTGGATCAAGCTGTTATACACCAAACCGACTGCACGAATAAAAGTAAATGGACACATTTCGGAAGCACTTAACATACAGAGGGGCACGAGCCAGGGATGCCCATTATCACCCTTATTGTTCGCAATTGCCATAGAGCCCTTGGCCTGTAAGATCCGACAATGCTACGCACATTCCGCACTGAAATTCCGGCTTCGCCCTATAAACATTTCCATGTATGCAGACGACATGGTGATTTATGTCCGTGACCCACACACAAATCTAGCCCCTATCCTAAGGGAATACATTAAATTTGGTAGACACTCTGGCCTGCAAATAAATTGGGATAAATCTGCCATACTGCCACTAACAGATGCCACCTGCCCTCAAACACTGGAATTCCCACTAGTGTGGCACACGGACCCCATCAAATATCTAGGAATCTGGATTCACCGCGACCCAGATATTGTTCTCAGAGCCAATTACGGCACTGCAGTCGATAAAATTGAAACACAAATAAACAGATGGATCACACTCCCTCTTTCGCTGGCAGATCGAATATCCCTGATCAAAATGGTGATTCTCCCTAAATTACTATATCTGTTCTCAAATATTCCAATAACTCCCCCTACTCCCATATTCAACAGGCTAAGGACACTTCTAACAAAATTAATATGGGCAGGCAAACAGGCACGGATAAGCTTACACACGTTAACTTTACCATACGCATCAGGTGGATTTGCGGTCCCTAACTTATATTTATATTACTTATGTGCACAGGCCCAATATGCCCACTATTGGTACCATCCCATTAAGTATATGCCGCACATAGCAGTGGAAGATGGTGATGCTAACCCTATTAGCCTCCAGGCGGTCCTAACGCATACTCGACCGCACCTAGCCAGGCAGGAAATTAACACAATTCGCACTACAGCGCATGCATGGCAAAAACTTGGCCAAATGGCTAACAAGCTCCCACTATATGCCCCAAGTATGAGTTTAGCACAACATCCCGATCTGTCAGTCACGCAGGACAGAGGAGGCATGGAAATGCTGGAACAAGTGGGTATTACTCTGATCGGGGGACCTTTATGTTAATGAAACATTCATAACCCCTGCAGATCTAACATATGTCAATAACCAATCCATGTTATTCAAATTCACCTATCATAGATTGCGAGAAGCAGTGAAAAAGTTGTACCCCTCATACCCTGCTGAGCCCCCGCCACTTGACTCACTACAATTACTCATCACCAGTCCAACAATACACCATATGGTAACAAAACTCTACAGAGCTATGCAATCAGAGATAGGGGATGGTACAGTAAAAGCTCACGACAAATGGAACGCATTGCTAGACAATCCACTTACTGTAGAAGACTGGCAGGCATGCTGTACACTAATTGAACTACTCACTCCCAACGGGAATTTACGGCTTATACATTATAAATACCTCCATCAAGCTTACCACACTCCAGTAAAATTGTACAAATATGGTCTACGAGACAACGCGATTTGTAAGCGATGCAAACAGGACCAGGCTGATTTTGCGCACTTGGCCTGGGGATGTGCACAGGTACAAACATATTGGGAACAGGTAGTGGACCTGCTGAGTAAGATTTTGAATTGTAAACTAATGCTTACGCCACAGCTGTGCCTGCTGAGTTATGTCTTGCCACTGAAATCCACAAAGAAACAATTTGCGGCCATAGCACTGCTCCTTGCAAAGCGCAGGGTGGCGATGCATTGGGACAGTAAAACGTCACCTACTCTGAAACAATGGTTAATGTACTTTGTATACTGTAGGGACAATTTTTTATTGTACGCAGAAGAACTACCCACTTCCTCGAGACCGTCTAACTTCTGGGAACCTCTCACGTCATATCTCAATAGTCACCCTGGCTTGTTGACGGCTGAAGTATAAGCTGCACTTGGGGTTTGCTTTCGCAACATGGCTGAATGGTATAGGAGATTACGATGTAGAATGTAATGTACTGCACAAGGAAACACTTAATGTACAATGATGTATATGCTGGTAAGGTTTGTTATTGTTGTATCGCAATAATTAATGAAAAACTTAATAAAAAAAATAAAAAAACTATATGTGGTGTGCCACAGGGTTCGTCACTCAGCCCTACGATGTTTAACATATGCGTTCGGCAGCTTGCCACCATAGTGCAGGAGTTTGGTATTTCGGTTGTCTCTTATGCAGATGACACCCAGCCGGTTGTCTCTCTGTCAAATGGTCTCAATGTAGGAAATCAACAATTGATCCCCTGCTTGGATAAAGTGGCTCAATGGATGTCTAACTGTCGCTTAAAACTAAACAGAGACAAGACAGAATTAATGATACTTGGAAACTCGGCCATACCTAGACCGCTGAATAGCTGGCCAAACGGGATGGGAAATCGTCCTGATCCCAAATCCTCTATAAAAAATCTGGGAGCATGGCTGGACTGCTCCCTAGCAATGGATCACCAAGTAAATAAATTGTCCGGAATCTGTTTCGGGCTACTTAAAATGATCAGAAAAAGATTCTAGTACTGATCCCAGATCATTTAAGGAAAACCGTTATTCAGTCCCTCATAGTCTTGCGCCTAGATTATGGCAACTCTCTTTATATGGGCTCACCTAAATATGTAATACAGAGACTTCAGGTGGTGCAAAACGCAGCAGCAAGGCAATTGTTAAAGGTTCCAAGATACACTTCCGTAAGAGAATCCTTTAAACAGCTCCATTGGCTGCCGATTGAGGCAAGAATTAAGTTCAAATCCCTCTGCATCGCACACAAGGCCATAAATAACAAAGGTCCAGTAAAACTCAGAAATATGGTATCTGCCAACCAGACTTTTAAGATCCCTCAACAACATCGCCTCAGTACGACCAGAATCAAAAGGACAAGATGAGGAGGAAGATCATTCGCACACTTGGTTCCGAAGTTGTGGAATGATCTCCCACTTGGCCTCAGATCACTGCAAAATGAACTATCCTTTAGGAAAAAACTCAAGACCTGGCTGTTTCCCCTATAATACACTAGTGGGCTCAGCTCTCAGTCCTGCACTCACCAGCATGGGGAAGCCTTCGGGCAGCCATGCACTTTACAAAAAACCAAAATATAAACACAGGCAAGTTAGTTGGCTGTCAGGATGCTCTTGTAGCTCTGTTCTCTTTGAGGGGTGTAGAGGAGGGTTTGGATGTGGATGCCCTGTCATTCCCTTGGCCTTATGGGTTGTTATTTGCATTTCTCCATTTCCTCTGATCACACGATTAGAATAGAGGAGTCATCAGTAATTCCGGTTGCCCCACGTTGGTTTCCAAGATCCTAGTTTTCCCTCCTCTTAGCAGTAGGTCCTGAATGGGAGACCCCTCTTTCGCAGTCTCTAATGAGATGGGCAGTTCTGCCCCATTTCCATTTGTCCAGGCTGAGGCTGAGAGCATGGAAGCTGAACACCTAGGTTGTAATTTGTTTGGCCGTGTTAGCCACAGTGGCAGGAGCTTTGGAACTGTCCAGAAGCCCTTTCGCCCTTAAATACTAGGCAGCAATAGAAGCAATTCTTGGTGGGAGTCCTGTGCGTATTTTCCTTCACAGTGTGTCACTTTATATATTATAGACTTTTTTATGTGATGGGTCTGAATTCAGTTTTGTACCTTCTTCTATGTGACCCAGTTGGTCAAGATTGGAGTTTTTAGGGGACTTTGGAGGGTCCCTTGTCAACACGGGAGTATAATTCCCAGCTTTTCTAAGGGTTGAATGCGCTAGACCTAGTGTCAGGCCAGTAGCCCCTTCTTGTCACCTTCCCTTGTTTCTACAGGGGTTGCAATGTGACGCTGGTGAATGCACAGAAGAGATTTTACCACAATTTCTGACTTTAAAGGTTGGCTTTTTGGTAGCAACCACTTCTACAAGACAATTGGGGAAGACTGTATCTCTCCTTTTTAGAGTTCACAAATTATTAAGATTCATGGCAAATGGTCTGGTTTTAAGGCTTCCTCCATCCTTTAAGCACAAGATTTAGTCATAATCCCACTCAGTTTAGGCTACTGTACTGTCCACCTTTGGTGCTGATGACTCTGGTGCGGCTGGACTGGAGTCCAATGCGCTTAGTGTTGGGAGGGTGATCTCATACAGAGCCTTGCATTCTTTGTGCTGGGGCACATGGGGTATGGGTGGAGGGTAAACCTCCGGTTGCTAACATTAGTTGGTGGATATGGTTAGTAAGAGCCCTGGTCTTCTGCTGCTGGGGGTTTTGTAGGACTGCCACATGGGCTACATGTAACACTTCATTTCTCATTATTGCTTGGAAGTTACTGCATCCCCAGTAGGGCGTGGTATGTGCGGTGCTGCAGCATCTCGTTCTACCTCTTCTTCGATTTATCTTTTTTTGGGGGAGGGCTTAGTCTGGACTTTGTCATTAAAATAGTCATGGTGATGAAGATGCGGTTTACTGTAGTGTGTTCCCTTGGGTACCACTAGATGCTTGTTACATCCTCAAGATTCAGGACTGTGACTGGAATGAGTCGACGTGGGGGCAATGCCTGGATTACAAACTGGTAATCTTCACTAATCTGTGACCTACTCTTTCCTGTCACCGTCATGCTCTCTGCCCTCCCCTCAGGCCTCATCTTTGGGTCCTGCTATTTTCAGGAAGTGACGTAGTGTATGCAATGTCTTATGGGTATTGATCTGGGCGCGGCCATGTCTATATACATCTACTTGATTCCTGTCTGGTGGGAAGGTAAAACCTTAGGGTTTAGGACTCTGGCAGGGAAATAATCCGGCATTACAGAAGAAAGAACTACTGTCCACCAGTAAAGTTACCACGGTGGTACATGCATTACTGCCTGGGGTACATCATGCTTTAACAGAAGGCAATTCCCATTATAGAAAATATATTACCCAAAATTGATGGACTATAGGGTGCAAAATAAGATCATGTCTAAGCTTTAAGCTGATACGAAAATGAGTAAACCCACTTCCCAGCTTCTGTAGAATGAAGCTTTGACTACGTACAAATGCAAACATGCAAAATTGCCTTTGCTTTAAAGCAAATCAATGCAGAAAATTAAATCCACCCGATTTTTTTCAAAATCTCCATTTTTCTAGTGTCAAAATGTTGGCATGCATGCAAATGTCAAACACGCAACAAATAATGCAAACATGACTTGGCTTACTAGGACCCTATTACTGAATTTGCAAGAGGCATCAGGTGTCATATTATATTAATAGGGTGCCTGCTTCTGGTGGTGCTGGGAGCACCCTTATCGGGTGCGCGTGGTGCAAACTGGGACCTTGCGTCAGATTATGAAAAGAAAGTTTAGACCCCAGTGCAGTTGTGAACTTGCACCTCAGTGCAGCAGTGACAGAGGCACTGGCACTCTTTCAATGTAACAGGAGAGCCTTAGACTGAAGAGGAGGTTGCAGATTCACCTGCAGGTGGCCAGAGTGTGTATTTGCACCTGCCTGGGTGTGGATACAAAGGGCACCATAAGGGGGCGCATTAGCTTAGCAATCGGGCGTAGCTTGGTCAGTAAGATTGGGGGGGGGTGAGCTTCAGATTTTCCAACAATCTCTCTGGCATATAATGTTCAAATACATTATACAACGAGCTGGGTGCACACGGGGGGCTTAAGGGGCAGTGTAAAGGGAGAGGAATGCGGATTTGTGGGGGTACTAAGTGAGAGAAACCACAATATTTTGTAAAATTACCAACATTTTTGAGGAATTTCAAAATAGAGAGTGAGTGTGTGTGTGTGTGTGTGTTTTTGTCTGTGTGTATGTAAAAATTATTGGTGAAATCCTACAGACACCATTCTGTACCTGACTGAAAGCACATGTACCCAACTATGTATAAGAAAATACATTTATTAAGGGGTTATACCCCAACCCCCAAACACCCCTCCTGAAGCTACGCCCCTGTGAGCAATACTTCTAAGTGGCAAACAATTACTGTGCCTATCTCCATGGACGCCATTTAAGCAGGCGCGGTCGGTGGTAGGAGTGCCGGTCGGGCGGTGACGTGGGGCGGGGGAGGGGCAGGGTGGGGGGTAGTAAACTACGGATTAAGGCCTAATACAGGTAAGTAAACATTTAAATAAGTAAAACGAATTTCGTTGCGCGCACTGCATCGCATTTGGCGATGCAGCGCTCACAACGAAATTCGCCTGCATTTAAGAGTCACCAGGGGTCGCTGCTGTGACCCCTGGCATGCCCCTTGTGACCCCTTGCATTGCCTTTGCGACCTCTAGCGTCAGCAGTGGCAAAATCAGTGCCAGGAACTGAAGCAGCTCATCCTTATAGATGTCGGTGGGGCTTCTCTCTCCTTGCATTTTGTCATTTTTTTAATTATACTGATAGTGAACAATATTACATTATTCAATATTAGTTCAATAAAAAAATGGAGTATAAACAGCTGGAATATGACTTTCCCTGGCAGCTGAGGTAAGTGAAAAAAATGCTTTTAAATGTATGTATGTATGTATGATGTGTGCGTGCTTGCAATTTTAAGTGTGTTTATTTAAGAGAGAGTGTGTGTATGTGTGAATGTGTGTGTAAGTGTAAGCAAAGTGTGTGTATATGTGTAAGTGTGTGTGTATGTGTGAATGCGTGTTGGTGTGTAAGCATGTGTATGTGTGAGTGAAAGTGAAGGTCAAGAGGCATTTGAAGTCACTTCCGCTACCGCTGGCATTTTGGTGAATTGAAGTCCATACCGATTTTAAGCCTGCTTGCTCGCGTGCCCCTGTTGGAAAAACAGCACTGGCACAGCAGGAAAGATGGTGCATATATATGCTTGTGGTAATGCCCATTGAGACCATTGAGATGACCCAGCCTCTGCCCCCATGTAACTGCCATTACTGTGGAAAAACCCTATCCAATCCCAGAAAATAAAGGACTGCATAAGGAAGGTTTAGATCAGTGCCTACAAAAAGCAAAACTTTGAACTTTATTCCCAACCACCCTGCCCATGACCTTTGGCAGTGCACAGCGCTGTATGTCACTGGGCCTGGCCGGCAGCCAAGCCCCTCCTCCAACCTGATGTGGGCACACTGCCAGGGCCAGGCTGGCCATAGCGGGCACCAGGCATTTTTCCGGTGGGCCGGTGAAAGGTTGGGTGCCGGTTTTGGACCGGTGGGGGCTGTTTTTGGCACAAGGGGCCCGTTTTGCAATATCGGCCCCCTGTACCAAAAGCAGCAGCAGTGTTTCCCACCAGAACCAATACCCCTTCCCGCCCCCCCCCCCCCTGCAGCCGGTCAGACTTAATTGCCAGGGCTCAGTCCGGCCCTGCACACTGCGCATGGCGTTTGGTTCTGCTTCTCTCTGTTATTTCGCCCCTGCCTTTCGCTCTATCTCTCTGCCTCACGCCCCTTCTGTCTTTTCATGTTTTTAGGTCTCGCCTAGCGACGCAGCGCATGCGCTGCTCACCTTGGCGAGACCTATTGTCGTCGGTTTGGTGGGCGAAGGGGGACAGGACACGTGCACGCACGCGTGCAGAGGACAGGAGTTGTGCACGCGTGCGCAATGTTAATAGCTGATAGCGGTGGCTGCTGTCTCAGGGCTCGTGAGCAGCGCCCTTCCCATCGCGGCTTGGCTGTTGCAGTCGTGAGGAGAGACTGCTCGAGCCGTGCAGCTGACGTGACGTGCTGGCTCGTCACTGCAGAGCAACACGTGTATTGTGGGCAAAACTCCTCAATGTGGCACACCGACGCTGGCTCCAAACTTTTAAACCCCATAATGGTAGGCTCAGATTGACTATTCTTTTAGGAGTACTCTAGCGCGACACAAAGCAGAACAAACACCAAAGTCGAGCAATTTTCAAACAAAAGAGAGGTTTTGCGCTGGTAATTTGAAGCAAAATGGCTGGCTCTGTATTGCATAGCAGCAAGCCCCCTCTTAATGTAATGCAGTGGGGGCATATCAGGGCGGGAACAGCGTTTACATGCAGAGGCAGATCTACTAACCTAGCACAACGTGGCTTTGCGTGAAATCCTAGCAACAATAAAAAGCAGTTGCATAAAATGGCAAAAGAAAAATCCTGTGCTTTTTCTACATGTAATATGTGTAATTTATGAAAAATGACAAATATCATGCGATTAACCCATAGGTGATTGCTTGCCAATACAAATTTGTACTGGAGGGTGTCTCTTAAATATAAATCTCATCTCATGGTGCTGTAGAAAGATTACTTATCTGCATGAGTGCTGTAGGTGGCATCAGCAATTTTTTTTAACTTTTCGCACAGGGCAGTACTGCAAATGTTCATGCGTTGCTTGCTGTGCTGCGTGAATTATGGTAAATCTGCATTGTAGCTTTCTTAAACTAACCTTTGGTCACAAGACTGTGCATGTTTCGGTTATACAAATCTGAAACCGGGGCTATAGACAAAACAGACTTCGTTGGCCAATGATTTTGACCTAAATAACAAGCATTTGCAATGCAATAGGTCTCGCATTTACGCGAGTTTGAGCTATTGGCATTGTAAATGACAATGCTCTTGAATTATGTTTTGGTTTTAAAACACAAATAAAAAAGGCATTGCCATTTACAATGCAATAACTTAAACTCGTGTGAATGCGAGACCTATTGCATTGCAAATGCTTGTTTTTTAACCCTTTGTGAAAATTGCGAATCTAATCCAGATGGTAATTATTTACAAAACGCAGGACGGATTCACTAGTGAAACGGTCAGCTCTCGCAATTGCGTTTTGAATCGCAAATCACACCGTTTTTACGTTTTTTCATGATCTGTTAATCGAGTTTTTGATGCTTGTGGCTACCTCCTACCACTCCTGTGTGGTCAGACACTTATAGTCTGACCACAGGGACATTTTTTCCCAAAGCTTGAACGTCCGTTCTAGCGACTTCATAAACCACGAGGCTGTGGGTCAATTGGTTTGTAAATGTGACTAGAACCCAGAGATGGCAATACAGAACTATATTACAAAGGTTACCCGTTATGTATTTTTTATGTCACATGTTGATTTTGGCTCAGTTAGCTTAAAAAGGTACTTTGACAAACAGGGGAATGTTTTTTGAAAACAGAATGTGAAGTTTGTTCACATACTGCCTTTCGTGCTCTCGCTACGAAGCTTTGGAACTCCCTCCCTGTGAGTATTAGAAGTATCCAAAACTACGCGCTATTCCGTAAAGCCATAAAAACCTATCTTTTTCCTGCATAATTGGTCTCTCTGTGCGTCCTCTGGTCTGCCTATGATAGTTGCATTTTAGCGCTGGGACGCCCCTATGCTGGGGCAGCTGCGTGCTCTATAAAATGTATAACATAACAAAACAAGTACTGGATTATATTGTTTGGCTGTCTTTAGTAAAAAGAAGAGAAAATACTTGTGAATAATCGGGTTTGAAATGTGGTTATTCATTGCTTTAACCCTGTAGCTTCACCAGAGCAAGTGTTTGCTACCACTGACTTCCCTGCCACGTCCGGGTCTGCAGAGACCCAAGTGAAGGGGTGAAGGGGTGCAGTGGTCAGCGGTGTAGCTTGGTCAGTACGCTTGGGGGGGTGTAAGCTTCGGATTTTCCAACAATCACGCTGGTACATCTTATTAAAACACATTATATGAGAAGCAGGACATGAGGGGGGCTTAAGGGGCAGTGGAAAGAGAGGATTGTTAGGGGTACTTAAACGCAATGTTTTTCAAGCTTATCAAAAACATTTATGGGCTTCAAAACATAGACCAGATAGAGTGAGTGTTTTTGTCAGTGTGGGCATGTAAAAATCACTGGTGAAATCCCACAGACACTTCACATTACCCGACTGAAAGCACTTGTACCCAACCTTTTACTACAGAATACATTTTTTCGGGGGGTGTAACACCCCAAATACGCCCCCCCACCCCACCCCCAGAGCTGCACCTGTCAGTGGCGCAGGAGCAGTTGGGGTCTCCACTGCCCGAGGCAGGCAGAAGAATGCAGATGCTAGACTGCATGTGCAAACCATAGCAATCTCTGTCCACGCAGTCTCTGTTGACCCGCACTGACAGAGAAAAATATGCCGCGCTGATGAGTAGCTCTTACAGAGACGCTGTCGGTGCTGCACTGGCTCTCTGCTCTCAGTGAGAGCAGGGAGCATGGCTTTGGGCAGGGAGAAGGAGGTAAGGCGCAGATGGTGGTCAAAGTGGGTGGCAAGAGATAAGGTGGTTTTTTTTATCTGGCGGGGGAAGCGTATATGCAGAGGGTGGTGGGGTGAGTGACAGGAAGCCAGGCATTGTTTTCATGTTTTGGAGGGAGAGGGGAGCACTGGCGTAGCAAGGGGGGGGCGGAGGGGGCGGTGCGCCCCGGGCGGCACGAGTTTCGGGGGCGGCCGCAAAAATCATCGCCAGCACCCTCACCCCCCCCCCCCCCCTTAGCGCGGCGGCAAAAGGCAGGAAGGCAGAGTGCCTAGCTACGCCACTGGAGGGGAGAGTTATTGCAGAGGATGGTGTGGGAGGCAGGAAAGAGGCCAGGTATATTTTAAAAAATTTGAGTGGGAAAGAGGAGAGATGGTGGGAGTATGGTAGGGGAGGGGGCTGAAGCAGGAACTTCATGTTCTGTATGCCTTCCCAATAATGCTTCTACTCCTGTGTAGCTATTGTAACTATTGCAAGCGGGGCAGATGATTTTGGAGGGCAGACAAAACGTAACATTGTAGAAGGGGTACAGTTAATAATAGGGATGTTTTTCACCAAGGGCTTCTAAGTGACATCATAGACAACTCAAGCATCGATCTTATTGTTAAGTTCATGTCACTCAGAACCCCTTGGCGAAAAAAAAAACACTTGCCCATTTATAATTCTAAATACTTATGTCCTTAAGAACGAGGACTTTTAGAAAAACACCCTTTACTGTGTTAAGAAAACACATTCTGTCTGTGGTGGAAGGTAAGATTGTTGAAGTTCTTCTCTGCAAGGAAAAGCAAAACATAGCCATTGATGGAATGAGAATGGTCATCTTTTATTTACCTTTCATAAATAGAATGTTGCTTGGACAAAGGTAAAGCTCTGCAGAGTGGTTTGGGGATGTCATTGTGATGATGAAACTTAGATTTCAGGGATCTGTGTAATTTGTTTCCAAATTCCACAGCTAGTGAAATATGTGTTTTTATGCCTTGCAGTTTTCCACAGGGTGTCCTTTAAACTAAATACTGGACTTTAAAGACTTTTCTTTTGAAGGAGTAAACTAAGATAACATTGTTACTATTAGCTTGCATGAGTACTTCATATATTACTAAAATCTCTGGATAGGATATATACTCCTGATGACATGACATGAGCAGTGACAGCAGTGAACTATAGTCCACTGTACCTCTACATAATCACTTCAATAGAAGTTAGAAAGCTTTTTCATAAACTCCTATTAGCTACACTCTACATCCCCACAGAACCTTTGGGAACGTTTTCTCGAGTTGTATTAGACTGAGACCAGTACCTTCCTAACCTTAATTATTATAGTGGTCAGCACACATCTGATTTTTTCACATACCAATGAAGTTCAACAAACATTCACACATATATTCAACCCTACCTGCGCTTTTTCTGCCAGTGCCAGGGAATGATATTCATACTAACAATCACATTAAAGTGGAATCCTCATGGCTTATTTCTGGTTCACCAATTTTTGTTATGCGAATGACACCCAATTAATATCAAAAGTAGGAGACCTATCATCCGTATAATCCAGGTTTCGGCTCTGCATGTCTTCCATAGCCATTTGGATGAATTGTAATTTGTTCACACTCAAATCTTTCGAAAGTGAAACACTGGTATTTGGTGATGCCTCCGTTGGAATTCCTACTGTTGGCCGAGACTGAGTCAACACCTTCCCTGGCCCTCTGGGCAAAAAATCTAGGGATCGTCTTGACATTTCTAGCCTATCATTCCAGGAGCATATCTCCAAAACTGTGTCTACCTGGTTCTTTCTTCTTGAGGTCCTAAAGAAAGTACTTCCCTTTATACCAATTGTTCATGCCACAATTGTGGCTATGCTGGATTACTTCAGTTCCTCACTAGAGAGGTGGCCCCGCACACCGAGGGACCAGGGCACTACTTAACAGTAGGAAAATTGTACTTCACCTTGGAATCAGATAAAAATAATCACATACAATAAAATAACATTCACCTCTGGAGTCAAACAACATACACCCTCTCATGCATCCGTGCCCATCAATACCCTTCCAAAGTAGACTCATATGTCACCACAATTGAAATATGAGCTCAAAGGCTTTAATTAAAAAGTATCATATCATAAAAGGTTGATGCTACTAATTCTCTAAACAGTACAATAGATGACAAACAATTCATGTAAATGCAATATCCAAACCCCTACCCTAGATGCATAAAAACAACAAGACTATTTAAAATAGCAAGATAAAACCCACAAATCCTAACAGGGAGACCCTCTTGCACAGTCATTAAAATGCTGTTGCATAATCTGGTCCAATATTAGACATCGGGTTTGTGTCCTGGTGAGTATGAGCAACAGCATTTTAATGACTGTGCAAGAGGGTCTCCCTGTTAGGATTTGTGGGTTTTATCTTGCTATTTTAAATAGTCTTGTTGTTTTTATGCATCTAGGGTAGGGGTTTGGATATTGCATTTTACATGAATTGTTTGTCATCTATTGTACTGTTTAGAGAATTAGTAGCATCAACTTTTTTATGATATGATACTTTTTAATTAAAGCCTTTGAGCTCATATTTCAATTGTGGTGGCATATGAGTCTACTTTTGGAAGGGTATTGATGGGCACGGATGCATGAGAGGGGTGTATGTTGTTTGACTCCAGAGGTGAATGTTATTTTATTGTATGTGATTATTTTTATCTGATTCCAAGGTGAAGTACAATTTTCCAGCTATGCTGGATTACTGCAATGGTGTCTACAAATGTCTCCCCAAAACACTGACTCTGCATCTCCGAATCATTCAAAATTCAGCTGCACATCTATTGGAGAACAGACATTTCTGCCATATGTCCCACTATCTTCGTAATCTTCACTGGCTTCACCGGCCCTCTGTTTCTGTCGTAGAGCGGTTCACACTCTGGGTCCCATCCATGCCCAGAAAATGTATAAACTATACATCTAGCCTCTCATGCTTTGAGTTGCTCTGCCAATCTGTTGTGTATCCCTTGAACGAGGACAATTAAACCAGGGGGTACTCCTTCTGTCATCTTACTGCTAAATCATGGAACAAGTTACCAACCTCTCTACACACCATCTCATCTCATATTATTTTCAGAAAACAGTTAAAACACGCCTTTTCACATTATGGCTTTCTGTTGCGATAGCATTCTTTCTTTACTGCTGCTGTGCTTTCGATCGCTTGCGGCGGGACACCCAGATGTTTCGCAGCGCATTGTAATAAAATTACAATCACCCAACCAGTCGTATGGATGCTCTTAACCACAGGATGCAATAAACTTGAGAAAGGCCATGGGGTAGCTCTCTCAAAGTAATAACAACCCTGAGGGTAACCGTACAAAGACATCCTCAAGAAATACAGCTCCTACCATCTGTCCCTTCATGGTTGCAAATCACCCGTCCCCCATCTTAGCTTTCAATTGTGCCACACTCTGCTTTCAGTCAGCACTAGCTCAACATTCTATGGTGACATCACAGAGTTCCTTAGCTCTAGATGGCACTAGAATATTCTCCTAATAAAAGCATGTAATTAACCACGCTTTCAAAAGAAAAGAAAACTGAAAAATCCTGGTTAAATCTAATGAATTTGAATTCTGGTAGTGGTGGGCATGACTCCTATTAATAAAAAAAATCAGACCTAAACTAACAGATTACAATGGTGAGTAAAGGACAGGACATCTAATAAAATACAAACCTCTTCATAAATAAGTCAAATCAATAAAGAAATGCCCTGGAAACATGGAGACATCTAGTACCCTCAAGCTGGGGGTAAATGGGATGCTATTAGATGAACTATGCTCTATAGAGAATAACATAGGTGACACAGCTCTCCTGTTTCCTAGGTCCAGGCTTCAGTAGCTCATCCAGTCTAAATTGTCTCTTGGAATTCTATGACTTGTAATCCTCCTTTTCCCACTATAAAATCATGACAACAAATATCGCAATACAGAGAAAAACATGGACTGTATTAGATACTAATGCAAGAGCCTGGGAAACTTGATGGCTCTTGGGTGGAATTAACAGATGACTCTGTGTCATAGAGACGCGATGTTTTGCAAATCAGTGAGTTCTGGAAATAGTAGCATTGCTTTGATTCAACACAGCTCTCATGTTTCCATGCCCATGCTTGAGTGCAGTTAAAATTTATTCTTTGCATTCCATGACTTGTAGCAAAGTTTATCGCATTAAAAATTGAGGACTAGAAGTACCAGAATGCAATATTAAAAGATCTGCACTGGATAATCTACTCACACAGACATAGGAAAGTTGAGGACTGCAGTTCAATTAAACGTCATGAGAATGAAATGAAAACATAAACCTTTAGACTTAAAAAGTGGCTTCCCGACAACATGGAGTCATCTGATATCGCTAAGCATGGGATGCAAAGAGTTCGCATCCCTAGGCATATAATCTAAGGCTACCAGGTGATTCCATGTCACTAAGGAAGCAATGATCCATTACTGGCTTTAATTCAACAACCAAATACAGGCTGGTAGTTAAATCTTAATTCTCCTTAATTAAATCAATTGGAATACACAGTAGACAACAATGTTTTGGAAAAAGCAAATCCAGGACTGGAGCACTGAGTCCTTGGTGACATGGAGTCATCTTGAAGCCCTAGCATGGTAAGCCAAGATTTCACAATCCCATACACCCAAAATGCTGAGACATGCATTTCTGTGACCAACCTGCTAAACACACTTATGTGCTTTCCTGAGTTACATATGACATTGGGTATGCGTTGACAACAAATGATCTCACCCAACATGGATTTCTGAGCAGAAAATCAGTTACTTGTTAGGGCTTATGAGATGCACGCCGTCTGTGGAATGGCCGGATACTTACGGGTATTCTTCATTATTCCAAGTCCTAGACTTCCCTGCCACAGTCCTTGCTCCATGAGTTGAAGGCTCCTGCTTCCCTTCGCTCCAACACGGCCTCAGCTCCTTTTCAGTCACATGACATAAAAAGGAAGTACGATAGCCTTACATCCTATAATATTCAAGCTACCCTAAATCAGAAGCCGAAACAAACCCCACTGGGCCAGGAGAGATGGGAAACCTGGACTGTGACAGGGAAGGTTTGGACTGAGTAATGAAAATTACCAGTAAGTACCCAGCCATTACCTCCGCATCCGCCTTCCCCATCACAGTCTTTACTACATGAGCTGAGAACCAAGCGTGACATCGGCTTCATAATGAAACCTGATTAATAAATATGATGCTGCAAATTTAAAACAAAAATCATAGAATTATATATTACAGTCAATATCTAATTCAATCCTTATTCTGTAGAACGTTTAACACACAAGAACCGAAAACAGAAGAAACATTTCCCCCCAAACAATCCTATTGTGATTTATGAATAAATGAGTTGATGACCAGGTTGCAGCATCACAAATCTCCAGCATTGATGCCCCTTCAACAGCTGCCCAGGAAGCATCAATACCTCTTGTTGACCTCCCCTCAATTAGGCCTTTGTTTGCCATATGCAGCTATAATAGTCAATTTCAACCACCTACTTACTAGCCTCTGATAGTTTCAAACCTTAACACTTAGAAACTGGGAATATATTTCAAAGAATTATTATAAAATCAAAATTCTATACTTGTGCATACAATATGAATTGTAACTATTATAAAAATAAAATAGTGGCAAACAGCACTTATCAGAAGAGGGAACAATAAAAAATATTGTAAACATGTTGGTGATATCATAAATCTTTATATTAATATCTCCAACCCCACCCATGGTTCTCTTGGCTAACTAGTACCAAAAAAGGGCCTAATTCAAGTTTCAAAGATGGTTCACATCCGCATACCTCTTCTGAACAAAAGAACCAGTGTTCAGTTCAGTAAAATAACAGTGTCTGGTGATGCGTTTTCTAGATCTTCTATAACACAGCCTGGAAAACAGGCTTTCTGCCCTTAGGCACTTAGGACTTTTTCAATGTGCCAACCCAAGACAGAAAGTCAGTTGGACTACAACCACCCTGCAACCCATTGAGCAGTACTTGAGTAAGATGCATTTCAGATAACAATCAATCTTGTAAAATGTCACAAGGATGATAAGAGGAACCCCAGCCCTTATTCATCATAGAAAGGCACACTCAAGAACACTAGGAAACAATGGATATATTTTAAAGATTTATTTTAAAATCAAAATCCTATCCTAGTAGACATGATATGAATAGTAACTATAATAAAACCAAACAGAATAGTAGTGGCAATGTTTATGAGTATTATGATCAGAAGAAAATATTCCAAAATTATTAACTGTTTAACTTGAGATCAACCCCACCCTCATATCTTTCGCTGATCTGGTGAGTATTACAGGTGGCATTCGTACACAGGGCGTAACTTATATAGAAGCCACGCGTATCACACTTGCATTACAGGCATCAACGCAGTGGGCTCCACCCATGCCCTTCTCGGTACTACAGCACATCATGGGACGCGAAAGCAGCGTCAGGACCCTTAAAGGCCTGACAGTACATCCCTCCTAACACACCTCCAACAGGTCTAAGTTTTGCAGGATTCCGTTGGTGAAAAAGGCAGACTAGGCGTGGTACATGTACATGACCAGAAGGTTCCCATGTTCGATTTTCAGGTCCATAACCTTTCCAGTCTATCAAATAGTATAGTCTGTTCCGTATTCTTGTAGAACCAAGGATAGCCTTTAGTTCATATTCTGCTTGGTTATTCACTTGTAAAGCTGGGATTTCTTGAACAATGTGTGACTCATTTGCTATAGGTTTTATCAATAATACATGAAACACCATATTGATGGCCAAAGTCTTAGGCAAGGCTAGTTTTACAGTCACATCATTGATTTTCTTGATGATTTTGAAAGGACCTATGTAACGTGCCTGAAATTTACGTGGTCCTTTCAAACACAGATACTTGGTTGAGAGCCATGCAGATTGTCCTACCTCCCAGTTGGGACCTGGATGACGATGCCTGTCTGCATACAATTTCTACTGCTGCTTGGCAACAGTCAGATTTTCCTGTGCAGATTTCTGCACTTGGAGCAAGGCTTCATGGAAAATATTCACTGCTGGTGTTAATATGTCCGACCTAGAGTCTATTTCAAGCATGCAAGGGTGATATACATAGTAGCAGTAAAAGGGAGAAAAATTTGATGAAACATTAACTGTGTTATTATATGCAAATTCAGATGCCCATAACCATTCTGCCCAATTTGGATCAGATTATAACATTTGGAAGCATAGGTATTGTTCCATACACTGATTAACTCTTTTGGTTTGTCCATCTGCTTGCGGATGGTGGCTGGAGGACAACCGCACATCCATTTCCATAAGTTCTCAAAGAGATTTCCAAAATTTGGAAATTAACTGTGACCACTGGTCTGAAATCAGAACTGATGGAAGACCGTGTAATCTTACTACATTTTGGAGGAAGATACTAACTAGTTTATGAGAAGTTGGTAAGACCTTTAGGGGTCTAAAATGTGGCATTTTAGCGAGGTGGTCTATGGTTACCAAAATCGTAGTGAATCCTTCCAAGAACCTTGGTAACTCTACTATGAAATTTAGAGAAAAGGTATGCCAGGATTTGGGTGGAACAGATAATGGCATTAATAAACCAGCAGGAGGTTGATGAGAACTTTTCCCTTGTGCACAAATGACACAATCTCTACAAATCTCTTGGCATCTATGGATATGGATGGCCACCAAAAATACAGTTGTACGAATTCCACAGTTTTATTTTCCCCAGGGTGTCTAGCTAAAGCCTTGCTGTAACACCATTCAAGAGCCTGTTGCTGTGTGTTTGCCGTAGGCAGGTACAAACATTGATTTACATAAAGTAATCCCTATTTGCATTCATTGGGATGTCTAAGTAAAGTGTGTTGGGTCTCCAATGTTTTCTGTTCTACTTCCACCCTGGCTAGGAAGTCAGTTTTATCTGTAGAGTGTGTTAAAGCGCTCTAGATCTAACATACTTGTATTATTAGAGGAGGTTCCTCAATTTGCTCAGAGGCTACATAACCATACCTACACAGGACATCAGCCTTCCCATTCTTTCTTCCCCATTGGAATAAAATCACAAAATCGTACTCATGAAAAAACGGAGCCCAGCGTAGCTGACGGGTAGTCAGAGCACATGCTGATTTCAGAAACTAGAGATTTCTATGATCTGTCAATATGGTAACGGTATGGAGCCCCCCCTTGAGATAGTGTTCCATTCCTCAAAGGCTCTTTTATGGCCAAAATATCTAGATTATCCACCAACGAATTACTTTCTGCAGGACTCAGCTTTCGTGAATAATAGACCACATAGTCTTGGTGTTGTAAAACTGGGGCCTCAACAAAAGTGTATTTTAACTGCACAAAGGCTTGTTCTGCTTCTTCTCCCCATTGAAACTTTACTCCTTCCCAAAGGAGCTTTGTGACTCGTGCAACTAAAGTAGAGAAGTGATCAATGAGTCTTTGATAGAAATGTGCAAACCCTAGGAAGCTTTGGACTTCCTTGAAGGGTTGAGGTGATTTATTCTGTACAATTGCCTCTACTTTCTTAGGATCCATATGAATTCTACTTGGGGATAGTATGTACCCTAGAAATTCTACTTCTTGTACATGAAAGATGCATTTTTCAAGTTTAGCATAAAGACAGCGTTCACACAATTTGCTCAGTACGGCTCAAACGTGAGCTACATGGTCGTCATAAGTATTTGAATAGACCAAGATGTCGTCAATGTATATGACTGCACATGAATCAAGTAACTCCCTCAATACTTCATTAATGAAATACTAGAATGCTGTGGGAGCATTGCAGAGTCCGAAAGGCATGAAGAGGTATTTGTGCAGCCCAAACTTAGTTCGGAAAGCTGGCTTCCACTCGTCACCCTCTAGGACCCTTACTAGATGATATCCCCCATGCAGATCCAGTTTTGTGAAAGTGGTAGCAGTTTTCACTTGATTGATTACGGTAGAGATCAAGGGTAGAGGGTATCTATCCTTCACCAATATGCGGTTCAAGGCTCTGTAATTAATGCACGTCCTCAACTCCCCCCTTTCTGGGGACTAAAAAATAAAGGTGAGGAAGCAGGGGAACGTGACGGTCGTATGGACCCAATTGCCTACATGTCATCCAAATACTGCAGCAGTTGGGTATTCTTCTCGGTTAAAGCATATATCCGAATACATGGAATGTGGGACCCTGGTTGTAAATCTATTCGACAATCAAAAGGCCTGTAACGTGGAAGGGTGGTTGCTTTTACCTTATCAAAGACATCTGAATAGTCATTATAACGAGGAGGAATTGTTGGAATAGAAATACTAGATGCAATTACAGATTTCTTCCACCAGTTTTTTTTACAAAACGATTATTGCAAGACTAACTGCTGTGTGGACCAGTCTATATCAGGATTATGTTTTTGCAGCCATGGTATCCCTAAGATGGCTTTGAACCGAGGGGCATGTTTTAATTTGAATTGTACCTGTTCAAAATGTTCATCCTGCATTAGCACAGTTAACATCTGAGTGGTCTGTGCAACAAGACCAAATATCAGCTCACGGTTGTCTATAATTCGTTCTAATTCAGGGACTTCCGTAGCTTGAGTGGGGATTCCCAATTCTTTGGGTAAGGATATATCTAAGACGTTAACCGTAGCCCCACGATCTAAGAGCATTTCAGTATGTATTCTAGATGCACCATTACCCCACTGCAATTTGACGGGAACATAAAAATCCAGTTTCTGAACTTGTTTTAGCCAATGTTTTGGTGACTTCATGAACTGGACTACCGGATAGACTAGTCTGCAAAGCTATCTGGTTCTTTAGTTTCCCAAAAGATTTTTATCGGTCTCTCTTTCTTTATGCTGAGGTTTGAGACTACAATGTTTTAAGAAATGCCCTTTCTTTCCACAGTAAAGTTCTAACCTATAGTCTCTTCGGTGTTGTTGCTCTTCTTTGGTTAAGGGGCCTATAGGAGAGTAGGATCTGCCTCTTATGGTTACCCCCACTTTTTTCTGATGTTTCACTGTTTTTCGACTTTAGTCTGGCTGGGGCCCTGCTATCCAGGACCCCAGCCTAGCTGCTTCCTCTCTAAATTGATTCCATGTACCTTAAGTACACTCCAGATTGGATTCTGGGGTACCCTTATAAGTCCCTAGTATATGGTATACTATGTACCCAGGGCATAGGTACCCCAGAGGCCTACCAGGTGCTGAAGCATGTATTATGCCACCCCTGGGCAGCCTTCCAAAATGACACCACAGGACTGCTACAGCAGCCTGAGTGAGGTGGTGCATGCACCCCTTACAGAGATATAGGTTCACTATATCTCACCCTATCACTGCACATATAAACCTATCAGTCACCCTTATGGCAGGCCTTATCAATCCTGAAGGCAGGGTGCTTGGTTTTATGTGAGAGGGTGCCCATGCATGAGCAGAGCCCCTCTGCAGCCTTCGGAATCTCCTCTCCGGGGTTGTCTGTGGTGCAGCCTGACCATATACTCTCAAGTGCATTATATCGTAAACGGTAAATGCTAACTTTGGGATGGCTGCACGGAAACATGTTGTGTTTGGTGTCAAACACCTTGGAATCATACCCCCACACCAGTAACTGGTGTGGGAGTATGATCCCACCCTTCTAGAGGGAGAGACATGGCAGCACCGGTAT
The DNA here is from genome assembly GCA_963921515.1 of Calotriton arnoldi. NCBI lineage: Eukaryota > Metazoa > Chordata > Amphibia > Caudata > Salamandridae > Calotriton > Calotriton arnoldi. The sequence continues at coordinate 170,453 of CAWUFW010006065.1, forward strand.
ACCCGGTACCAACTAAACAGAGCCCTGGCATCACAAAATGGATGCTGCAGTCACAGACACGAGTCTGGCCTCCTGCTGCTGACCGAAACTCCGGCAGGGGAGGCCTGGACAATAGGTTTCCTGTCACAGGGAGGTGTTACCACCTCCCAGGCAGGCCTTAGTGGATTGGGGCTGGGTGGGTGCACTCCAAGAGTGCTTTGAAATCCTGCACTGGGGGCACATTTGGTGTCCTCGTGCATACCCCAGTTCAAACCGGTTGCAGGGGCTGCCAGCCCCTGCTCTGGTGCGAAACTGGACCAAGGAAATGGGTGTAGCCACCCCTCTTTCCAAATCCTCCCATAGGTGGGTCCCCAGAGTTAGTCCAACCCCTTTCTTAGGTATAAGTAAGGAACCCCTGGCAACAGGACTTTAGATATCCCTGGACGAAACTCTGCAACTGAATCCTGGAACTTCGACGCTCTACTAAAGACTAGAGGACTGAAGAAATCTCCCTTGGGGTCAAGGAGTGACTCCCCTGCTTGGCAGGCACCAATGAAGCAATTGCCGGTCTGCATCTCCGAAGCTCCTGCCGGACTCCGAAGTACTTGCAGCCCAGGAAGAGAATTTCCAGACTTCTCAGAGGCCGACCCGAGTCCCCAGCAAAGCTGAGACCCGCAGCCCTCACGAGTGACATGGAACCGGAACTCCTGGACACTGTGCACATTTGCTAGTGCATCAACTTCTCGACGTTTCTTGAAGTCCTGCTTTGGGTTACTTGTAGCCCAGGCCCCAAGCACCATTTGCACTAAAGATTGTGAGCCTACACTCCACGAGTGTTCCGTGGGCCCACTTCTTGCATTTCCGCTTGAGGCTCCTTCGCGATCCCTGGTCCGTCGACTGGTGGGTCCCTGTGAAGGCAACTCTGATTTTCTTTGGGCTTTCCTGGTTGCTCCAGACATACCCTGACTCTCCACTGCGTGGTGAGTCCCTCAGACCTTGCTGGTCTGCACCAAAGCATCTTTCTCCGTTCTGCATGGGTTGCTGTTGCCAAGGCTTGTTGTGTTCAATCCGGACACCAATGCTGCAGCACTTGACATCCTTCATGGGACAGCTCGAATCCAGCTCCTGGTTGTCGTTGACACCTCCGGGGCCTCGTGGCTGAAGAGTCAAGCTTCACCTCTTTCACCTGAAACACCCGACATCGGTGGGCATTCGACTATCGTGCCCCTGGTCACTGGCAAGTGACCCAGACTCTGTCCCCTCTGCTTTCAGGTTCTTCTCATCTCCGATCCAGGCTTGGATCTCTTCGGACACTTCGCATCTTCCCGGCAGCAGCACTTCTTCGCAGGCTGCCATTGAAATCGACGACGCGACCCGACACCATTTGACACCTATGCACCCGGCTTCCCTGGGTGAGGTAACTCGAGTACTCCAGTGCCCCCATGGGTGTTGACCCTAGAACTGTCTAAGTCCAAGAGGGTTTGGTCCTAGTCCATTTCTAAGTGTCCTTCAACTTTAAAATTCCAACCGCGACTTTCCCATAGACGTTAACGGAGTTCGCGGCTGTGTTCCCACACTGCACACGGTTCCCGCGGGTCCCCTGTGTCACTACCTTGGGTGGTTCCTTGGGGTCCCAGCGATTCTACAGGCTCTAGGCCTTGTGTCTACTCAAGTCGTGGTTCTTATACCACTTTCTTAATATATGGTTTGGTACGCCCCTAGGGCTAATCGTATATTGTGCTGATTTACTGTGCTATTTGACTTGTAACTTGTGTACTTTGACCTCTAGCCTCATAAAGAGACTATTGGGTAGTGTTTAGTAATAAATACATATATTTTATATATATATACCTGGTGTGGTTCTCTTTTCATTTGGTCATTCATGAGATTATAGACTGGTAAAACAAACAGCTTAACACTCCTTCAAGACTTAGCCTGAAGGCTGCTCTCCATAGCTACCACTAGGATAGCTTTCACTAAAGGTTGTCTTTAAACCTATCATCAATAAAGGTTGTTTGGACTGGTGCAAGGTGCCCACTAGAACTAGTGGACAGCATATGCCAGGCCAACTTCTCACAGGGCCTCTCAATCTCCCTACCTGCATTGGTTCAGAATCTGTGGCTAGTCTGATATTCTCTGTTCTTTTTCTCTAACTACTAAGATCTTGTTTTCCAATCGCCCTCTGTCCGATTTTCGTTCATTAAGTCTATGATCCAGTTTAACAACTAAATCTATTAACTCTTCACATGCCTCATGTGGATTCACCACTTGAGCCAATAAATCTTTTAAATCTTCTTTTAGCCCTCTGTATAATAAAGAACTTCTTTTACCTTCAGGCCAATCTGACTCTGCCACAAAGTGATTAAATGAGGTTATGAAGGTCAATAAATCCTTGGTCCCTTGCCTTAAATTCAAAAGTTTGGTGTCATCTGACTGCATAAACTTATGCTTGTCAAATAGCTTTTTCATTTCTGTCGTAAAGGCTGAAAAACTGTGTAATAGTGGATTGTTTCGTTCCACAAGAGGAAAAGACAATCATGCAGCCATTCCCCCAAGATAGGATAAGAAAAAGGCTACCTTTGACTGTTCGTTCAAAAAGAAAGCAGATCTGCACAGAAAGTGCAGCTTGCATTGATTAAGGAACAAGGTAAATTTTGAGGGTTCTCCTGTGAACCTCTCTGGAGGGCCAATGGAACCGCAGAGGGAGTAGTTACATAGATCATTGGATGGAAGCGCCATTTCCAGAAGCACCAGGAACTGGTGAAGGAGATGAGAAGGCAGATGGTTTACTAAAGAGTCTGGTTCCAAACCCCCATAATGCTTTCCCCCATGGCATTCTATCAACCTATATTTGCCCCTGAAGATGATCTACTCTCTGAGCTAAAGCCTGCGTCTCTCTCTGTTGATTTGCTATCATGTAAACTATATCAGCTAAAGTGACATCCAGGGACTCCATCTTGCCCAGGCAGGTAAATGATACATGGACTTTCTATTCTGTCAGACTAGTGTTTATCACTAACCTGAGTTCCTGTGGAGGCGGGACGAGTCCAGAAGCTAGTTCCTAGCTCCTCCCCAGTACCGGAGACCTAAGTGAAAATAAACTCAGCCAGGCCTGAGGCCGGGGTGGGGGAAAGGGGAATAGGATGTCAAGAGAGAGACAACAAGTGATTCTTCAGACACTGGAATTCTCTTCTGGACTGCTGAACCTTCCAGCTATCATGATCCTTCTGTAAGGAGAAGGGAGAGCACAACCTTATTACTAAGAAACTAGTCTGTATTATATCCACTATCAATTATCATTGTACAACTCTTCCACTACAGCTGATTTGATACTTGGTGGGGGTCCCCTTTCCCGTCTTTGATGTTCCTCTCTCTTGTGTATGCTACAATGGCATTTTGTATATTGAACAACAAAACAAATAGAGAACGATAAATGTATGTGTTCTTCTTGAGTCCTATCTAATGTGTGTATAATGGGTGCAAGTATTTATTACATACTGGGCCTTCAACTCTGTAAAAGATTTATTTTTTAAGGTGACAATACGTCTTGGCACTAACTCTATTCCTGGTGTTCAGGATTCTAATGTAGATACAATCTGTAATTATGTCTAATATGCAAGGAACAATGTACTTACACTTTGGACATACATAAAACCACCATAATACTTTCTTATGGTTGGCACAATTCCCCAATGGTAACAATAGAACGCTGAACCTAATACATGCACCTACACACACAATACCCTTTTGAATATCTTGAATGCTAACCACATTCACTGAACTATCTTATTTTGTAGCTCAAATAAGGTTTGACACAAGCGCGTATATTCAAATACTTTGTTTCTGTTCAGAACTCTTCTTTTACGTGTTTCTATGTTACTTTACAGTATTTCGAATACTGTATTTACACTCTTAGTAATTCTTTACATTATATAATACTTGCATAAATGTTCATTCCTAACAAATCTTTTGTTTTCCTTTTCAGAGGTACTAGCATGATTGATGACAACTTTTATGAGGAAAATGGAGAAGTTTGCGAAATAATGCACAATGTTCTGTTTTGTAGGGGAGTAGTGCTCAACGCTGTGATGAGTGTGTTCCTTTGAAGGTGAGTAGTGCTCAACTCTCTGCCGAGCGTATACCTTTGAAGGTGAGTAGTGTTCAGGGCTTCGCCAAATGATTGCCTTCGAAGGCGAATAGTGTTCAAAACTCTTCCATGAAAGATAACGATACACTCGACTCGCGTCAGAGATGCTACCTGTAAATTGCCCAAAAATACCTAACAACGATGACTACTAAGCCCAAAACTCTTCGCATGAGAGAACAATGCATGCTCGCAGTAGAGTAGCTACCCGATGAGGTATTCTAGTGAAGGTCGGTTCTTGAGAGGTTGCACGCGTCTTTTGGGTCTTCTTTTGCTTCTGCTCATCACAAGAATTTGTTAGGGAGAACAACTAGCATGGATGATTAGAACTCAGCGTCCATCTTGAGGTTTCTTTCGTGACACAGTGCACTCCAGCTCAGTGATTCAACATTTATGGTCTTTCTGTCTTGCCTGATCCTTACACTTTATAGAGAAAATGACATTGGATATTTTTGACTTGTTCTTTCTGTGAACGCTGACAATACCCCCTCGCAAAGACTGACCCTCCAGCCGAGACTTAGTTGGAAATTGTTTGTGAAAAGATCTCGGTAGTCTGGGAGCATGCACATCAGTAGCCAATTCCCAAAATCTTTCTTCGGGCCTACAACCCTTCCAGTCAATTAAATAATAGACCCTATCTTTCACTTTCTTGGAATCTTGAATTCTCTTCACTTCAAATTCTAAACCTCCTTCGATGTGTAATGGTTTCGGTCGGAGTTTCATTCTCAAGTTGGGTGGTGTTTTCTTTAATAAAGATACATGAAAAACTGGGTGAATCTTAACATTCTTTGGTAGTTTTAATCGAAAGGTTACTGGGTTTATGATTTGTTTCAATGGGATATGGGCCTACAAAACGAAGCTGGAACTTTCGGTTTCCCTTAAGTCTAAAACGTTTAGGTTCTCAGTAGCTGATTTGTGTACAGTTACTAAATGTTGAACAATGTCTTGAAATGCAGGGACTGTAATTTCCTTGGAACTTACTACTGAGTTGGGGTGTCTCCCATAATTTAGGAAAAGGGTGAATACCCTGTAGAAACATTCTTTACATTACTGTGTACAATGCTGCTGCCCAAAGGAGGTCTGGCCATTCACCTTCTTGATCTAAAATGATTAATCTCAGGTATTGTTCTAACTTTTAATTAGCTCTTTCTGCTTGCCCATCCATTTCTGGGTGATAACTAGTGGAAAACCTAATTTCAATCCCCATCCCTTCAGTAAAAGCCTTTCAAAAATGCTATAGAAATTGGGAATCTCTGTCTGAGATGATGATCTCAGGGATACCATGGGCTCGCACAATATTTTGACTAAACTGCTGGGCCAGTGGTTTTGCATTAGGGATAGATTTTAAGCCAATAAAATGACCCATTTTAGTAATAGTTCGTACGAATACTAAAATTGTATTGAATCCTTCACTAGAGGGTTAACCCACTATTACATCCATAGTTATAGTGTGCCATGGGTGTGGGGTTATAGGCAATGGTTGTAAGAATCCCCCAGGGTCATGCCTGTCAGATTTTGCCCGAGCACAAATCTAACAATTGGTATCATACTGATGGATGTCTTTATTCATGTTTGGCCACCAAAATTGACATTTAACTAAATCTTCACTTTTATCGATTCCTTTGTGCCCGGCTAACGGGCTGTGATGACATTCAAATAAGGCTTTTTCTTGGTGGGTAAGTATAGAGCTCCATTATGGTATGGTAAATGATTATGGCGTTTTCTTTGAGGGTTTTTTCTTTTACCTAGTCCTGCATTTCTTTCTGAATCATCATTTCTTTAATATTTCCCTCTATGGTTTCACCAGACGTGGCACCCACTATTCTGGAATCTGGAATGGTCTTTTGGATTCTATTAAATTCTTTCTAGTTTCGGCGCTGATCCGAGACAAGGTATCCGCTTTTCCATTCTAGCTACCTGCTCGGTAAGTAATTGCATAATTGTAATCTTCAAAATATAGAGAGCAGCGTAGTTGTCTAGGAGTCAACGTTCTTGCCAATTTTAAAAACTGCAAGTTTTTATTGTCTGTAAACACTGCGACTACATGCTTTGCTCCCATCAGATAGTGCCTCCATACCTTGAAGGCATCTTTAATTGCCAGTAATTCTTTTTCTGTGAATGTGCAATTTATCTCTGCTGGTGTTGGTTTTTGTGAACGATAGGCTACTGGGTGCAATTGTCCTGAGTCTTTGTGTCTCTGAGACACCACCCCTCCAATTGCTTGCTCTGAAGCATCTGTTTCAATGTAGAAGGATTCTGAAAGATCTGCATTGAGCAAAATAGGTGCTGATGTAAAAGGTTCCTACAGGGACTTGAAGGCCTCTTCCGCCTCTTTTGACCAATGATTGAGACTCCCTTTTTCAATAACCAAGTGAGGAGAATTATTTTCTGAAAGAATTCTTTAATAAATATTCAGTAAAAATGAGCGGATCCTATGTAGCTCAGAACCTCCTTGCCTGAGGTTGGAGATGTCAGTGAAACTATTTGAGAGAGAGAGAGACAGGGGAGTTTGTCCACCTTCCCTATACTGATTATTTCAGAACATAAAGAACGAACCCACTACCAACTCAATGTTAGGTGTTTTTAGTCTCTTAATCCTTCTGAAAAAAGGAACCCATAGGTTCTTTTAACAGAACACTCACTCACCAACCTAGTTGGTGACATGCTTCAGCATTGGGTTCCCAACCTGAGTGCCGAATGCCCCCAGGGTGTGCTTCAACGCCAGATTTACTGCAGAGCTGGTTTTTTGGAAGTGCGTGAAGTGCAAGTGATTTAAAATTGTCTTAAGGTCCACAACCTGATCTGGAGCTTTGTTTAATAGTGACCTTGGGCAATTTAAAAACAAGGGGGATATTTTTTAGACTTCAATGGTGCTTTTATATCCCTTGTTGTGTGGTCAACATGTTTCAGCCATTTACCATGTGTCCATAAGGGTCAATAAGGCTTTCGTCAGGACCAAAAAATGTGCGATGCACCCTAAGGCATGTGGTGCAAGGTTCTGTTGTTGAACAAGAATCGCCTCTTGCTACTTTACCTCTTGTGCGGTTTTTCCATACAGCATGGGGGCTCCGAGGGAAGGTGGACCCTATTGTCACACTTTCGTCAAGGCGTCTCACTCTCTCGCATCCCTCTGTCGTCTCATCGGGCCAGATTCGACATTCATGGTGGGTGTCTTGCCTGATCCTTACACTCTATAGAGCAAATGACATTGGATATGTTTGACTTGTTCTTTCTGTGAAACCTGACACATAGATTCTAACTTTGGGATTATGAATGTTCTTACTGTTTGCCATTGCACACATAACATAGACACTGCCAGACCAAACTGAAACCCAGCATTTAGAAACTCAAGGATTTTATTGGCTACATCACAATCCCAAAAGAAACCTTCTTTCTGCACCACTGTCAAAAGATTACAAGGGCTAGGCTAGAGTATGATTTCAAAATTGATGGTCACCTGGATTGTGGGATCAACAAAGCTATCTTTGGGAAACACCCTTTTGATTCTCGATTCAATCCCTCAGTATCCATGCCCTAACAGGAAATGGGATAGAACTGCCAGAGACAATTGAGGGCTCCTCAATGGATAAGGACTCAGTGGGATCACCAAATGAGTTTGAATTGACAGCTAAAGAATTAATGGGAACTAAGGGTGACAATTCCAGCATGGTACCACTAAGAGGGCAGTTGCCTTGTTCTCCCTGAGCTTCTGTAAAATTCTGGGTATCAGAGGAATTGAGGGGAAGGCATTAAGAAGGTATTTGGGCCATCTGAAAAACACTGCATCTATTTTCTATGGTCTCTGACAAGACATAATTGTGCAAAACTCAGAAAGCAGAGCATTTGCCTCTGATGCAAACAGATCAATCTCTGGCCGGCTAACCCTCCTCATTAACTTCTGGAATGCATGATCCGTCAATGATAAGGAAGACATTGGAGGAAGCACCCTACTTGGATAAGAGACTGCACTCAGCATTCGCCCTGAGAGACTACACTTGGCATTAAATGTGATTGTTGGCATATCTTATAGCTAACCTGTTGTCTGTTCTTATGTGTCCCCCATGAGGCAAAATTCAAAAGAGCTGGCTGAACAGTCTTTAATTCCCTTCAATTGCACAAGGCTTTGCCTTCCTGAGGTGACCACTGCCCTAGTACTGAACTCTGACCTAATACTGCACCCTAAAGCAATCTGCTGGCATCTGTAGTCACTAGTCTGGTTGGGAGGCTTTTGAAAGGAGTCCCCTTCAACAGAACCTCTTCCTTTAACCATGTCTAATGTCTGAGTCTACGGGAACTTCCTGCTAGTGATCTTGGGTCATGACTTTGGATTGAAAAGCTGGCCCAAACTCTCCATGAGCTTCCAAATATTTTCCTCTCAATGGCTGCTTCCCTAGTGCAAACAATTTTCTGTTCTCTGCCAGCTTCTTAATCGTGGCTTTTGGCTGGTTACCAAATAATTTTGCCCTGAAAATAGAATACTCATTTACAGCTTTTTATGAGATGAATTCGCTTTCCAATACCTCATCCACAATTGCCTGTCACTGCCTCCGACGACCCCGCTGCTTCTGCCTCTGCGCTAAGAGAGTCGTAGGATACATCAGGCAAAAAAGTAAACACGTTGCTCCGTAATTGCCAGTGTTGAAGTAACATCCGCCCCTGAAGTTCCACTAATACCTGAAAATCCTTAATCAAGAATTGAATAGTATAACTCAATTATGCTGCTGCCATGACAGACAAATTTGAAGGAGCCTATGCCCACCCTTTTATCCACAGGGTCAGATGGTGCAGCGTCTTCTGAAATTATACTGCCCTGGGTTTATAAGCAAGTCCACTTTAAGCAATGGGGGAAAGTAAGAGGCAAAGAATTTCTAACAATATTTATGGGAGAGAAACCATGAAAAGGATGCTTTTCCACCTTCTTTCAGTCTGAACCCAAGACCTCCATGATGGAGCTATGCACGCGCAAAGTTTCTGGTTCTTTCCTTTGATAATTGCAAAATACATTTTCAGATTCACCAAATATTGGGGATTCTGGGAAGGCCCAGACTAGTTCTAAGATATTGCATAACCTCCTTAAGCTCTTCCCCCTGGATAAACCTTCCTTTGATCTCCTCCTCTGCCATGCACTGATCATCAGAATCTGCAGAGTCTTTCTGAGTTTTCTTGGAGGAAGGAGGAGTCTCCCTTGCCTTGAAGGCAGCTGCACAGCCATCTCAATCCTGTGATGAATGTCAGCTAAAGTTGGGACTGCTTACCAATGTGGCTAAGCAACATCTCCTCCAATATGGGTGTGGCATTCAGCACATTGCGTTGAACTCAGCCCTTCCTGTTTAATTTGCATTGCCTAGCAATGCCCAGACCAGAATCGCGTGCCACAATAGCGGTGTTAGCACTCAAAGATGGTTTGGAACTGAATCGAGGACGTGTAGCACAAGTTATGGCTGAAGGTGCCCTGGCTTTGGTACTGCAAAAGCGCTTAAAACATGCCCATAATTACTTGAATGGGTCTGCTAAAGAAGGACCATTTCTTAGCTCACTACATTATGGAGTCGCTACAGAGGACCCTCTTTTTTTGCTTTACAAGTGCTTAATTTGAGCCGGTGGTTTCCAGTGCTCAGCACCTGCACTTCATAGACAACACCGGCGCTTGTGACAGTCTGCCACAATGTGGCACCGTCTCATTCATTTAGAGATGACAACAACAGTTCATTATTAATTCAAAATGTATTAAAAGTGACAATTACCTGCCACCCAAGCCATTCTTATAGCTTTGGGGTCCTGAAATTGTCTGAATTGTCCCACTTGCAAGGTGTGATGGTCAGTAGTTGTGTTGTTACTATTACTGGCAGTGCTGGCAGGGGCATTGTGTGGTGCAAGCTGGAGTGGCCTCCTGACGAGAGCCCTGGCCCTTATGTTTTTTACAAATTAAGCACTGATTTACAAACAAATATTACATAGACCACTACTTACCTGAGATTCGTGTCCATACCTGATACAGAAGCAAAAAAACAAGATGGGAGGTTAGTGTACTTCCTTTTTAGGTCTCGCCTAGGCAGCGCTTGCACTGTCTCTTCGAGACAAGCTGTATTCAGGTATGGACTTGAAGCTCCGCCCACTCTCTGTCCATATTTTTCATTGGCTTGTGTCATTGTCCTTTGTAAATGTTGGCTTCTGATTTGTTAATAGGCTTATTATTCCCTCCGTAGCACCTTCCCTTTACTCTGCTGTTACCTCGCATGAGGACTGGCCCTCTAACGTGTCCTTTCTCTGGAGCTTTCATTAGCAGTTTGGAGAACTATTTACTTAATTAATGTACACAGCACTCAGGAGGCCAGCTTCAGCAATGGTGTCCACTTCCTCCCCGCAGACTTGGCATTTACAATTCTTGGTTTCCTACTCATCAGACGCGCTCCAAGGGTGTCTGTTCCTGTGCACTTTCTCCGTCCCCTGCTATGTTTACTTTGTGGTTGGCTTGTTTAGTTTGAATTGCTCCAGCACGATTCTCCGCACCATTTGTTTCAGATTGGACACTGTTTCAATTGATTTGTTAGGAGTTTAATTTGATTGGCTTGTTTTTTGTAGAGCCGACCCCGAGACTCGAACCAGGTTCCCCAGGCACAAAGTCGGCAGCTTTGTAGGCTACGCCACATCAGTCGAAAGCAAACTTGTTTTTTTAAGTAAATGCAGTTTTCTGAGCCATTGACGTGCTGGTAGTCTGCACCACTGTCCTTTCCACTGCGGCTGTCGCTGGGCTCCTGAATTACATTTCTGGAGATGCCTAAGCGGCAGCCCTTGATGGTCACAATTCATACAGGGCCCCGAAAACAATCAGACATGTGAGTTATGTGATCCGGGGAGAGGGCTACAACGTCACTGCTGAGTGCCCTCTACATGCCTGGTCGAGAAATGGGCTGCGTACGAGGGAAGCAGCTGCTTGATGGCCGTCCACGTTGTGGAAAATGTCACTAGTCACGCACTCACCGCAGCCTCTTCTGCAGTATGCGGTAACAGTTGATCCAGCGCTAACAATAAAAATTCTTCTCCTATATGCTTCGGTCATCCAGGTGCAACTATTCCTCCGACACATAAACTATATCCATATGACGGTGGGGCCCATAACACCGCATATACATTCACTTACTCATTTATTCCCTGGATTACCTCCGTCCTTAACCTAGGAGAAAACGATTCGCTGGAAGGAGACGGGATACCTCTTTTTAACACGACATAATGTTTCTCATTGCTTTTAAGGTATTCCGCTCATTGGTCGATGGACCAACTAGTAGGAATCAGTTGATGGTGATTAAGACCAGCTCAATCACAATAAACTTTTTAACATTTTTTACCTTAATTATTGAGCTAAAGAATCACTGAGTCATTTGTTTAAAGAATAATAAAGTTTATATAAAGTTTCAAAGCAAGAAATAAGTTTAAGCTTATTATTCAGATTATTACATTTATCATCATTATAAGAATAAATTGAAATTGCAATGCATACCTATTAGACGGAAAAATAAGGTTATCATAGCAAGAACTCCAAAAGATCAATCTATCTGTCTTGGAAACTCTAATAGTTCTAAATGAAAAATCTATCAGGAATAAAAAGGTTTTCCAAAAGCAGCATCTTATACTCAACTAGAAATATAAAATAGTAGCAGCAGCATCAGCTCGTCAGCATCAGCAACCGCAACTTCACCCATCTGCAGCATCCACTCTCTCCAGCATCTAACTCTCCAGCATCTAACCCCTCCCACCAAGAGTAGGTCTTCTTATACCCTAATTCTAGCTTACTGAATAAAAAGTTGCATCTTCATGGCGTGATTCTCTCTCATTGGTTCACTCAAGTCCATATACATTTTTAATCAAACTTCCTTGTCTTAACCAGTTCTTTGTGGAATGTCCATGCTTGCATCGTTTCCCACAGTTCATGACATTGCTCATCAGTTTCGATCAGTGCAATTTGTATCTTTTTCTGCTACTTTTTAGATTCAACAGTTCCGTCCATTTATTCAGTTTGACTTCTCACGCTTCTTGCTGATCATCTTGGCACACATTTGCTCAGAAAGGTCACAATAGCCTTGACCATACTTCCGTCTTATGCTCTCAGCACGAACACGTGGTCATCCTTTTCCACAGCCTTTCTCCTCTACCACACGGTTTCTTGCTCATGCGTACTCTAGCAAATGGCGGCCATTTTATATCGCTGCTCAACAGGCCTAAGCGCACTATTTTCAAAGATAAACAAAATATTGTTAAAATAAAGAATATAAACCCTTTCGTTTCCCTCCCGTCTTTCTACGTACCCCAATTAGGTATTACCTAGCAAAAATCAACATATAAAGCCGTCCCTTACTTACCATCGCTTTATTTTGCAACCACACGTTTTATTTAAAAAGCACAAATCATGCGTTTATTATTTTATTTGTACGCAAATATTACGTTATGTTAGACACGTACACAATTATAAGTTGATTAATTTGCACACAAAATAGCGTGTTACCTTTAACCCTTTACATGTAACATACATTGTTGGTTATTTACTTAAACGAACATGTTTATTAATTATTTTACGAAAATTATTAGGAGGTTAACATTTTTTCATTTACCCTGCTCCATCAACTCCCCCTTTGGTGATTTTTAATATCACCACAAAACCCAAGTTATACAATTTTCTCAGACAGCATATATCTTTTATCCGTTTGCTTTTGTTAGTTTACACAACTGTATCCCTTTCAACTTGTCTCTTCGTTTTCTTGTACATGTTCTCTTTTATTTCTTCTAACTCTATTTCACCCATTTCTCTCTCTCTCTCCTTGTTTATCATGTTTTCTTTTTCTATTTTATTCTGTCTTCTTCTTCTCTTTATACATGTAATTACAAGCTTCAGCACTAAAATTATTATTATTATCATGGTTGCTATTATTATAACTTTCCCTATTATTAATCCACTCATTCTTGTTAACCAATTTATTACTGAAGAAAACCCTTTACCAAGTTTTCCCAATGCACTTTCAACCTCCAGTGGAACAAGTTCTTTGTGCAAACTAGTAATATTTGTTATATACTTTTGTATATTTTCACTTTTATCTGGAATGTAAGTGCAACAATGTTGGACTTTCAGCATTCCACAGACTCCACCCTCTTTTGCCAAAAGAATGTCAAGGGCAAGTCGATTTTGCATCACCATAGCTCTCATGGCAACCATCTCGGTATTTACCATCAAGAACCCTCCAGCAGTATCTGTAGATAAACGATATACCACTGTGGATAATTTCCGAATTCTAAATGCATTCAAAGATATTCCCACTGCTGGTATCAATGCACCAAAAATATCACCTACTATTTCTGAAAAACATTCCCTTTTTCTACGTGTAAAGGTATTTATCATTTTGTGTGTTCCTTTTTCTTTTCTATCCATATGAAAAATCTTTGGAACGACCAGGCCTAAATAACATGACCCATACCAATGGTCCGGCAACCTGTAATAAGCCCTATTTCCGCAAACATAATAGATCCCTGGAAATATTGGATCTTTTCCCCCTTTGAATCCCCATCCGCCTAAAATTTGATAATTGTCATGGCAAATACTGGAACCCACAAAATAATTGTCATATCTTGTCTTATTTCTTCTAATGCACAACCTTCCCTGTTGGGGCCAATCCAGAGTCATAGCTGCATTTGTCTTTTTCTTGTCATGATTGTCTTCCTCAAACGCCCAAAGAGGTGTTTTTGTCTCTTCTATCACTTTTCTTTGAAATTTCACTCTTCTCTCTTCAACCATCTCTAAAAATACCTTTTCTTCCTTCTTTAATTCACAGGTAAGGTTGTATTTAACTATATTATCTAATGTTAAAATCTTATCTTCTAAAAAATATTCACCAAACGTTTTCCCTCTTTTTATTTTGTTTAGCTCGGGAACTACAGAAACTTTCGCAAAAATCTTATCTATGTCAGTGTAATAATATTCTAATCTACCTGTTTTATAAAATAAACTTGCTAAAACACTACATGTTATTCCATACGTCAAAGGAAGGTGATGATAAGTCACACCCTCTGCTACAGATGCAGGCAATTGCATACAAACATAGCAATCTCTTACATCCATTGTTTCTACATACTCATATAATAATTTAGTAAAAACATTCTTAGAAAAATCTGTTATTGATTTGTCCTTATGTAATTCTGCACTACTTTTTAATATAACTGGTTCTTGAGTGTTAGCTCCTTTTTCTTTCTCTGTTTTATTAGATGTTTCTACTACAGCTAAACTAATTGGAATAGTGATTGCTAAAACCACCCATACTGTCATTAATAATCCTGTACAAAAGCAGCACATCTTACACCTTCTACTTAAAAACTCACATTTACATTTTCTATCTCTAGTATCCTCCATTTTGTTTTATAACCTTATTTATTTATTTTCCAGAAAACTGTGTCACTACACCTCAGAAATGACTTATTTGCCACTCTGCACTCCAATGTTTTTGTCTTTGCTTGGTACTTTCTTTTAATTCTTTTCAGAATTCTTTCTTTGTCAAATCCGGTAGAAATTCGTCAGATCCAGTGTTTTGTCAAGTCCGGTAGAAATTGTTTAAATTTCTTCAAGTTTGTTGCACCTCACCTTCACCCATTAGGTTTCTGCGTTCTGGGTTCTCGTGAGTGTTCTTTTCTTCTTTGATATCAGTCAAAGCAAGATACAACCATTCAGGCGATCTATACTTCGGATTTACCTTCTTTACTCTTTTCGTTTTCTGCAAGTGTTTTCCACCTTGTTTTTCTTGCTCTTTCTGACTTGTTATTTCATTCACTTGTTCAGCACTTTTTCCATCTAACCTTATGATTCTGTATCTTAATTTTCTTACTTCGTTGGGCCAATTGTCTCCTTTTCTTGGCCTTTTTGCCTCACTTCCTTTTTCCTCTCTTTCTGTTTTCCAATTCCTTTTTCTTGACTCTAGATTTTGGTTTCTTTCTTCTCCACTTTCTTCAGACTCTGTTTCAGTTTTTTCGTTATTGCCTCTTATTTTGAAACTTATAATTTCATTTTCTTCCTCTATTTGTGGTTCTTTTCTTATCTTCCTTCGTTGTATTGTATTGTATTGTATATAAAATTTATAGAGCGCACTGCAACCCCACGGGTATCCTGGCGTATTTCTGTCCCTCCTCGAGGTTCTTCCCAATTTGTGTCAGTCTCTCTATCTGCTTCTAAATTTCCCTGTTCTTTTGTTTGACTATCTGTCCCTATTGCTCCTCGGGGATCTTCCGATTTTTCTAACTTTCTGTTTGAAACTCTCCCTTCTTCATCTATTAATATTATCTCCGAAGGATTTTTACCACAACTGGTACTTGGTTGCTCACTGTTACTATCTTCTGGCACAGTTTCTTCTCTTATGCTTTCAAATTTCCAATTTCTTTTCAGAATTTCTTCACAATCCGAATGATCTGTATCAGATTCTGAACTGGTATCTGATATTTCCAGATGTCGACTCACATGTCGATCTTCAAGTTCTGGAACTTTAGCTATTTCCTCTACTTGTTCTGTCGTTGCACTTGTAGTTGGGTCATCCAGATGTCGACTTACAGGTCGATCTTCAGGTTCTGGCACCCTGTTTGTTTCTTCTTCTGCTTCTGATGCTGAACTCTTATCCAATACTTCCAGATGTCGACTCACATGTCGATCTTCAGGTTCTGGAACTCTGATGGTGTGACTGGCATGCACCCAGTGTTTCACTCCTGCACACTTGACTGCAGTGGTTGTCACCAGGATCACTTGTCGTGGTTCGTCCCAGCGAGGAACCAAACAGTTTCTTCTCCTGTGGACTTTTATGCGGACCCAATCTCCTGGATTCAAGTCGTGAGCTGGTTTTCTTTCAAGAGTGGTCGCATCCGGTCCAACCTGATGAAACACAGAACGCACCACATCAGCCAATCCTTTGCAATAATCCAGCACTAGATCATCAGTTATAGTCAGTAGTTTGTTGACAGGTACTTGTGCTTGTCTCATTGCTCGTCCCATAATTATCTCATGGGGACTGAGTCCAGTTTTCCTTTCCGGAATACTTCTGATTGTCATTAAAACTAATGGCAAGGCATCTGGCCATTTGAGTCCTGTAGCTTGACACATTTTTCCTAATCTGTTCTTAATTGTTCCATTCACTTGCTCTACTATTCCAGAAGCCTCTGGTCTGTATGCACAATGCAGTTTCTGTTTAATACTCAGTGCTTCACAAATCAGTTTAACTAATTCATTTTGGAAATGTGTTCCTCTATCTGTTTCAATCGTGACTGGAAAACCATACCTCGGAATGAATTCTCGCAGCATAAGCATGCTACCGTGATTCCATCATTCCTTCTGGTTGGGTATGCTTCCACCCAACGGGAAAACAAACAGACGACCACTAGGACATACCTTAGTCTGTTGCTCGGGGGCATTTCAATAAAATCCATTTGCATTCTAGTGAACGGACCTCCTTCTCGTCCTATTGTTCCTAGACTCACTACTGTCTTCCTTCCTGGATTTAACTGTTGACAAATAAGACATCTTTGACAAAGACTCTCAGCTATGGCTCTGAATTTTGGATTATAACATGTTTGTCTAAAAAGTCTGATCATTGAATCTCTCCCAATATGTGCTTGTCCATGGTACATCCGTGCCATGTCAGAAATCATGCTATCAGGCATAACTGGTCTTTCATCTCTGTAAACCCAAACATCATTTTCCTCATGTTTTCTACATCCTGCTTTTATCCATGTATCTTTTTTCCTCATCATCTGCTGCTTCCTGTAACTGTCTCACCTCATCCCATGTCTCAACAGGGTTAGTAAAAAGCAAAGGACAAGAAATATGCTCTCTTTCTCGGCTTTTGTTTAAAGAAACCACATTCTTTGCACAGTACTGTGCAATCTCGTCAGCATATTTATTACCGACAGTTATGTAGTCTTCCCCATTTTTATGTGCATTGCACTTCACAACAGCAATCTGTTTAGGCAGCTGTATCGCCTCAAGCAACTTTTTCACAAAATCTCCATTTCTAATTGGCGTTCCTGCAGACGTCAAGAAACCTCTTTGTGACCAAATCTGACCAAAATCATGCACCACCCCAAAGCCGTACTGGCTATCTGTCACAATCGTAACCCGTACATTTCTTCCCAACTTACATGCTTGAATCAGAGCTACTAGTTCTGCGACTTGAGCAGACCGTA
This sequence comes from Calotriton arnoldi, assembly GCA_963921515.1. Lineage (NCBI taxonomy): Eukaryota > Metazoa > Chordata > Amphibia > Caudata > Salamandridae > Calotriton > Calotriton arnoldi. The sequence continues at coordinate 187,776 of CAWUFW010006065.1, forward strand.
TCCCTTTCAGACAAGATGCTTCCATTACAGTTGCTACTGTGCAAACTGCATATGCTGCACTTAGAACTCCATCATTCGTTCTCAAACATGATCCATCCACAAACAGAATATAATCTGATTCCTTTAAGGGCTCATCACGTATGTCTGATCTCGGTTTTGTACAATATTCAAGCACATTCAGGCAATCGTGATCTACTTCATCCATTTCAATCACACTCTCTTCATCTGGCAATGATGTTGAAGGATTCACATTCATACATCTGTCAATGGTCACATTATCTGCACTCAAAATTACTTTTTCATACCTAGTCAGCCGACTATGTGTCATGTATTGTGTTTTCGTTCTTGTCAAGAGAATTTCCACAGAATGGGGAACATATACTCTCAGTGGATATCCCATCACTATGCCTTCACTCTGTTCCAGACTCACACAAGTAGCAGCAACTGCTCTCAAACATCCAGGCAACGCTTTCGCTACAGGGTCTAAAACAGCTGAAAAATATGCAATGGGTCTTTTCATAGTTCCATGTCTCTGTACCAAGACTGAAAATGCACATCCATCTCTTTCACTGCAATACAACTCAAAATCTTTCTCATAGTCAGGCATTCCCAATGCTGGAGCCTCACATAATTTCCTTTTCAGCTCTCTGAATGCTTTCATTTCCTCATCATTCATTTCAAAAGGATCTTTAACATCCTTCTTTGTCAGTTTTTGCAACGGTTTAGCAATCAGCGAAAAACCGCTTATCCATTGTCGACAATATCCAACCATTCCCAGAAACATTCTTACCTCTCTTTGCGTCATTGGAGCTCTCATTCCTTGAATCATTTTTATTCTTTCAGTCGTTACCTTTCGCACTCCTTTCTCAATTTTATGCCCTAAATACTGGACTTCTTGTTGACAAAACTGCAATTTTGTTGGGGACACTTTATGTCCTCTTTTTGCTAAATGATTCAGTAAAGCAATTTTATCATTGACACATGCTTCTTTCGTTTTTGATGCCACCAGTAGGTCATCAATATACTGAACCATCACTGACTTTTCTGGCATTTTTAAATCTTCCAAGGATTTCTTTAGAATCTGATTAAAGATTGAGGGGCTTTCTGTGTACCCTTGAGGAATTCGGCACCATGCCAAAATACGCTCTCCAAACCTAAACGCAAATAATGGCTGGATATCTGGATGCAATGGAATAGAGAAAAATGCATGACATAAATCAATTACTGTGTACCATTCTGCTTCACGTGGAATCTGGTATAGAATCACAGCAGGGTTCGGTACTATTGGGCAACAAGGCACTACAATTTTGTTTACCTTCCTCAAATCCTGTACAATTCTATATGTTCCGTTTGGCTTTTTCAGTCCCATTATTGGCGAATTACAAGGACTGCTCATGATTTCTTTTAGAATCCCTTGTTCAACCATTTTATTTATTACTGGCGTTATTCCTTCAATTATTTCTGGTGTCAATTTATACTGGGGCGTATTTGGGTAACTCGTTCCTTCTTTTACTGTTATTTTAACGGGATCTACTTCTTTCATTAATCCTATATCTTCTCCTGTAAAGTCCCACACTTCTTCTTTCACTGTCTTTTTCAATTCAATTGGGATTTTCTCTGCATCAAATACAGGAAACAAATCATTTACTTCTGGTTCTAAATTCACCATTGTCATTTTATACAGCACATCTTCATCTGGGGTCTGAAATGCAATTCCATCTGGAGTACAACAGATAGTGCAATTCATCTTGCACAATAGATCGCGTCCTAATAGGTTCACGGGACTACAATCGCATACCACAAATCGGTGCATTTCACTAAATGCACCAATCTTTACCTCCACTAATTTAGTAAGAGGCGTCTTAATTTGCTGATTTGAAACTCCAACTACTTGGATATGTTCACCTGAGAGAGGAAGGTTTGGAATTTCCACTGACCTAACAGTAGAACGGGTAGCTCCAGTGTCCACAAGGAATGTTACATTTGCACCATTCACTTCTCCATCCACAAATGGACCAGACTGATCTACCTCTAGAGTTGCGCCAAGCACGCACTCTTCCCCTCTCCTAGGCACCGTCAGAAACTTTCATCCGTTTCATCCTCATCCTGTCGTAACCAATATTGAGAAATGGCAGCTGCACGCGGCAACTGTGTTACCTGTTCTCCTCCGTAGAATCCTGTTTCTGCACTGTATTTCTGTTGGTTAACACTCTTGGGAAGTGGTGGTTGTGGCACCTGACTCTGTTGAGTAACTACCTCACTCTGCACCTGTGAATTTAATGATTGATTTTCCACATTAAGTTTTGGAGGAAATTTACACTTGTTTCTCCAATGCCCTAGCTTTCCGCAGTTGTGGCATGGCCACTTTTTCTTTGCCTCATCTATACTCATTTGTCCTTTTCCTTTACCTATATTTGGTCGAGATCTAGCTTGTCCTGCTTCATTACCGGTATTACTCAATTGAGCTTCTTGCTTCTCTGCAACTTTCACCTGTGCCCACATGGCTTTCTCTTTCAATTTACGCTGTCTACTCTCAATATCATCACTGCAATACTTAGCATATCTCAAAACCTCGTCAACTGTGCTATTCTGCCAACAAATCATATGCTGTTTAATCATCTCACTTATCTCTGGTTTCAAACCATAAACAAATCTATATACAAAATGACTCATATCCTTCTCATTTAGTGTCTCATAACCACTATACTGTTTGAAAACTAACAACAGCCTCTCATAATAAGCATGCACTGATTCTTTACTTTCCTGCGTTGTTCTGTCTATTTTTACCCAATCTGTTTCTTTAGGTGGAATCTTATTCTTCAAAAAGGTAATTACTTGGTCATACTTCCTCATCACTTCTGGTCCTGACGCTCCTGTTTTAGCATCCCTTGGATATTCTACAGTTGGCCAATCAATAGTAATCTTACATTCTGTCCACAAATCAGCTGGCACTACTATATCAAACAATCCATCCAAGTCTATCCACAACACCTTTGAAACTTTCACAAATCTCTCCACTTGTCTGTACCATTCTACTGGCTTTTCTCTCAACTTTGGGAAATCATTTGTAAATGACAGTATATCCTGTCTAGTCCATGGAACATGCACATAACTACCACCTGGAGTTTCTCTCATCGGGTACTCCCTTACAACTGGTTCCTTATCTGTCACTGCAAAAGCCAAAGATGCTTTATCTGTTGTTTTCTCGTTCTTTTTCGTCCATCTATTTCTCCATCTATCCACATCACCCCATTTTCTCAGTAAAACAATTAACTCTTTTATTTGGGTTAATCTTCCTGATGTGTTCAAATTCTCTATATCTTTCTCACAAAAATCTACTCTGTATGGTTTCTGCAACGTTCTCACTTTTGCAAATTCTACTCCTAGTTCACTTGCTGTTTCTTCCAATTTGTCATGTAAATTTCTAGCTCTCCATGTAAGACTTTTGCACAAAAACATAATCTCATCATCCTGATAATTTTTTAATTTTTCTGTACCAATCGTTCCCAAAATCAATTCTTCCATGTCTATTTTTAACCTAATTACATCTAATGGTTTTACTTCTGTTTCTTTTGTTTTTAGCGTTTTCATCCATTCATTTAACTCATCTGGAGTCGGACCTACAGGCGTACTATTTAATTCTATCCAATTGCTACTTCTTTCTGGTGTCCCTGATGCAGACTCCGTTACCATAGGTATTCTCCTGAACTCATTCTCGTTTATCGTCAAATTAGTAGGTGGGCTTGGTCTATAGGTACTAGCCAAATGGTGTGCACCTTCATTATTCAGTTCCATCCCTTCTCTTTTTCTTTGCAAATGTGAATTCATGGGAATCACTAAAGAACGTTCATCAATTTTCTGATTCTCAAAAATTGGCATTACTGGACCTATCGTCACTGGTACAGTTACAGCTTCCATATTCTTTGTCAATTCTCTTATTTTCTCAGTCAATTGTCTTGTGGTTTTTGCTAATTCAGTTGCATTGTCACTTTCTATCTCTTCATTTTGTGAAGTTTTTAATTGATCTTGTGACCTATTTATCTCATCTCTTTGTTCGGGATTTTTATTCCTCCCAGTTTCCATTGGCGGTGCATTAGGTGTCACCACCGCAGAAGTCTGTTGGTATGGAGGTGGGTTTCTGTTTAAAATATCTTCCAGCAATTCGTCATCCGTTTCACTACCACCATACACATACTTTTCTATAACTACATGTTTCTTTTTCTCTGTACACTTTCTCTTTGCTTCTTCCTCAACTGTAAAAGCTGGAAACAAACCTCCTGTCATATTAGCACATCTCCAATGCTTTATTCTATCCTCATGATTTACTCCCCATAACCTTCCAGGCACAAACTCATGATTCTTTAATCCTCTGAATCTCTCTCGTTCATACATCTCATCTTCCCATTCCGTTAAAGCTTCAAACTGTGTCGGTCTAGGTCTAGGTTCTAACATTGCCATCTTTTCTCTCAAATTCCGTAGCACAGCTACATTAAATGAACCATTCTCAGGAAAAGCCAATGCTCCATCATTCTTGGTATATTTTGTCCAATTTTCTAACCATATGCATGTATGATATCCATACTTCAGCATCATATGCGAAGCTGGTGATTTCGGTGGAGGAATTATTTGTCCCTCTCTAGTCACTACCTTTTTGTCTTTCTTAAAGAAGTTCTTAACTTTCGTCATCCATGACGTTTTCTCTCTACCATACTCATAATACGACATGATTCACAATCGCTTTTTCTCCTCAAACGATCTGCAATTCAACACTGTTCTCTATGCGTTATTCGGACCAATACTAGCGCGACTCACACTAACACTCCAATCACAAACTTGCACGTCACTAGGCTATTCAACCAATCCTAGCGCGACTCACACCAAAGCTCCAATCAGAGCGATTTCTGTCTACAGCGCACTGTCCAATCCCAGTGCGGCTTTTGTCTACGTCAGCTCTGCTCTTGACTCTGTATGACTAGCGCACTGTCCAATCCCAGCGCGGCTTTTGTCTACGTCAGTTCTGCTCTTGACCCCTCCTTTACAAAATTTATCGGCAATTTCTTTTTCAACAATTCTTTGTTAGTTACAACATTAAAAACACATTTCCATTGTCTGATTCACTAAACAAAAGAGATAGCTTTGTCCATTTACACAAGAACTCTGTATTTTCCAGTAGGCAGCGCTTACCTCTACCCTACCACAGAATTTTCAGTTTCGCCGATAAAGTAGCACTTCCCTCTACCTTACCCTTCTTTCAAGCAAGCGATAAACCCGTTTCTCTGGGGATAAAACACATGTGGAGACTATACTGCTCCTGAGAATTAAGGCCAGAGTTTCACAAGAAAACCGATCACTATTTCACTTATACACCTTTTATACGGAAAATGTCCCTATCATAACACAACCTGTGTTATCACCAATATGAACTCAAACAATGCACCATTCCATGTGACTTCTCTTGCCACACGTGTTCCACTTCCTACTTCCCGGAAGCGTGAAAACTTACATATAACATAACGCGACTCAACATAAAGTGTTAGACATGAACTTATCCATAATCTATAATCAATAATCACCAAACTAATCTATAGTAACCATAACTCTGCTACCAAGAAATCTGATCCAGCGCTAACAATAAAAATTCTTCTCCTATATGCTTCGGTCATCCAGGTGCAACTATTCCTCCGACACATAAACTATATCCATATGACGGTGGGGCCCATAACACTGCATATACATTCACTTACTCATTTATTCCCTGGATTACCTCCGTCCTTAACCTAGGAGAAAATGATTCGCTGGAAGGAGACGGGATACCTCTTTTAACACGACATAATGTTTCTCATTGCTTTTAAGGTATTCCGCTCATTGGTCGATGGACCAACTAGTAGGAATCAGTTGATGGTGATTAAGACCAGCTCAATCACAATAAACCTTTTAACATTTTTTACCTTAATTATTGAGCTAAAGAATCACTGAGTCATTTGTTTAAAGAATAATAAAGTTTATATAAAGTTTCGAAGCAAGAAATAAGTTTAAGCTTATTATTCAGATTATTACATTTATCATCATTATAAGAATAAATTGAAATTGCAATGCATACCTATTAGACGGAAAAATAAGGTTATCATAGCAAGAACTCCAAAAGATCAATCTATCTGTCTTGGAAACTCTAATAGTTCTAAATGAAAAATCTATCAGGAATAAAAAGGTTTTCCAAAAGCAGCATCTTATACTCAACTAGAAATATAAAATAGTAGCAGCAGCATCAGCTCGTCAGCATCAGCAATCGCAACTTCACCCATCTGCAGGATCCACTCTCTCCAGCATCTAACTCTCCAGCATCTAACCCCTCCCACCAAGAGTAGGTCTTCTTATACCCTAATTCTAGCTTACTGAATAAAAAGTTGCATCTTCATGGCGTGATTCTCTCTCATTGGTTCACTCAAGTCCATATACATTTTTAATCAAACTTCCTTGTCTTAACCAGTTCTTTGTGGAATGTCCATGCTTGCATCGTTTCCCACAGTTCATGACATTGCTCATCAGTTTCGATCAGTCCAATTTGTATCTTTTTCTGCTACTTTTTAGATTCAACAGTTCCGTCCATTTATTCAGTTTGACTTCTCACGCTTCTTGCTGATCATCTTGGCACACATTTGCTCAGAAAGGTCACAATAGCCTTGACCATACTTCCGTCTTATGCTCTCAGCACGAACACTGGTCATCCTTTTCCACAGCCTTTCTCCTCTACCACACGGTTTCTTGCTCATGCGTACTCTAGCAAATGGCGGCCATTTTATATCGCTGCTCAACAGGCCTAAGCGCACTATTTTCAAAGATAAACAAAATATTGTTAAAATAAAGAATATAAACCCTTTCGTTTCCCTCCCGTCTTTCTACGTACCCCAATTAGGTATTACCTAGCAAAAAGCAACATATAAAGCCGTCCCTTACTTACCATCGCTTTATTTTGCAACCACACATTTTATTTAAAAAGCTCAAATCATGCGTTTATTATTTTATTAGTACGCAAATATTACGTTATGTTAGACACGTACACAATTATAAGTTGATTAATTTGCACACAAAATAGCGTGTTACCTTTAACCCTTTACATGTAACATACATTGTTGGTTATTTACTTAAACGAACATGTTTATTAATTATTTTACGAAAATTATTAGGAGGTTAAAAATTTTTCATTTACCCTGCTCCATCACAGTACACAAGCGCCCCGCTGCCCCCACCCCCCTGCTTATACAGTGTGCATGCCAAGCCCTCCGTGATGTCCTAAATCTGATTTCATAAAGCAATCATCCACATTTACATTAAATGACGTTAGAAGCATCAGGTGCGTGCAAACAATTCCCGCCCTTTTGTTCATTATCCAGTTATTCTAGTAAATACAGCCGCGGTTGAGTAAATATGCGGTATAAATATTAACTTTATGATGCAGCCTTATTCGGGCAGTAAAGTATCCCCCTGCATTGAGTTCCTGAAACCCCTGGGTTAAAATTCAAATCCTGGCAGTGATATCTTTCGAAGGTTAGTAAAATTAGTGCTCTTAACTGTGATATTATCACTTTTTATTTAAAAGCTTAAAGGCAGTGAAGTGTTTTGGCTCAATTGGCTTGTATTACATTAGCTGACTAAAGCAATATTTATTTGAGGTGTGACTATCAGTTAAATAAAGACAGGAACTTTAATACGTGGTAGATTTGTTGTACATAAATTGTAATAATGTTTGATTATCTTCGTAAATGATCACCAGTACATCCTTGACATCGTTTCTAAAAATGTAAATACATTTATTTGAATTAAAAAGCTTTGAGTTGAAATGCATTCAATCTGAGCCCCAGATTTACTAAACCTTAGACTGCTGCTCAAGTGTTGTAAAGCAGCGCAAATGGTGTTCTGTTAAGTGGGATTCCTTCTGCACGCTGACCCTGTTACTGAGGGTAAGGGCAGTATTTTAATGCAGGGTGTCATTCATGGACTTGGCACCTTGTCATTATGGTGTGCCAAGTACACATAAGTAAAAGACAATGCCAATAGCTCTAACTCAAACAAATGCAAGACCAATTGCATTTCCAATGCTTGTTGTATCATGTGACAGAAAAGGTGGTGGAATTATGCTGGTGGGATGGGAAATAAGTATTCTATGCTTTGTGACAATCCTGGTAACAGGATCTCTCACTCATGGAGCAAGGACTGAGACAGGAAGGCGCACAAAAAGGTACAAATACATACTGTCAATTCAGTGCTGAGGATTAACACCCTTTAGGCAGCACCCTCAGCGAGACTCCCAACAGTACATTACATTTCGGGGCAGGTTGTATCACTATTCCCATGCAGCATTTTTAGCTGTTTGCTAAAAAGCCGGGACAGACTCAAGGAGTTTTTCTGAGCAACAAAAATTCAACAGAACCAGGTGACACTTGGGGGCCTTGAAGTTTTAGATGCTGAAGAAGAGGCCTGGGTCATCAGGTCCCACCATGCTAAGTACTGTCTGTGAAAACAACAAGACTGACTTAAGGTAGTGTTACCACGTGTCTGTTTTTTCACCAGCATGACCAGTATTTTAATGTCCCAGCTGGTACAAAAAAAAACAAGAGAGTCACCTGCAGCCTGTTTTTGCCGTATCACTACATACTTAAAACAGCAAATATAAGCAGAAAGTATTTCAAAATGTGTTATGGTGCTGCCTTAATGATCCTTGACTGATAGTTAAAGTAAATAAAGACAGCAAGACCATGTTAAAAATGAATATGGATGATTTTATAAAAAGTCCATATAAGCATCAATGTTCTCACCTCAGCAAAATCTTAAACCATGAACAAATGGCCGATATGTTTCTCTGGGAAAGGTGGAAACCCTAAGTTAAGGTATCTGACATGGGGCCTCCTGGCAGCTATGGCAAAATGATTTCCTAGGTAACCTGCCTCTTTTTAGACAAACTCACTGTGGTAGGGTAACAAAGAAAGAATAGACGATCTGCTGGTGAAGAATGTTGATTTATTCCATAGCCATACAACCCACGGCAGAGGAGGAGATGAGAAAAAGCACTGGTCACTTTTGCAGCTCAGCACAGAATGCTGCCAACAGTGACCAAAGAATTTCATTTCAAGACCAGAAGCTACCATTAGGCATATCATCTTTTAATGTCACTCCTGCAGCACCTTCAAGGAACGTCCAAACAATAACATCAATCTAGAACTAGAACACCGTGGACCGTAAGTAATCCCTTCTTACAACACTGTTCCTCTTTTAAATGCTATGATGCATTCATGCAATAAACATAGAAGAAACATGGGTGAACGGTACATATATATATATAATTCATTAATATTTATTAATAACTATACCATACTACACAGCTCCCCCCTATATAAAAGAAACGCAAAAACAAACAAAAGAGAGAATAAAAGCATTGGGCCCGATTCACAAAGGTAAACTTAGACCTGAAGTCTAAGTTTACGACTTTCGGTATTCACAAAGGGCATTTCCAAATAGTATCCTTACATCTGCACTCTGGCCGGAATCTCCGCACTTGGGGCAGAGTTTCTGCACCCGGGCCGGGATTTTCACAGTCGGGCCGGAATTTCCGCACTCAGGGTGAAGGACATTTTTTTCCATCCTGACCCACCTGTGTCAGTGCCTACCATCATCCCATCCAGCTCCAGGTGAAACTCCTTAGCCCAACAGCCAATCCAAGCCTTGCTGCAAGCATAAAAGCAGAGCTGCCACAAACTAACCCTTCAGACCTTTCAACATGTCGCTGAATGTGTTTGTTGGTTTGCCCCTTGCCATGCGACAGGACGATTTGAAGGAAAGAAGGAGGAGGAGAGTAGAGAGGATTTTTAGACAAAGGATAAACCTCTTTGGGATGTCCAGCCAAGATATCAGGGCCAGATACAGTTTTCACCCTGATGTCATCTTGGAGATGGTTTGTGAGTGGGGGCCGGATCTAGACTCTGTGACTAGCTTCTCCCACGCCATCCAAGCCAATGTCAAGATCTTATTAGCTCTCTATTTTATTGCTACGGGGTTGTTCCAGACGATCTCTGATGACCTTGTGGGCATCTCTCAGGCAAGCTTGTCCCGATGCTTGCATCAGGTACTAAGCTGCATCAATAGGGGAGCCCATCTCCACGTACGAATTCCCCATACACTGGACAGGAGGCAAAGGGTAGCTAGGGATTTCTACTTCTTTTCTCGCTTCCCACATGAGCTATGTGCAATTGATTGCACCCATGTGGCTCTTCAGCTACCTCACCACAATGCACACATCTTCTGATGCCAGTGGTAGCTTTACAGATGTGCATGCAGTGTTCCCAGGCAGTACCCATGACAGCTATGTATTCTGGAGGGCACCTCTTGCCCGGCAGATGGCAGCGGGATAGCTTAGCAACATGTGGCTTCTGGGTAAGTACCAAGCATCACACATGTCTAATATGTATGCTTGTTTTGTGATATACACAACCGTCATACAGCACTATTCCTAATGCCACATACATGCCCCAACAGACACAGCATGTACCATTCCATACATCATGTACTGTACAGATGCAAGAGTGACATGTACAAATATTCCCTCATTGTCCTCCTCAGGTGATGTTGCATATGCACTCTCCCCTCATCTCCTCACACCATACAGACGTGCAACCACTGTACCTCAGCGGAGGTACAATAGGGCACACATACGTAAATGAGCCATCATGGAGTGCATTTTTGGTCTCCTGAAGTCACAATTCAGATATCTTGACCGTACGGTGGGTGCTGCTGTACTGCCCTGAAGTTGTGTGCAAGATTATAGTAGCCGGTTGTGTCTTGCACAACATAGCATTAAATCATGGCATACACATAGCTCTGGACCCTAAGCTAGGTCTGAATCTGGGTAACCCGACCATTGTACAAAACAGAGGGCAGAGTATGCAGGTGCGTGACCAGCTGATTGACACTTTTTTCTTCTGAGCAACCTGTTGTGTTACGGCCTTCATTTGGTTTGCAGTCTGTTGTCAATGATGATAGATGGACATTTAACACTCTGTCCATAAATTCCATCCTGAGACTACTTTGTAAGTCATCCATTATGTCTGTAAACAACAGCCGTCGATAAGAGTCAAAAGATAGGCAATGCAATACGTTATGTGCACATGTCAGTGATTAGTATGAACAACATCTCAAAGGACTCCATTTCCTCAGGGGATTAAATGTCAGTGCATTTGTGAGACCTCCCTGGACAGTTTGACAATAGGGGCCTGATTCACAAGGGGGCCTCTGCCCTTGGGGCGGAGGTGGTGCAGTTGTTGGGGAGTGTCCATACTCAGGGCAGAATCTCTGTCATGAGATTTCTCAGTGTTGAGATCCCGCCGCAAGTGCAGAGACTCCCCCACAACTGGGTGGCCTCTGCCACAAGGGCAGAGGCCCTTTGTGAATCAAGCCCCTTGTATGTGTGTTTGCTGCAACTAATGTGGCAGTGTGCACCTTTGTCTGGCATATGTACACCATGGTACAAGTGGTCCTGTGTAATGACATGAAAGTCCTTGCTCATAGCTGCTCTGTTTGACAGCTCCATGTGTGATATGCCACCCAAGACCTGTTAGTAATTTTTGTGGAAACTGGGACTTGTGTTCCTGTTTCACTATGGAATGAAAAAGATAATAAGTACCAGAATTCAATTCAATCATCTGGCCTGGATCAGCACATCATGAATGGATCGCGGGAACTTGGCATGGCTGTGTGATTAGAAACTACCTTCCTCATGAATCCGACTAACACCTACTGGCCCCATTCAAAAATTCCTAGCTAGTTTGTATAGTGTGTAATGCAGAATGCATCACACACATGTCTAATGTACCCCTATGATGATAGGTCACTGTCTCATAGTAAATTAACTGGTACCTTGGGCGATATATCAAATGGAGCGGCTGCCACTGTCTGAGCTGGTAATGTACTAACACACACCCCCTGCTCTAATGGCACATCTAGGCCCATCACAGGTACAAAGACACACTACCCTTCAGCACACAGCAAATTGACACCAGATCTCGTTGTGCGCTGCAGTACTCATCTGTTCATCTGGCCTCACATAATGTAGAGGGTACCTATCAAGCACCCCCTCAGTTAGCCTGGTCATATCAGTATCACAGGATGTGTGGGTGCCTTGTCCTCTGCCAAGTTGGGGGAGGTGGGTTAAACAGTGCAGCAGGATGGCAGAGGATCTTGCCTGGAGATGAGGATGACTCAGAATGACCATAAAAAGGCTGCCTGCACCTCCTTGTATTGAAGTGGGTCCTCTACTGATGAAGGATTAAATCCAAAAACACATGTATGGGTCTGATTCACAAAGGGCCCCCGGCACTCAGAAAATCTCATTGTAGAGAATCTGTCTCGGCTGCAAAGACTACCCCATGGCTGAGGGTCCTCCGCCACGAGTGCTGAGGCCCTTTGAAAATCAGGCCTTATGTGTCTAGGGATAAACATCACTACCTGCCCCAACTTTTGTGAAACACTACAGTCAACTTTGATGTAAGCGCAAAATGTGGACCACATGTACCATAAAGCAGTGGGTCAAACTGTCCTGGGATGTGATGTAGAGTGAACCCAAATCCTCTTCTCTTCCTGAATTAAAGTTGCTACCGTTCTTTCCCACTTTTTTTCTCTCATTCTGGGGAAAAAACATTGTTTTCCGACACGTTTATGTAGTTCGCCCGTGATGCGGAAACATCCACAATCGGGCCTGATACCGAAATCGGGCCGGAACCCAATGTTTTAATACAGGAAATGACAAACAGGAAGTTCAAGGCAGGGAGTTCAAGATAGGAAGTTGCAGGCAGCCAGTTTATGGTTATTCTAAGTCATTCTCACCTCCAAATAGGATCCTCTGCCATCCTGCTGCTTTGTTCACCCAAACTGCCCCCAACATGGCCGAGGGACTTGATGAGAAGGCACTCCCTTTCAGTGAGGGAGAATTGAGCGTATTATCTGAAGAGGTGCTTGATAAGTACCCTCAGGTTTATGGGGGTCCAGAGGACCAGCTGAGCAATGCAGCGAGCAAGACTCTGGTCCGACATTGCTGTGCGCTGCAGTGCAATGGGTGTATTCCATCGACGGGCCTGATCATGCCGCAAGTGCTGGGAGGACTTGAAATGCTGTGCCAGAATAAAGGCCCAGGAAATATTGGGCCAGTCCTCCCAGACCCACATGCCCAGGCCTCGCCTTTTGCCACTGTACAGATGGGTCCTGAGGGCAGCCTGGCCGACCCTCCATGCTCAGCTGGAGGAGTATGAGCAACGGAGACCTGGTAAGCGCATGAACTGCTTTATGTGCACGGTGGTATAATGTGAGTGGTGACAGAGCTGTACCATCATGTGTCTTATGTCACCATTCATGTAATCTGAGCGATAGCTGCAGTAGTTATAAGGCCAATCCCTCATTGGAGCACATTGAATGCACTGACCAGAGTGCATTCTGGGACTTGTATTGTTCTGAACACAACTGGGTAAATGACACTTACCTGTTGCATTTGAATGAATAAATGCTCTGTCAACACAATGACTAGTGAACTAAGGGCCTTATGACTGCTGTGTGCAATAGGCTAGGAATGGGCCAGACAATGTCCAGTGTGGGGACGAGAGGCCTTTTGGCTTTTGTATGCTGTATCATGCATGCCTTTTGTGTGTGTTTATCAGGGGGAAATATATTATAATGCGCCATGAACTAAAGGCTGACTTTGTGATACTTGTCTCACTCAAAATGATACCAACATTTTCAAACGGGCCGAAATGCACACATCTTCCCAACAGTGGCTTGTATGTCATTTGTAATGTCTAGGTAGCAGTACTAATTATGCACGTGTGCTAACCAGCGTACAGCACCAACGAAGCTGTAATGACATGCTGAATGTGCCACTTGCCATGTAGAGTGTCTGATGTTGTCAAGGGATATTCAAATACTTAGATTCACATCTTAGCAAAGGTCATATCAAAGGCCCTGTTTGTATATGTACACCCAAACCAGCATTTGTGTTGTGTTAGACAATACCACACAACAGATGGCATTTGATAGTAAGTGTAAGACTGTTGTGACTGCACATTAAAGGATAATCATAAATCCATGCCTAGGTGTGGATATAGCCATCCAGACTGTGTCCCATCTCCATTTGTAGACTGACATTTGAATATAACTATGTTGCAATGTCAGGAAACACTGATTGCAATTACACTGAAGGGGAGAGATGGTCAGTACAGAAGTGTATACTTCCCAAAATTGGGAAAGATGTCAATAAGTGATTGAATTCAGGAAATCACAGTGAAGTTACGCATAATTCTGCCTCCAAGACACATCTAATTGGTTAGTGAGATCAAAGGAGAACAAAGTCAGCACTTGCTTCATGTAGATACGTGCTTTGTAATGACGTGTACACCAACTACATAATGTTTCGCCTTCTATTTCAGTGGACCTGGTTGGCCAAGAGCACCAGGAACAGGACCAGGGCAGAGCGGGACATCCTCGGGGCACCGGCGGCCTCGTCCTCTTTCCTCCAGTGAAGAGGACGAGGAGGAGAGACCTGATAAATCTGCAGGCAGGGGTAGTGAAACCACCTGGACAGAGCGTACAACAACTGCAACAGACCGGGTGGAGGCTGAAGACACTGTAGGGGGGCACCGCTCTGGACACCTCTGGCCAGGGGGGAGGAAGGAATGTGACTCTACCCCTGACATACAAGAACTTGAAACAGCTGAGGTGTCCCCAGAGCAGGCCCTATCACCACTTGGGCCTGCCACCGACTCCACCCTATCTCTTGAGGCCCCCATTCCATCAGGGCCTCCAGCTGGACCACCTGCCACTAGTCCCCCTCCAACTGGCTGCCAAGATATAGAGGGAAAGCTCTGCCCACAACACCCAACAGCCCTCATGTGAGACCCAAACCCCTCCCTGTATTGTCACTCCTATGGCTGCATCCCAGGAAGTGATGGTGGCATCTGATGGGGAGCCAGGTATGTCTTCTCGGATCCTACTGTGGCTCTGTAATGAACTGGGTAGGTTACGAGAGGAACGTGCAAGAGCCATACCACCCTCAATGCCAACTTCACTTCCTTGAGTGCTGCCATGTTGGCTGCATTAGCCCAGTGTCCCTCCCAAACCACCCTCCATGTGTCCTCCTGTTCGTCTTCCCACACTGTTTCCCCTCTTACCCATCGTACCCCTCATGTTGCACAATCCCATGGGGTGTCTGGTCCAGCACTGGACAGCCAGGAGGAGGCCACAGAGGCAGAAGATCTCCACACCGTTGAAAGAGAGGATGACGAGGATGACCAGTGACTGGACCATAATTAAAGAAACACCGAAACATACGAAGTAGTCCAAAAGTCATGAATTATAGCCAGTAAAGAAGTATTGCGAGATTAAAGTTGTGTTTTCTGTGATTTATTCTTTCCACAGTTATTCGCATTTCTTACGTCAAACATAATATCCAATACAGACAGGCAGCCGACAGGTATTTTGTCACAGAGACTTTTTCAAGGCTGAAGTGTATAAAAAATGCCAGTATTCTGAGTATACATGCGATAAAGTAGTGCCTCATGATATGGCATCCTTCTTTGCTAATAAAAAATAGTAGACTTGGTGCCAACAGTAGACGTACCCATATGGACCCGGGGAACGTGTCAATTAAAAGAAAGAAGCAGCAGATAGTCCGTACGTATGTTACCAACAATGTGTACACATTGTCAGTAACACACGTACGGAAAATCTGTTACTTTTTAAGGCTTATCAAGGCTGTGTACATACTTCTTTCCTCTCGCCCTTATACCATTTGTGCTTGTCACACTGATATCTAACAGATTGGTACTTGCACCAATACGGAATGCTTCTCTAGCCATCCAATACGGCTCCACATGCATCCGTACTTTCCACCACTCTAATTGACACATTCACTGGTATTTCTTTAATCATTTGTCTGGTGAACTGGGGGTTTCTCCTGTTCTGGCTATTGCACCCTAGGTGGCAGGGTGTTTATACCAGGAGAGCACCAACCCTAATTCTGTGTTATGATTTTGTACATTGATTTCCCTAAATTTGCATATGGCTTAGGATGTGTGAACACTGTGGCATAGCCATCATCACCTTGTGTACAGTGGCTGGACCATGTTTGGACTGTGGACAATTTGTTTTTCCCCAGTACATAGACTGGTTTCCCTGACACTTCCTGACATGTTTTATTTATTTTGCCTAACCCCCTCCAAGTCCCCTGCCTATTCTGTACGAAGACCATTATTTGATTTCCTTTCTCCCTTTCCAAAGGACTGTTATTTGATTGCAAAAAAAAATTCAAAAATAATATCTAAAGTATTTTTTTAACAACATCTCTGTCTTGTGTAGTTCATGATATATATGCTGGATTCAAAGTATGGTAGTGTACATTGGGAGTAGTTTAGCTATGCCTTGTTACACTGATAGTGCTAAAAACCTACATGTCTCACTCACATAATTATTGTCACATCTATGGCCTACCACCAGTGTTATCGCACAAGAAAAGGGGGTGGCAGGAGCGATTATAGGTCCAGCCTATGTGTTCCTATGAGATCAGTTCTATTACAAGAGTATGCAGTTCCTTCCAAGAGAGGGGTAAGAGGTCGGACAGACACTATTTGACCGGGAGGGGGGATCGCACCCTTAGGAAAAGGAACCCTCACACACCCGAATGGGTGTCATGCTTCATCATAGGGTGTGCTCCTCATCGGGCCGGCGCTGCAATGCCGGACAGGCACCCACAGGGGGCTCTTTGTTGGAGATCTTTTTTCCAAAAGCCGTATGTGAAGTGTTGGTGTAGGGCTCTTTTGTGTAGATTGGTGTGTGAAGTGAATGTATAAAGGAAAGTGAATGTTAAAATAGACTAAGTAGTCCTCTAAACGGGATTTTTAATAGGTGAGTGTACTTGTCTGTTTAAAAACGTGGTGGCTATCACCAGGCACAATGATCTATGATAGCTTTTAGTAAAAGGACAACATGTTTCTTGCCATTGAAAAGTCAATGATGATCAGTTGGCAATTCGTCAGGACAAAAAGGTTTCCTAATCCACACAGTGATTGGAATCTGGTTATATCAAATGATATCCAATCACAAATGACCTTGATGTGGTGAAGTATTTGATACCTTGACATTGTTCCCTTGTAAAAGGAGAAGAAGACCCAATTAGGGGAGCAATTTTGTCTCCTCGAGTGGGTGCAGTGGAAACGCTAATTTAGCGTGAAAGTTGATATGTGGACTCCACCTTAGAACCTACCCAAACACTGCTGCCTGAAAGATTAGGAAAACTTTTTGTACATTCACTTTCACACACCAATCTACACAAAAGAGACCTACACCCACACTTCACAAACGGCTTCCGGAAAAAAGATCTCCGACAAAGAGCCCCCTTATGGGTGCTCGTTGGACATTGCAGCGCCGGCCCGATGAGGAACATTCCTGTGATGAAGCATGACACCCATGAGGGCTCCTTTTCCTAAGCAAGCGCCCTCCCCGCCCGCTCTCCTAGTGTCTGTCTGACCTCTTTCCCCCTCGCTTGGAAGGAACTGCATACTCTTGTTCTAAAATCTACCACCAGGGTTACCAATTAACCATAATCACATAATACGCAACTCAGTATTACCTTGTGAGCAATATATTTTTATTGGTGTATATTGTGGATAACATTTTACAGTGGACATGGGGATATCTCGCTTGTGACTTCGCAATTGTGGTGGTGAGGATCACTGTGAGTAAGTGCGTTTACTGTGTTGGTGGTGCCGGTAGGTGTTGTGCATCTGCCTGTACAGGTGGGGGAGGTGCCTGGACAGGAGATGAGACTGCATCTACAGGTGGGGGAGGTACCTTGACAGGGGATGAGGGGGCCTGGACAGGTAGGGAGGTGTCTGGCCAGAGGGGTGGCTGCTTTTACGCGTGGCGGGGGGTGCCTGGATAGGAGGTGTGGCTGCTTGTACAGGTGGGTGGGGTGCCTGGACAGGGGGTGTGGCTGCTTGTACAGGTGGGGGTGCCTGGACAGAGGGTGATGGTGGGTGTGCAGATGGGGGATGTGACTGGGCAGGAGGAGGACATGACTGTGCAGTGGGGGCATGTGCAAGGGGGTGGTGCCTATGACGTTTGGGGGGTGCCTGTGCACGTTGTGGTGTGATGTGGTGCAAGTAGTTGTGTTTACCGTGAAGGAAGCCTTTTGATCAGTATAGCATGCCCTCCATCATCTTCATGGCCAAGGCATGGTGTCTTGCACTCTCTTCCCTATGCATGGATATGATGTCATTTATCTTCTTTGACATGTCTTGGCAAGATTTATCCATCCTGTCCAAGACATGGGTCAGTCTGTCCACAATCTGTGGGAATTGGCACATGTCCTTTAGTGAGTCTGACATGTCAGACAGAGTAGCCCCTATGGCACGAATGTCCTTCCTCACATCAACCTGCTGTTAGAAAAAATCCTTCTCCCACTGGCCACCATGACCATCTGCCAGCCCCCCCTGGATGGGAGGGCCTCGGATACGACCACCAGGTCACCAGCACAGGGGTGGTGCAGGTGTGGGCAGGAGATTAGTGCCTAGGGGATACCTGGTCCTCACCAGGGGTGGTAGGTCCCTCAGATGGTGGAGAGAAGGCCTGTGATGCACTGTCATGGGAAGAGTGTGTAGGGGAACCAACACGTCTATCCTGGACGTGAGGGCTGTGAGGGGTTGGTGGTTGTTTTGGGGTAAGGGAATGCTGTGTCTGGTTGGCTGTGACTGCTGGGAATGGGCAATCCTCGAAGGTGGAGTGGGAGGCACTATGCTGGCCGGAGCAGGTGTGGGTTTAGATGTTTTGCCCAGTGGACCAACAATGGTGGCCAATGAATCAGACTCATCATCCTCTGCAAGCAGCGCCAGATTTTCTTCATTCTCCTCTACTTCCTCCTCATCCTCCTCTACTTCCTTCTCATCCTCCTCTACTTCCTCCTCATCCTCCTCTACTTCCTCCTCATTCTCCTCTACTTCCTCCTCCTCCCTTTGTGCTTTACTGGCAGCTGACATGGCTGCCTGGAAGAGGAGTGGGTTTTCTCCTTGGATTGCCCGTCGCCCGCCACTGGTGAATGGTCCTTCTTCCTGAAGTGACTCATCGTGTTTGGCACCTGAGAGACAGAGGTTGGAACAGGATAAGTATTTCCCTTACTATAGCATGTGGTGCAACACAAGGGTTGAGCAAATGATCTTAGCATCAACGGATGTTTCACATGTGACCTGGTCTGTGTACACCTACACCTGACAACTCACACCATATCATTGAGGTGTTCAATGCAGATGTGCAATGTAAAAGCAAACTCACCAGCTCCAATCACATCTGTGTGTGGTATTGAGATCTCCCGTGATGTCAGCTGCTGAATCTGGCTTCTTGAGTGTGTATCAGTAGATGTCGGCCTCAATCCAGCAGCTTACTTAATACTTAATGTTCTGCATGAATCATATGTGAACATGCACACTTGACACACACACATCACTGAATATGTTGGGAACTTTTTACACACCAAGTTCAGATAGTATGCAGAAGTGGCTATATCTGCTAATGTCCTTCCACAAGGATTTGGTTATTGTGCATGATTTGGAATTCAATTGTTTACAACACTATATGGCACGCTTACCAGATGGACGGATGGTACTGGGTTTGAATGTTGCTTCCAGGATGTCTCCCAAACCCCTGGATGGTGTTATTTGGATCACTGAGGAAGTTCTGTCAGCAGCTGTAATGTGACATACATGTCCATAAGTAAGTGCAAAGGATGATGGTAATGACTTCACATGTATATGTCATAGGTATAGACCAGAGATATGCAATTTACGGGTGGGGGGCACATGTGACCTTTACATGCGGCCCCCTGATCAACAGCAGCACTGGGCAACTATAACTCTACACGGCAACAACATCAACCAGATATCACATTTACAGGCAAATGTGTAATTGAACGTTACTGTTAGTTAACGGGAGGAAGTAACTAGGGTGACCTGCACCGCCTACCTTTTGATACACCTTCATTTTTAGTGGCATCATGCTTCATAAGTATGATGTGGTCTCTTCAAAAATCTAAAGGAGTGTTCCTCAAAATGCTGACCTGTTTCACCTTTGCACATCATATCATGTCAGTATATTTGAGAGTAAAATTTTGATATGTATAATTACCAATTACCATTGGGTTGGGGTAACTCCCCCCCCCCTCCCCCCCACCGGGACAACAATGCCCATTATGGACTGGGAGGCCAAACATTTGTCTGTGCACTCTTTGGGTGACATGTGTTCCCATTATTCATAAATATCATCATAGTCTATTTTCCCTGACACTGGATAAGGTTTTGTCCAGCACACGTCCAGAAGTCATGTATTTCAAGATTAGCTTATATGCGATTATGGAGGAAGAGGAGGCAAAGTGAAAATAAACATTTGGCTAGGATAAACATTTTGGTCAAGCAGAGAAGCTGGGATGATCCCCACCTTTCCTGGTTTCACATTGTGCAGTTCAGCCACCAGATGTATAAGCTTCACTTCCTCTACACCCACCTTACCAGCTCCAACCCCCATCCCAGACCACGACCCTGCTGGCATCAGTGCAGCCCTCATCCACATCAATTAGCATACATTTTGGGCCCTGGGATTTTCGTCAAGATTATCCATGTCATCGACTTTCAACACAGTTGTGGCTACTCCTTTTCATAAGAGACAATATTAGCAATTAGGTAAGTACTGTACTCACTTACCATACATTTTGAGTCTTCCTTACATTAGCCAACATGTTATGAAATGGTATACTGTTATGAGCCATATGTGAGCATATGGAGATGAGTGACAACAGTTATATTAGACACACACCACATACTGCAGACATTTAATTCACCTTTTTGGAGCATGAGCACTAGGTAAAGTCATTCTTAGGTATACTTACCAGGGTCCCGCATCCACCAAGAATGTGGTGCCTGACCAGAAGTCACACCCGTACGTGTAGCAGAGATCGCTGTGGGTGGAGTTTGTCTGGACACCGTCACAGGGCCTACAATATGTGTGTTTTCAGTTTACATTCTAGTCCACATGTGATGCACAACATTTCCTGGTTCAGTTCACAGGTCTGGGACTGTTGATGGATTCTATGTCAAATATCTATGGGTTGTCAGATCACCATGTAGGAGTTTGGGCCCTCTCATGGCCATATTTACGTAACAGATTGTCCTGGTGGTATGGGTTGATGTGCCCCATGTTGTTGTCTCCCTGCAAGTGCAGGGACCTCTGCTCCAGTGGGTGACTGTACTCTGGCTGTATGTGGAAGTAAAAGGAAAAAGTCAACAGATGTAGCCAAGAAATGTCAAATATGTGCAACTTGTCAGCTATTTACTCAATGGCATCTACATGCCAGCAGTAATGATAAGTGAATGAGGCACCTTATCTATTGCCATTTACCAGTGTTAGATGACTACACCAGCAGTGATGGGCCACTGTTTGGGACTGAGGAATTGGAAGTTGCCATTTCTGTCATAAAGGATTCTGGGACTTGCAGTGCAATGGACAAAACGAGACACACAAGGGTCTGACTCACCATGCAATTTGCACATACTTGGGACAACATCCAGAGTCACATGTGTAGTGTATTACAGACATTAATCATTTAGTGTAATTGTTATAATCATCACATTTTACCTGGCACCACATTAAGGTCGACTGTCACAGGCAGCCCATGCAGCAGCTGGGGGTGAATGGTGGAGAGGACATCCCTCTCGAGTGGGTTGAGACAGAGGCAGGTCCAGTTTGTCCACCAGGACAAGCTCTGGCCACTTCTATCCTGCTGTACTTCTCCTTCACCCGCCCCTTCTCATCCTGCCACTTTTTCTTGATGTCTGTGACAGTACAGACATCCTCCCCCCAATGCAGTGACTGCAGTAGTCAAATGCTCCCATTGGACTGCATTCTGTGTGACACTGCTGCTGTAGGGGGGTAGACCCAGCAGTCTTTTGTGGTGCCTCACTATGAACTGGTTTATCATGGTGGTCTCTTCCTCACTATAATTCTTCTTCCTTCTCAGAGGTAGTATGGCAGAGGCAAGGCGCAGAGCAGGCAGGCAAAATATCTGTGTGGCCAAACCATAGCCTTGAGTGTGTGCTGCTTTTATGTAGTTTGTAGTGCTGGCACGGACACAGGTGTGCCAGGTGAAAGCAAACTTCTTCCGCCCCGAGAGCGGAGATTCCGCCCCGGGTGCAGAAACTCCACCCCAAGTGCGGAGATTTTTGCCCAAGTGCAGCCATAAAGATACTACTCGTAAATGCCCTTTGTGAATACCATTTGTATTTGTATTTGTAAAGCGCGTCATTCATCCAGAGGATATCACGGCGCTGTGCTCGGGCTTCTGGTGTGAGACCGGGTGGTTCATGAGTTTGGCCAGTATTATTTTCCAGAGAACAAGTGAGTCTTGAGTTTTTTCCTGAAGACTAGATAGTCCTCTGTAAGACGGAGTTCTTGTGGTAGGTCATTCCAGTGTTTTGCTGCCAAGTATGAGAAGCTACGACCCCCTGTTCTCGATTTCTTAATGCGTTTTGATCTGGCTAGAGCTAGGGACCGTGATCTTAAGCACCTAGTGGGTACATAAAATTCAACTTTCCTCTGTAGGATAAAAGGCCCCCGTTGATGCAGTGCCTTGTGTGTGTAGCTGAGCAACTTGAATTTCGCTCTTTGGCGCATTGGCAGCCAATGAAGTAATTTCAGGCACTCAGACGATGAGCTGAATCTGTCTTTGTTACATACCAGTTTGGCGGCGGCATTTTGCACCACCTGTAATCGTGTAAAAAGGTAGTCGTACCATAAGTCGTAAACTTAGACTTGAGGTCTAAGTTTACATTTATGAATCGGGCCCAATGATATTAAGAAAGATCATGATCTCACAATTTAGATGACAATCTAAAAGATCTGAGACAACGAGAAGTCATATGAACTCTGTCATTAAAGTTAGAAATATGTGAACCATCAGTTATCTTATCATCACAAGGCAATATTTCCAAAATATGTTCATTTACAATGTTTTGAGCATCATGAGAATTATGCGGTAACACAGAATAAAAAATGTTAGTAATATCCGAAGACCGGCCTCCATTGAGATTGTTGACAATGCTGGGTAAACTCAAGTCAGTACTCAACATAGAATCATCATTTTTACTTACACATGTATTATTATATATTTCGGCTTGTAGACTGGTGATGGGAACCAGCTGGTTCTTGTTCTACCACCTTTTTCCAGATAGCAATACTGAACTCTTGCCTACCTTTAAAACCTTTACAGGAAATGACAACTTAGATTCCTCTTTCTTAATATGGGTAGGATTTTTAATTAATTTCCCTAGGGAAATCTAATTCCTTGACATGTTTTGTATTATTAAAATTGTTTTTCCGTATGGACTGTTTATGACTGACTCTTCCCCGCATTTCTTCAAAAGAAAAGATAACTTTCTAAATTTGCGACTGACATAACCAGTTGGGAATCAAAGTAGAGTTAAGATTCCTAGCTCTTAAAAGATTAAATGGAGAAATGCCAGTGGTGGAGTGAGGAGTGGTGAAGTCAGCCCATATTTTCTCTTTGAGGAAAGAAGTGATATCCAAACCAGATTTTAATGCTGTCTGGATTCCTTCTTTTAGGAAACGATTAGCCCTTTCAACTAAACCGTTTGCTGCAGGACTGTATAAGGCCACCTGGATGTGTTTGACATTTTGTGAGTCGAAGAATTGTTGCATCTCTTTTGAAATGAAATGTGAGCCATTATATGTGACTATTTCATTTGGAGGGCCTTCAAGAAAGAATACTTTTCCTAAAAATAAAAAATAAACGTTTTTGAGTGTGGTGAATCAACAAAAGAAAAATAAATCCATTTGGAGAAAAAGTCAATTAACACAATCAAAAAATGACAATTGGAAGTCAGAAGCTGGAACAGTCCTGAAAAATCTAAAGCTAACTTGTCCAAAGGACCTTCAGGCAAAGGTACTGGTTACAAAGGCTTTTCATTAGTGTTCTAGTGTTTGTCTGAAACAATGGATTGTGGACAAACATCAATCATGGATCTAACCTGAATATCCGTTTTAGGTCACCAATAGAATTGTCTCAGCTTCTTGCAAGTTTCGTGGGCAACTCTAATGATCTATTCACAAAGACCTATAGGAGGTACAAACAAACCACTTCTTAGGCATATATCATTTTTACAAGTCAGATGTGATGATACCTGTGCAAAACTCTGTAATTCACCAGAAAGTTGTTTAGATTGTGGCCACAACAGGACTTTTTTTTATAAACTAAGATTTCCCCCATGGCTGCTTCCCAATCAGTCTCCAAGATCTGCCCGTTAGTGCCCAGCACTGCATCAACAGTGGCAACCACACACTCAGAATCATCCTGATCTATTTTATCCTGGAATGAATTTGGTAAAGGTAAACGAGACAAACAGTCTGCTTGAAAGTTCCTACCTACTTGGATGTATTTCAAGTGCATATCATATTCTTGCAATTTAGACAATAGGCTAACTAATCGTGCAGATGCTTTTCCTAAACCATTACCTGAAAGTAAATATACCAGAGTTTATGGTCAGTAAGAAGTTTGAATGGTTTGCCCCAAATATAAGCTAGAGGCGAATGCTATGGTTACTTCTCTGCCTCCGATGAACTTCCAAAACACAGAACCAATTTCCTTCAAACTGGCATCTACTGAGATAAGTCTAAAGGGAGTGTGCAGTTCCTGTCTGGATGTGGGGGAAAGACAGGTCTTTCTTCATGATGCCCTCACACACCCCGAGGGGTGTCATGCTTCATCATTGGGCTGTTTGCCCCTCGTCAGGCCGGCGCTGCAATGCCTGATGGGCTCCCGGAATCGGGGCTCTTTATCGAGGATCTTTTGAAGAAGCCGTTAGGTGCGTGCGGGTGTGGGGGCTGGGTAGTGCATGGGGGTGAAATAAGTAAAATAGGTCAGGAGCAGTCCTAGTAAGATAAAGTTTTAATGTATTAGGTAGCTCTAGCCTAGTTAAAAACTGTGCGTATGCCCCTATGTGGGAATAATGTTCCTAAAGGGCTATAAAAATGTGAGTGGTCAACATGTTTCGTGCCCAGTCGCTGGGGGTCGCGTAACACGGGAAACCTCACCCGGCCCGGACACGGAAAGGATTGACAGATTGATAGCTCTTTCTCGATTCTGTGGGTGGTGGTGCATGGCCTTTCTTAGTTGGTGGAGCGATTTGTCTGGTTAATTCCGATAACGAACGAGACTCCTCCATGCTAACTAGTTACGCGACCCCCAGCGACTGGGCACGAAACATGATGACCACTCACATTTTTATAGCCCTTTAGGAACATTATTCCCACATAGGGGCATACGCACAGTTTTTAACTAGGCTAGAGCTACCTAATACATTAAAACTTTATCTTACTAGGACTGCTCCTGACCTATTTTACTTATTTCACCCCCCGTGCACTACCCAGCCCCCACACCCGCACGCACCTAACGGCTTCTTCAAAAGATCCTCGATAAAGAGCCCCGATTCCGGGAGCCCGTCAGGCATTGCAGCGCCGGCCTGACGAGGGGCAAACAGACCAATGATGAAGCATGACACCCCTCGGGGTGTGTGAGGGCATCATGAAGAAAGACCTGTCTTTCCCCCACATCCAGACAGGAACTTCACACTCCCTTTAGACTTGAGCTTCCTTTGGAGTCCGTGTGCAGGACCTCTAAACTCGGCTCCTTGTCCCCCCTTTGTTACAAAATCTACTGAGATAAAACACTTACTACGTGGATTATACAGTTCGAGTGCGGATGCATTAATCACCATTTTTTTATGACCTCAAATGCTCCATTAATTTCATTCATACATAGAAATTTCACACCCTTACAGAGTAAGTTTCTCATGGGTTGAACAAGTAAAACTTTGAATGGCATCAATATTGTCAAACTTAGGCTTAATACCCTCAGCAGAAATGGTATGCCCTAGATATTCTACCTCTTGCACCAATAAATAGCAATTTTCTGGTCTTACTGTCATACCTCTTTCCTAAAGTATTTCCAATACTTTCTCCAGAACTTTAATATGTTCTTCTTTTTCTTTAGTGAAAACTAGGATGTCATCTTGGAATGCCTGCACACAATCCAATTCCCCAAACAGTGTATCCATTATCTTTTGGAAGACACTGGCAGCTGATGCCAAACCAAAAGGAAGACTTAGATATTTATATGCACCATGTGGTGTTGCAAAAGTCGTTAAATCTTGGGATTGTTCACTCAGTGCAACTTGATGGTATGCAGAGTTGAGGTCGATAGTTGAAAAATACTTAGCCTTGCTAATGTTGGCTAAAATTTCTTGTATATGCGGCAGGGGATGACAATCAACCATTATATTTTGGTTAAGAGATCTTAGGTCTACACATAGGGGTCGATTCCGATTCGGGCCGGAAAAAGCACCGACCGACTCGGATCCGGAAAAAATACCGACCGACACGTACCAGTGGCGCCCGACACGCCAAGTACGATGCAAGCCGCGATAAATCCGACCGACACGTCAGGAAACCAAGCCGACCGACCGACCCGCTCGGAAAATAGCAATCCGGCCGGAAAAACACGCGAATCCAACCGACCGACACGCACCCGGAACAAATCCGACCGAATCGTACCCGCCAACTCCAACCTGCAAAGTACGATGCAAGGCGCGAAAACACGACCGAGTCGGACGGAGGACAAGCCGTACGACCGACACGCATACAAAACCGAGCCGAAGCAACACAATACACCGCGACCGACGCGTACGCAGCATACAAAACTGCACAAACACAGCGTGAACGAAACGGAAAACACCGTACGAGACCAATGCAGGGTCCGACTCGGTCACAAGAACGTTTCCAACATACACAAACAGCACAAAGGAAAAATCAACCAAAAAAAGGCCAAACAAGCAATTACCAAGCCAATAAATACTGGGGGGGTGGGGACAGAGAACAAAGACACACCAACAACTCCACCTATATAAAGGACACAAATCACTACCATGAGCCTTTGCAAATGCCATTCCACTGCCAGCACCCAAGAGAAAGCAACCACACACCCACAGCTCATCCCTCACACAAGCCACACACCAGCAGCACACCAACAAATACCTACCTCACATACACCCAGCACAACACACACCCACACACCCTCACCTGCACACCAACACACACAGCACCCACTATCACCACCCATCACCATGCCCCCCAAGAAGAATCCCAAGTTCCTAGATAGTGAATTGGAAGTCATGGTAGACGAGATCCTCAGGGTGGAGCCACAGCTGTTTGGCACTCTGGTCCAACAGACCCCCATGTCGCAGAAAACCAAGATGTGGGAGAGGATCATCAACAGGGTGAACGCCCAATCACCATGTCGGCGCACAAAGACCGACATCCAGAACAGGTGGTATGACGTGCGCAGGAGGGTCCGGGAGCTGCTCAAGAAAGACTACCACCTGAGCCAATACACCGGCAGTGGCCCTCCTGCCAAGCCAGTATACCTCAGGCCCTGGGAGGAGAAGGTGCGGGCCATCCTTCCGCCAGTGAGCGTATATGGACTAGAGGACATCCCAGAGCCTGGTGAGTACACAACAAATGTACACAATAAACTGCCACAAAACACACACATCACTGTCAAGGGGAGAGTCAAACCATGCACTCATAGCAATTACACAGCAACTAGAACAGAATCATCCCAAAATGTGTATGTCAGTCAGATAAACACAACACATGCCATCAAAAAAGTCACATCCAACTGTGCCAACACATGTACAAACACAACCACAACTACAGCTAGGCAGTGGCACAAATAGAACTAACACACACATCCACACATGTAGCCACCACAACAACACCAACACACAGTGAAGACCACTCAAAGGAAGGAATTCTGTGTATGCTGGCCAAGTCAGTGTAGCCAATAGCATCATGGGAGTCGCACTCACACATATTGCCCCCCCCCCACAACTGTCCCATCAACACCACCCTGAACCATGCTCACATCACAGGGAGTGGAGAAGGACTCACAAGATGGCTGACACTGGCTACTGCTGTGGGGAGCACAAGGCTCTGCTGCCAACTGTGCACCAACAAACAGCAGGACACCACTGACTGACATCCTGAGAGACAACTTACACTCCCTGCAATGCAAGCACGTTCCATGGTGGGATAACTGACTGGGTGGGTGGGTGGGTGGGAAGGAGGTCTGGCTGTCAACCAAACACAATCAATGCAGACCATGTTCACACCCCAGAGAATACATAGAAATGCCCAAATAATGCAGGACAATGTGCCACACCAATATCAACCCCTGACTGTGACGACTTAGGACAATACAATGTACAGGCCCGCACCCCGAGGCACAGTCACAACTGTCAGGTGTGTCAACCACTGATGCCTGCAGAAACATGACATACATTGTTTGTGTCTCCCAAAAACAGGTGATGATAGGGACACAGCAGCAGACGCTGAGGAGTCCCAGTCCCAGGCTCAAGAGGATGCCGAGCTCACTGGCGTCGTACAGCCTCTGTCCTCCTCGGACGATGAAGAACAACCTGGCACATCCGGTGCAAGTCAACATGCTGCACCAGCAGGACCACCAGCTGCAGCACCAGCAGGTCCACCAGCTGCACCCCCTGCACCCACCCCTCCAACGACTGTCACCACGAATACCATCCCTGCCGACATGGACAGAATAAGGAACAACACCAGCGCAGTGACCCTGGACCAACCTGGGGCCATGGACACCACCACCACCACCAACCCCCAAGGTGGACCAGGGTTATCTGTGCGTGCAACTGCACACACTGCACATGTCAGCAGGGGTGGTGGGAGGGGTGGGAGACAGAGGTCGCTGCTTGCAGACGTTGCTGGTGTGCATGAAGACCCACAACTGGTACGCATAGCTGATGCGTACCAGTCCAGCACCGGAGAGCTCAGCCAGGTAGTGGGGCTCCTCAGAGACATCAAACAGCAGCAGGCTGCCCATCATGCCCGCTTGGACTCCCACATGTCCCATGTGGAGTCACACATGTCACGTGTGGACTCCCACATGTCACGTGTGGACTCCCACATGACCCGCGTGGAGTCCAAGTGGGATGTACTACATGAGATGACGGCGGTGCACAGGGACATTTTACAATGCCTCCGCCAGATGAACAGCAACCAGTCCACACCTCCCTGTGTGCCAACAACATCTGGTACCGAACAAACTGCAACTGCCACAGGGAGGGAGGAGGACT
This sequence comes from Calotriton arnoldi, assembly GCA_963921515.1. Taxonomy (NCBI): domain Eukaryota; kingdom Metazoa; phylum Chordata; class Amphibia; order Caudata; family Salamandridae; genus Calotriton; species Calotriton arnoldi. Next base: position 217,079 of record CAWUFW010006065.1, read on the forward strand.
CTGGCGGAGAGTCCCCTGCACCGCAGCAGCCTGCACTTGAGGGCCCCCCCCCAAGAAGAGGGGTCGTCCGAGGAGGGGAAAGTGAGAGGCTGATGGCCAAGCGCAACTCCCAGGAAGCCTGAACCTGTTCTGGATTTTCGCCTTTGTGCACAGACTGTTCACCCTGTTGATGGCAACACTACTCCCACACATTGCATGGGGAGTACAAGTTGGAACAATGTGTCAGACAACTGTGGCCCCGATACTGGGGATCCTGTCTACCTGGACTTTCTATTCATCTAGGAACTTGGGATTGCAAGATTCATGTACAGCACAATCCATCCTATGCACTATTATCACAGATGTATCACAATAAACACAATAATACACCATACTTGCCTCTGTCGTGATTCCAACGTGGGTACTGTTATGGGGATGATGAACAACAAAATTACACTGTGTATGCGAACTGCAACAGCAAGGACAACACAGGCATGTGAGTACAGGCAACGTGACACATATGAGGGAGACACACCACCAGGGCTACACAACACATACACACCTAGGCCATCTGACTCATTGCCTACACTGATGTTGCCAGGGAAGACGGTGCAATGCACAGACACCACACCCATTCCCAGTTGTAGTCAAGTAGCCCACAGGTGCAGTAAGCAAATGGCAGTCAAATGTGTGACCACAGACAACGCACATCACTAAGTGAAGCACAGGTTTATTACACAGTAGCAACATGCCGTAACCACTACAGATGCAAGGTAACCCCACCTGGTAGCGGGCACACAGTCAACAACTGTAGACAGAAGGAAGTCCATGGGTGTGGCGCACATCACCTGTAGGGACACAACAGCTACCAGCCTGGATGTGCAATCACGTTGTCGGTGGACACAGTTGACCAAACGAATCTGAAAGTACCCTGTGAAGGACAGAAATGACACACAGTCAAAAGCAATGGAGTACAGGACAGAACAGCAAAACTCATGCACAATACATGTTACAAGATACCCACCCAGAACCAAGTTAGCATGTCAACACTGTTGGGGAGTACAGCCCACCTGTCACCACACATCGCAACACACATCCAGTCAAGTAGCCCATGGACACACTCCAACAGCACCAGAGCACCACCCACACATCATGCCAACTCACATCATTCACATGACACCTCAGGATACTCACATTCAGCTAAAGAAGTTGGTGATGAGCTGTGTGCGGACATCACCATCACCATCATCATCATCATCGTCACTGGCATCGTGGTCCAGGCCAGGATCCTCCACAGGTGGCGGATGTTGGTCATCGTCATCCTGGATGAGAGGCAACTCCTTCCGCACTGCCAGGTTGTGGAGCATGCAGCAGACGATGATAATCTTGCACACTTTCGCAGGGGCATATGGGAGGGACCCTCCGGTCTTGTCCAGGCAGCGGAAGCGGCTCTTCAGGAGACCAAAGGTCCGCTCAATCACTCTCCTGGTCCGACCATGTGCCTCATTGTAGCGCATCTGGGCAGGTGTCACAGGGTTCCTGAGGGGTGTCAGCAACCACGGCATGTTGGGGTATCCCGAGTCACCTACGGACAGACAAGTGCACATCAGCTGACTTGGAAAAGTGGGCGGAATACTACAGATCAGATCACACACAATGGCACAAAGTCAGTACACACCGACAAGCCAGGCACGCTGGTTCTGCATCTGTGCCATCAACCTGGGGATGCGACTACTCCTCATCACAAAGGCATCGTGTGCTGAACCAGGGAAACGGGCACACACGTGTGTGATGGTCATGTCTGCAAGACACACCACCAGTGCATTGACCGAGTGGTAGTGCTTGCGGTTCCTGTAGGCCTGCTCCTGGGCCTGTGGTGGTACCAAAGCCACATGTGTCCCATCAATGGAGCCAATGACATGCGGCATCCTCCCCAGGGCATAAAAGTCACTCTTCACGTCAGTGAGTCGTCGCAGTCTAGGGAAATAGATGTACCGGTTCAGGAAGAGCAACATTGCCGCCAAGAAATCGCGGAGCACACGGCTGAACATGGTCTGTGACATCCCACCAGCAGACGCCACAGTATGTTGGAAGGTACCGGTGGCAAAGAAGTGTAGGGCTGCCATCACCTTCACCTTGGGGGTCAGCGCTGTAGGATACGGCCGGCCAGGCTGCAAATGTGGGGACAACTGCACTGCCAAATCCTCAATCAGCTGCCTGGTGAAGCGGTACCGTCGGATGCTGTCCCGTTCCACCATCGTTGCCAGGTCTGGGAATGGCCGATGGACAGCAGGAGCCCTGCAGTGCAGAGGAGAAGTAAGCAAGATCGTCAGTCACCCCACATATGCGGCATTGAACACACTCAAGATCCCAACATACATCATCATGAGGCACAACTACATGAAGTGTGCAGTACCGGAACGACATGTATGGTACATACATGGCCAACATCTGTCAACACGGTCCTACAGGTGGCATCAATTTGTCCCAGGTTGGCCCATTGGATATCATGATGCTGTGTCACAGTCACCCCCCAGTGACATGTGAGGACAGATGTGCCCCAGGCACCACAGCTCAACGACAGGCACATTCCCAGGGACCCTGTAATGCCACATGGACACTGGCATCACCTGGAGTATCATGTGTACACCACAACAAAACAAACATGACCCCCACAGGTAGTGGCCACACTTGCCATGGCAGGAGAGCCATGGACGTCTGTGACACACACGCACAACATCAGAGTCCATGCACACACAACGTGGATGTGGAGACTGTCTCCCATTGTGCACATGAAATCAGAGACATTGTAAACACTACATGCACAAAGACTGTGGAGGGCCATCACTATTGTGCCACTGGGACACCCTGGCTCAAACATACCGTCCCACATGGGACTCACGGGGTATGTGACATGACATACACAAACACCACTGTGAAATGTGACCATGGCACATGCACAGATATGAACAGTTGCACATCACAGTGGTCACGTACACGTAACACCCAGGATCCTGTCCCCATTAACACGTGCACAGCCTGGGGGTGGCTGCCCACAGGTGACACCCACAGGACAACATGTACACCAACATACACACAATAGGAAATGCAGCCTTACATGCCTTATGATAAGGTTTGGACAGGCTGTCGTGATGTAGGTGTGCCCCTCACTCCCTGGGAGCTATCTGTGGCTGGCATATGTCCATCTGAGACAGGCATGCTGACATATGCCAGTCACATGTACAGTGATGCGTTGAACAGCAATGGACCGATCGGTGCCTCCGGCCGGCCCATTGCTTTCAATGTGTGCGGGTACGCGTTGTACCCCTGTGCGCGTTGTACTGCAATGGACCGATCGGTGCCTCCGGCCGGCCCATTGCTTTCAATGTGTGCGGGTACGCGTTGTACCCCTGTGCGCGTTGTACTGCAATGGACCGATCGGTGCCTCCGGCCGGCCCATTGCATTCAATGTGTGCGGGTACGCGTTGTACCCCTGTGCGCGTTGTACTGCAATGGACCGATCGGTGCCTCCGGCCGGCCCATTGCATTCAATGTGTGCGGGTACGCGTTGTACCCCTGTGCGCGTTGTACTGCAATGGACCGATCGGTGCCTCCGGCCGGCCCATTGCATTCAATGTGTGCGGGTACGCGTTGTACCCCTGTGCGCGTTGTACTGCAATGGACCGATCGGTGCCTCCGGCCGGCCCATTGCATTCAATGTGTGCGGGTACGCGTTGTACCCCTGTGCGCGTTGTACTGCAATGGACCGATCGGTGCCTCCGGCCGGCCCATTGCATTCAATGTGTGCGGGTACGCGTTGTACCCCTGTGCGCGTTGTACTGCAATGGACCGATCGGTGCCTCCGGCCGGCCCATTGCTTTCAATGTGTGCGGGTACGCGTTGTACCCCTGTGCGCGTTGTACTGCAATGGACCGATCGGTGCCTCCGGCCGGCCCATTGCATTCAATGTGTGCGGGTACGCGTTGTACCCCTGTGCGCGTTGTACCTCAATGGACCGATCGGTGCGCACCCATTGACAATGGGCTTGCCTGGCAACGGACGCGTTTTCGAATATTCGAACGAGTCGGTTGCTGGAAAATCAGTTGGTCACCCACAACAATGTTGCAAAATCATGTATGTCATGAAGTTGAAATTTTGAAGGATGCTGTGGGCGTGTTTTGGTGCTGCTATTCCATGGATTGGCCAGATTCAGAAGATGCAAACGACTTGGACCTATCACTTTGGACACAAGGGACAGTATCTGCCTCTCCAGCACATATATATTGCTGCATGTTCCCCTGAGAGCCCACTTGCCTGCACTACATGCTCCAGGACGACATCTGCCACTGCACTGCTGCTGTCTCTGCCCCTCTGGACCCTGCAATGGCACGTACTGTGGAGAGAGCCCCAGCCTTCAGCCTTGAAGAGAACCAGGCCCTGCTGGACAGCCTACTTCCACAGTACAGCAAGCTGTATGGGACACCAGGGGAGCAGGTGAGTGTTCTGTGCACTGCCTTTCTGAATGTGCATTTTGTCTGACTAGCAAGGCTGAGAGTCAGCACACCACTGGCTAGCAGGCTCACTGAGTAGTTGTCACCCCCCATAGTGTGTAGTGACTTGCACTGGACAGGTATGGTGCAGTGACAGTGCTTCTGAACAGGGTTTTACTCCCCATGCTATGATACCATGTAGTGACTTCTGGAAAACTGTCCATGGGCAGCCGTGCACTGCCTGGGTACACCATGTGCCCCTGTGATTGCGACATGTATATGCAACTGTGTCATGCACGGATATGTTGCATGTGTAATAATGGCCTTATCACTTTGTCATCCTGACAGGCTTCTGCCCATCGGAAGCATGAGATATGGAAGGACATCGTCCGGGCTGTCCGGTCCGTGGGGGTCTACAAGCGCCGGATCCGCAACTGCCAAAAGAGGTGGCAGGACCTTCGGGGCTGGACCCGGAGGATTGCACGGGTCCAGCTGAAGCTGTCGCCTCCTCGCAGGAGGGGCGGAACACGGACCCTGACCCCCCACATGCTCAGGATCCTGGCGGTGGTCTTTCCAGACCTGGATGGGCAGCTGAAGGCCAGAGAGCAGCAAGGAGGGGGTGAGTCAAAGACTGCACTGTGTACTCTGTCTAACATGTTATGTGCCCTCCTCGGGCCAGGTTGAACTGCCACAGTACAGCAGTCATGTTGTCCAGGAGCCATGTCCCTCTATTGTGCACTGCCCACTCCTCATCTGATACCCAGGTGTGGCCCTTACATGCAGGGAATTCTGTCACTTAGGACTGTGTCCTTGCAGTTTGCTTGACTCAAGGTGGGAGACAGCATCTGTTTCCCTGACTCTGTGGTGGGCATCATGGGTGGGTCCATTGCTTACACAATGCCTGTATTCTGACATGTATTCAGCGTGTTACTTTGATCTGTGGTCCAATTGCTGAGCTGATCCACCACATGTGGCTGGGGTACCTGGCACACACCCATGCTGCGGGTGGGAACAATGTTTGGGCCCCAGGAGTATGTATATGACGTGTGTCACACATACTTAGCCAGCTGCCTACAGTCCAGGGCTCATCCCTCATTCATGTGGGGCTGGACAGTCATGCCTACTCCAGGCCATACAATACACTCTGTACTCCCACTCCCGTGTATCAGAGGACACATTGTGCACAGTGTTTTGACCCCTCAGGTGTCTGCCTCTGTGTCAGTGTGCTGTGGATTAGTCGCCAGGACTGCTGTGGAGTTTCTTGGTAGGGGCTCAGCATGCCACTGGAGATGTGACCATAGGAGACGATACTTGTGTGACACATAGGTGTCTGATCAGCTGCCCATGCAGACTGGGGCATGTAAATGTGAAGTTCAGGCAGCTGTTCCCCATGCACAGCAGAGTGTGAGGGGCTCAGGTTCAGAGGGTAGTGTCACAGGTCTCCCATATGTCCAATAGGTATGACCTGGACAGATGAGGGTTAAGAGGATGTGTTGTGGGGGGATGTACATGTGCACTTGTGCAGCTCCAGGACTTGCATTCCCCATGACCTACTATTGTGACACAGTGCAGAGTGTTGTTGTCTGGCTGCAAAGTCATACATCACTGAGACAGTGATGTATGACTTTGCAGTCATGCCTCCGCCATGGCATGTGTCTACTGATTGGTGATCCTGCAGGGGAGTGACATGTGCTACATGCACACCATAGTGGCGCTGGCTATCAGGACATGGGTGCATCATGGTGTCTGTCGCTGGAATGCATCACATGCATTTCCTATTTGACTCTGGGCATCCCTTACATCCGTAAACCTGTACTGACTCAGTGGCAAGAGCTGTGATGTGTCCACACCGTGTCCTCTGCACTGTCCAACTACTGTGTACTTGGTGCATGTGTCAACACTGGGGTGTTGCAATCCAACAGACACCAGACAGATGGGTGCAAGGCCATGTGGGATGTGAGTGCCATGCTTGGCATCAGACTGACAATTGACTTCTCCTGTTCAATTAGGGCACTTTTAGCAATGTACAACTAATGATGCCAGGGCTTGCTCTGTAATGTGCTGTGCTCACAGTGGTGTGTGCGTTTGGTGCAGGTGACTGATGTCTGTCTGTTTCCCCATTGTTTGCAGATACATCCACGGCCACGGAAGGGGACAGCTCCACGGACCAGGAGGAGCCGGAGAGCCAGACTGGGTCAGCAGCCGAGGAGTGGTCGGAGGGACCCAGTGGCACGGAGGGCGAGGGGAGCCACACCGAGGAGTCCTCAGCAGCATCCACCTCAGCTGAGGACCAGAGCAACTCGGAGGATGACTCCCTTGTGGAGGCGGGTGTCAGCAGCCACCACACCCCAGCTAGTGTTGCTGTCCCCGCCACCACCAGCACCACCACCGCCCTCCCATCGGCTCCCATTCCCCAGGTCCGTGGAGGCTCCCATGTCCGGGAGCGTGTCTCCTTTGGGCCAGGCACCGCACCCCCTGCCCCTGTGTCCCCTGCTGCCCTGAGTGAGGAGTCTGTGTACCTCCTTCGCCAGCTCCATGTAGGGCAGACAGCCATGCTGAGTGTCCTCCATGCGCACACCGCGCTGTTGACTCAGCTGGTGTCGTTCATGGAGGGCATCTCATCGGGCATGTCTGACCTACAGAGGGGCAATAGGTCCATGGACTCCTCCCTGACGGCAGCAGTGTCCCTCCTCAAACGGTCCCTCACCCCTCCTGCCTCTGCTCCATCCACACTCCCCAGCACCTTACCCATCCCAGGCACACACACACTGGCACAGGCACACACCAGCACACACACATCCAGCACACTGACACACACGCCAATGACAAAACGCACACGCACGCACATTCAGGGGACTGAAGCCAGACTCACAGGGGATGGGGCCCTGGAACACACACACGCATCCACATGCACTGCGCAGTCCTCAGTTCCCTCTCCCTCCAAAGCACCCTCCCTTGCCTCACCTGCAACCCCAAAGTCACAGCAGCTCTTCCTCTGTGACCTCGGCCTCTTCCCCACCGATGAAGCTGCTCCAGCATCCCGGGGGAAGAGGAAGCCCACCCACACGGAGCAGAGTGCCCCTCGCCCCCGGACACCCCTCCCCCAGGCGCAGACGGACTGAGGCCCCCACCCGCAAGTCCCCCCGGAGTGCTAAGAGCAAGACCCCGCCACCACCCTGCAGCTCAGGCACAAGGTCTCCGTCCTCCATCCCTCAGGCCCCCACTGCACAGGTGCCCCCACCACACCCTGCCCCAGGTTCCCCCACCCACAGATATACCATCCCCAAGATGCTCCGGCCTTCTCCCCCTGCCACTTGCTCTCCCAGCACCACACCCCCCGCTGCGCTTGTCTGTGCCACTGATGTGGTGAGGGTGTCCCCCCTCTGTCCAACCCACCTTGCCTGTTCCCCATTCTCCTCCCCTGGAGGTAGGCACTGCAGTGGAGTCCACTACCGCCCTGTCTGACTTGGGCACTGCAGTGGCGGACCTGTCCACCCCATCTGCAGGGTCCACTGCAGTTGTGCCGGCACCCACGACATCTGTGTCATGCCCCCCAGTTGTGCCGGCACACACCATGTCAGACACCTCCACTGCAGTTGTCAGTGGCTCTCCTGCACCCACCACCCCTTCCCTGACTCCCCCTGGTGAGCCCTGATCCTGTCCCTGCGGTGCCTGGCCTGCCCCCCGGTTGCCCCTCCTAGTGGATTGTCCCTGGTATTGTGCAGGCATGCGTAGGGTGACATCTGCCAGTGTCACCCTGTTTGAACTTTGACAATGGACTGGCCATTGGCCTTTGCTCTTTTTTCAGGACTTCGTTTGGCCTCAACACATATGCTGAATAAAGCAACTTTCTTTTCTCTAGTGCTCATGCTTCAGATGTACATGTTGTTGGTGCAGCTAACCATGCCCTTGCTGCAGTGATGGTGATATCTGGTCTCATGATTATGAAGTGTTACTGTGCAGGAACCCATGTGGTCCAGGGGGAATGTGTCCTATCATGTGGTGTATCCATGTCATCAATAGCAGCATCTGAGGGTGTCATGTGTTCAGTATTTGGCAATGGGTTTCCTACTTACATTGGCAATTTCATATCTGTGGCTTCCACCCCTGCACATCTGTTGTGCCTGCCATCGTTGCATTTGTCTACTTCCCTGACCGTGTTGCCATCTCCAGTGGACATGCAGGTTTGGGCATCAATGGGGAGGGACTCATCCGTGTAGTCAGTGCAACATTGCTATACAAGTGTGTTGGATCTGTGCTGATGATTCCGTTGGCACATCCATGACCAGGCTGATGTGATGGGAGCCCTCATTTGGTGCTAATTGTTGATTGTGTGACCAAGTGCTCAGCTGACATGATGGGGCCCTACTGAGGCAACATATGGCACAGCTTTCCTCACACAGGAGTGGAGTCCCCTCATGGCAGTGTGTACACGTGTGACATTGCCTGCACCCAAGGTGTGTGTTGTATGTGCATGTCTGTGTGTTCACTTCCATTCATCTGCGCATGCTGTGATCCCTAGTGTTGTACCTGTTTGTGATGCTTGCTGACTTGAGCTATGTTCCCCCAAAGTCTTCTCCCTGTGTTCTCTGTGATGTGGGTGCATGGCACATTACTGGTCATCAGGGTGTCACCCATAGGTGTGTTTGCTGTCAGGGCTGAGTTTGTGTGCAGACGCAGATGGGTCACAGTCAGGTTTCCCCTTGGCACTTGTTGTTTGCCCCTGTCATGTGATTTCCAGTTTGTGTTATCTTTCAGTGATTGTGACATGTTGTGTGTGTGACTGCTGCCACTCCTCAGGGTCAGAGCTGCAATGTTGGAAGTTGTCTATGTGTGTTCTTTGTGGGTGACCTTGGCTTCTTCATTGGTGTGTGACTGTGGCTGGGATCCCATTGGTCGGTGTGGTATTGCCGTCATGTCCATGTACAGCGTAGTGTGCAGTGTGTCAGACATTCAGGAGTCTTGTTGAGTGTCCATGTGTGATGTGTTTCTACACCTTGGTTCCCACCCACCACCCTGGAATAGTCATGGGTGCATGTGCAATGTCACCAGTGCATGTGTACTTCACTGCTGCACATTGTTGGAGGTCGAGGGGTGTGGTGTTGAGTGTGTGCAGATGAGAGTTGTTGCCCGGCTAGGCCCCTGCCTCCATGTTGGCCTTGGCTTACTGGCCATGCTGATTGATTTGTGCTTGTGTAGGTGTGATGGTAGTTTGTTGCTCAGGACACCTGACTGTGGTTCATAGTGTGAACGACATTTAGCTTTGTCATCACAGTGGTATTTTTATTCAGCCCAGGGTCACCACATTGTGGGGGCCCTGGGGGTGGTGCTGTGGTGTGTCTGTGACTTGCTGTGTCAGTTGTTGTTCCTACGTGCCTGTGTGACATGTGTGTTTTGTGCTCCCTCTCACCTGACAATGCCTGCTTGCCCACATAGGGGATTTGGATCCATGAGTTACCTTAGTGTGGCAGTGTATGCACATCTGTATGATTGGTATTCAGCTCTCCTCATGTGTTGTGTGGTTGCCTGGGGACACTGGCACCCCCACCCCTCACCTGCTGTGTATGATGACAGTGTTGGTCTGCCTGTTTGTGTTTGTGCATCTGCACCACTGCATTGGCATATCTTGGGTGTGCCATTGGCTGTATGTTGTTTGGTGTGTTTCCCCTGCTGTCCCTGGGACTCCTAGGTCATCGGTCAGCACAGTGATCATGGTTTGTGTGTCCCATTGCTGCCATGGTATGGTATCTGTTCACCTCACATCTGCTGTCTCCACAGGGTATCTGCATTTGTGTGCCCATTGGTGCAAATATGTGGTTCTGCATTCTGATGGTCACTTCTGTCATTGTGTCATTGATGACTGTTGACGGTCTCAGCCCCCATGGGTGTTGTTTGTCTGCACATGGCCAAAGGAATGTTTCATTTGCACTGCAGTATTTGGCTCCCCAATTTATGTTGCAATGGGACACATACACTACTTTGCCACAGATGAGTTTTTGGTTCTGTGAGCAGGAATGATCCATGCAGTTTGGCAGTTGCAGCTCTTTCTTTGTCAACAATTACCTTTTGGTCACTGTGATGATGAGGGTGTAGACCCCATTGCCACAATGGTCAAAATGTGCTTCAGCTATGGACCCCACACTTGCCTTTTGGTCACTGTGATGATGGGGGTTTGGACCCCATTGCCACAATGGTCAAAATGTGCTTCAGCTATGGACCCCACACTTACCTTTTGGTCACTGTGATGATGGGGGTTTAGGCCCCATTGCCACAATGGTCATGGGCTGCTTGCATTGTGGGTGCCACACACATATATGTGTGGCACATGTGCTAGGGGGTCACATTGTATGTTGAAAGTCATGTTCGGTGTTGTAGGCATTTGACACAGCCTACACACGCTTGTCATGGTGGTGGGGGATGTCTTAATCTTGCATTCCCTAGGTTGTGGTGTGCTTGTTGTGTCATGCATTGTCCATCCTATGAGTGGGGGTGGTAGTAGTGGTAGGCATCCAGCCCCCCTGGCTAAGGGTGGTAGTAGTGGTAGGCATCCAGCCCCCCTGGCTAAGGGTGGTAGTAGTGGTGGGCATCCTGCCCCCTGGCTAAGGGTGGTAGTAGTGGTAGGCATCCTGCCCCCCTGGCTAAGGGTGGTAGTAGTGGTAGGCATCCTGCCACCCTGGCTAAGGGTGGTAGTAGTGGTAGGCATCCTGCCACCCCTGGGTGTGGGTGGTAGTAGTGGTAGGCATCCAGCCCCCCTGGGTGAGGGTGGTAGTAGTGGTGGGCATCCTGCCCCCTGGCTAAGGGTGGTAGTAGTGGTAGGCATCCAGCCCCCCCTGGCTAAGGGTGGTAGTAGTGGTGGGCATCCTGCCCCCCTGGCTAAGGGTGGTAGTAGTGGTAGGCATCCTGCCCCCCTGGCTAAGGGTGGTAGTAGTGGTAGGCATCCTGCCACCCTGGCTAAGGGTGGTAGTAGTGGTAGGCATCCTGCCCCCCGTGGGTGAGGGTGGTAGTAGTGGTGGGCATCCTGCCCCCCTGGCTAAGGGTGGTAGTAGTGGTAGGCATCCAGCCCCCCCTGGGTTGGGGTGGTAGTAGTGGTAGGCATCCTGCCCCCTGGCTAAGGGTGGTAGTAGTGGTAGGCATCCTGCCCCCTGGCTAAGGGTGGTAGTAGTGGTAGGCATCCTGCCACCCTGGCTAAGGGTGGTAGTAGTGGTGGGCATCCTGCCCCCCTGGGTGAGGGTGGTAGTAGTGGTAGGCATCCTGCCCCCCTGGGTGAGGGTGGTAGTAGTGGTAGGCATCCTGCCACCCCTGGGTGAGGGTGGTAGTAGTGGTAGGCATCCTGCCACCCTGGCTAAGGGTGGTAGTAGTGGTAGGCATCCAGCCCCCCTGGGTGAGGGTGGTAGTAGTGGTGGGCATCCTGCCCCCTGGCTAAGGGTGGTAGTAGTGGTAGGCATCCAGCCCCCCTGGCTAAGGGTGGTAGTAGTGGTAGGCATCCTGCCCCCTGGCTAAGGGTGGTAGTAGTGGTAGGCATCCTGCCACCCTGGCTAAGGGTGGTAGTAGTGGTAGGCATCCTGCCACCCCTGGGTGAGGGTGGTAGTGGTGGTAGGCATCCAGCCCCCCTGGGTGAGGGTGGTAGTAGTGGTGGGCATCCTGCCCCCCTGGCTAAGGGTGGTAGTAGTGGTAGGCATCCAGCCCCCCTGGCTAAGGGTGGTAGTAGTGGTGGGCATCCTGCCCCCCTGGCTAAGGGTGGTAGTAGTGGTAGGCATCCTGCCACCCTGGCTAAGGGTGGTAGTAGTGGTAGGCATCCTGCCACCCCTGGGTGAGGGTGGTAGTAGTGGTAGGCATCCAGCCCCCCTGGGTGAGGGTGGTAGTAGTGGTGGGCATCCTGCCCCCTGGCTAAGGGTGGTAGTAGTGGTAGGCATCCAGCCCCCTGGCTAAGGGTGGTAGTAGTGGTGGGCATCCTGCCCCCTGGCTAAGGGTGGTAGTAGTGGTAGGCATCCTGCCCCCTGGCTAAGGGTGGTAGTAGTGGTAGGCATCCTGCCACCCTGGCTAAGGGTGGTAGTAGTGGTAGGCATCCTGCCCCCCTGGGTGAGGGTGGTAGTAGTGGTAGGCATCCTGCCCCCCTGGTTGAGGGTGGTTGGCATCCAGCCCCCCTGGGTTGGGGTGGTGGCGCGCATTCAGGCCCCTGTGTGCATATGTGGCATTGGTGATGGGCATCCCGCCCCTATGGTGCTGCTGTTGCAAGTATATTCAGATTCCCAGTGTATGTGTGTGATGTGTCGTGTACGTGTTGTATGTGTTTTGTGGTTGGTGTCTGACTTACCTTCTGCGCCGTACGCGTCCGTGCCTGTTCCGGTAGTAGATGTAGAATATTGGTATGATCGGGACGAAGGGATTCATGGTTGGTTCGTGTCGTTCGTCCTTCTCGTTGCTTCGCGTCGTCCTCGTCGCTTGGCTTCGTCCTCGTCGCTCGCTCGTCCTCGCCGCTTCGCGTCGTCCTCGTCTGTGCTGTGTTCGTCTCGTAGCCGTGGATCGTGTTGTGGCGCGATTCGGAGCTTATGTGCGCCTCTCCCGGATGCTTTGACGTGCCGTGCGTAGCGACGGGTTCGGCGCGTACGGAAAGCGCATCGTACTTGTCCGGCCGGACGGGGCTGCATTTTCCCTTCCGTGCGACTCGATTCGGCGTTTCCGGATTCGCCTCGGTCGGAGAACAGGACCTGGTTTGGGTGAGTACGGCTCGGCCGGAATTTTTGCTGTTGTGCGCATCGTACTTGCTCGTTCGGTGTGCTGTACGGATCGGTCGGGAAACTGGCTTTCGCATGGCTTTTTTCCCGACCGAATGGTATTGGGTGCGCCTCCGACCGAGATCGGAATCGGCCCCATAGTCTTAGCTTGCGTAACCTTTTTTAGTTAAAACAATAGGGGAAACCCATTCCGATGATTGAGTAGGTTGTATGATTCCCTCGTTGCACAACCTGTTAAGTAAAACTTTTAGTTCCTTGCGAACACTTAGAGGAATGTGTCTCATCACCTCATGAACAACTGAACAAGCATCCTTCTTTAACTTTGTACAGCATTCATATCCTATGACATTTCCAATTTCATCCTGAAATACACTGGAAAATTTATTTATCATGATTTCTAACACATTTTCCTCTACTTCTATAGCAAATATGGGTAATTCCCCTAGTCAATTGGTTCTTTATGGCCAGGACACAATATGATACCTAATTTGGCTAGGTCTTTCCATTCCACAATATCACGCCCTCTAACCGCTACATATACTTTGGTAAAAATGTTCCTTCCCAAACATTCCAAACCGCCATTAAAATAACCCCGATAGTCAACATCAAATTCCCCATAGGCTTTAGGATTGATATCAATCTAGTTTAAACTCTTTTGATCAAAATTTTAAGAATGTGACACCCACCAAAATAGTAACTGATGCCTCAGAGTCTGCCGTGACTTGAATGTGTTTGCCATCTACTTTGGGTTGCATCAGGGGACCTTTAATTTTTGTGAGGTGCATGTCCTTTTTATCATCAATTGTCAACAGCACATTGTCAAACTTCTTTGTGCACTCTTGAACATTCATATCACACATTTTAACATTACTTATTTTTATCTTATTCGCACTTCCTTTGTACATCTGCCCACCACTTTTGCACATAGCTTGGAAATGCCCATGTTTTTTGCAAGTATTGCACCTTTTGTTTACTGCTGGACAAGAAGGAAAATTACTGATGTGGGTATGAGATCCACAACGGAAGCAAATAAGCTGTCTCTCTTTTTGTACCGTTAGTATTTACCACAGAAACAGCACTCTCATCTGTAACACATGCCACTGGTGAAAGACCTTCATTTCCAGATAAAGCTTGGGAAGAAATAATAGAGCGCTCAATACTTCTGGCCACATCAATGACCTCAGACAATGTTGGGCTCCTGCAAGTTAACAACCTTTCCTGCGTCTTCTTCGAAAGCAATTAAAAACAAACTGGTCTCTAATGTAGATGTCAAAACATTTCTCAAATTTGCAGGTTTATGCAAGAACGTGCAACGTGGCAATTAACTCTTTGACAGTCTCATCATTGCCCTGCTTGGGCTTGAAGAAGTTATGTCTCTCAAGTCACACACTTGTTTCCTCAGAATACTGCCTGCGTAACCTCTCTTTCAACTCCTCATAAATGTTCTAACAAACATATTATCCAGATACAACAACGGCGGACCTTCTGTGCCGCACCTCGTGCCAGTTCCTATAAATAAGTTCGCTGTGCAATCTACCCCTGCGCCAGCCGTTGAATGACGTCACTGTGCTCCAGATCAGAGAATATTATGACAAATGGGGGTGCGCAGCTCAAAAAATCCCAATAGGCCAAGATGAATTAAAAATTTGCTTCTTTATTCAAAAAATGTATTTTTCTTAAAATCATCAAATATAGAAAATCCAGCCTACGCGTTTCATTCCCACATAGGGAACTTCATCAGGGTTGTGAAAATATGACACAAACACATATATATTACATTAAATCAAAAGACACAGGACTACGAACATACACAATATATCAAAACAGACTAAGAGAGAAATTCCAAAAGAAGAGAAATACACAAGAATCAGACACTTAATTAAACAATAAAGATAAACACGACATATTTACAAAAACATACGAATTAAAACATTTGTATAGAACTAATTTATATGTTTATATGCTACCAATGAACAGTACAAATAAAACTTATTAAGCTTGAACGAGCAAAAAAATACAAATGCTTGTTTCACCATAAAGAAATACCACCGATATCCTTCATAATTGTGCACTTTAAGATATGTATATGACCACAGTAACTATAATTTCAATGTACGACCATGTGATCTCAAAACAGGTCCAACACATGGTTCAAAATAACGAAATTTAGAAGAAAGCAGATCAAAATAACAGAAAGAAGAAAGGGAAGAAAAGAACAAAGAAGGGGGAGGGGAAAAGAAGAGAAAGAAAAATCACTAAAAGAGTATATAACATCAAACCAATTCTTAAAAATGGATAAACCACACATGACATTTCTTACCAGAAAAATGTATCATTTGTAAAAGTACAAATATGCCAAAGTGCCAACAATTTGTATTGCTAGCTTCAGAGCAGTTGGCTTCTCACCAAAGACAATATGTTATAAGCCTGCGAGAAAGATATACAGTTATTGGTATATAAAAAGCGCACTCAACTATATAGAAATATGTATGAAGTGAAAATAGAGGGTAAATAAGGAACATATCAAATACTGTAATATGCAGCGGAAGATTGGATGCAAAAAAGAAGAAACAGGGTACCATAGTAAATAGCTCCACCCTGTTCATAACGAATACAGTTGGCAAAAAAAGACCAGTATAAAACATGAATAATCAACAAAGCAAAAGAAACATGACTGTTTGGTATAGGTGTCCAGATAGGGCCATTATAAACTCACAAGACTGGACAAAATTTAAAGAAAGCCAGCCGGAGTAATATATGCGTGTTAACATTAGTTATATGATTGGCATCAACCTATCAGCTCAAAACCCACGAAAGCAGGTCAACAAGCAGATGTAATCTATAATGCAAATGGATGAAAGAGAAGTATGTCTGCAAATGTATTGTCAATACCCAAACATATCCAAAATACAAAAGCCAAAAGGTTGGAAAAGAATAAATAAAATATGTACATCCTTATCGATCACATAATTGAAGATAATATATCCACATAAACGCACCTGTTGTAACAGCCTATAAAAAACACCCATGCCATTTCCAGTAGACGAATCCGTATGACACAATAAAAAGGCCCCACAAAAAAAAGTCAACAGAAAAATGTCATAAGTAGCGCCTATGAAAAAACGAAAAATATAAATGCAAAATTAAGAGCATTTCTCAGACACCAATAGGTACACCCCAATTAACAGCCCAAATATAGACGTCTTGTGATGTAGATCACAGCAATTAATATTCCCAGATAGACAATGATTGTAGAATATCATACCTCTATATCCACTGTGTGTTCTGGTAAGAAATGTCATATGTGGTTTATCCATTTTTAAGAGTTGGTTTGATGTTATATACTCTTTTAGTGATTTTTCTTTCTCTTCTTTTCCCCTCCCCCCTTCTTTGTTCTTTTCTTCCCTTTCTTCTTTCTGTTATTTTGATCTGCTTTCTTCTAAATTTCGTTATTTTGAACCATGTGTTGGACCTGTTTTGAGATCACATGGTCGTACATTGAAATTATAGTTACTGTGGTCATATACATATCTTAAAGTGCACAATTATGAAGGATATCGGTGGTATTTCTTTATGGTGAAACAAGCATTTGTATTTTTTTGCTCGTTCAAGCTTAATAAGTTTTATTTGTACTGTTCATTGGTAGCATATAAACATATAAATTAGTTCTATACAAATGTTTTAATTCGTATGTTTTTGTAAATATGTCGTGTTTGTCTTTATTGTTTAATTAAGTGTCTGATTCTTGTGTATTTCTCTTCTTTTGGAATTTCTCTCTTAGTCTGTTTTGATATATTGTGTATGTTCGTAGTCCTGTGTCTTTTGATTTAATGTAATATATATGTGTTTGTGTCATATTTTCACAGCCCTGATGAAGTTCCCTATGTGGGAATGAAACGCGTAGGCTGGATTTTCTATATTTGATGATTTTAAGAAAAATACATTTTTTGAATAAAGAAGCAAATTTTTAATTCATCTTGGCCTATTGGGATTTTTTGAGCTGCGCACCCCCATTTGTCATAATGTTCTAACAAACATTTTCACCAGTGGGTACAGACCCTGTGGGGAAGTTATCAAAAAACTCTTTGGCCTGCAATGCTCAAATGGTTAGATAGAAGGGCAGCTTTATGTTCTGCGTCATACCCAGCAGCATCTATGGCTACCAAATAATTTTCAAAGATGCACAGCCATTCTCTCCAATTTACATCTGCTTTCCCAGATTTTGTAGGAAAGGTGGAGGCTGTACTACATTACTGCTAGAAGCTATGCTGCAGTGTGCATATGACATATATAGGAGAACTGCTAGATAAACAAAATTATTGGCTAAACAAATGAAAGAAAGGTCACAAGCACTCTGAATGAAAATAAATTTGGAATAAACTGTCGCCTCCTGTTTAAAATCATTTTCAAAACGCCCCAAATTGCTTTTGTTCTGCTTTGGTGTTGATGTATAGCAAAGGTGATGTTCTGCCTCCTGCCGTCCGTGTTATGACAGGCTCGTCAGTTGCAAAGCGCGTCAACAAATTACACACAATGACTGCCGTACATGCAGTGTCACATTGCCAATGGGCCTATTTAGTGCCCAATTCAAAATGGCCGCTTGACATTGTTGACGTGAAGTGTCACACGCAGAAGAAAGTCACCGCCTTACCAAACAAAAGAGCCCTTGCATTAAATAGAGATCCAATATGGCTGCCGCGTGACGTTTTAGACCAGAAGCGTCACACACAGAAGAACATCAACCTCATTAAAGTAAAAGGCCCTTGCGTTAAGTAGTAACGCGTCACAAACACATGCAATGACACACTGGCCTGATGGAGCAGAGTAAATGAAAAAATGTAACCCCTAACAAATTTTATAAATAATTAATAAATATGTTCGTTTAAATGTATTAATCAACAATGTATGTGAGGGAAGGGTAACACGCAAGTATGTGTGCTGAATAATCTATTTACAAATGTCTGTGTGTCTAATTATAACATAAAAATAATTGCGTACTAAATAAATAATAAATGCATGATTCGTGCTTCATAGAATATAAAACGTGACGTTGCAAAAACAATAGTGATGGTAAGTAAGGAACAGCTTAAATGTTGCTTTCTGCTAGGTAATAACTAATTGGGGTACGTAGATGACGGGAGGGAAACGAAAAGGCTATGTTTCTCTATTTTAATTATGTTTTGTTTATTTCTAAATAGTGCTTCTAAGTCTAATCGAGTGGCGATATAAAATGGCTGCCGTTTATTAGAGTACGCATGCGCTGAGAATACACATGACAAGGGAGAAAAAGTTGGAGAAAGACTGACCACGTGATGGTGCTGAAAGGCTAAGATGCAAGAATGGTCAAGGCTGATGTGACCTATTTGAACTGATAATGTGCCGTGGTGATCAGCAGAGAATCGTGGGAAACAGTTTTAAGAGAAAGGACAATGCCTGCAGAGTTCTCGAATGTATCGAAAGAAGTTACAAATGTACTGATCGAAGCGGATGGAAACATGTCATGAACTGTGAGAAAGGAAATGAACATATGCATTCCAGAAGAACAAGCTGGATCCGGGAGAATTTGATTAAAACTGAATAAATGAACTGAGTGGACCAATGAAAGAAAAGCGCGTTATTAATGTTGCAACAATTTAGTTAGCAAAGTTAGAATTAGGGTATAAGTAGGCCTACTCTTAGTGGGAGGGGTAGCTTCCAGTACTTGGAGTTCCAGATCGATCCATTTACTGAGCGGGAGATGCTGAAAGACTGTTAGATGAGACGGGTTGCGGTAGCTGATGCTGACGAGCTGAAGTTTCTGTTGCTGTTTTATTTTTCCAGTTGAGTATGAGAATCAGGTTATTTTTCAACTTTAAACTTAGGTTAGAAATCATTAGGCTAAATTAGGAAGATAGGCAGGTTAATTAGGATTTTTCCTCATGACAAAATTTCCTTTCTGCAATAAAATTGATTTTGCTTAATAAATATTTGATTTAATAATGTATGAATAATTGAATAATAAAGTCTAAATTCTTTTCCATGCCTTTAAAATTATATAAATTTTGAAATTCTTAAATCAAACGACTCAGTGATTATTTACTAAATGGTTGTGAAATTAGTAATTAGTTATTGTGATTTAGCTGGTCTTGATCACTATCAACTGATTTTCACTAGATGATCCATCGACAAACAATGAGCAGGAATATCTTAAGAAATAACTAAGAAAGCGATAGGTTAAGGTAATAAGGTATCCCGGCTCCTTCCAGCGGTACATCATGATGATTTTCATTTAGTTTTTCTTTCTCCTAGGAGTATAGATTCGTAAAGGTGTAGAGGAAATCCAGGTGCGTGTGTGTGTTTGTTAGGCGATGTCATGGGCCCCATCGTCATGTGGATGTGAGAAATATAAGTCGCGCCTGGATGACCGATAAGTGACCTAGGAGAAATAGTTTTCATTGTATCCGCTGCATCAGATTTCTTGGTAGCAGAGTTATGGTTTCTATAGATTAGTTTGGTGATTATTATTGATTATTGATTATTTTGATGACTAATACTATATGTTGAGTCGCGTTATGTTATATGTGAGTTTTCACGCTTCTGGGATGTAGGAAGTGGAACACGTGTGGCAAGAGAAGTCACATGGAATTTGGTACATGGTCTGAATTCATTTTTGGTAATAACACAGGTTGTGTTATGTTAGGGATTTTCTGTACGAAAGGTGTGTAACTGGGATAGCAAATCACGTTTTCTTGTGAAACTCTGGCCTTAATTCTCAGGAGCATAGTCTCCACATGTGTCTTATCCCCAGAGAAACGGGTTTACTGTTTGCTTGAAAGAAGGGTAAGGTAGAGGGAAGTGCTACTTTATCGGCGAAAGTTAATAATTCTGTGGTAGGGTAGAGGTAAGCGCTGCCTACTGGAAATACAGGATTCTTGTGTAAAAGGACAAAGCTGTCACTTTTGTTTAGCGAATCAGACTATGGAATTGTTTTAAATGTTGTAACTAACGAAGAAACATTAAAAAGAAAAATTGCCGATAATTTTTGTAAAGGAGGGGTAAAAGAGCAAGAGTGACATAGACAGTGCCGCGCTAGGATTGGATAGTGCGCTAGTCACGTGAACGCAAAGACAGGAGTGACGTAGGAAAAGTGCCGCGCTAAGATTGGTGGGTGCGCGGAAGAAGGAAATCGTTCTGATTGGTGTGTTGGTGTGAATCGCGCTGTGATTGGTTGAAGTTCCGTACACGGAACAGTGCTGGTTTTGAAGAGAAAAACCAATCGAAAACATGCCGTATTATGAGTATGAAAGGGAGAGAACGTCATGGACGACAAAAATTAAGAATTTCTTTAAGAAAGACAAAAAGGTTGTGACTAGAGAGGGACAAGTAATTCCTCCGCCGAAATCAGCAGCTTCACATATGATGCTGAAATATGGATATCATACATGCATATGGTTAGAAAATTGGGCAAAGTATACGAAGAATGATGGAGCATTAGCTTTCCCTGAGAATGGTTCATTTAGTGTAGCGGTTTTGCGGAATTTGAGAGAAAAGATGACAAATTTAGAACTGACCTAGACCGACACAGTTTGAAGCGTTGACGGAATGGGAAGATGAGATGTATGAGCGAGAGAGATTCAGAGGTTTAAGGGATCATGAGTTTATGCCTGGAAGAATGTGGGGAATAAATCATGAGGATAGAATAAAACGATGGAGATGTGCTAACATGACAGGAGGTTTGTTTCCGGCTTTTACAGTTGAGGAAGAGACTAAGAGAAAACGTACTGAGAAAAAGAAACATATGGAGAGGGAAAAATATATGCATGAGAGTGAAACGGATGATGAATTGCTGGAAGATATTCTAAATAGAAATCCCCCTCCGTATCAGCAGAGTTCTACAGTGGTGACACCTAATGCGCCGCAAATAGAGACTGTGCGAAATAAAAGTCCTGTAAAAGAATTGAAATAAATAGGTCACAAGATCAAATAAGAACTTCACAAAATGAAGGAGTAGAAAGTGACAATGCAACTGAATTAGCAAGAACAACAAAAGAGCTGACTGAGAAAATTAGGGAATTAACGAAAAACATGGAAGCTGTAACTGTACCCGTAACAATAGGTCCAGTAATACCAGTTTTTGAGAATCAGAAAATTGATGAACGATCTTTAGTGATTCCTATGAATTCACAATTTCAGAGAGAAAAAGAAAGGATGGAACCAAGTGCAAGTACAAGTAATTTGGCTAGTACCTACAGACCAAGTCCACCTACAAATTTGACAGTGAATGAGTGTAATGGTAGGAAAATGCCTATGGTAACAGAATCTGCAACAGTGACCCCTGAAAAGAGTGGTAATTGGATAGAACTAAATAATACGCCTATAGGTCCGACTCCTGATGAGTTAAATGAGTGGATGAAGGCATTTAAAATAAAAGAACCAGAAGAAAAACCATTAGATGTAATTAGGTTAAAGATTGACATGGAAGAATTAATTTTAGGGACGATTGGTACAGAAAAGCTGAAAAATTACCAGGATGATGAGATTATGTTTCTGTGCAAAAGTATTACATGGAGAGCTAAAAATTTACATGACAAACTGGAAGAGATAGCAAGTGAAATTGGAGTAGATTTTGCGAAAGTGAAAACATTGCAGAAACCGTACAGAGTAGACTTTTGTGAGAAAGATATTGAAAATTTGAACACAGCAGGAAGGCTGACACAGATAAAAGAGTTAATTGTTTTACTGAGAAAATGGGGTGATGTGGACAGATGGAAAGTCAGATGGACGAAAAAGTATGAGAAAACTGCAGACAAAGCTTCTTTGGCTTTTATGATAACTGAAAAGGAACCTGTTGCAAGAGAATACCCTATGAGAGAAACTCCAGGTGGTAGTTATGTGCATGTTCCCTGGACTAGACAGGATATACTGTCATTTACAAACGAATTCCCGAAGCTGAGAGAGAAACCAGTTGAATGGTACCGACAAGTGGAGAGGTTTGTGAAGGTTTCAAAGGTGTTGTGGATAGATTTAGATGGATTGTTTGACATAGTGGTGCCAACTGATTTGTGGTCTGAATGTAAAATTACAGTTGACTGGCCAACTACAGAATATCCAAGAGATCCTAAGACAGGAGCTCCAGGTCCTGAGGTGATGAGGAAATATGATAAGGTGATTACCTTTTTGAAAAATAAGATTCCTCCTAAAGAAACAGATTGGGTAAAAATAGACAGAACTACACAGGAAAGTAAGGAGTCCGTACATGCCTATTATGAAAGATTGTTGTTGGTTTTCAAGCAGTATAGTGGGTATGAGGAGTTGAGTGAAAAGGATATGAGTCATTTTGTATATAGATTTGTGTTTGGACTGAAACCAGAGATTAGTGAAATGATTAAACAACATATGATTAACTGGCAAAACGGCACTGTAGATGAGGTACTGAGGTATGCTAAGTATTGTAGTGATGATATTGAGAGTAGACAGCGTAAATTGAAAGAGAAGGCAATGTGGGCACAGGTAAAAGTGGCAGAGAAACAAGAAGCTCAATTGAATAATAGTGGGAATGAAACAGGACAGAATAAATCCCGACCTAACATAGGTAAAGGGAAAGGTCAAATGAGTCTAGAAGAGGCAAAGAAAAAATGGCCATGTCATAATTGCGGAAAATTAGGGCATTGGAGAAACGAGTGTACGTTCCCACCTAAACCTAATCCGGAAAATCAATCATTAAATCCACAGGTGCAGAATGAGGTAGTTGTTCAACAAGGTCAGGTGCCACAACCACCACTTCCCAACAATGTTAACCAGCAAAGATACAGTACAGAAACAGGATTCTACGGAGGAGAGCAGGTAACACAGTTGCCGCGAGCAGCTAACATTTCTCAGTATTGGTTGCGTCAGAGTGAGGATGAGTCGGATGAAAGTTTCTGACGGTGCCTAGGAGAGGGAAAAGAGTGCGTACTTGGCGCAACTCTAGAGGTAGATCAGTCTGGTCCCTTTGTGGATGGAGAAGTGAATGGTGCAAATGTAACATTCCTTGTCGATACTGGAGCTACCCGTTCTACTGTTAGGTCAGTGGAAATTCCAAACCTTCCTCTCTCAGGTGAATATATCCAAGTAGTTGGAGTAGCGAATCAGCAGATTAAAACACCACTTACTGAATTAGTGGAAGTAAAAATTGGTTCTTTTAGCAAAATGCATAAATTCGTAGTGTGCGATTGTAGTCCCGTAAATCTTTTAGGTCGTGACCTTTTGTGTAAGATGAACTGCACAATTTATTGTACGCCAGATGGAATTGGATTTCAGACCCCAGATGAAGATGTATTGTATAAAGTGACATTGATGAATCAGGAACCTGAAATGAATGGTTTGTTTCCTGCATTTGATGCAGAAAAACTTCCAAAAGAACTGAAAGAGACAGTGAAAGAGAATGTGTGGGATTTTACAGGAGAAGATATTGGATTGATGAAAGAAGTAGATCCCGTAAAAGTAACAGTAAAAGAAGGAACAACTTACCCAAATACGCCACAGTATAAATTGACTCCAGAAATAATTGAAGGAATAACTCCTGTAATAAATAAAATGATTGAACAGGGAATTCTAAAAGAAATAATGAGCAGTCCATGTAATTCACCTATAATGGGACTGAAAAAGCCAAACGGAACATATAGAATAGTACAGGATTTGAGAAAGGTCAATAAAATAGTTGTGCCTTGTTGTCCAATAGTGCCAAACCCTGCAGTAATTCTATACCAAATTCCACATGAAGCTGAGTGGTACACCGTGATAGATTTGTGTCACGCATTTTTCTCTATTCCTTTACATCCAGATAGCCAGCCATTATTTGCGTTCCGGTTCGGAGAGCGTATTTTGGCATGGTGCCGAATTCCTCAGGGGTATACAGAAAGCCCCTCAATCTTTAATCAGATTTTAAAGAAGTCCCTGGAAGATTTGAAAATGCCAGAAAAGTCAGTGATGGTGCAGTATATCGATGACCTGTTGGTGGCATCGAAAACAAAAGAAGCATGTGTAAGCGATACAATTGCTTTACTGAACCATTTAGAGAAAAGAGGACATAAAGTGTCCCCTTCGAAATTGCAGTTTTGTCAAAAAGAAGTCCAATATTTAGGGCATAAAATTGAGAAAGGAGTGCGAAAGATAACGACTGAGAGAATAAAAATGATTCAAGGAATGAGAGCACCAATGACGCAAAGAGAGGTAAGAATGTTTCTGGGAATGGTTGGATATTGCCGACAATGGATAAGTGGTTTTTCCTTGATTGCTAAGCCATTACAAAAACTGACCAAGAAGGATGTAAGAGACCCTTTTGAATTGAATGACGAAGAAATGAAATCTTTCAAAGAGTTGAAAAAGAAATTGTGTGAGGCCCCTGCTTTAGGAATGCCTGACTACGAAAAGGATTTTGAATTGTACTGCAGTGAAAGAGATGGATGTGCATTTTCAGTACTGGTACAAAAACATGGAACAATGAAGAGACCAATTGCTTATTTTTCAGCTGTTTTAGATCCTATAGCAAAAGCGTTGCCTGGATGTCTGAAAGCTGTTGCTGCTACTTGTGTAAGTCTGGAACAAAGTGAAGGTATAGTGATGGGGTATCCACTGAGAGTATATGTTCCCCATTCAGTAGAGATTCTTTTGACAAGAACAAAAACACAGTACATGACACATAGTCGGCTGACTAAGTACGAAAAAGTAATCTTGAGTGCAGAAAATGTGACCATAGATAGATGTATGAATGTGAATCCTTCGACATCATTGCCAGATGAAGAGAGTATAATTGAACAAGATGAAGTAGATCATGATTGTCTGAATGTGCTGGAATATTGCACAAAACCAAGAGCTGACATAAAAGATGAGCCTTTAAAAGAATCAGATTATGTCATGTTTGTGGATGGCTCATGCTTGAGAACGAGAGAAGGAGTTTTAAGCGCAGCTTACGCAGTGTGCACAGTGGCGACTGTGATGGAAGCGTCCTGTCTGAAAGGAATAAGGTCTGCCCAAGTTGCAGAACTGATTGCTTTGATTCAAGCATGTAAGTTGGGAAGAAATGTACGAGTTACGATTGTGACCGATAGCCAGTACGGTTTCGGTATAGTGCATGATTTCGGTCAGATTTGGTCACAAAGAGGTTTCTTGACGTCTGCAGGAACACCTATCAGAAATGGAGATTTTGTAAAGAAACTGCTTGAGGCGATACAGCTGCCTAGGCAGATAGCTGTAGTGAAATGCAAAGCACATAAGAAAAATGAAGATTACATAACTGTCGGAAATAATTACGCCGACGAGATAGCCAGATATTGTGCAGAGAACATGGTATCCCTGAATAAGAATCGCGAAAGGGAGCATATCTCTTCTCCTTTGCTTTTTACTAACACTGTCGAGACATGGGATGAGGTGAGACAGTTACAGGAAGTTGCAAATGATGAGGAAAAAGATTACTGGATAAAAGCAGGATGTAGAAGACAAGAAAACAATGGTGTGTGGGTTTACAGAGATGAAAGACCAGTTATGCCTGATAGCATGATTTCAGACATGGCACGGATGTACCATGGACAAGCTCATATTGGGAGAGATGCAATGATCAGACTTTTTAGACAAACATGGTATAACCCAAAATTCAGAGCCATAGCTGAAAGTCTTTGTCAAAGATGTCTTATTTGTCAGCAGTTTAATCCAGGAAGAAAGACAATAGTGAGTCTAGGAACAATAGGACGAGAAGGAGGTCCGTTCACTAGAATGCAATTGGATTTCATTGAAATGCCCCCTTGTAACAGACTAAAATATGTTCTAGTGGTCGTCTGTTTGTTTTCTCGTTGGGTGGAGGCATACCCGACTAGAAGGAATGATGGAATAACGGTAGCAAAACTTATGCTGCGAGAGTTCATTCCAAGGTATGGTTTTCCAGTCACGATTGAGACAGATAGAGGAACACATTTTCAAAATGAGTTGATTCAATTAATTTGTGAAGCATTAAGTATTAAACAAAAACTGCATTGTGCATACAGACCAGAGGCTTCTGGGGTAGTAGAGCAAATAAATGGAACAATTAAGAACAGGTTAGGAAAAATGTGTCAAGCTACAGGACTCAAATGGCCCGATGCACTGCCCCTTGTCCTGATGACCATCAGAAGTATTCCTGAAAAAAAAACTGGACTTAGTCCTCATGAAGTGATCATGGGATGAGCAATGAGACAAGCACAAGTACCTGTCAACAAGTTACTGACTATAACTGATGATCAAGTACTGGATTATTGCAAAGGACTGGCTGTTGTGGTGCGTTCTGTGTTTCATCAGGTTGGACCGGATGCGACCACTCTTGAAAGAAAACCAGCCCACGACTTGAATCCAGGAGACTGGGTCCGCATAAAAGTCCACAGGAGAGGAAACTGTCTAGTTCCTCGCTGGGACGAGCCACGACAGGTAATCCTAGTGACAACGACTGCAATCAAGTGTGCAGGAGTGAAAAACTGGGTCCATGCCAGCCACACAATCAGAGTTCCAGAACCTGAAGATCGACATGTGAGTCGACATCTGGAAGTGTGGGATGAGAGTTCAGCGACTGAGACAGAAAGAAGAAGAAAAAGGGTGCCAGAACTTGAAGATCGACCTGAAAGTCGACATCTGGAAAACCCAACTGCAAGTACCTCTATAGAGGAAGAGGAAGAAGAAGAAGAAGAAGGAGAAATTGCAGAAATTCCAGAACTTGAAGATCGACCTGTAAGTCGACATCTGGAAATATCTGACACGAGTTCAGGATCTGATGATTCAGTTGAAAACTGTGAAGAATTTCGAAGGAAAACTTGGAAATTTGAACCAATTAGAGAAGAGAATGAACAAGAAAATGATCTAAATGAGCAACCAAGTACAAGTTATGGTGGAAATCCTTCAAAAGTAATATTAATAGACAAAGAAGGGAAAGAGACAATTAAAAAGCTAGAAAATCGAGAAGAACCCCGAGGAGCAATAGGGACAGATAGTGAAACAAAAGAACAGGGAAAATTAGAAGCAGAGAGTGAGATAAATACCAATTCGGAAGAACATCGAGGAGGGACAGTAATAGGTGAACACAAGAAGGAGAAAATAGAACCACAAGTAAAAGAAAATGAGATCATAAGTTTCAAAATAAGAGACAATTGTGAGAAAATTGAAACAGAATCTGAAGAAAGCGGAGAAGAAGAGAAAACAAGAACTGAATCAAGAAAAAGAAACTGGAAATCAGAAAGAGGAGAAAAAGAAGGTGAAGCCAAAAGGCCAAGAAAAGGAGACAATTGGCCCAGCAACTATATAAGAAAATTGAGATACAGAATAATCAGAACAGGAGAAAAAAGTGCTGAACAGGTGAATGAAATAACAAGTCAAAAAGAACAAGAAAAGCCAAGTGGGAAACGATTGCAAAAGTCTAAAAGAATAAAGAAAGTGAATTCGAAATACAAGTCACCTGAGTGGTTGTACATCGCTCTAACTGATTACAAAGAAGAAAGAAACACTCACGAGAACCCGAGACTACGAAACCGAATGGGTAAAGGTGAGGTGCAACAAACCTGAAGTGAAGACTTAAAGTGCTTCTGCCGGATGTGACAGTTTTACTGGATGTGACAATTTTACTGGATATGACAAATCACCGGATGTGACAACGAAAGAATTCTGAAAAGAATTAAAAGAAAGTACCAAGCAAAGACTTTTGAATGAAGGGTGGCATCTAAGTCATTTCTGAGGTGTAGTGACACAATTTTCTGAGGTTTAACAAAAGATAAGAACAAAAATGGAGAATACTAGAGATAGAAGAGACAAATGTGAGTTTTTAAAAAGATGGTGTAAAATGTGCTGCTTTTGTACAGGATTATTAATGACAGTATGGATAGTTTTAGCAATCACAATTCCTATTAGTATAGCTGTAGTAGAAGCAAAGAATGATACTAAACCAGAAAAAGAAACTAATATTAAAGAACCAGTTATTTTAAGAAGTAGTGCAGAATTACATAAGGATAAGTCAGTAACAGATTTTTCTAAAAATGTTTTTACAAAATTGTTGTACGAATATGTAGAGACAATGGATGTGAGAGATTGTTATGTTTGTATGCAGTTGCCTGCATCAGTGACAGAAGGTGTGACTTATCATCACCTACCTCTAACTTATGGAATAACATGTAGTGTCATAGCAAGTTTATTTTATAAAACAGGTAGATTAGAATTTTATTACACTGATGTAGATAAGATTTTTGCAAATATTCCTGTAGTTTCAGAACTAAACAAAGTAAAACAAGCAAAAGTTTTAGGAGAATTCTTTTTAGAGCATAGAATTTTAACATTAGAAGAAATAGCTAAAAACAACCTTACCTGTGAGTTAAAGAAAGAAGAAAAGGTATTTTTAGAAATGGTTGAAGAAAGAAGAATGAAATTTCACAAAGAAGCAATAAAAGAGAAAAGAACACATCTATGGACGTTTGAGGAAGAGAATCCTGAAGGGAAAAAGATAAATGCAGCAATGACATTAGATTGGCCGCAAACAGGAAAGTTATGTATTAGGAGAAATAAGACAGTCTATGACAATTATTTTGTAGGTTCCAGTATCTGCCATGACAATTATCAAATTTTGGGAGGTTGGGGATTCAAAGGTGGAAAAGATCCAATATTTCCAGGTATCTATTATATTTGTGGGAATAGAGCTTATTACAGGTTACCGGACCATTGGTATGGAACTTGTTATGTAGGCCTGGTCTTTCCCAAAAAATTTCATATGGACAGAGAAGAAAAAGGAACATACAAGATGATTAATAGCTTTACACGTAGAAAGAGGGAAAGTTTTTCAGAAATTGTAGGTGATATTTTTGGAGCATTAATACCAGCAGTGGGAATATCTTTGAATGCATTTAAAATTCGGAAATTATCCACAGTAGTAGATCGTTTGTCTACAGATACTGCGGGAGGGTTCTTGATGGTAAATACCGAAATGGTTGCCATGAGAGCTATGGTGATGCAAAATCGGCTTGCCCTTGATATTCTTTTGGCAAAAGAGGGTGGAGTTTGTGGAATGCTGAAAGTCCAACATTGTTGCACTTACATTCCTGATAAAAGTGAAAATATACAAAAGTATATCACAAATATTACAAATTTGCACAAAGAACTAGTTCCACTGGAGGTTGAAAGTGTCCTTGGAAAACTTGGTAAAGGGTTTTCTTCAGTAGCAAATTGGTTAACAAGAATGAGTAGACTAGTGATAGGGAAAGTTATAATAATAGCAACTGTAGCAATATTGTTAGCCATGGTGTTGAAAATTGTAATAACGTGTATAAAAAGAAAAAGAAGACAAAATAAGATAAAAAGAAATAACAGAATAATGAAAGAGAGAGAGAGAGAAATGGGTGAAATTGAGTTAGAGAAAATGAAAGAAAATATGTATAAAGAGACAAGAAGACAAGATGAAATGGAAACAGATGTATAACTAACAAAAAGCAAAAGGATGAGAGACATATGCTGCCTGAAAAAGAAGTATAACTTGGGTTTTATGTGGTGATTTAAAAATCACCAAAGGGGGAGTTGATGGAGCAGAGTAAATGAAAAAATTTAACCCCTAACAAATTTTATAAATAATTAATAAATATGTTCGTTTAAATGTATTAATCAACAATGTATGTGAGGGAAGGGTAACACGCAAGTATGTGTGCTGAATAATCTATTTACAAATGTCTGTGTGTCTAATTATAACATAAAAATAATTGCGTACTAAATAAATAATAAATGCATGATTCGTGCTTCATAGAATATAAAACGTGACGTTGCAAAAACAATAGTGATGGTAAGTAAGGAACAGCTTAAATGTTGCTTTCTGCTAGGTAATAACTAATTGGGGTACGTAGATGACGGGAGGGAAACGAAAAGGCTATGTTTCTCTATTTTAATTATGTTTTGTTTATTTCTAAATAGTGCTTCTAAGTCTAATCGAGTGGCGATATAAAATGGCTGCCGTTTATTAGAGTACGCATGCGCTGAGAATACACATGACAAGGGAGAAAAAGTTGGAGAAAGACTGACCACGTGATGGTGCTGAAAGGCTAAGATGCAAGAATGGTCAAGGCTGATGTGACCTATTTGAACTGATAATGTGCCGTGGTGATCAGCAGAGAATCGTGGGAAACAGTTTTAAGAGAAAGGACAATGCCTGCAGAGTTCTCGAATGTATCGAAAGAAGTTACAAATGTACTGATCGAAGCGGATGGAAACATGTCATGAACTGTGAGAAAGGAAATGAACATATGCATTCCAGAAGAACAAGCTGGATCCGGGAGAATTTGATTAAAACTGAATAAATGAACTGAGTGGACCAATGAAAGAAAAGCGCGTTATTAATGTTGCAACAATTTAGTTAGCAAAGTTAGAATTAGGGTATAAGTAGGCCTACTCTTAGTGGGAGGGGTAGCTTCCAGTACTTGGAGTTCCAGATCGATCCATTTACTGAGCGGGAGATGCTGAAAGACTGTTAGATGAGACGGGTTGCGGTAGCTGATGCTGACGAGCTGAAGTTTCTGTTGCTGTTTTATTTTTCCAGTTGAGTATGAGAATCAGGTTATTTTTCAACTTTAAACTTAGGTTAGAAATCATTAGGCTAAATTAGGAAGATAGGCAGGTTAATTAGGATTTTTCCTCATGACAAAATTTCCTTTCTGCAATAAAATTGATTTTGCTTAATAAATATTTGATTTAATAATGTATGAATAATTGAATAATAAAGTCTAAATTCTTTTCCATGCCTTTAAAATTATATAAATTTTGAAATTCTTAAATCAAACGACTCAGTGATTATTTACTAAATGGTTGTGAAATTAGTAATTAGTGATTGTGATTTAGCTGGTCTTGATCACTATCAACTGATTTTCACTAGATGATCCATCGACAAACAATGAGCAGGAATATCTTAAGAAATAACTAAGAAAGCGATAGGTTAAGGTAATAAGGTATCCCGGCTCCTTCCAGCGGTACATCATGATGATTTTCATTTAGTTTTTCTTTCTCCTAGGAGTATAGATTCGTAAAGGTGTAGAGGAAATCCAGGTGTGTGTGTGTGTGTGTGTTTGTTAAGCGATGTCATGGGCCCCATCGTCATGTGGATGTGAGAAATATAAGTCGCGCCTGGATGACCGATAAGTGACCTAGGAGAAATAGTTTTCATTGTATCCGCTGCATCAGGCCCAAACGTCAGAATGGCCTAGGAATGCAGCAGCTGTGGCTTTCTGTGACACAAGTCAGCGATTTTCGAGCCCAGGACGTTGCTGTTCAAATGATTACCTCAAGGTAATGATTTTTTCTTTTTAAACGAAGTGCCATCGGCTGACAAACATGCTTTTAAGTGGGAAAAAACAGCATTCAGGGGTAATCACTCTCAGTCTTTCCCTCCTTAACTTCGCTCACAAGCTGATGCCCCAAATCCAAATAAAGCACTGCCTGTGGATTGCAGGCTTTTTAAAAAAAAGAATATATTTTTATTCTTTGTTAGAACAAAGCAACAAACCACAGTACAGTCGTCAGGAACAGGAGAGAGGCATGATGAAATAGCATTTAAGAGTTCAGCTTAGCGGTCAGTATGAAACCGGAGCTGTGAAGACAGATATGCATCATCCCCCCATCTCACAATATGTAACAATTGTGACATTCCGTCCCACATGCGCCTTGAGGCAGCTTTGTCCACGATAGGCACTCCAGCTACCCCAGATCTTTTCCCATTTCTACAGGCACCCCCTGCTCTGGTACACCACTTTCTCTGCCTGTTGACACCAATCTATGTCTTTCTCCCAGTTGGGAACCCCTTGTGGGTTTCAGGCTTAATCCTCATGGTCTCAGGGATCCAAATAAAAGCATTGAGTTTACTCCACTCCTGGTACCAAATGTGTGTTAAGGTAACAAAGAAAGATGAGACGATCTGCTGGTGAAGAATGATGATTTATTCCATAGCCATAGAACCCACGACAGAGGAGTAGAGGAGAAAAGGCACTGGTAACCTTTACAGTTCAGCACAGAATGCTTCCAGTACTGACCAGAGAATGAAAAATGTCCTGGCTAACGAGAAGGAGAGTTTCAATTCTATTAAGGACAAGGAGGCGAGGATTATGCATTTCTTTGTTCACTTTATTAAATCAGCAGCCTTTAAAGAACATACTTAAGAAAAAACAACAAAGACTACATATCCCATGAACCACAGGGGATGAGTCTTCATAACAACCATAGTCCAATCATAATCCAGTCCGATGTATATAAATGTATGACATCCCTTCCTGTTCCTCTTCTTCACTGGAGGAAGTTAACCTTGAATGCCTAGCCTATTCTATTCGAATTTTTGATCATTACCTACAACAGAAAAGTTACCCACGTTATCCAATCCTAATAACATTTTATAAGAGTTTTGTCACAACAATGATTCTATAACATTGATTATTTTACATCTTGAGAGAAACATCTGAACCAACTCAAAAGACATCTATTTACATATTGAAATGTATTATCAACATTACTGATAACGAGGTACCATAGGGAGAGTCAGGAGATCATTCCATGATGCCCCCAGGTGCGATACTCCTCTCCTCCTTGTCCTTAATAGAATTGAAACTTTCCTTCTCGTTACCTAGGAAATGTTTCATTCTATGTCAGGACCGGAGGGGAGGATATGTATGTTCAAAGCTTACTTACCACCAGAGCTGTGGCCTCTGAAATGGGTTTGAAGTAAAACTTCTTAAAGGTCGACTCGGATGACCAGTCTGCCACATTCATGATATCCTCTATTCTGCCACCTACTTGTATGACTTTAGACGCCATGGCCCCTCTTGTGGAATGAGCCCCAAACTTTTAAACATCCACACCGGGTTCCGCCGTAATCCACCGTACCCACATGACAATGGAGGGAGATGATGCTGCCTTAAATGGTTTCTGCATGGCAATTAGAAGTTGCCTTTCACCTGCTGGCCTGATATCCACTGTGATCTCTTTATATACCTTAATGCATCTGACCACACATAACTTAGGGTTTTACGAAAAGCAGGATAAGATAGCGACCTGGTATTAGTCTTAGTTCTCCTAGATATGATAAACGTGATCCCTTCTGGTGTGAACTCTAGCAGAAATATCCAAAGCCCTCTCATTCAACACCCTCTTACATGAAATGCGACATAGTAAGATGGTAAGCTTTGCAGACAGTTCCTTTCGTAACAAATACTGGTTATCTTGCCAACTCAAGATTAGTCTTAAGACCAAATTAACATCCCACAGGCCCTAGTATCTGGGCTCCGGTGGCCTAGAAAGTCTAACACCCGTCATTAATTTACAGGCCCAACAGTGTTCTCCAGCCAGACTGCTGTCTACGGTATCATGTCCGACTGAGATGGCAGTCCCAAAGGAATTGACTCTGTGGTATTCCAGCCCTGACTGTGCTAATCCTGCCAAAAAATGTAATATGTGAGTAAGTTCTGCCCCCAAGGAATCCAGATGTCACTCCAAACACCAACAATGCCTTCGTCTCCAAACCGGGTGCGGTTACCAGCCCACGTATCATGTTAACTGATGGTTCAATCGAGATGCGAAAACATCCAAGTCGCAAGGACCCCATCTGTCCATCAGGGACAGGTAGGTTGTGCGATCCAGTTGTCAGTCGCTGCTGTCCGTGAAGTTCCTGGAATTCCAGTCCGCTACCATATTCTAGATCACTGGAAGAAATTCTGCCATCAACTAAATCTGTTTCTGGAGGCAGTAACACCAGAACTCCTATGCCAAATTCGACAGGGTCTTTGAGCAGGTGGCACTCAACCGATTGATATATTGGACCGCCGAGACGTTGTCCATCTGCAACAGGATGCAGCAGTATACTCTGTCTCTGGTGAGGGACTTGACTGCAAAGGATCTGGCCAGGAGTTCCAGGCAGATGGTGTGTAACTGCAATTCCTCCTCCGACCATCTGCCTCCCATCAACAAATCTCCGCATCTAGCTCACCAGCCCAGATGGCCGGCGTCCGACTCTATGACAATGTCCGATGTCATCCCAAAGATGGCTCTCCTGTTCCAGGCATCTATGTGGTTGATCCACCACTGGAGTTCCGTCCTGGCTTTGTTTGTCAAGGAGATTAGTTCCGAGTAGGTCAGTCCCCTCCGTAGGTGTGTCGCCTTCTGTCTATGTAAGGCTCGGTAGTGCAGTGGAGCCAGGAAGATGGCTTGTATGGATGACGAGAGGAGTACCACTATTTGGGCCAACTGCTGAAGGGAGATTCTGTCCCGTCTGAGGACGGTTCTGAGTTCCTTCCGAATTTTGGAGACCTTTGAAGGCGGACGGTTCAGGGATGCGGTGGCTGAATCGATGAGAAAACCCAGGAAGGTCATCTGTTGGGTGGGAATCAGTTCGGACTTCCGCTTATTGATGATAAAGCCCAGGTCCTAGAGTAGTGCAATAGTCATGTTCAGATTGTGTCTGAGTTGCACTTGAGACTGGTCCATGAGGAGGATCTCATCCAGAAAGATGATCATGTGTACCCTCCTAACGCGGAGGGTCTCCACCACTGGTCGCAGTAGTTGGTGAAGCAACAAGGGGCCAATGAGAGGCCAAAGGGGAGAGCGCAAAAACCCTTAAATTTGCCCCCTCCATGCGAACTGGAGAAATCTCCGGTGCGGTGGGTAAATGAGAACTAAGAGGTAGGCATCCTTGAGATCTAGCCTGACCATCCAGCCCCCTGTAATGAGAATGTCTCTTAGAAAATGGATACCCTCCATCTTGAGGTGGTGGTAAACCAGCCAGTCATTGAACTTTCTCAAGATTATGACAGGCCTGAAGCCCTTGTCCTTCCCTACAAGAAATAATTTGCTCAAAAAGCCATTTGAATGAAGTACTCACTTGTAAATGGCACCTTTTTGCAGAATCTCTGCTACTTCGGGATCTATTAAGTGCCTCTCTTCGGTCGAAAAGACCAGAGGCCTTGGGCATACATCCTGAACTGGGGATCCATAGAATTCTATTGGGAACCCCCACACCGTTTGAAAAACCCAAGGGTCGGCAGTGATTCTCCCCCAATTGTGAGCATACAGTAGGAGTCTCCCCTCTGGATTTTGAGGGGAATTTCCTCCTGGCGCTTTTGTGCCTCTTCTGCAGGTTCGGTTGCCCTTTCCTCTGCCGGAGCCCCTGCTGGAAGGTTTCCTGCTGACCGTCATTCCTGCCATTGTTCCACCTGAACTAGCCTCTAGAGGGGCCTTGATGGTATGACCGGCTGGAGAAGCGGCCCCTGCCTCGTCCGGCCCTTGCAAAAACCTACCCAGGAAAGATCTTTTTTATGGAGGATTGCGCCTTGTCAAGGGCGGAGAAGGTTGCCACAAATTTACTTAGTTGTTTGACAAAGGGGTCCCAGAATAGATTACCCTGAGCTATGGCCTCGGCCTATGAGGTTGCAAGCTCTTCAAGTGTGTGGTCTATCTTGATAAGGAGTGATCTCCTTTCCACTGCTAGTGCGCAGTTCGCATTGCCGAGCAGGCAGATAGCCCTCTGCGCCCAACCAGCCACTATCTCCGTGGACATGGGAACCCATGACTGCTTAGAGTGCTTAGAGTGCTCTCTCATCTTAATGATCTGTGTGAGGGGCCCAACTACATCTAGAAGTTTATTTTGGCATGTTTGCCAAGCTCGATCTATGCCTTTCTTAGGGTCCCTAATATATTTGCCAAAGAAGGTTAACAACTTGTAGTTGATGTCTGGCGTGGCCGCTACCTTCCCTTTGAGTGAGGGTCTGGGACATTCTGCCCCAAGTCTTGCTCTGATTTCCTTCTCCAAAGGCTGGCAGATTTTACTGGCTACATATTCCGCCACTTTTTGATCTGGGGTCCACTCAGATGACCGTGGATGGTAAATATCAGAAGGATTAAACAAGTCTGAGTGTCTGCCATCCCCATCAGGGGAATCAGAGGAATTAGATTTCAGGCGCCATAGTCTGCCCAAGTCTTTTTCCTCATCGGAGATGTCCCCATCCTACTCACCCTTCCCTCCATAGGGAACCCAACAATCAAGGTCAAGATTTTGGACCACCGTGCGGGGTTCGTCTTCCTCCCAGTACGGTACATGGTTAAGCGTGTGTGCACTCTTACGGAAGGTCTCTTTAAGCTTTTCGAAACCTTCCAGGTGCCCCGCGTCACACTTAGAGGCCTTTTTCGTTCCCGCTGCAATACCACTAGGGCCTCCTACTTAGGATGAAGGGTCGATGAACATCCAGGGGATGTTATTTGGCAGTTTATCTACATGATCCCGCAGGGGGGTAGCAATCTAGAAATTGCTTGAAAAAGCACTTGATCCACCTCTGCGGGAAGACGTTGGGGAGGCCATTCTTCTTTTGCCTCTTGAAAAGGGAAATATTCATGAACCCTGAATGAATCCATATTCTCTGAGGGTGTGAGCACAAACACTATAAATTTACGCCCCAAACACTACTCTGGGCAGCCCCCTCGCAAGTGCTCTATTGCTGTGTAAAACAGCTGCAATACCATAAGTTCGCCAACAGGTCATGTTGTACCCCTCCAGTTACACCTGTGGGTTAAACCGCAAAGTGGTGTCAAACTGCAAGGGTTGGTCAGAAAAAGCTTGAGGAAATCCCAAAAGAGAGATCCACAGGGATTTTCCCCAAATGCACGTGTACTCCTGGTGAGAGCGCTAGGAAGCAGCTTCACCCTGCCGCAAGGTCTGACAGGAGCGAAATCGGCAGGAAACAGTGCCTCTTCAGGACCCACGAGTGATCGTGGAGCGTTCTCGGGCAAATACCTACCACGTGTGATGGGAAAAACAAATACCCAGCGATAACAGTTTTAAGCTATAACTAAACAAAGCAATTATCACTCAATGTTAAAATAGGATAGTTAAGAAAAGGCAGTGACTTAACTGACGAGCAGTGAAAAAAGAGGGACAGGAAGCGACGTCATACATTTATATACATTGGACTGGATTATGATTGGACTAGGGTTGTCATGGAGACTCATCTACTGTGGTTCATGGGATATGTAGTCTTTGTTGTTTTTTCTTAAGTTCTCTAAAGGCTGCTGATTTAATAAAGTGAAGAAAGAAATGCATAATCCTCGCCTCCGGTCCTGACATAGAATTCTCCGTTCATTCTGCCTTCTAGAATGCTATGATGCAGTCATGTAATAAAGCAAACACAAGGAGATGATGGACGGAGCGCTGAAACTTTTCAGACACTCACCCCCAGTCACAGATCTGGGTTGAATCCATCATCGTTCTTTAACTCACTTCGCCACCTCAGTTCAGACCCAGCTATATGCAAATCAGTCTTGACCCTGTGCATCATGGGAACAGTCCAGCCCGAACTGCCAAGCCAGGTCTTCACTGGCCCGGAAACAAGCATCCTGGGACCGGTTTCGGGTTAACACCCCTTATCAGCCAGGCTAGCTTGAATCCACTGGCAAAGTGAGCAAGGGACCCACGTCTCGGCATACCCTGCCAACTTAGGGCGAACAAAGCAAACACAAGGAGATGATGGACGGAGCCCTGAAACTTTTCAGACACTCACATTTCCCATGATGCTTCACAACCAATCATGTCCCAGCAGACCCTATAAGAGTCATCATCTCCTTTCCAAGAGCCTCTTTCTTTGCTGCTCATGGCGGAGATAAGTGCTCTTTTAATTATATGCGATTATGATTTTCCGAACTGTGTATTTTGACAAGTTTTTGTATTCAGCTGTTTCCCTCGCACGTTTGCGCCCGAGGAAACGAGCTGCTTGTGGTTATTTGGTTTTGTGGCATACGCTTGTATGCGTTTGGGTTGGCACTTCATTAGCGCAAGTGTCGCGGGCTTCCCGTTGCTGGGGAGCACCCTCTTAAGCACCGAGGTAAGCGGTGCTCTGATTACTGTGTGCCCGACATCACGGTCTCCCGCATGACTCAATCGGAGCCTCCCCTCATCGGGCCTGATTTACCTTGAACCTTCTACCGTCGTCGGACGTGTGTAGCCCAATTGGGCTACTTTTGGGTGGATTTGGGCTACGCACATCCGCACTTGAAATTCCTTGCCACCGGAGCTTAGAAATGCCCGGTTTATCGATCGGCATGAGAGTTCTGATTTGGTTACGCCTGACTGGCCGCAAGAATCGTCTGCCCTGGGAGTGAGTGCACGCTCCAGTTACATATATCCAGCTCACGATGTCCTGTTCCTGGGGCTGCAATAATTAGTGATTACAGCCTTGCTGAGGAGCTAAGTTGTTTTTTCCCACATTAATTCTGAGTGCACGTGGGTTGGCTCCCCCCTGATTCATCCACTGGATAGACTTGGCATTTTCTCCCCTAATTAAAAGGTAAATATCTAATTATGGAAGATTGGGTTACATTTGAGGAAGAAGAGTATGAACCCTATTATGAAGAGCAACAGGGGTCTCTATTGGAGGACAATATTGTTGATGCTCTGGATGCCTCCGTCCAGCAGTCCGTCAACAGAGCTATTGAGCACACTGTACCCAATACAGTACAACAGGCATTAGCAGCAGCGCTTAAGCCTATTACTGCGCAATTGGAAAGCTTTGCAAAACGTCATGGGTTTCAGAACCCTCCAAATATTGAACCCCAAACTGGTGCCTCAGACACCCCAAGTCAAGACAAAGCCAGTCAGTAGAGTGGCCTCATGCAGGCGCCCTAGCTAGTTTACCTCAAGGTCCTATGGCTGAGCATGATTATTCAGCACCAGCTTCCACTGGAGGTGGAAAGGCTAAGCGGAAACTGAAAGTTTATATTGATACGGACACTACTGGCACTGATTCGACCAAGTCAGACCATGGTGAACCACCCAAGAAGAAAAAAGTGAAGAAATCTGTCAAAATTATTCCTGATATGCCATCTGTAAATCCATCCAAATCCTTTACCTTTAACCCTGCAGATATTGTCCACCCACGTTCTTCAGATTGGGCTCCAGTGCCAGAGGTAGCGGAATACCTTCATGAGAACCTCAGGAAAGGGTTCGATAAGGAAGTACGTAACCGCCTTCGGGCGGAAAGTCCTAGACCAGACATACCGGATAAAGTGGCCGAAACCCCAGACATAGATGCCAGCATGCTAACCTTCCTAAAAAAGTTTGCTAACAATCCTAAAAGTGTATTGACCGCGCCTGGTGGAGCTGTCAAGACAAGTTATTAGATTTGGTAGGACCCCTAGCCAAGATTTTGGAAATGGCCTTAGCGGCCAAAGAATCCGCTATCCCTGTGGATCCGGATATACTAGCTGGCTGGACACAACGAGCCATATGTCTACTGGGGAATGCGAATTGCGCCATTTCCACGGAACAACGCAAATCTCTGCTCATGAGAATGGACTCAAACCTCACAGAACTGGCTTCGGCTGAAGCAGGCCCCTTAGCAGAGGGTAATCTCTTCGGCTCCATGGTGTTTCACCAGTGATGAAGCCGGTGATAGCCCACCTGAGAGAACAGGGAATACGCATGATAATGTACCTAGACGATATACTTATCATGGCTCAAACACAAACTTTAGCCAACCTCCACTTACAAATGACAGTAACACTCTTGCAGAAATTGGGGTTTGTCATCAACGTGCCCAAGTCAGTCCTTTGTCCATCTCAGACAATAGAATTCCTCGGATTCGTCATAGACTCCCAGAAAGCTCAACTGAAACTTCCCAAGTCCAAATTACGAGATCTCAAGAAAGAACTGACATCTGTTCTATCCAGACAGGTAGTCTCTCTGAGAACAATCGCAAGATTAGTGGGATTGCTGGCGTCTTCAATCCAGGCCATATTTCCGGGCTCACTTCATTATCGGGCTCTTCAGAGATTAAACATCTAACACCTCCAGAATGGACTGTCATACACAGATCTGGTTCCGTTGACACAAGAAGTGAGGGAGGAATTTCACTAGTGGTTGGGTCGCGTAGATGCGTGGAATGGCAGAGCCAACTTCGGCTCCCAACCAGAGGTGAAAATAGAGTCAGATGCCAGCCGATGGGGTTGGGAGCGCGCTTCAGAGATATCTCCACCGGAGGCAGGTGGTCGCTCCAGGAACTATCTCTACACATCAACTGTTTGGAGTTGTTAGTAGGGTCGTTGGCAATACAGACACTCTCTCCCAAACAAGTCTCTTGTTGCATCCTCCTCAGGTTGGACATTATCTCGGCGGTGAGATACATCAACAAGTTGGGGGGCATGAGGTCGTCCCTTCTGGTGGAGATAGCCAAAGACTTTTGGCACTATTGCCTGAGTCACCAGATATAGGTAATAGCGGAATACATCCAGTGCAAATCCAATACAGTCACGGATTGGAATTCCAGATATCTGACGGATTACAGCGACTGGCAACTCCATCCTCTTCTGTCCCAATGGATACAGGCAGTGTGGGGTCCTTGCGAAATAGATCAGTTTGCCTCCCGCTTGAATCGCCAGCTACAAGCGTTCTTCAGTTGGAGACCAGACCCACTAGCGACGGACGCTTTCTCTCAAGACTGGTCAATGACTCTGAACTATGCGTTTCCCCCAATCAGTCTCATTCCCATAGTGGCGACCCAGATAGCCCGGGAGTGGCGGAGGTGGTTCTGGTGACACCTCTGTGGAAATCACAACTTTGGTTCCCAATTCTGTTGGAAATGACCTGCAATTGCTCCTGGATAGTTCCTTGGTCTCAGACGATGCTCTAGGGCCCTCACGGAGAACTGCATCCAATGATAATGTTGGAACAGTTGTACCTGATGGCATGGAGACTTTCGGCAACAATGGGAAATGACAGGCATTTTGGACACGGCTTCCAAATTCATTCAACAAGCCTGGGTCTCTTCCACGAGAAAGAGATATTCGTCAGCTTGGTGATACTGGGTACGTTGGTGCTTGGAACGGCACGTGGATCCCGTGGGGAGGGAATTATCCCATGTTGTGAATTTTCAGTCAGAAAAAGCTTCGGATGGTTTGTCTTATCGATCGGTAAATAATTTCCGATCGGCAATATCAGGGGGTCATAGTCAGGTGGATGGGAAACCGGTAGGTATGCATCCAGTGGTGTGTAAGTTGCTTAAAGGCATCCGAGTGGCTAACCCTCCTAAACCATAGTATTCATATTTATGGGACGTTTCCTTGGTACTGGCTCTCTTTGACAGATGGCCGGATAATGCTCGGTTATCCAGAAAACAGTTGCCAATAAAGCTAGCCATGCTTTTGTGTCTATCTGCCTGCAGATGTTCTTCGGATGTGAGGGTTCTGGATCTTACAGGTAG
This sequence comes from Calotriton arnoldi, assembly GCA_963921515.1. Lineage (NCBI taxonomy): Eukaryota > Metazoa > Chordata > Amphibia > Caudata > Salamandridae > Calotriton > Calotriton arnoldi. Next base: position 258,500 of record CAWUFW010006065.1, read on the forward strand.
AGTTTTCCTCCGGAAGGAGTTTCTTGTACTATTACTAGAAGGACAAAGACTTTTTCGCCTTGCCTAGAGTATAATGCTTCTCCTAACAATGCTAAGCTGTGTGTAGTTCAATGTCTAAAAGCATACGAGGAATGTACACAACCCTTACGACCGGAGGGATCGACACAATTGTTAATTGCATTGCAGAAACCGTTTAAACAAGGACCTTCTGCTACAATAGTCAGATGGTTAATATCGGTCATGAAAGAAGCGGGTATTGATACCCAAGTTTTTGGTGCTTATTCTGTACAATGGGCAATGGCCTCCAAGTCCTTTATGTTGAGTTCAACCATTCAAGATAGCATGAAATCTGCTGATTGGTCATCCGAATCTACATTTAAACTATTTTATTATAAACCAGTGGGCAATATAACTACTGTGGTGTTTGATAAGCGTTAAACTAGCAATAATCGGAGCCTCCGGTCCTGTAATAGAATAAAACAATTGCTAGCATTCGCGCCAAGAATTTTCACTTCTATTAAGGACACGGAGGTGAGGATTATGCCACCCGATTGTAATACAATTGTATCTGTAATTGTCATAATGATAACCCACGCTTATTTACTATGCAGTTGTTTACAGATGTTACAGGTTTCCTTTTACTTTATTCTAGGTTTAGAACAGAAAGGGGATTGATTCTGTCTTCTTCTGGTCAGAAGTATTTCAACGTCGTTTCCAGTTCCTGGTTGAGAAGTTGATCTCATGTTGGATGACCGGCGAAAGTGGTCTTGCTTGATGATTATGTTACACGCTTTGGATTAAAGACTATCGGAGCAAAGATAGAGGCTCTTGGAAAGGTGATGGTGACTCTTATAGGGTCTGCTGGGACATGATGGGTTGTGAAGCATCATGGGAAATGTAGTTGTTCACAATGTTAAAAACGTTTTCATTGGCTGTTGTGTTTTTGCAGTAAAGAAAGAGAAGCAATAATGCTCGCCTCCGTGTCCTTAATAGAATTGACGATTCTTGGCGCGAATACTAGCAAATCTTTTACTCCTCATCCAACCAATCCCATCCTCGTCGCCAAGTTTTTCTTGTAAAGGAAGACAGGAACTTCCGAGATCAGGTAAAGAAACTTTTATTGACTACGGAGCTTGACGATGGACGGACCTCTCCTCAGCTGGCCGGCAAACAAACTGACTGCAGAAGAGTGTTCTAGTTCAAACCATAACACAGAACCTCGAGAGACGGGGTTCGAAATACAATAGAAATACAAGACATTAAGAATACTTATCTGATAACTAATTTACAACACAATGTTTATGAAGATACAACAACGGGTCTCTCGCCAACTACTAGATTGAAAGTTGTATAGAGGAATAAAAAGAATTCTAGCTGACGCGTCAAGAATTTTCAATTCTGTTAACGACACAGAGGAGAGGATTATGCTTCTCTTTCTTTACTGAAGCCAAAACAGCAGCCAATAAAACTTTAAACTACATAGCCCATGATGCTTAGTATGGCATCACTCCACCAATCAGTATGCCCCAAGAAGGGTATATAACATTAGACCACCAAAGTCCATCCTCTTTCTTTGCGAACAGTTGATAACCATAACACGAACTTCATAACTTCCGGTCTTCCAACCAATCCGGTCGCCGGAACTTCCAACCGATGGAAACTTCCCAGCTTTACCAAAACCAGATGTCTTGCTCCTTAAGACCCTTCAAGTCGTCTTGTTTTCCGTACCTGGAAAGAAACAACAACCATAATATCCCATGTCTAACCAGACATCTCCAACAATGGGTAGGCAAACTTACAATACTTCATCACAACATGTAATAATAACTGTTGCAATTCAACATATAAAGTGTCTGGGTGGGATAATCCTCGCCTCCGTGTCCTTAATAGAATTGAAAATTCTTGACGCGTCAGCTAGAATCTTTTTTATTCTATGTAACCCTGGGCGTAGTTCGCGAAGTAGCGCTACGCGAAGCTACGCGAAGTACACTTCGCGAGCTACGCGTAGCACTACGCAAACTGCGTAGTGCGCTGTTCGCGATGATTGAACAGTGCCGGATGCTTGTCCGCACTGTGCAATCATTGAAAACGGCATCTTGCACAGTGCGAGCTGTCTTTTACTGCCGCTCGAGTAGATTTTTACTCGAGCGGCAGCTTTCTCAACGCGGACTGGTAGTTTCTCATCGCGAGCGGTCGCGAGCATACGCGACCACTCGCAATGAGAAACCTGACCTCCCCGCGTTGAGAATCTCGCCGGGAGGTTTATTTTCCACGCTCGCGATCGGCAACTTGATGTTGCTGATCGCGAACGAGGAAAAAGTCTCGCCGGGATGTCATTTTGCTTGCTCGCGGTCGCCAACTTGACGTTGAGGACCGCGAGCAAGCAAAAAATGACCGCTGCACTATGCTACGCTATGCTACGCGTGTTTGCACTGTGCTACGTGCAATTCGCGTAGTGCGAAGTAGCGCAAACTTCGCAAACTACGCGAGCATAGCGTAGTGCTTTGCCCAGGGTTAATTCTATGTCAGGAAACGGAGGCTTCTGATTATGCTAGTTTAAAGTTGAGCCATTACCTCAGATGCTACATCCCCAATTGGTTTATGATAAAACATTTTAAATGTCGAATCAGAAGACCAATCCGCCGCAGTCATAATGTCCTCCAATCAAGAACCAGTTAAAAAGGCTTTAGAAGCCATAGCTGCTCTCACCGAATGAGCTCCAAATACAGATATATTTCAACACCAGCTTGACTTAACAGCCATGTAACCCATCTGGCTAAAGTCGCTGAAGACACTGGGTGGAAAGGTTTCTGCAATGAAATCAACAATTGATCTGTCACGTCATTTCTAAACTCACGAGTACAATCCTCGTAACATTTCAAACATTGAACAACACATAACTAGCCATGATGTGGAAAGGCAGGATAAATCACACATTTAGAATTTGTCTTTGTTCTTTTAGAAATTGTAAATGAAACCCCCGAAGGAGTAAATACTCTACCTGCCAAATCCAAGGCTCGAACATCCGAGACTCGCCTACAGGAAATTAGACATAAAAGTAAAGTAAGCTTCGCTGACAACTGCTCACGAGAAAGACTGTCATTCACCAGCCAATTTCTGATAAAGCGAAGCACCACATCTACATCCCACAGCGTGGAATATCTGAGTTTTGGTGGCTTCACCAGTCTAATGCCTCTTAATAATTTACAAACTAAAGGATGTTATCCCACTGGCTTACCGTACACATGAGGATGACCTGCTGAGATTGCGGAACGGAAATTATTCACCATCCTATATGACATTCCCTGACTAGCTATCTCTGAAAGAAAATTAACAATCATATGTATACCGGATCCCACGGAATCCACCTGTCGTTCACTACACCAACAAACCCATCTATACCAAACTGATTCATAGCACTTATGTGTAGAGGGAGCCCAAGATTGCGACAGAAAAAAACATTGCGTCCTGTGAAACTCCTGGCACTTGCCAGCGTCTCTGAAAAGTCTCCACGCCATGAGGGACAATTGACCATGCGTTACCAATGAATGTGGTCGTCCCATCAAATCCAATAGAATCTCTTGAAACGAAAGCAGACGTACTGGGGGAGCACACATCAAGGCTAACGTGAACGGGAACCATGACTGTGCTTTCCAATAAGGGGTAATCAGTATTAATTACGCTCCCTGCCTGCGGATCTGTGCTAACACTCTCTGAATCATGACGAACGGGGGAAAGGCATAAAGTGTGCCCGTCATCCAAGATTGAAGAAATGCATCCGAGTTGAGCGCCTGAGGGTCCGGTCGCCAACTGTAAAATTGAGGTAGTTGCGTATTCAGATGGGATGCAAAGAGATCTATCGTGCACGGTCCCCACTTCTGATTCAATTTCTGAAACACCTTGGGGTGCAGTCTCCAATCGCTGGAGTCCCGAAGGAATCGAGAGTTCCAGCCTGCTACCACATTGGAGCTGCCCGGAATATACTCTGCCGTCACGATATGTGAAGTTGTAGGCAGTAATGCCAGAAATCCTTGGCTATCTCCACCAAAAGCCGAGACCTTGTTCCTCCCAAACGATTGATGTACCTCACCGCTGAGACATTGTCCATACACAGTAGAATACAGCAACTCCTTTTTTGTGGGGAAAGGGTGCGGATCGCGAACTATCCCGCTAGTAATTCCCGACAATTTATATGTAATTTCAGTTCCTCTGGGGACCATCTGCCCCCGTCTCTACTGTCCCGCATCGGGCTCCCCAGCCCCACCGGCTGGCATCCGACTCTATCACTACCTCTGGGAATGATGAGAAAATGGCTTTGCCATTCCACGCATCCATGTGTTCCAACCACCAGGAAATTTCCGTCCTGGCCTCCTTGGATAGGAGAACCTGCTCTGCATAACTCAAACCCTTGCGTAAATGCATGATCTTCAGTCGTTGTAGAGCCCGATAATGTAGAGGGCCCGTGAAAATCGCCTGAATGGATGAAGCTAACAGGCCAACTAAGCGCGCCAGAACCCTCAAGGATATAGTCTGAGAGGCAAGCGCTCTCCTCAACTCCTTCTTGATCGAAATCCTCTTCTTCAAAGGGAGCAACAGTAGGGTCAAAACCGAGTCCACCTGAAACCCCCAAAACTCCATCGATTGGGAAGGAATCAGGATCGACTTGTCCGAGTTGATGACGAAACCCAAGTCCTGGAGGAGTTGGGTCGTCCAAGATAAATGTAGTAGCACTGTTTCTGCGCTCCACACCATGATCAGGATGTCATCTAGGTAAATGATCAATCTCACCCCTCGCTCTCTCAAATACTGCACTACCAGTTTGAGCAGTTTGGTGAAACAACAAGGGGTGGAGGATAGACTGAAGGCCATGGTGGTAAATTCGAACCAACAATGTCGCCATTGAAATTAGAGAAATCTCCGGTGCAGTGGGAAAATCGGTACTGCCAAATAGGCATCTTTCAGATCTTACGCACCATCCAGTCTTTTTTCAACAACAGATCCCGCAATAAGTGTATGCCTTACATGTTGAAATGGCGATACACCACCCAGTGAATTCCTTGAGATTCAAAACAAGGCGAAATCCCGAATCTTTCTTTGGTACCAGAAAAATTGTACTGACAAAACCCCGAGGGTGAGGTGTTGACTACAATTGACCCTCATCAGTGACCTCACTTCCTCATCTATGAAAGTACTTCCTGTTAGGGAAAAATGTGGAGGCTTCATTCTCCGAGTCTGTCTTGGGGAGGAATAGAACTCTATGTGGAAGCCCTGTACTGTCTGAAGTATCCACGGGTCTTGCGTTAAGGTCTCCCACGTGTGAAGGAATAAACCAATTCTTCCTCCCACCAACACCTCCCCTGCCTGTTTAAGGCTTACCTGCATATCAGGTGTCGCCGGCATTGTTCTGTCCACTGTAGCCACCTCGATTTTGTCTGCCTCTGCCACCTCTATTATGGTTGGGATAGAAGTTTGATCAGGTGGCGCCGCCACGACCTCGATTATCGAAACCTCTGGAGGCCTGGTGGTATCCTGGGCCGGTGGCTCGACCCCTGAAGCGTCCGGCCCTGGTAAATAGACCACTGTGGAAAACTTTTTTAATCGAAGATTGGGCCTTATCCACGGCCGAGAAGGTGGACACATATCTTCCTAGCTCTTTGACAAACTTGTCGCCGAACAATAGGCCGTTAGCCAAAGCGCTTGCTTCAGTGGGGGCCGTGTCCACCAACTGCGGATCGATTCTTATTAAAAACGATTTTCTGCGCTTGGTGGACAGTGCACAATTCGCGTTTCCAAGGAAACACATAGCTCTCTGGGCACATTCTAAAATTTCTTTGGGATCAAGATTAGTGTTAGTGTCTTTAGCCCTGACAGCTAAATCTAGGATCTTGGTGAGTGGTCAATATACGTCCAGTAACTTAGCCTGGCATCCCTTCCATGCCCTGTCCAACCCTTTCTTGGGGTCCTTTGCAAACTTTTTAAGAAAGGTTGCCATGTTGGGGTCTAATTCTGGGGTGCCAGTCACCTTACCTAGTAAGGAAGGTCTAGGGCACCATGATTTCAATGTGCTGCGCACTTCGCGCTCAAACCCGTCTGATGTTGTCTTGAACATAATGCGCAACCTCTGCGCAGGGCACCCATTCAGTGGACCTCGGGTGGATAATATTCTTTGGATCAAACAAGAGGTTTCTATTTGGTGCCTCCGTACCCACATAATTTGCTTTACGCTTGCGCTTTGCTGCTTTGTGTGGTTTCTCAGTATCCCTATCAGATTCTGACATATCTTGAGTGGAAGGAGGTGACTCCTCTGCCTCCCCTGGATTAGAAAGGGAAGAATTGCCTAATGAGTCAGGAAGGAAGGAATTAACATACCCATGGTCCTTAAGGACCGACGATGCCACCTGGGACAACACCTCTGCAGAGGAAGTAAATGAAGGTCTCTCTTGGGCAAAGCCCTGCTCACCCAACAATGCAGACTTAGTTGAGGGTTCGCCCAATGAGGCACTCAATACTCGTTTCCCAAATTATTTTAAGGGTTTAGTGAAGGGGTGTAGTGCCCTAATCAAAGCCCTGTTGACTGAACCCTGTACGTGGGAGTCCAGGGCCTCTACTAGCTGCTTCTCCATTTGGTGCTCATAAGGCACCTCTTCAAATTCCGCATAATTGTTATAATCTGCGTATTCATCAACCTCCTCGACGAAGTACGCCATCTTTCCTAAGAGAGGTGAGGAGGAGGTTCAGGGGGGAGAGAAACCCAGTGGTGAAATCCAATAATCTTTTACCAGACTATCACAGGCCTAGAGCCTCTTGTCCTCAGGCTTAAACAAATAAAGGGATTCTTTTAGAATTAGCCAGATTAAAAAAATTTTACAATTTTTTACCAGTGGAGGGAGCCACCCCTTTATACTCTCCTAGGGCAGAGCCCTACAATGTTTTTGCGCCCCATCGGGCGTTCCAGGGACCGAGGAAGAAGGGAAACCACGTGCACTCGCACGAGGAGCCAATCGGAAAGCAATTAACTCCGATCGGCAGCTCGCGCATGCGCAGGTTTACTGACAGTGAAACAGGACTGCCTCTTCATGCGGCGTGAGACGCGCGTCTGTCCCGCTCCCACTCCACAGTTTCTGAATAAATTAATGCCTAATACAGTCACTAAACAAAGCGTTTAAATCGCCGCTATGCGATCGCTGTGATGCGCGAATACCGTCAGATTTCACCAATCAAAGCATTACCAATACATTTACATGTACAAGAAATTAAAGATAAAATGTACTTAACTCGCTGCTGCAGCAGCAAAGAAAGAGGATGGACTTTGGTGCTCTAATGTTATATACCCTTCTAGGGGCATACTGATTGGTGGAGTGATGTCATACTAAGCATGATGGGATATGTAGTTTAAAGTTTTATTGGTTGCTGTTTTGGCTTCAGTGAAGAAAGAGAAGCATAATCAGAAGCCTCCGTTTCCTGACATAGAATGCAGAAACAAATGAAAATGTATGTCAAAGATGCTCCGTAGTCACTTGAAGTGAATAAACGAAGTTTAATGGTACAATAGTAAAGCACCACCAGAACACGTCCTCTCCAACCCGTCACCATCCACCAACTGCCCACCGTTAGCATGGCACAGACCCGAGCACTCTAGAACTGAATCAAGGGTCCATGCCAGGATACAAGCTACATACCACAACACATCTTCCTCCTTAAAACAAAAAAACCAACAACAAAAATAAATAATGTGAATAAATAAATAACATAACCAGAACATGAAAAATGCATAAAATTTACATGTACAACTTATCTCTAATGCGAGCAACAAAATCTGATAACCACCCAGGCCTCTTTCGGAGACGTTTGTCTTCTAATACATGGGGCATAGACTTATCACCCGGTTTGTGTCCGTTCTCATTACATGAAATATCATTTTCTACATTGCTCGTGGAACTATGAACAACAGGATCACTACTACAATGTGGTACACAAACTTCTTCACTACTCTCAGACTTTTGTATTATGCCACTTCCACTATGTCCACAGTTAATTGTATCCTCCCCAACAAATTCTCCCACATCAAGATCCTGTTTAAGTGTAACATGTTCCTCTTTATACAATTTTTTCTCTCCCTTAAGGACAGCAATTCTGTTTAGATTCCATACTTTACCATTTGTGAGTCTCACAGACTTTTTTAAAACATCATTCACAACAAAAGGTCCCATATGCTGGCTTACCTCCTTACTCACTTTTCATGGCTTTTTTACTTTCACAGCGATACAAAAGGGGATGATGGACGGAACGTTTGAGCCAATCAAACACTCACCCCCAGTCAACTGATCTGGGTTTAATCCATCATCATTCTTTAGCTCACTCCACCACCCCAGTTCAGACATGGCCATATGCAAATCAGTCTGACCCTGTGCCTCATGGGAACAGTCCAGCCCGAACTGCCAAGCCATGTCTTCCCTGGACCGGAAACAAGCATCCTAGGACCGGTTTCTGGCATTCCAGCCGTCATCAGCCAGGCTTGCTTGAATCCAGTGGCAAAGTGAGCAAGAGACCCCTTTTGTATCGCTTTTTTACTTTCACAAGCATACCTCTCTGGATCACGAGATCCTTCTTTGATCCCTTTTTTTGGTAAAATCTATTCTTGTTGACAATATGGGTTCTCTCAATTATTTTCTTGATTTTGTCCAAATCAACAGAACTTTTAGTAGATGCTAATAACCATGACGGGTTACTTTTGGTCCTAGGTAACCTGCTAGTGCAAGTAGGAACATTCCAATAGAAGAATTTAAATAATTTATTCAGCAGCACAGCAACATAGACCAGATAACAGAATCTGGTGATAAGCTGACCTTAAGTCAAGGGTGGAAAAAACTTTGGCCCCTTCCAACATAGACACTACTTCATTTATGTTCGGGAGAGGGTGACAATCCACCACAATGCCAGCATTCAATGCTCTGAGATCCACACACACTCTCAATTTTTTGTCCGGTTTGCGAACCAAAACAATAGGTAAAACCCACTCAGCTGATTCGATGGGTTCTATGATGCCTTCGCTAACTAACTCATTAAGCATATCTTTTAATTCTTCTCTGACATTGATGGGTACCCCTCTAAGTTTCTGCTTAACTGGTATGGTGTTGTTTTTAAGTTTGATGCTATGTGAATAATTTTTCAATCTACCTCGTTCCTCTGTAAATACTTTGTTAAACTTTTCCTTGATGAAAACCTCTTTGTCTTCACACCCTGTGACTGCTACATTTTTGAGATAGACACCTTCATCTAATAAGACAGGATCTTTTGAACGGGGATTGAGAATGATACCCAATTCCCATTGGTCTTTCCAACCCAATACATTTACGCCTTTAACAGCGATATACAATTTAACCAGTGCAACTCTGCTTTTAAAATGTAGAGAAATCTTGAAGTACCCCTCCATATCAATCTTAGAGCCATCAAAACTCTCCGCTACAATGTCAGGCTGTAAAATCTCCTCAAAATTAAACGCTTCACTAAGTTTTTCCTTATAATATTGATTTGAAATTATGGTCCATGGTGATCCTGAATCTGCCATGAGCTTTAACTCTACCCCTGCGACTTCCACTGTACACATGGGCGCTTTCTTGATAGACATATCCTCGGTGTCATTTAAGTTAGATACTTTCTCTACAATGCATACCACAAAACCTTTGTTGTTCTCAGCACCAGGACAACATTCATACTTATATGTACTGTCACATCTTTCTGATGTGCAAGATACTTTACCACGTGTTTGTGGTGCACCTCTCCTTTGATCCTTGCACACACTGCCAAAGTGTCCCATTCTCCCGCATTTTCTACACTCCTTATTTAATGCTGGACACTCCCCATAAGACGCCATATGTGTTCTACTACCACACCTATAACAAGCTCCAGCTCTATCACCCCTGTCAAATTTTCTTAAACCCCCATTGTTACTCATGCGAGATGTATTCAATCCTAAACTTGAAGCTTCATTACGCTGATCTTCTAAATGTTTGATTGCACATACTTCTTCACTTTTCTCTGACTTATTGTTCACATTCCTTACAGTGGGCATCCACTTTTCAGACTGTTCCAAAGCCTTAGCTGTAGAAATAGCTTCCGAAAGCTTTGGATCTCCCATTACCCATAGTTGTTCCTGTGTTTTTTTGTTTTTAACGTGAACAATAATCTGATCTCTGATCATCACATCACACATATTTCCAAAATTGCACTGCATGCTTAGGGATCTTAACGCAGTTAAGAAGTCATTAAAAGATTCATTTTCATTTTGTGCCCTGGTGTAAAATTGAAACCTATTGAGAGCGATGTTTGTGGTAGGCTTGAATCTCTGTTCCATTCTTAGCAGAGCTTCTTTATAAACATTGGCATCAACATCACCCCCTGCAGATATTACCTGTGGTAAAGCTCTACAAATAACTTGTCCTTCGGATCCCAAGCAATGTAAAAAGATACTTTTTTTCCTCTCTGCACCCATGCTTTCTCCATCAATAGCTCTCAAATAATTGAGAAACTCTTCCTTCCATCTTGTCCAGGGAACTGGGGGTTCACCTTTGCTTTGTAAAAATTTTGCAGGCGGATCAAACTGCATCTTAAACAGTATCACAATGTTTCAAAAATATGGTATAACAAAATGTAAATATATATATAAATATTGTTCTCAATTAGTTATACCAAAACTTGCAATACATTCTTGAGTGAAGCACTCACTAAAATAAAACTTACTTCTGAGCCAGTCACCCAGGGACAAATCACTCAACTTTGCACAACGATGACAATTTTCCACAGTATTTACAATCAAATACCAAAATACTAGCAGTAGCGGTGAAATACTCCTTCAGTTTTACTCAAAACGTGACTCTGAGCTGTTTCCGATCGTGCGCGATCAGCGTTGCTATGGAGCGTTGCTGTGAAGCTCCAAATACACAAAAAATACAACCAAAATGACCGCCACGTTGCGTCTGACGTCACTACGTTGCGCGCGTCAGGTCGCGTTGATGCTCTTTGAACGAAGTCAGCATTGGAATTCTCCATCAACGCTGCGTGTTCCAAGTTCCATGCAGCTTGCGCACGAGTAATCCAGGTATTTACTTTTAATAAATATGCGCTCGCTCCGCGCTTACCGTTATTTTGGTGCGCTGATTCCCCGCAGTGGCCAAACAGTAGAAATTTGCCAATTCCGGCTGCGGTGCTCTCCGCAACTCCAGGTTTCGGCCATAATGCTGTGGATAATTCGCCTCACACTCTTCTTTGCGTCAAAATGCACTGCATACCTTAAAATCCATTTTGTGGGTTCAGGAACACACCGCTCCTGTGCTGCACACGGTTTTTGACAGACGTGTTCCTCCACTCGTCGCCAAATATTGCAAGTAGGAAAATTCCAATAGAAGAATTTAAATAATTTATTCAGCAGCACAGCAACATAGACCAGACTGGTCAGCAGGAAGGTCCAGTGCAACTGACCCCCAAAATGACACAACCTCTGAGTTCCAGAATGAAATGAGAACACAGATCATAACATGCACAGCTGTGTGATACATTAGAACAACCAGAATGATGGTCGCATGCAGGGGCATGCGAGGATGTAACACCTGCCTCTCATGATCTCAAAAGGAGAACAATCAGTCATATCGTTTGAGGTAATTCTATACTTCCACACAGTTTCTAACACTTGAATTTCCCATCTGTCATCGTCCACACCTGCAATCTGTATGGTTCCTTTGAGCACTCTGTTAAACCTTTCAATAATACCATTGCCACTGGGATTATACAAAGAGGTGGTACAGTGTATGATTCCAACTCTCTGAAAATAATCTTTCGCCTTATTCGATCAACACTGCACACCATTGTCAGTGATGATCCATATAGGTAGACCTTCTTCAGTAAAAGCTTCATCCTAAAACAACAAAACTGCATCAGTGTTTACTCTCTCCACCACTTTTATGACTGGCCACTTGGAAAACACATCAATAGCTGCCACAATATATTTGCTCTTGGAACCAATTGGTCCCATGATGTCCATAGCAATGGTCTCCCAAGGACCATCAGGAATAGAGTGCTCACCCATATTGGGCCTCAAGGTTTTTAATGACTTATCAGCATTTGCACAACTAATACAATCTCTAACTATGCGTTCTCTAAAAGTATCCAAACCTGGCCACCAAATATATTTTTTTACCGATTGTTTGGTTCTGACAATACTGTTGTGTCCTTCATGGCCATGCAAAACTATGGTATGTCTCATCCTTGCGGGGGGAACAGCTCTATCACCTCTCCAAATAGTACCATTGTCACAAGATAACTCATCCCTTACCTCCCAAAAACTCCTCAGTTCTGTACTAAAGTATTTCTTGGAAGGCCAACCCTCAACTATACACCTCTGTACTTCTTGCAAAGTCTCATCTTTCAAATACTCTTCACACCAAGTTTCATTCTTAATAGGCATCACACCTTCATCATGCACTAAGGCGATGTGAAAATCGTCCCATTTATTCTGGACACTCTCTTTCAAAGGTAATGGCAGTCTTGACAAAAAATCAGCGTGAGAAAGTGCCCTCTTTCTGCATGGTTGCCCCCACTTTTTGCTGAACTGCTGATGTACTTTGAGTGTGCCCTGGGCTCCTGCCAATCAGGTACCCAGGGCCTATGTTCTTTCCCTAAAACTGCATTGAAGACCAAACCCAATTGGCACTCTCTGGCCACAGGTCAGCCCCTGGTAAATGGTACCACAGGTACCCAGGGCACTATGACCAGAGAAGGCCTCTAAGGGCTGCAGCACCTAGTCTGCCACCCTTAGAAGCCCTGTACCTTTACACACACACACTGCCTTTGCAGGCTGCGTGTTTTGGTGCAGAACAAAGTGAAGAGTCGACATGGCACACATCCCTGTGTGCCATGCCTACAACCCACTGTTCTGGCATAGGTCAGCCACCTCTCTAGCTGGGTGCACTATACCAGTGGTGAGGGTACAGGTGCATGAACCCTGTACCCCTACAGTGTCTAAGTCAATTCTTAGACATTGTAAGTGCAGTACTGCCATTAAGAGTATATGGTGCTGGGAGTTTGTCATTACGAACTCCACAGTACCATAATGGCATTACTGAAATCTGAGAAGTTTGGTATCAAACTTCTCAGCACATTAAAACCAAACTGATGCCAGTGTGGGATTTAATGCAAAATGCACACAGAGGGCATCTTAGAGATGCCCCCTGAAAAACGACCTAAAACTAGTGTCCAGGCTGAGTGGCTACTCACCAGCTGCCACCACCAGACATGTTTCTGGACCCCTGGGTCGAGAGCCTGCTGCTCTCGGGGGCCTGAAACAATGCACATCCTGGGACGAGGTGCCAAGCCTCCTCCCCCAGGATGGGCAGGGTCCACGAAGGGGAAGCTTCAAAGGCTTGCCGCCTTTGTGAGCTACCCCTTCGTGGGAGCCAGATCCTGCTTTCAGGATCTGGCCCCCACCGGTTCTGACCCCCACTTGCAGCGGGAGAATCGGCGGGAAAACCAAGTGAGGAAGAGAGGTGTGCCCACCTTTGCAAACCCCACCCCTCAGGTGGGGGAGGCGAGGCGAAGCACTACTATCAGTCCCCGCCATCTTGCAGATGGGGGGACCCAGCCAACCAGAGTGAGGCATATGCCCCCCTCCCACTGGAGAGTGGCATAATAGGGGGTGTACCCACCCCAAGGAAGGGACCCATTGGTCCCAACCTTTACTTACCTGTAACGCCCCTAAATCTAGTATTTAGGGGCACCCCCGAACCTTGCCTCCTCAGATAAGAAACAACTAAAAGAAGAAGAAGGACCGAACAGCCGTGCCGAAGCTAAGAAGAGGAGGACGCCCACTGACTTGGCCCCAGCCCTACCGGCCTGTCCCCATCTCGAACCTGCAGAAGCAAAACCCCAGTGTGTCTTGCAGCCAGCAACCTCAAGAACGCCGAGGACCTGGCCTGCCTTCCAAAGAAAAGACTTTGTCTCCCGTGAACACCGAATTTGTTCACCCACAGACTCCAGCTCTGGCAAAATCCGCGAGTCTGCACCACTCTGCACCCGTCGCCCAAGGCCCGAGTTCGAGTGGCCCAACACCACGAGGAGGTCTCCCCGGCGATCCTGACCCGAGATCCAGAGATTCCTGACCTGCCTCAAGCCTCCAGCCGACGCCTGCAGCCTCAATCCGGAGGGTCCCCCCAACCGCGACCAAGAGCTGGTAAGAACATCCGACCCTGAAAGACACCCCTGTACCCGACACCCCGCGGCCTTGGGTGGCCCAACCGACAGTGTCTAGCCAACCCCCAGCATCCCAACTTACCTCTCCAAGTGGTGGTCGCTCCCAGAAGACCTTCGTCCCCGAGCCTGCTGTGTGTTTGCAAACCGGAGAATCCCCATTGAAAGTAACAGGGCACCCGACGACAAAACAGCACGCTGCATTCGGCCGACCTAGTGCCGCTGAGGGTGTACTTTTGGTGCTAACTTGAACCCCCATTTGCCCTGAGCTAAAGTCCAGGAGCTTTACTCCCACAACCTTGTGGCCTGCTCTTGAGCAGTCACCAACCGGAGGTCCCCTATCCCCCATTGGATAACATTGGGCCTCAGCACTCTGCACCCGGCTGCCCTAGTGCTGCTGAGGGTGCTTTAAGAGTGCATCCTCGACCTGGGAGACCCCTGAGTAGAACCCCAGAAAACAAACTCCCACAACAAAGTACTTACCTGTTAACCGATAACTCTATTTCCTCCCATAGGATAACTGACTGTTTTCTATGAAAAGGTTTCTAAGTGTGGAGTTGGAAAATCTATAAAAGTCTATACAACTGTGTACAAATAACCAAAACGCATTTACTTACCTGTTTACAGGAAATGTCCCAGTGTAGTATCCAGGTATACTACACTGTGTAAGAAAAGTAATCTGCAAAGTCATGTACATGATCCGCTATTGAAAAGTCATTACAAAGTATATGTACAATATTTCAAGGTATTGCATTTCCAGTAATTCTACTGTAACCAAACCAAAGTATATATGCAACTGCAATTCAAACTGTATTGTTACTGCAAAGTATAAATCACTTACCAGTGCCAGGCTTGCTTGGTTCTAAGAAATAAATATAACTAAATAATATTTTTATACAAAGCAAATTGGTCTGAGTTCAGTCTTTGAGTGTATGAAATCATTTGCTGACTGAGTGTGTACAATAAATGCTTAACACTACCCTCTGATAAAGCCTTACTGCTTGCCCACACTACCACAAATAGAGAGCAAGGTGCTATCTACTTTTACCTCTGCCTACCTTTGGGGTTCCACTGGACTCTGTGCACACTATACCTCATTTTGGTATAGTTTATACAGAGCCAGCTTCCTACAATCAGCTATAACATTATTCTTACCAGGAACATATACCACTTTGTAAATAAAGTCCTGTAATCTCATAGACATTCTAGCTATTCTTGCAGAAGCCTTGATCATCCCTTCGGTGGTAAGTATTCGTACTAAAGGTTTGTGATCACTTCTAACTTCACACTGTTTGCCCCAAACGAAAGCTCTAAAATGTTCCAGGGCCCAAACACAAGCCAAGGTCTCCCTTTCTGTGGTGGAGTACTTCTCAGTAGGGGACAATGCCCTTGAAGCATACGCAATTATAGAATCACCACCTTTTTTAAGTTTTTGTGCTAGCACAGCTCCCAAACCTTTTGAACTGGCATCAGTCATGATAACACAAGTAAGCTGAGGATCAAAACTGTTAAGAGCAGCTGCTTCAACAATAGCTAACTTAACATCCTGGAATTCTTTTTCACACTCTGCATCCCACACAAATTTACTCTTGTTTTTTAATAAGTGTCTAATTTTGAAACTTCTGCATGAAAAATCTGTATCTATTTGGAGTAAAATTCAGTTAACCCCAAAAATGAACTTACATCCTCCTTAGAACTTGGGGATGGTGCTAAACGAATGTCCTCTACAAGGTCAGGTTTGGGTTTAATACCATCTCCACAAAGCACATGTCCTAAATATACAACTGAAGAGACACCAAATTTAAATTTCAAGTGTTTCACCGGTAAGCCATTTACACATAATCTTCCCAAAACTTCCTCTAGTGCATGATCATGTTCTGTTTTGTTGATCCCAAAAACAAGAATATCGTCCTGAAAGCAAATAGCATTCTTACAATCTCCAAAGATGTTATGCATAATGCGCTGAAACACCGCTGCTGCTGAGACGAGACCAAAAGGCATCCTCTTAAACTGGAAACAGCCAAACGGTGTAATAAAAGCAGTATACTTTTTACAACTGTCATGTAGCACAATCTGATAGTAGGCGCCTGAAAGATCAATGCAGGAGAAAAATTTTGCTTTGCCCACCAATTTCAGCATTTCGCTGATGCGTGGCAAAGGAAATTTATCAATTACAATGTTATTGTTTTTTTTTTTTTTTTTAACTTTATTTTTTTGATTTATCACAAAAACAATACATTGGCATCAAATAAACACGTATGCATACATTTCGTTGACAGCAATTAGAGGCGCATGAGACACAAGGCCGCACCAAGAAGGGAAGGGGCAAAGGGAACAGAAGAATCATTTCTAAACATGTCGCTGCGGGGAGAGGGGCGGCAACAAGGCACCCCCACCCAGTGTGGACCCCCTCAGAGCCAGGCGTCGCGTTCCCCACTAGAAACAGACCCCCGGTTATATCAGCATCACTCTGCTCACTAGTAGTGACATCCCGGGAGGACGGCTCCACCTCCGTCAACCCTGTGGCACACAGGACCCGCCAAGCCATCAGGTCATCCTGCAATTTCTCATCCCGTCGGGTGTGCTTCATGTGGGCCTCTTCAGCCAGCGACCACTCTCGGACGTCTTTAAGCCAAGCAGGAAGTTCAGGGGCCCGCTGCCCCATCCAAGTTATGGCCACCCTGCGCCTGGCAAGCACCAACATTAACTGTAAGAGTTTATAGGGGAGTTTCTTCCTCTTGGGCCTGCGAACCATCGCGAGTAGACACTGCAAGGGATCGAGGGCCACCCGAAGCCCCGTGGCGCTTACCACCCTAGGCACTACCCCAGACCAAAACTGTGCAACCAATGGACATTCCCATGCCAAATGTAAAAAGCCTGCATTGTCTGCTGCACATCTAGGACAACCAGCGCCCCTGCTACTGTCAATGCGCCTCAGTGACACCGGGGTAAGGTAGGTGCGGTGTAGGTAATTAAAGTGTGTTAGTTTAAATCTGGCATTGCATGAAACGGTGTGTGTAAGGGAGCCTATGCGTGCCCACTGTGCCTCCTCCAGCGGAGCAGCAAGGTCCCGCTCCCAGGCATCCCTAGACGGTGGGACCGGAGGGGTAGAATCCTGCCTCATCGCGTTGTAAAGGAGGGAGATCAAACCGCGCCCCCTGCCGCACGTAAGCATAACATCCAGGGTATGCGTCAGTGGTGGAATGTCTGGGTACTGGGGCCAGGTGATCTTCACTACGTCCTGCATACCCCTGAAATGCAAAAATTGGCCTTGCCCAAGACCAAAACTCTCCACTGCCTGCTCATAAGTGATAAAAGTTTCATTAGGGTATAAATCAGCGAGAACCTCACATCCTCCCTCCCTCCAGAGTCGGAAGGACATATGACGTGCCATAACTATAAATGGAGCCAGTATCCAGGGCGAGAGCTCCCTGTGAAAGGGCGCCCTTCGGAGGACCGTCTCAACAAAGCGCTGCCATATACCAGCAGTTTGTCGCACAGTATAGGGGAGATAAACATCCGATCCCGCACCCTGCATCAGCGCCTCCTGCAGTGTCTGGGTGTCTGCCCCAGCAAGCAAAAGGCGCTTCTCCCAGTTGTCAGTGTCGGTGAACCAACGGGCCGCATGTTGGAGCTGGGCGGCATAATAGTATAGGTCAAATCGAGGGGCTTCGAGACCGCCCTCCTCGTAAGTACGGACAATGGTGCGAAGGGCTACCCTACTACGCCGACCTGCCCAGAGCAAAGATGTGAGCAATGTATTGAGAGTTTTAAAAACTCGCGGTGGCAGAGGGCAAAGTGAGTTCTGTAGCACATAAAGTACCCTAGGGAGCATCACCATTTTTGAGATGGCGAGGCGGCCCATCAGTGAAAGTGGGAGAGTATTCCAGAAACGCACGGACTGTTGCAATGCCGTCGTGACGCGGTCCACATTCCGGACTAGTGCCTGCTCATCCGTCAGGGTCACCTGAATACCTAGGTAACGGAATGCCGTCCGCTCCCACCGCAGTTCCAGATCCGGCAGATCCTCCGAAGGCACTGCCGCCAGCCCCGCCAAGGGAAAAACTAGGGATTTGCCACGGTTCAGCCGCAATCCAGAGACCTCACCAAACCGATCCAGGTGGTGCAACAGCACCGGCAGGGCATCGCGGGGGAGGTCAAGTAAAACAAGGCGTCGTCCGCGTACAAAGAAATGACGTGAGTCATGGTTCCCAGCTGAATACCCCACCGCGCCATATCTGCTCTAATCCGGACCGCAAAGGGCTCTATAGCGAGGGCAAACAAGAGTGGGGAGAGAGGACACCCCTGTCGTGTACCCCTCCCGAGTTGCCACTCTTCGGACCGCGCGCCCCCGAGCTTAACTCTAGCGCATGGGGCCTTATATAAGATACGAACCCAGCGACAAAATTGGGGGCCCATCCCCACAGCACGCAAGACCTCGAGAAGATATCCCCAATCCACCGTGTCAAAAGCCTTGGCAAGGTCAATAGAGACCAAAACCATCTGCTCCTCGCTGTCCCGCACCTCATGCAAAATGTGAGTCAGTCGCCGTAGGTTCATGGCCGTGTTGCGTCCCGGTATGAACCCACATTGATCCTCATGGACCAGGCGGGCCATATGCGGCGCCAAGCGAGAGGCCAGGAGCTTGCAAAGGATTTTTATATCCGTATTAATCATTGTAATCGGCCGATACGATGACGGTTCGTGTGCATCCCCCCTGGTTTCAAGATCATACAAATCTCCCCCTGTGTCATACTTGGTGGGAGGATTCCTCGTTTGAAGGCCTCATTATAAACTTGCAGGAGGAGAGGGGGCAGAATGTCGGGGAATGCTTGGTAGAACTCGGGCGGAAAGCCATCACTACCCGGAGATTTGGCCCGCGGAAGCTGCTTCAACGCGGATTGAACCTCGCACAGTGTCAGTGGCTCATCCAGTTCCTGCCGTGCCTGTTCAGACATGGTGATCAGGGTCAACCCATGCAAATACGGGAGATAGGATGCCTCCCCTACCACAGGATCCGCGGTGTATACTGCCTGAAGATGTGATTGAAGGACCCGCAATAATCCCACCTGTGAATGCACCAGGGCCCCAGAGGAGTCCCGTAAAGCCTCAATCGCAGCAGGAGCGTGTTCTCGGCGGAGGATCCAGGCCAAGAGACGACCAGATTTATCCCCTTCTCTGTAAAGGCGCTGTCTATATTGCGTGAGCGTATATTTATCAAGCCTATCTAGGATGTCATGGATGCGCTCCTGGATCTCTCGTTCCCCATCCCTCTCGGATGCGTCAGTGACTGTCAAATTCTGCACCGACAACAGCCGGCATTCCTCGTCTCGGAGCTCTTGTTGGAGCTGCTTCCGAACCCCAAACGTCACACTCAGACATGCCCCTCTCACTACCGCTTTCAGGGCTTCCCATTTGGTAGCCTGCAATAGGTCTGTCCCACCCCAATTGAGATCGACGTAATCCGTAAGGGCAGTCTCTACATGGTGCCTCCCCACCGGATCCTCAAGAATCTCTGCCTGCAACCTCCAAGTCCGCGGGCGGCATCTCGGGGCTCCCCACTCCATCACGCATGCGACAGGGGAGTGATCAGATAGGAATCGCGCGAGATGGGTCACCTCCAGAGACATGTTGGGATCGGGATTCGCGACTAAAACCCTGTCGAGGCGGCTATATGTGTTATGAGAAGCAGGTACATACTTTCTGGGTTGGGTGTCTTTGACGCCATACGTCTTGGGCCCCCAGATTCCCCATAACCTCCCGGAGTTTCACGGTCATTCTGGGTTTCGTGCCAGTGCGGGAGGGAAATCTGTCCAGGGCAGGATCGAGAACACAATTAAAATCTCCCAGCCAAAGCAATGGAACCTCTAGTTCCGAGACCAGGACCTCCTGCAGGGACTGATAAAAACCCGGGTCATCCATGTTTGGCGCATATGTGTTCACTATGGCAACGTCTCGACCATCTAGCCTAGCCCTAAGGAGTAGGTACCGCCCCTGGATATCAGCTTCCACATATTGGACGGCCAGAGGAACCCCGGGCGCCACCCACACAAGGACCCCTCTAGCATAGCTCGAGAAGGAGGAATGAAAGAGCTGGCCCCGCCACTTCTTTGCCAGTTGTTGAGCCCCTCGTCCGTGAGATGAGTCTCCTGAAGGCATGCTAGGGATACCTGATGTCTACGAAGGAAAGACAGGACCCTGTACCGCTTGGTGCATGTACCCAGCCCCCTCACATTCCAGCTTAAAAATTTAAACCCCATAGTGGTTGTAACTCCCAATCCCCGGGCAGACCATGCCCTACGCAGCGACCATGCTGTGCCTCAACTGCAATGCATACGATGCCAACAAAAACCCAACAAAACCCCCTTAGAGCCCCCCTCCCCCCACCCACGAACAATTTACTGTCAACCAAACATGCAGAAATGCCCTTCCCGTGCTGGTGCCAGGACGTGCACAGCGAACCCATGAGCCCAACAGGGCCTAACTCCATTTATGAATGAAAGAAAAAGAAAGAACCCCCTCCCCCTCCCCAAAGTCCGACCCCGACCGGAACCAGCCGCTCATGTCCTGGGTATATATCCCGGGCCACCCAACTAGAATCTGATGCACATAGTGCAGACCAACGCAATCAGCGGAGCCCAACAAAGACAGCCATCGTCATCCCTGTGATCTCGGCAACATCTCTAAAATCCCCAATGTGGCCTAATCCCCGATCCCTCCCAGCCCAGCCCCATCCACCCCAACTTTGGGAAGAACAACAGGAGACCAGCAATAGGGGCCCACAAGGAGCCCATGCCCGAATCAGGAAATGCACGGGGAATGTACAGATGCGGGATCAGCAGCGGACCCCCCCCCCGACCCGCATCCTCAACCACGGAGCCACCACGGACCAACTGCCGGCGTGACAAAGTGAGGCAGAGGGTCCCTGCGCCCTCAGGGTGGGTCCGCAGCAGCAGGAGGCGGATCCATAATAGTTTCTGGAATCACTTGATTAGTGGGTAGAAGGGTGTCCGGCACCAAGCTCTCCCCCGGCGGTCCCACCATCGTGCCCGGGGGAGAAGCCTCCGAGTCCGAGGAGTCCACACGCAGAGCACCATCATTCCCCACCGTGATCCGCTGTCGTTCCTCCCTGGCGCCGGCTAGGGCCCGGCCCCCGCGTCTACTTCTGCGTCTTCTCCTGGGTCTGGTTCCCCAGGTACTCCGGGATTCCCCCCGCTCACGCTCGGGGAGGGCCCCCCCTCGGACCTCGAGCCACTCCCACACTTCCTCCGGTGAGTCAAAGAATTGAGCCTTTCCCTGGGAGATCACCTTGAGTTTCGCTGGGTACAATAGCATATATTGCAGACCAAGTTCACGGAGCTTTTGTTTAACACCCAGATAGGATTTTCGCTGTTCCTGAACGTGGCGGGTGTAATCAGGATAAATGGATATTCTTGCGCTCTCGTAAGTGAGGTCCGCTGCCTCCCTAGCGGCTTTCAGGATACAATCCCTGTCCCGGTAGTTCAGGATCTTAGCTATGAGGGCCCTAGGGGGGGCCCCGGGCGGAGGCGGAGGGGTCAACGCCCTATGGGCCCGTTCCACCACAAAGACCGCAGACAATCCCGTGGGGCACAGCTTCGTTCGGATCCATTCCTCTAAGAAGCGCTCCGCATTGCCCTGCTCCGCGCGTTCCGGTACACCCAGGACCCTGATGTTACTGCGTCGGGCCCTGCCCTCCGCCTCCTCCGCTCTGCGCTCCAACGCACCGGTCGTGGTGGTGAGCTGGGTAACCTGGTGTTTCAGGGAGGCCACCTCCCCCTGTAGCTGGACGATGTCCCCCTCCGCCGTAGAGACCTTATCTGACACCTTCCGCAGATCCGCCCGCAGTAGGTTCACATCAATGGACACCGCCTCTATTTGCTGTCCCAGGGCAGTGTGGGAGCCCCGTATAGCCTCCAGCAATTCGGCTCGGGACGGCTCAGTAGCGGAGTCACCCTCGCCCTCGAGGCCGGTCTGGCGAGTGATCCTCTGTGTAGGGATACGCTGCGTGGTGTACTGCATAATCGTATTAGGATTAGAGGCGCGCGGGGGCTTATCCTTACCCATGGTGCAAAACTCAGGTCGGCAAGTATGGCGTTCACCTGACCCGGTCCGGTCCTGTAGTATGGTCTCGTCCCCTCCGTCGACACAGGGAGCACAGCCGAACAATCCGGGGTTCAGCGGACCAGCGGCGCCCCTCCCGGGCACCCACTCCGGGATGGCGTCAACCACGGGCGATCAGGCCGGGCAATCTGGCTCCCCAGGGTCACTTCACCACTTCATCAGCTCCAGGTCATCAACTCGGGCCCACTGTATAGCCACCGCTGGGGTCTTTGGCACCCCTCCCGGCTCCAGGATCACTGTCAGGAGTGCCCCGAAAGAAGGGCCAGACACCTCCGCCCTCACTCAGGAGGGCACTCCGCGACCAGGGGGGGGGGGCCCGGACAGGAACCCCCACTCCACTCACAGCGCGCACCGTGGCAGGCCGGCCCCCACCACCACGCCTCCTACCAGGTCAGCGTCGCCAAATAGCCGGGGGAAGAGTGCACGACTCCAGCATCTCCCAGACGGCCGTCGTGGAGCACCTCAGGCCCCGCAGCCCCGGGCCCCGATCACGATCCGCTGTGCAATGCGGGACCAGGCAGGCAGGCACCCCAGGGCCAGAGAGAATCCACCAGGCCTCGGGGCCCCCGTAGATTAAGGCCCAGTGCCCGTCAGCGCGCCGCGCAGGCCTCCAGCCCGCAGGGCCGTGTCGCAGGGATCATGGCCGGCACCCCACCGGGATCCTCCGGGGGACAAGACCGTCGTCCGGGCCGGTCCGAGGGCCACAGCACAATGTCAGGGGAGCTCCCACACTCCGGGCCCGAATCCTGCTCACGCGAGCAAAGGCCGCATCCCCGGCCTCCCGTAGGAGCGATCAGCCGGAGCAGCCGCCGCCGGGACAATTCCGCCGGTCTCCAGGGCGGACCCGGCTCCGAGACAGGTCCGGAGCACCGCCGCTCTATTCAGGGCTCCAGGCGCTCAGAGAGTACTGTTGTGGGCGCCCGGAAAGGATTACACAGGATATTTTGCGGCTGGCGGGTCGGGAGCCGAAGGAGCTTACGTCCTGTCGGCCATGTTGCTTGGCCACGCCCCCTACAATGTTATTGTTAAGGTGGCGCAAGTCGATGCATAATCTGATATTACCGTTAGTGCGTCTTGCGACCACAATGGGAGACACCCACTCTGAAGATTCATCCTCAACCAACTTTTTGAGTTCTTTTTCTACTTCATTCCTCACCATTATAGGAATATTCCTCGCCTTGTAAATTTTAGGACAAGCACTTTCTTTCAACATAATCCTGTGTTTAAAATTAACCAATTCCCCAATGCCATCTCTAAATACCTCAGGAAACTTATTTAGTATATCCTTACCACATCCATCACACTCACCAACAACCATGACGGGGTCTGGACTGTTCGGATTTAATATAATGTCGAGTTTTCCCTGTTCAAACCATCCTCGAACTGAGGGTCCTTGTCTTGACACATACAACTTAGCTACACATTCACAGTCCTTAAACCTAAACACAAGTGCATGAAATCCAATTATTTCTATCCTCTCGCCTGAATACCCCTCTAGAATGTAATCAGGTGGCTCTAAATTAGCTCCTAGCTTTTCTACAAACTTGGATTTCCACACACTCTCATGTGTTACTATGGAGTACGGGGACCCGGAGTCCGCTTAAATTTGTGCCTCCACTCCCCCAATCATGTCATAGATAGGCTTCCTTTTAATCACAGTGTTATCAATGTTTAAAATCATTGGTGAAGTATCCCTTATATTTAACAGAAAAGACCTGTCTTCTTCTGTGTCTTTGCTTTCAAATTCACTCTCACAATACTCTCCTTCTTCAACACACTTAACTTTATTGTTTCTGCCCTTCCTGCTCACCTTTGCAAAATGTCCAATGACACCACACACAGCACACTTTTGCTTAATGGTCGGACAACTTTTGTTGTTAGCCAAATGAAACTTAACGTCACATCTGTAACATTTATTCTTGTCCTTGTCAGCATCAACGTTGCGATCTTTTATATTCACTGTTTTTTCTTGTTGTAACCATCATATTTCACACTAGCACCCCCTACCTTAGCCACAATTCCTCTGTTTTTTACTATTGTCCTCAACTTTTATTTCCTTAGTGATTCTGCTACACATTTCCGCCTTCCTCACTATGGCTAAAATATCATCAAGTTTAGAGTCACCATTCACCCACAGTCTTTCTTGGATGGAGGGGTCTCTTACATGCATCACCACTTGATCTCTAATAAGATCTTCTTGTAACCCTCCAAACTGACAATCTAACGACAACGTTCTTAACGAAGATACATAACTGTCTACTGATTCTTCAATACCTTGCTTTCTTTGAAAGAATTTGTACCTTAAAATGCCAATACACACTTTTGGTGAAAAGTAACAGTCAAAATCATAAATTGCTGTTGTAAATACATTTTGATCACTACCTCCACCTACTCTTGACATTTGATTAAATGCCTTAAGTCCTTCAGGTCCTACTGAATGCAAAAAAAATCCTTTT
The DNA here is from genome assembly GCA_963921515.1 of Calotriton arnoldi. NCBI lineage: Eukaryota > Metazoa > Chordata > Amphibia > Caudata > Salamandridae > Calotriton > Calotriton arnoldi. Next base: position 283,336 of record CAWUFW010006065.1, read on the forward strand.
TTTTGTGCCGCTGTCATTTTGCCTTGGACATCTAAAGTCTCAATATAATTTGAAAAATAAGCTTTCTATTCTGGCCATTTCATACATGGTGAGCTTCCAGCAGGCCAAAAACACTGAGGAGGAGCTAAATTCTTTGTAGACATAGTTGTACAGAGAGAACAAGACCAAGAGAAGAGAAATTAAAAAAAAATACAAAACAGCAATTTCCAGGTAGTGAATAGAATTAAAATTGCAGGAAAATGTAGAGTTATGTAAGGGAATTGTTCGCTAATAGGTAACTAGCGTCCAAACTTCAGCCCTGAAAACAATCAATTGTAAACGATACTCCAGAATAGATTGTAAATCCTCCAAAATGATTGGTAAGGAACACCAACAGTATCAAGAAAACCACACTGTGTCTCAGGATACAAGGGTATTGCCAACCAGAACAGCTCCAGAGAGAAAACCTCACTGTGCCTCAGGATACATGATTATAGTTTAACGTGTACAACGCTTGAGGAACTTGTACGGTAAATACAAGGCGTACCAAAATGGCTGCACGGAACACACACAGCTACGTGGTGCGTTACGTATGCATGCCAGCGAAACGAACGTAGAGGCAAGAGCGCCCGTAATAGAGCTGCCACAGAGAACACGGAGATGGAATACTCCAGAGGACTGACTCTGTGAAGAATTAATTATGCTGTACTTACTGCATATGCTGTCTTAGATTCTACGATGTCATAGGAGTAATGTGCATTCTCAGAATGTTGATGTTCAAGAGTTGGAATTGTTAATGTCAGTTACTGCTGAACCTGGTGATGTATGGACCTGTCAGCTATGTAGTCTCTGGAAATAAACTACTTTAACTACATCGAGTTGGAGTAAATTACTAAAAAATGTATGGCGACGAGGATGGGTCCATTTGAAATTTTGCCGGTGGGTTGCAGGTATATTTTAGTTTTTATGGACTATGCATCTAAATGGCCAGAGATAAAGATGGTCAGAAAAGCCAATACTGCTAGTGTAGTTACATTTTTGAGAGAGGTTTGCATGAGAGAAGGATTCCCTGAGTTTCTCGTTTCTGATAATAGAACTCAGTTTGTGAGCAAGGAGTTTGAGACATTTTTAACTTTGTGTGGGGTGAAGCACTTAAAAAGTTATTTATATCACCCACAGACAAATGGTCTTGTGGAAAGAATGAACCGTGTGGTGGGTGAGTGCATCAGATGGGCTGTTTCCGGCAACCACGACATTGTCAAGTCTTTGGAAAGCATGTTATGGTTTTACAGGACCACGCCTCATTCTTCTACGAAGGTTTCACCCTTTGAACTTTTAAGGGGTAGAAGGGCAAATACTTGTTTCAGGCCTGGATGGATGAGCAAATGGCTCAAATCAGAGTCTAATGTGGAGACACTCATGGATATAGTTAAAAAGAATTCTGAATTGACCCAAAGTAAACAAAAATCTTGGTATGATAAAAAAAAAGGTGTTAAAATGGTTCCTCTGGTTGTGGGGGATGTTGTTCGGATCAAGTCTCCTGTTCACGTCAAAAAAGGGAAGGGTAAATATGGTGAACCCACCAAAGTTGTGAGGATTGGAAGCAATGCTGTTCAGGTGGAAGGTGGCCATTGCTGGAATATTTCCAAAAATGTTACGGTAAGTCCTAATTGTGTGTCTAATGACTGCGCAGGTAGTCAGGTAACTGATCTACCCGGCTTTGGTGAACTTAGAAGGAGTTCCAGGGTCATAGTCACTGCTAAAAGATTCCGTGAGTGATCCTAGGGTTTTTCTCTTTGTATTTACTACTGTTCCTTTTTTTTGTTTGTTTTATTTATTTATTTATTTTTTATGCAGAAGATGGGAAGGTATGTTGTACTTACTGCATATGCTGTCTTAGATTCTACAATGTCATAGGAGTAATGTGCATTCTCAGAATGTTGATGTTCAAGAGTTGGAATTGTTAATGTCAGTTACTGCTGGACCTGGTGATGTATGGACCTGCCAGCTGTGTAGTCTCTGGAAATAAACTACTTTAACTACATCGAGTTGGAGGGAATTACTACAAAACTTTAAACAGGAATCCTCGGGCCACCAATTCGGTGAGAGTCCAGTAGTAATTTGAATGATGAGAAAGGCTTTTCAAACAGTTGAACACAACCACGAAGGCGCAGAAACGCAGAAAACACTCCAACCTGCAGAAACACCAGCAAACACAGGTGCGGGAGGCAGGAAAGTCGATAGGGTGGGAACACCAGCAAACACAGGTGCGGGCGGCAGGACGGTCGAACGTAGCTTCCCAAAACAAACAAAAACAAGCATTTGCAATGCAATAGGTCTCGCATTTACGCGAGTTTAAGCTATTGGCATTGTAAATGACAATGCCTTTTATTTATGTTTTAAAAACGAAAACAAAAATAAAAGGCATTGTTATTTGCAATGTCAATAACTCAAACTCGCGTAAATGCGAGACCTATTGCATTGCAAATGCTTGTTAGATTAGTGAGTAGAAACGCTCCCTTTCAGCCCGTGCGGCAAATTAATTAAATAAACAAGCGCGGACGCTAAAGTGAATGCGGACCGCGCTGCAAATAAAAAAAAAATTGTGCTTACCGACTTATGAAGGAGACCTTGTAACGCCACAAGTAAAAGATCCAGTCCTCATGGGAGGTAACAAATGGGGACAGGGCGGTAACAAGGAGGGATTAACAAGCCTCATTATCAATCGGAAGCCAGCATTTACCAAGGACAATGACACCAGCCAATCAAAAATATAGGCGGAGAGAAAGCGAGGCTTCCACAGCATACTCAACTACTGCATGCCTCGCAGAGTGAGCAGCGTATGCGCGCTGCCGCTAGGCTCGACCTAAAAACGAGAAAGATGCACACGTCGGTCTGTACGGTGGTGCCAATCCCGGGATCGTCTCCAAATTGTCAAAGATGCTCCGTAGTCGCTTGAAGTCAGTGGTCGAAGTGGGCGGGATCGGCAGGGCATGGCGTGCCCCTAACTCTTTAATTTAATAGATTCCGTTCCCCTACTTTCTTATTTTAAACATGCGTTCGGGGACGGACGGAACGGGCAGAGAAGGAAAAGCACTCTGTCTTTTCCTTCTTGTCCAGAGAAGACGAGGACAATGTCCAATTCTCCTGCCCAGAGGCGCAACTAGAGCCACATTTCGGGGGGGCTACTAAAAATTTCGGGGGGGGGCTAATTCTTCCAGCGATAGTCGGAGTGGAAATGCAGGGGCTCTAAGAAGGGGTGAAAAAACAACAAAGCCTCATTAGCAAGTAAATGGTCTTTTAAAGACCTGTGAAGTACTCGGGTGCGGCTGTGTGTGTGCTCGGGAAGCTGTCTCAGCCGGGCTGACACACGACGGGGGTGGGGGGGCTGGAGCCCTTTCAGCCCAATGGGCGTTGCGCGCCTGGAGTCCTGCCTTGTCTCTGTCAGCTGCCCCCCCACCCCCTCTCTTCCTCTTTATTCCCTCTCTTTCTGTCTCGCTCCTCCTCACTTACTGAAAACCGAGACTTCAAGAAACAAGGATTACCTTCTCTTTCCTCCTTTCGTTTATTTACTCCCCTGTGAAATGAATCCAGAAAAGAAAAACACTTTTGCTGGAAACGTTGTCTTTTTCTGATATTTTTCAATTTCTAAGTGCAGCCTCGGGATAGAGAGAAATAAAACATTCAAAATATGAAAAATAACTAACTAACTAACTAAAGCAGGACAGAGTGGTTGCAAGGTGGCCAGATTGATTTTATTCACACCCAAACACATTAGCGCCACTTTACAGTGTTTGCCAGTGAAGTGCTAATTTTGTTAATTCGTGTCTCTTTGAACAACATTGTTTTCCCTGGGTGGGAAGGTGCACCATTCCTGGAGGTACTAAAATACCTGCTTAATGGGTGAATTGCAAAACAAATTGTGTACAGTGGCTCGGTGTTCACGAATGTGGACTTTTTAAACCAAACTGCTTACGTTTTGTAAGGATATAAGCGATGGATAGTAAAATGGGTCCCTTCCGGCCCCTATAGTCATGTCCTTCACTTTTCATGCAAAAGCACTCACTGATTTCTGAATAATGAGTGTAAAAGTGTTAGGGTAACCATGTTGTTCCTGCTTACATTTCACATGCTTTACTTAATCTTGCATTCCCTATGAATTTTTGCTTTTTTTTAGGATGTTGTTAGTTTTTTTAGTCAGCATATTGCTCTTGTGTAGAGCATAATTTGAACTGAGTCACATCCAGGTGTTTATAGCGGGTCACAATTGGGTTGTAGTTGAAGGCAGTGCAAGTTTCTCTCAGTGGGACAGTATGGTGTTCAGTGGGGGAGAGGATGTGGCACTATGGCCAGAGCTGCTGAATTTGGAAATGGGGAACCAGGTTCCGCCTTCATGACCAGTCCACCAGACCACTCTCCTGAGGGAGCACATTCCCATGCTAGACCTTAGAAGGCCCCGCAAGATCTTAAAAGCTCTGGTGTCTTAGCACCAGCAGGTGGACCCTAGCGGTGGCAAGTGTGGGTTTACCCTGAAGGCCTGTCCACCACAACCCCTATTGAAGCTCACCTCCAGTCTTGCAGACAGGCCTATGAAGCAGCACACCATAGAGTGACAGTGACTCTGTCACTGAGGTCACAGGAACCTTGAGCAGGGTGGCTCTAGGGCAGTGCGACCGCACCGGGTGCTGACTTCAGGTGGGGGCGTTGTGTTTGCAAGTATCATATGGTTTTAAAAGCACTTGCTGCCTCCTTTTTGGCTTCCAGCAATTTTCGGTAGCAATAAAAATGTCATGATAACTGCAGTGATTAATGTTCTTAGTAGAGAGAGATGGTGTTTTGTCTAGTGGTAGTTTTGATTCATGGAAAGGAAGCACAGAGGGTTAATGTGCCTTTTGCTAAGAACATGTACCATGCGGATCACAAAGTGCACATAATTTATATAGGTCAGTGGGTTACTGCTTTTTCAGAGAGACCCTATTGTTACTTGCAGTTAATAAGTTAAAATCCTAACATAGAACAGTTATTAACTGTCATGTAAGAGCTGCATGAAAACTGCAAGGTATAAATAAGAGCGTTATGTTTTTTCCCCAGTCTTTGATTATCCTAATGTTGCAAAAAAGGGTTCATTTGGATAGAAATCAATTCTGATTATTAAAGAGAACCCCCAACCATGGTATTACGTTTTAAATTCTGAGTTTGTGTTTCTCCAGACCAATCACTATTAAACTATGCTGCCTACTAGTATGGTTGTCATGTGACTCCTACACCTTGTAGTCCTTTGTCTTATGTAACATTTCCTATACAGTGAGTTACACACGTATGATTGATTGTCTCTGTGTAATATGTGTGATGCAAAGTGCTCTGACACCCTACACTGGTATTAGTGGTGCTGTACATTTTATGATACTTTATTATTTTGACATTTTTGCACATGCTAACAGTCTCTGCAAAGATTTTTCCTTATTAGTACCAGTGGAACAAACAACTGCAGCAGTGAGAAAGGTACCAGTCAACCTTTGCAAAGGGCCCTCCACTTCACAGCAGCACAAGTCACATTTTTTTTGTAACTTTTGATCCGTTTGAGCTATAAACAATTTATTAGTTAAAATGGTCAGATTATGCAGCAGATGATGTATTATGTGGCAAATATGGCAGAGCCATAATTATGTGGAAAACATTTGCAAACTAGGATATTTTGCCATTCATGTTTGAACTGCTCTTGTGGAAAAAGGGAGGAGAAGTGCTGAGGACAGAAACTCCATGGCTGGGAGACAAATGGCTTGTGATTCCACTTCGGAGCGTATTTGAGACGTTCTGTGATTGGAAATGTATCCCACTTTGTAAATGTATTTTAATGTCAATAACTGATATTAAACCTTAAATAAACATGCGTATCCATTGGTTGAATTAAATAACGTAATAAGCTGTAACCCGTTAGTGAAATGGGAAACAAATACAAACAAGCATTGAAAATGCAATAGGTCTCGCCTTTGATTAAGTTAAAGCCATTTGATTTGCTAATGGAATTGTATAGCAAAGCAAAGGGCTTTAAGTTAATGAAAGGCGAGACCTATTGCATTTTTAATGCTTGTTTGTATCTCCTACCCCGGGCTTTAAGTTAGCTGGGTCCTGCCGGTGCTCAGCGCCGGCAATTCTAAAAAGCAGGTGCTAAGAGAGCTCCATATCGGCCTCTCCATTTTTTGCCCTCACCCTTGGGTGGAAAAACAATCTTAGCTTTGAAGCAGTCCCACCCTCCACTGCTTTGATGTAACTTCAAAGAGACTGTTCTTTCAGTCTCATCATTTCAGAACTGAAGCATTTTCAATATTCTATACAACGAAGCCATACTTGTTGCTTATTTATCTTATGCAACTAACACCCATTGACAAAGCAATAGTCCTGGCTTGTTGCAGGTGTAATGTTACTTGCATTATATATCTGGATGCAATGACAGGAGCATCAAAACACCAGTCGGGCGGCAAGCAATGAAAAACACACATATTTAGCGTAGGTGTTTTTAAGCTACGCCCTTAATTACATCGGCCACGCCCCTTGGAGAGACCTCACAGCTTTTTCATCCCACTTAAAGCCCTGCTCCTACCACAAAGTACGTGCTAAAAAACCTCTGCTCGAGAACGGACAGAATGTCACATTTAAATTCACATAGGGTCACGTGAATCAACTCGTGAAAATGAGGGGAATTAATCTCCAATGCGGTCACGTGGACATCCTCATGACTTGCTACATGTACCCGCAACAGACGTAGAATCGTGGTTTAAGGAAGCACTAGGGAGCGTTTATCGTTCCTTTCACTGACACATATGCCACAAATGCATTTGCTGGCGCTCACGGGTGCAGCAGGTGCAGTGGACAGTGGTTGTAGGTAAAAGAGGTGCGACTAGTGGCGCCCAAAGGTCCTCCAGTTATTGGGCTGGGGTTTACCTGCGGTGGTATTAATTGTAGTGGGTGATGCTTGCAAGCACTCTAGGCGCTATTGGCGCATGCAAGGCACTGCAGGTGGGGTCAAGTGGTGCTTGCCGGTGTCTCGGTACGTTGTGTTGCTCGCAGGAGGGACACTGCTGTCTTAGGGGCTCACAGTTGTTCTAAAAGGTGCCTCGGTTGCAGTTATGGGTGTTTACATGCACTGCAGGGGCAGTTGGTGCTCACAGATACCCCAGGTCATCTTTTATTGCTCACGGGCACTGCAGGTGCAGTTGGTGGTGTTCGCATGCGCCTTGTTCGCAGCTGCGGTTGATTCTGTTGAGGAGAAAAGAAGAGAGGGTCCCCGAAAGTAGGCATGAAAGTGTGGAGCAAAAAACACTCGAGAGAGAGAGAGAGAGATGAAGAAGAAAGCTGGGCGAACACAAAGTGAAAAAATAATTAATAGAGAGGAAGCCAGGGAAGAAGCCACTATACGGCAGAGAGGGGTAGGGAGAAGGGAGAGGAAAGAGTTAAACACAGACCAAATGAAAGATAATAGAAAGAAAGAGAAACACAGAGAACAGATGACAAAGAGAAAAATTTGGTGCGGCAAGGAGAAATAGAAGCGTTCTGATACCCGATACCTTCGGGTGAAGTTCGCGCTATAAAAACAAGGCAGCGTGACGAAGCTTCTGATAAGAAGCTTGGTTGCCATGACAATAGAAAGCTATTGGCACAAGATGGCGTCGGACTGTCCACTGTCCGTACATACACGCGCATGCTGTTAGGTTTGGATAAATGGCGAGAGCAGCCATCTTTGTCCATCCCTACGCGTGCATGTAAGGCTTTCAGAGAATCGATTGCAAAAGGTACTCGCATGGCGAGCGCAGCGCATGCGCTGCTATCGCCAGGCGAGACCTAACAAGGCAGCGTGACGAGTTGCCATGACAATGGAAAGCTTGGAATAAAGATGGCGTCGGACTGTCCACAGTCCGTACGGACACGCGCATGCTGTTTGCTATGGACAAATGGCAAGAGCAGCCATGTTTGTCCATGCAGACGCGTGCATGAAAGCCCTCGGCAGAATTGATTCCAAAAGGTACTCGCAATAGCGAGAGCAGCGCATGCGCTGCTTTTGCCAGGCGAGACCTAAAAATTGGGATATTTGGCTCTTTCTGCCACACCTCTGACTCCGCCCACAGATCCATTCCTCTGGTTATTCCCTCCCTCTGATTCTCCACCCGCAGTTCCCCTACTTTTTCCCCCCCACTTCGACCACTGCTTGAAGTGAATAAACGAAGTTTAATGGTACAATAGTAAAGCACCACTAGAACACGTCGGCTTCAACCCATCACCATCCACCAACTGCCCACCATTAGCACGGCACGACCCGAGCACTCTAGAACCGAATCAAGGGTCCGTTCCGGGATGCAAGCTACATACCACACACAACAATGTAAATTAATGTAGTGGTGATGTATTTGGTTGATGTTACCTTATCCCTTTGTAATACATGTTATTAAAATGCTGTATATGTAATGTAGAATGTCTTGCTTGGAATGTACGATGTGGAGTCTTCCTCGGTTCGGGGTTCGATGGGCTGAGGCAGTTGCTGATCGGACTTCGGGCTGAGGAGGCGCTCCTTGTCGTGGGTGAAGCACTTTGGAATAAACTACTTGTTTATTAACTACACAAGTCTCATGAGTAATGACTAAGTGAATCATTACATTTGGCGACGATTGGGATTTTGTCGCTTCACCCACCGACCGACCCACGCAGGGCTGTGAGCTGTGAGCTGTGAGACCTTCAGATCTCGGTGCACATCCGAAACTGAATTGGCGTGCCCGGACGGACTTGGACTCTGTCGTCGGCACCTCTCCACCCGATTCCTGTGACTCGCTAAGGCATTTCTGTGGTCGCGGAGTTACGGTAGGAATAGACTGGGCGAGTGTTTGGTGAGCGCACGTCTGGAGGCTCTTTCCTGTTATCAGAGAAGGATTGGCCCCGCAAACTGATTGTGACTGCGCTCGGAGAATCGAGTTCTTTGTGGCCTGAAACTTTCACACGGTCGGATTTGCCTGGCTGGTTGTGATCCCCGAACCGCCACCATTATTTTAAAAAATTTCGGAACACGAGTCCTTACCTACATTCTTCTGACTCCGACGCGCTGTTGGTTCACGGCTTCTTCTGTGACGCGCTGTTGGTTCACGGCTTCTTCTGTGACGTCCAGACGCTTGGTACTGCTGAAGGACGCTCTGCTGTTCTAGCGTGCCGTGAGCCTCCCGGAGCGAGCGTCGGGGAACGTGCCGCCATACTGGTATTGGCTTCTCGCTTCCGTGGCCTGCTTTGCCAATCACGTTCTTTAGCTTGAAGCGTGAGGAGTTGAGAAATCGTTTTTCTTCAAGTTTTACGCGCTGAGCAAGTAAAGCTTACACAGGATCACACTTTGAACATTCCTGTGTCCTAAAGAATAGTGTTCAGCATGCGTGTTGAAAATAAGGATTTAACTCTTCGGTGACACGCACACCTTAAATTTTTAAAAGATCTGTTTTAAATAAGTACGCCTCCAGTACGATATCAAGGAGTGTTTCGGTGATACACTCACCAATTCAAGCAATTACAGGCTCTGTTAAAGTTGAGTGTTCGGTGATACACTCACCTCTTCAATTCTACAGGGAGCAATTTTAATATGGCTTCTGCACGGGAAGTCACTCAACCTCCTCCATTCTTGGACAAACCTGGTAAACCAGTTATGTTATGGGCAGAGTGGTTAGGATTATTTCAGAATCACCTAGTGGCTATTGATGCTTCTGAATATTCCCCTCCCCGAAAATTTGCTTTATTGTTTGGCAGTTTAGGTCTAGCTGCTCAACGCATTTTTAAGAGTTTAACGCCGATTCCTCCTCCTTCTGGTCAATCAGGAGACGGTCAATGGGACGTTTATTTAGAAGCAATTGCTAGGTTAAAAAAACAATTTGAGGAATCTCCTAATATTATGCTAGAAAGGCATAATTTTTATAAGCGTAAACAGAAGGAGGATGAAAAGGTCGAGGAATATGTTTCCGCCTTGAGAGTTTTAGCAATTTCATGTGATTTTGGTCCTCTGCTGGAGAATTACATAAGAGATCAATTTGTATTTAATTGTTCTTCATCTAAAATTAAGGAAAGAATACTCAGTTGCAAAAATCCTCCACTCTCAGAGGTAATAGACCTGGCGTTAAGCATTGAAAGATCTGTAATTTCAACTAAGGCGATGCTGCCGGAATCAATTCCTAAGGTAAACATGATTTCAGAAGAATATAACGAGGATGGTTTGTATGCGGTTGGTTCTAAAGATAAATCTTTGAAACCGATTCAATCTAAAGTGCAAAATTTCTGCTACAGATGTGGTTCTAAATTTCACATCGGCAATTTTAGAGGCTGCCCAGCTTTGAGTAAACGCTGTTCTATATGTAAAAAGATCGGCCATTTTCAAAAAGTCTGTAGAAATCAAAAGAAGCCTGTGAAGATAAGCAGTGTCGATATGGATATGTGTTCAGAGTCCCTTGATAATCTTTTATTGACTCTTGATTTGGAGGATGAGCCAATTCAAATTAAGGGTCCTTTGTGTGAGTCTACCATCAATGGAATTAATCTGGAAGTCATGGCAGACTCTGGTTCGCCTATTACCATCCTTCGAGACTCTACTTTTTATGAAAAATGGGGCAAAAATATAAGTTTGCTGGAAACAGATGTGAATCCCAAAGCCTTTGGCGAAAAAGATATTGAGATGTTGGGGTTTTTCATGGGCACCTTACAGGTTTTAGAAAGATCGATATGTACTAAAATTTATGTGGCAATTAAGGGGAAAAACATTGTGGGGTGGAAAGACCTGGCAAAAATGGGACTGTATTTAGTACCAGGGGATGAAAATCCCATAAGAGCAAGGGATTTGTCTATTTGCAATGTGGATGAACCAAAAATTGATCGCAAGGATCTGTTATATGAATTTAAAAATTTATTTAATGACAAAGTGGGCTTAGTGAAAGGTGTAGAGCATAAGATTAGGTTATTACCTGGAGCGTCTCCTGTCGCACATAGAGTTCGCCCTGTGCCGTTAAGTGTGAGAGGGGAGTTAAAAAAGATGCTGGAAGATTTGTGTTCCCAAGGGATAATACAACCCACAGAATCATCCCAATGGGTCGCTCCCATCGTCGTAGCTCGTAAGAAGACTGGCGAAATTAGGTTATGTGCGGATCTTAGGGGTTTAAATAAAAACATTAAAGTGGACTGCCACCCCCTTCCGAGAATCCACGAACTTTTGGCGAATTTGGGGGGGGCTAAATGGTTCTCGTTAATCGATTTAAAATCCGCATATCATCAAGTTCCTTTGTCCAAAGAATCCCAAGAGCTGACAACCTTTGTTACTCCGTTTGGGGCTTACAAGTTCCTGAGGCTTCCTTTCGGGCTAGCATCGGCAGCCAGCGTGTTTCAAAGACTTATGGATACCTTATTTAAGGATCTGAAAGGGGTGCAGGCTTACTTGGACGATATTTTGATTTTTGCAAAAAGTCTGGAGGAACATAATACGTTAGTGAAAAAGGTTCTGTCCTTATTAGGGGAACGAGGTATGACAGTCAGAGAAGACAAGTGCAGGTTTGGTGTGAATGAATTAGAGTATTTAGGTCACACAATATCAGAATCGGGAATTAAACCAAAATTTTCAGTGGTCAGGGCTTTAAAAGAAGCAAGGGCACCTTGTGATAAGGATTCTCTGCGGTCATTTTTGGGGCTTGCAGAGTATTATGCAAGATTCGTGGTCAATTATGCTCAAGTAGTGGAACCACTAAGAGCTTTACTAAAAAGGGTCAGAAATTTGTGTGGTCCAGAGAGTTGGATGAAACTTTTTCAAAAGTGAAAGAGCTGATTGTTTCAGCACAAGCCCTTCACGCCTTTCGAGATGACTGTACTTCAGTCATTTCGGTGGATGCAAGCATGAATGGTTTAGGGCACAGCTTTCCAAACTTTTCATGTTGGTGACACACCTTTTCAACAATCTTCATATTGCGACACGGTAATGTGAGCGAGCGTAGGGAGCGAGCCCGAACCACCTCAGGGGTTTCGGGGGGGTTCTCCCCGAGAAAATTTTGAAAAATAGTGGGCAAATGGTGCATTTTCAAGCAAATTTGAGAAAGCAGGAAGGTTAATAAAGCAATTGTGAATCTGTTCTAACAAAGACAGTGACTGGCAAAACTGGGTGTAAGCAAGGTTAGGTTTGTGCCTGAAACAAGAATATAATCATGCACACATTGACACATGCCCCAGTGATTTACGGCACAAAAGGGGGGTGCACGCACTGCCAACCCTTTCAACCATGCACAAAGTCCGCCTGCTGCCTTGCTGAATATGAGTTATACAAAAATCCGTTCAGGAAGGGGGAATTGTGAGTGGTAAAACAATCATGCAACTTATCAGCCGGTCTCTGCGCATTGAACTCAGGTGGGACCGCTTTCCTCATCGCAGCGCGCCAAAAGGCAACTTAAAGAAAGAAATAGTGCTCACAAGCTCTGAGTGACAATACATGTAACAGGGGGCAGTCTTTGAAAATGGGCCGAGCTTTTAAAGCCCATACCCTGAATACAGCATGTCTTGCAGATACAGCGCAAGCGCTGCCTCGGCGAGACCTAAAACGGCCTTTGCCTCTGGAAAGGCGCTGCGGGCCAAAGCCAGAGTGTGGTCCCTTAGTGCTGCTGCTAAATACTGACCTCTGGCTGCCACCGTGAACGCAGGCAAAGACTGCACAAGAGCACACAGCATGACTGCTATGTGCTTTATCTCTTTGATAGTTATGAGACTGCTAGAGGACAGGCAGGGGTGCTGGGAGATAGAAACAAGCTGGGCATAAGGAGCGGAATTGAAACAACAGCCAACATGAAAGAGTGACAGAGACAGCATGGATAGCGCCACATTGTCAAATGAGTTACTTCTATGCTCTTCCTCCCTAGAGAGGGCGTTGTATTTTATTTTACATACATTTTAGCATTCCATTGCTAACAGAGGCCCAAGGAGCATAAAGTGATTTACCCAGAATGACATTAGGATTTAGTCGAGGGGCCGGTATTATAGTTTAGTTTCATCGTGCAAAAGTGGCAGCACAGGGCACAGAAGAAGAGAAATATAGAAGAAGAGAAGAGGGACATAAAGAGATGGAAAAAGTCAGAGATTTCAAGAGTTGGTGTGGAAAAATAGGGAAACAGCTTGCCATTGAAAGTGACAGAGGAAGGGATGTAGGAGAAAAGAGGCGCGAGGAATGTACTTTGCTTGCAGTGGTTCTGCTGCAGCCTTGCAGCTTTGTTGCAATGGAAATAAAAGATGACATACAGCTCTTTCTCTCTTAGACACACAAAGCACACAGGCACTTTCGCTCGACCCTCAAGCACGCCATATGCGCACACTTACCTTCCCTCTCCCAGCACTCTGCATCGTATCTGCTCACATAAGATAGAGGACAAAAGCCCCCTGCTCTCACCCCTCGCAAGGCACAGATGTAGGAAACTGTGCTTCTGCTCATCTTTGGCATACGCAGCAGGGGTAAAAATAAGCCCAGGATCACACGTTTTTATTTTCACTCACCGACCTTGCCATGATTGCATGCCCCATTTCCCAGCAGCCTACCACTTCCTTTCGGACTTTTTCAGGCAGACAAGGGACCTGATTTTGATGGTTATCTCGAGGTTTTGTTTTCTATACTAGCCAGAATGGTAAAATACATGTCGGGTAGCAACCCTACCTTGATGGATAGATGGTATTTATCACACCCGTTCAAATCTGATACCCAGGAGCCAAGCAGCTTTGACCTGCTGAAATCTACACTGGAGGGGGTTGGGGCTAGGGGAGGGGTAGTTCGGTCTTTAAACCAACCAGTATTTACAGGGTTTGTTGAAATCCGACCCACTTGTAAATGCAATCCCCGTGCGGCCTAAACAGAGTTTTAAAATTTCAAAGATTTGGCTTACCGAGCGCCTGGGGAGCAGAGGCGGCTCTGTGGTATCTGCGTCGGAGAGGGAACAAGGCCGTGCGCTCAGCTTCTCCTTCCTCTGCTTACGTCGCTGTACTGTACTGCGTCACTGAATGCAAGCATTCGCCCTAATATGCCCCCAACGTCACGTCATCGTCGCGCGACACACCCACACATGGGAGGCGACACAGTACTGTGTCGCGACACACACTTTGGAAAGCTCTGGTTTAGGGGCAGTGTTAAGCCAGGAAGTTAATGGTAAGGAGCAAACAGTAGCTTTTGCTTCGAGATCACTTAGACAGTTTGAGCGGCACTATAGCACTATCGAACGAGAGGCTTTGGCTTGCGTTTGGGCTGCACAAAAATTTTAAATGTATATTTGGGGACGTAAATTTGTAATTTTTCAGATCACAAACCTCTTTCTTTTATTTTCAGCAAGGTGGCAGGTAATAATAATTTGTCACCAAGATTAACTAGACTAGTGTCTAAACTCCAGGAGTACAACTTTGAAATGAAACATATTTCCGGAGGGAGAAATTTTCGGGCAGATTGCCTTTCAAGGATGTTAATGGAAAAAGATGATGAGGATGATTTGATTGAAGAGGATGTCGAATGTGTGGCGGTGGTGGATGCTATTGATGAATGGAGTTTGACAATTTCAGAGAATGAATGGAAAGAGGCTAGCTTAAAAGATACAGTTCTATCTAAAGCAATGGAATTTTCAACCAAAATCTGGCCCGAGGCAAGAAATTTGACTGGAGAATTGAGAAACTTTGCTCAAGTTGCAGATGAGCTGTCTGTAAAGGATCACATCCTTTTAAGGGGCGATAAATTTGTACCTCCATCTGAACTAAGAAATACTATAGTGAAAATGGCTCATAAAGGCCATTTGGGGGTTACCAAAACTTGTATGAGAATTAAACTGCATTATTGGTGGCCAGGCATAGATGCACAGGTTAGGGCAGTGGTGAATAATTGTGAGGAGTGTTTGTTGTCAGATAAACACTGGAAAACTTCTTCTGCTCCACTACATCCCACTCAGTTTCCCGCTTCAGCATGGGAAAAAGTAGGATTGGATTTTTCAGGTCCTTATAATATTTTACCAGAAGGAATGAGGTACCTCATCTTAGCAATGGACTATTATTCAAAATGGATGTACTATAAATTTGTTGATTCGCCTGATTCAGACAATACCATTTTATTTCTAAAAAAGTATTTTTGTTAGAAGGGGCTCCTCATGTTCTTGTAACAGACAACGGGACACATTTTGTGTCAGAGAAAATGCGTAAGTTTTTAGATTTACAAGACATTAAGCATTTTAAAGTAGCACTCTACTCTCCTTCTTCTAATGGGCTGGTGGAACGCGGTAACAAGATTATGAAGGAAGGGATTCAGACAGCTATTGCTTCAGGTCTTGATGTGGGAAAATTTCTCGAGGAAAAGGTGTGGAATTATAATACATCTCCTCATTGTACCACTGAAGTCACACCTTTCGAGCTACTAAGAGGTAGAAAAGCACACTCTACTTTATTTCCCTCTTGGTTAGACAAGAAAAGTATAAATGTTATAAAAGAAGGGTCTGACAGAGAAATGTTGGTAAACAAAGTTAAAGAGAAACAAGATCACATGAAGAAAAATTATGATAAAAAGAATTATTTAAGGAATTTGGAAATTTCAGTTGGTGATTGGGTAATGATTAAACAACCTTTTAAGGTTTCAAAAGGGAGTTCGGTATTTTCGAATCCAGTCCAAGTTAGCAAAACCAGCAAAGGTGCTGCTTTTTTGAATGAGAAAGGTTGGTGGAACAGAAGGCAATTGGTAAAAATGTCTCAAGAGCAAGCCAAGCTAGTTAGTTGTAGGAAAGACAATGTGGGTTCTGAAAGCTGCGGGTGGACACATTGGTTACAATCGGATGTGAAAACTGTACCTATTTCCAGAAATGAAAATGTTGATTCTGCTAGTGGTTCACTCACTGCTTCATTTAGTCGTTGCGGCAGGTTGAGGAGAGCCCCTGCTAGATATAATGAGTTTATTGCATATTAAATTGTTTTTATGATAAAGGGGGAGGTGATGTAGTGGTGATGTATTTGGTTGGTGTTACCTTATCCCTTTGTCATAGCTGCCAAGGTTTCAGATTGCTATGTGTGACATTTTCATAATTTCAGTGAAATTATGAGTGACATTTCAATGAATATGAGTGACATTTTTTCGTGAGCAAAACGAAACATATAGGGAAACATACGTATCAGAAATTACACCCATTTGATCAACAAGAAATTCTAAAAAGTCCCTGAAGACACAATATTCATCTCAAATTATTTCAGGCTTTCATTCACTCTTTGTGGATGTAACAAGTTACCTACACGCATGACATTTTTGTGCGTTTCAAATGAGTGAAATATAAATTAAGAAAACTATGCCTCCGACTCATTTTGGTGTAAACTAATTGGACTTACGGCCTATTACTGTTAAAGCATATGCCAGCAGCAGTCAGAATGAACTTCAGTACAGAGTCAGAGACTTAGTGCGCGACTTCCCCAGGCTGCCAGTTCACAATGCCTGGGGGAGTGTGTCTGCCCATCGGAGCGCTTCACTGGTGACGTGTCAGTGGGGCTTGTGCTGAGAGCCCGTCTCAGGGCTGCTGTAAGTGCACCTGCATGAGAGTCTGCTGGCTGCAGACATGAAGAATGTCATGACGAGCCGCGTTAGAAAGAGAAGACGAAAAGAATGCTTACTGAGAGTAGTGCAACTTGTTCTCTCTCTGCTGCCCGTGGCACGGCGGTGAGCCCAGGACTGAGCCGTACGGCGGGGGTGAGATGTGCGCCTGCCTCTCGTGGACGGCGGCCGGCGCCGCACATGCCAGCCGGAGCAGCAGTGTGCACACTGCATCGGGCGCCAGTCTCCCCGCACACGCTGCACAGCGGCATCTCATGCGGCGCTGCCATGGTGTGAGACTCTGCCACTCAGAGTCCCGCCGCCGACCGCTTCTTCTCAGCCTCCGAGCCTCACACTTCCTGCGGCTGCTTCCTGTTAAACCAGGAGGACGTGAGGTAATCGCGCCAGGCGCCGCACTGCCAGCCGCAGCGGCAGCCAGTTAACTCACGACTTGTGTGTCTGAGAGGGCAGGCCCGGGGTCCCGGTAATTTTAATTGGGCAGGGGTGAGTCTCGACGTCACATGATGTGGTTAGCGCTGCGGCGGGAGCAGTTTTGCAACATTGTAGCTTAGTGCGCGCACGCACGGGCTCTCAGAGCAGCAGGATCCGATGTCAATTACTGTCACAGAGCATCCGCCCATGCCCCCCCCGCGCACAGGTCAGAGAGGCACCACCACCAGCCAGGCAGCGCACGCTAGCAGCACCCTGGCTTTAATTTAGCCAGTTTCAGCGCCGCCGCGCGTCAGCAGAGTCAGGGGCAAATGCGTGACAATGCATTTCAGTGCGGTGATGCGGAACACCACACTGAAATGCGTTAGCGTCACGCCTGATGTGTGACACTTGGCAGGACTGCAGTTTGTAATACATGTTATTAGAATGCTGTATATGTAATGTAGAATGTCTTGCTTGGAATGTACGATGTGGAGTCTTCCTTGGTTCGGGGTTCGATGGGCTGAGGCAGTTGCTGATCGGACTTCGGGCTGAGGTAGGCGCTCCTTGTCGTGGGTGAAGCACTTTGGAATAAACTACTTGTTTATTAACTACACAAGTCTCATGAGTAATGACTAAGTGAATCATTACAATGAAACAAATGAAAGTTTCTGCGGCCCCTTGTGGCGCCGGTAATATCTTCTTCATTTAACAAATTTACAAAATAGTAAACTTTCACTGTTTCACACACGTAACGTGTCTGCCTCGCGGCTCATTTCTTTCTTTACGCGAACGTGATGCCTGTGTTGACGTCACTTGTTTTGGGACTACGTTTTTTTGGACTGTGGTATTCTAGTCCCTTTTCTATGTTCATTGTTTTAAATCAGTTTTGTTGATGTTGAGTCTTGAGATGTAATCCGATGTGTACTGGGAGTTGTGGTGCTTTTCAGGGCATTTACTGCAATTTGCAAGAGCAAAAGGACACATTTTCCCAGGATTAAGTGCAGAATGCTGATGACGTAACAAGGGGTAAGGAGCAACCAGGGACTCGTAGTTTTCTTTTTTAAATATTGACGTGACGCCACGGCTTCGATAGCAGGTTGAGCTGTGCCGTTAGGGAAATGTAGTTCTATATCTGCCTAACTTAGTCTTTATAATTGTACGATTGGACTAAGTATCCCATCTCGCCATGCAATGGCTGGCTTCCAATCAGAGCTTTGTTTACATACTGGGATACGTAGTCCTACCCCCGCCATGCTCCATTGCATTTTACATCCGCAGGACTCGTTTTCCCATAGGGCCGTGCGATAGAGAGCGGTGTGCGGCCTAGCGGTAGAGCCGGCAGGAGGCGCTGTGTTTGGAGGAGTGCGCAAGGGGCGGAGTGGCTGCCGGAGAGTGAGGCCCGGTGCGCGGCCTGTGCTGGAGACCGGGATGCGGCGCACCCGCTGAGCCCCCGCCATGCTCAAGTGCATGCCCCTGTGGCGCTGTAACCGGCAGCTGGAGGCCGTGGACCGGCGGCACTGCTCTCTTCAGGCTGTGCCCGAGGAGCTGTACCGGCACTGCCGGAGCTTGGAGGAGCTGCTGCTGGACGCCAACCAGCTGCGAGAGCTGCCCAAGGTAAGGGGTGGGTGCACAATCCCAGCACAAAGTACCGGGGCACATGGAGCCCTCAGAAACAAGTGTAGAGACTGCTCATGGCGAGGAGGAGCCGAGGCTGTCCATATGGGATGTGGAGAGAGAGAAACAGCTGGGACCTGGGAGGATGTGGGGTAGGGGACCCTACTAGGTACCAGGGGAATGGGGCCTGAAGCCCGTTTCAGCAGCTGCTCGTGGCCAGAGAAGCTGCTGGGGTTTGGTTGGGGGGAGGACAGCTGTTGGGATCTGTGGGGTTCAGGAGGGTAGCAATTGCCAGAAGGTATGAGGGCATTTGGAAACAATTATTGGTGCTATCAATGAAGTGCGAGAGGGTTGAGGACAGGTATGGAGGCTATTGGGCATTCTGACCAGTTTACAGGCGCCTTCATCGGTGAGAGATGGATGGCACCTGCTTTTCTCTGCCCAGGATTAGGGGTCAGCTGCAAGAGCTGAGGCTTGAAGGGAGCAAAGGAGGAAGCATCACTCCTACATGGAAAGGTTCATTTGAAGCGGTTGTAGGAGCTACCCCCTATGGTGGTGTCAGGTGGGTGGCAACTGCTGGGGATTTTGAGGACAGAAGGGAGGACTGCACTACCGCAGGATAAGGAGGCAGCCTTCAAACTGGTTAAAGAAGTTACTAATGGTGAGGGGTTTAGCTGTTGGGGACTACCCAAGGTTAGAGTGCAGCTTCGTGTGTCACAGTCGGCTAAAGTGGCGGTTCTTAACTTGGTGTCTGCAATGCCTACTCTGGTGGTCCTCGGCTATTTAGAAAATTAAATAATGCTTGCAGATTGATAAATAAAGTGTGTGTATATATACACGAAAAGCAAAACTTTTTTTTAAATCTCTGTAAATATGAAGGAATTTGAAATTGGGAATGGACAATTAAATTGATATTCTTAGCTTGGTTTGTGAGTACAGTAAACAGTCTAGAATGGACGAACCATTTCCAGTCTTCCATTTAACAGTTTCGTTTTTATATTTGTTTTGTTTGTGAATGAAGCATTTCATAATTTGTGTATATGTTTGAGTGCCACTTCTGTCTTTATTTCTAGGCATTGTTTTGTGGTTCGAATTGTAGAAATAGCTTAGGCTGTGGTCTCAGGTTTCCAATAGTGATTCACTGAGAGGCCCACAGAAGTCACAAGGTTAAGAGCTGCAGGGCTAAAGCATCCGCTACTGTGATCTGTGTTTGACTTTATGGTTATAGGTTCAAATCCCAGTGGCTCCACTTGGTCTTTCATCTTCCGTGGGCAATAAAATGAGTATCATTGAGTCGGGCATTAATATACATTTGTGATTCTGCTCCAAGGTGAACATGCACTGGGTCTGTGTGGGTGAAATCGAAGGACCGTTAGAAGATTTTGGCTGGGGCATAGTCCCGTAGAACAAGTTATAGATGCTATCCACTGAGAGGGGAGAACAGCTTGGGGGGTGGGAGGGTTCATGGTCTGGGGGCTCTAAGGGGAGGGAGCAAGCACCATGGTGTATCGAAGCTTGAGGACCAGTTGGAGGAGCTCTTGATGGTGAGTGGAGGGCATCTAATGTCTATACAATGATGGCAACTCTATGGAAAGGGTGGCATGGCCATGGTACTCTGGACTAGGCAATTAAAACAGTTGTAGTAGTTTCCCATTGCATGAGGCAAGCAGGTGCGTGGGGCAGTGGTACCACTACCAACACAAGGAAGGTGCATATGTGGCACTGTAAAGAGCTGGCCATGGTGATGAGGGAGTGTCCAGCAAAACATATATTCAGAAGGATAAAGGGTTCCAGGTGGTTGAGAAGAAGCGAGATGCCAAGGAAAGAACTTAGAGCTGCTTCAGAACTGTTGATATTCCAAGGGCGGGATTAGTTGGCCACAGTTGGGGCGGACACTTTTATTGAGGCTGTTTGCTTTGATGAAAGAGACAAAATGACATACGGTTTTGGGCATGGAGAATAAAGAACTTCGTTCAAGTGTAATGAGCTGCGGCAGCCTCCCACTTCTGATAATGCCCCATTACACGACCCTATGTGATTCCAAGTCTTCATTTTAGCAAATTGTGCATGTGAACTGAACTGTCCACACTCTCCTTGCCTAACATACTTGAAGCAAACTTAATTCTCAGCAATGGACTAGGCTCTGTGAAACATTATCAACCTTGTGTTTAAAACAGACTGACTGCAAATTGAAAATCTTAGTGTTACTATGGTGACTTGTGATGCTTTGATTAGATATGCTTATTAACTTCTTCAGAAGACTTGTTACCTTCATCGATTTGTCTGAAACACGGTGTAGCAGATTATCCCTTATCGAGTTTACAAGGAATCGTTTTTTTGAAACTTGTCTTTATTCATTACATTGCACAGAGATCATATTGCGCATTCGACATTTACAGGGTACCGTATATCATTGATAGGCTATTGCTAGCAAGGTTACAAGAAATAGTTTAAGCCCTTATGTGTCAGTGCTTGAAAATATTGTGATATGTTCCTCACTTTATGATTGCTTTCTCTAGGAAGAGGAACTTGATTGGTTTACTGTTCTATTGTATGTTGAGTATTGCATGCAAAATCAGTGTTTTTCAATTGTTTTGTCATGTTTGTATAGTAATACAATAGTTACTATTCTTGGATGTGCTCTAATTCACATCGCTAATCAAATTACGAAATATGTTTTCCACATTGCTCTCCATATTGGGCAGGAAGGATAATATTGACTTTTCCTCTTTTTTTTTTTCTTTCTTTTTTTAAAATCAGGAACTGTAAATTGGATTTTATGCCGGTTTATTAAGTTTTAATGTAAGATCCTTTTTCGGTGAACGTTGTGTGTGCTCACATATTGTGAGCCAATTCATCATTCTAATCAATAGCCATTTGAATGCTGCACTCCTTCTTTCTTGTGAGCCTCCTAAAAGAGGCATTGACTGATCCCTAGATGTATCAGCAAACTCATTTTGTGGAACCAGTACAGATATAGCTGTGCGTGAAAATGCTTGCATAGTCCAGGCAGAGAAACGAGTGGCGTCTTACAGCTTCTTCGAATGCCAAGATGATATATTTAAATACCTTAGGCTGGGGTTGAAAAATACAAACACATTAACTCGCATTAATGTCTTCTAAAGCAATAGCAAATGTTTTGCAGATTGCTTTCATGCACATTAATGTTGTCGTTTTATCTTTGTGTGTGACATGATGGGGAACACAATTTCACTGCTGTCTAAATTTTTCTTATCTCCTGGGTGTTTTTTCCCTCTCTCCTGGACCTAAAACAGATTCAGTGGCTGGTGGGCAGACATGTTCTTGCGCTGGCATCATTTATATTGAGAATCAGGGAATGGGTCAATTTTGGCATTCGAAACGAGCACTGGCAAACCCAATACATCTTGCCTTTGGGACCTGCTGGCTTTGCCATTAATTTTTAGCCAAGCTGCACAGATTCCCTAATGCTGTGTAGCATGGCTAAAGAATAAAAAAATTAAAACCTTTTGATTCGGCCAACTGAGTCATTTTGTAGACGTGCATGCCTATAAAATGGTGTATCTGCTTTATTCTTTTTATTTAGGGGGCAGAGCAACCCTGGGCGGTTAGAAGCAATGTGAGGGCACTAGAGATCAATTTGGATCTGGTGGGGCGAAGCACACAGGCGAGAGAGAGGAACACTGCTCGTGGAGTGCTGGAGAGAAGTATAGGGTGGAGACAGCTGGAAAACACATGCATTTGTGATGTGTGTAAAGAAAAAAGTAGTCCTTGGAACGTGAGTAGTGGAAGGACACAAGTAATGGGACAGTGCTCCACGGGAGGGGCAAACGCAAGAAGAGGGAGAAAACCCCACATAAGCTGAGAAATAAGCAAGAAAATAGTGACAATAAACCTAACGAATGGTAAGCAATGGGCAGGCTCTGAGCTCACTGTAAACTTAGAGCTAATACGCTCTGTCTAGTAGACAAGACCTAAACATCTAGAACAGGGGATTTGAGAGTGGCAGATTCCTAGCGCTAACTCTGGAGTGGGTGTACGTCATAACTAATTTATTTATGATTTTTGTATAGCGCCTGAATCACCCCCGAAGGGGTATCTCTGCGCTGCGGACATACAGAGAAAGCTGACACAATGCGAGTCTAAAACAGAACAGTTTTAAGAAGCCTTCTAAATTGAAGATGGTCCGCTAAACTTTAAATGCTAATTTTGAACAAGGCAGTGCATAGCTGAGATTTTACTTTGTTGCGTCATCTGAGCATTAAGATGCTCTGAGTAAGCCTCGAGCAGTCAGCAGACACTTCAGTGTTAAGGAGATTGTCAAGTCTGCGATATTGTAATGAGGAGACTGGGATGGAAGTGTTTTGGGGACCTAGATGGCTGCCGATCAGTAGTTACTTGGAGTGTGGGGGTCTAGTCTGGGTTATTCGACAGAAATTAGACTCTCCAGTATACATTGGCTACCTTATTTTAATGAGCCTTATGTTAGTTGCTGTCTGCTGTTGATCTGGCAACCAAATGAATAATCGGTCACTTATGGTCTGTAGTGCTGATTTGGAAACCAGGCTGGGGTTCGACCAGTGGCCCGTGGTGGCTGAAGCGGTGTGAATGAATGCACGCACCGTGGCTGCTGTGGTGATAGGGGAGGGTGCCGTTCACTGGTTACGACCCCTGCGGTTCTTACTGGAAGCACCGGCTCTGGCCACGGGAGGGTGGGGGTCAGTTCCACGGCTGCTGATACGAAGGAAATGTGCGTTTATCTGCTGAACGGAGCCCTGGGCCGTCCATGTGCCAAGCTCACTTTCATTGTGATGCTTGCATCCCTCGCTCAGGGCCTTCCCCTGAACACATAGACTATTCAGCAGGGCCCGTCACCCCAGGCAGCCTGCCCCGGCTGGGCTGTGCGCCGTGCCTCGTGGGCCTGCAATCACATTCGCATCCTTTGTCAGCCTGCTCTCCCAGACGATGCGAGGTTACCCGGGTTCAGGGGGCAGGGCTGCTGTCAGGCCAGCTCCCATGGCCTCTGGAGTACTGCATCTAAACCACGTGTATTGTTGAAGTCAAGGATGTGAGCATAGGTGAATGTCTCCTTCGCCCCTCTGTCGTGGAATGGCTGGAGGACAAAGACGGCAGGCTCCAGATTCGCCGCAATGGCTGCCTCATTGTTAATCAGGTTTAATGTCTGCTTTAGCCGAGCATATGACTGTCTGGTGGTGACCACAGGCCCCAATGAATCTCCGCAGAGGCGCAGGTGCCGGCGCTGTCTCTCGCATGAGAGGATTGAAGGATGGCTTCCATGTCGCCAGTCCCTTTGTAGGCTGCAGGAGGAGTGGTGCTATCGTGGCCAATTAGAAGACAGTGAGCGATGGCCATGTGTAGCTTGTGCGGGCCCTTGCACCCGGTACCGCTCTTTGGGTGCGCCGGGCACTTTGAACATCTGCGCTCCCGCCATCATCTCTGAGGTGCCCATATCGGCTACAAGTTGAACGAGCCTGTCTGCCAACCACGCACGTTAGACAACCAGGCCGGTACAGCACTTAAGGCACCACGTCACTGGTATGAGAGCGCCATATCCATATATGATAAAGTGCCACTCATGGAAGGATCCCATTAAAAAGGGATGATGAAAGGAGCGCTGTTTCGGAAATGGTAGGTGTACTCTCCTAGTTCTGCAACACCGGTAATGCCTTAGCTGATCATCTAGTGAGGTTTGTCTCCTTCACTGTACATAAACTTATGACTACTACTTCTCGTCTTGCTTTTTAACCCATCTTGGGTTTTCTGCCGTAAGTGTTCAGTTTTGCTCTATAATACCCCACTTTTTCGGTCTGGTGTTAGCCACTGCCTTTTGATTTTAATATAATTTTTTACACACATTCACTCGTATACGGGCTTTCGGCCAGCCTTTTTCATCTATTGGTCTGTGGTTGTCATTCACATTTTTCTTCTGTCCACTTCAGCATGGGGCATTGGGTGAGCCCACTTCAGCAACATGCTAACTTTACTGTGAATGACCGCATTTTGCTCTCGCAAGACGTACATCCACACTCAAAGTAGTTAGTTACCTTTTGAAACAAAAAAACATTTTTTGCTTTTAGACAATATTTTTTTTATATTAGCGAGGTCCCAGCAGCTTTCCAGTAATAGTTTTACAAAAACAGAACAACCACTGCAAAGCCATATTGCCGTCAATCGATATCAGACCTTTTGGCTTTGGCAGTACTGGCGTGAGGCAAGACCTTTTGATTTTACTAAAATTATATCTATGCTTATACTTAAATGGGCTTTCAGTCACCTCTCTTCATCCAGTTGTCTATTCTTGTGTCTCCACTTTTTTTCTTCCACACACTACGGCATGCAGCATTGGGCCGTGGGTCAGCCCACTTCAGCCATTGGCTAACTTCACTGTGAGTGACAACATGCTGCCCTTTAACAAGGAGCACATCCCTCTCCAGAGTAGTTCCTTTACGTGCCAGGGACTATTGTAACAGTGTGTGCTTTCTGAGTCCAAAAATTTATTTTTGCATTTAGCCAGTATCTGTGTTTTCAAGATTGATGGCCCAGCATCATCCCCAGTAATAACATTTTGCAAAAAAACAGGACAAAACAAGCATTGGCAAAGCCAAAATACTGGCAGACGATTCCAGTCCTGTTGGCTTTTGTCAGTATTTGCTTTTCTTACTTATGGTCTCACGTGTAATATGTCTATATGCAATAGTTTCATAGTTTGAACCTAACTATAACGCACTGTACATTGCAGGAGAGTAAGCAATTATTCGTTGGGTAAACAGTATAGTTTGGAACTCCTCCAAGCGAGGAGTTTGTTAAATAGGCAGACATCTTTTAGTTTCTTCCAGAAACTGAGAAGTGGTGCTGCTGCATGTATCTTTGTCAGGATGCTGTTCCAGAGTCTTGGAGTGTAACAGAGGAAGGCTGTGCTGAATTACCTGCCACGCGTTTGTGTTATATTGATATTTCTGTAACACTAATCTACATGAAAAGCAATGGAGTGCTGCTCATTTGCGGATGAGGAACAGGGTTTGTGAGACTGGGACTGTGCTAGACAAGGTTAGATCTACACATTTGAACCACTGCAATTAGGTTACATTTCCTAACTGATTTGCCCAGATTCGCACAATTTTCAGTCGTGCCAAAGCTAGAATTAGACCGAATCCATATTTCGAATGTTGCCACTTTGGCCACTAAACCGCATCTCCTTCCAAGTTTGTGTAGCTCCTAAAAACGTGCAACAGCACCTGATTGACATTTCGACCCAATTTGCGTTATGTACTGCATCTCTCCCTGGCTCATGCTGTTGCTGGATTTTGTGTTCAGGTTTAGGCCTTAACCTTGTGGCTCTATGCTGCTGAATCCCCAACACAGCCTGGAAGTTGTAGGAGGTGGAATGCCTTTGTGTAGGCTGTCCTCAGTGATTGCTTTGGAAGCTTGCTTCTTTGTTAATTTGTTTTATAGTGTCACTGTAGAGAAATTGAAACCAGTTATCCCTCTACTTTGATCTGAGTAAAATGGAACTTGTACTTGTTCGTTGTGTTTTGAAAGTCAGACACAACCTACAAGGAGACTTTCCTAGAGTTATTATAATCATGTTAAATATGCCTGCTAAAAGGTCTAAGAGGCACTATAAGTTTTTGTTACTGTGTGGTGGGTACTTATAACGTGTGTGCATATGAGAGTGCAACAAAGTGTCAGCATGCATGCTCTAAGTGCACTTACCTGGGACCTGCTACTTCACTTTAAAACACTTTTATAGCTGTTTGCTTGTGATGCTTTGGTTGCACTGGCGTGTGTGATAGATACTTCCGCCAAGTTATATGAGAAAAACATTGCTAGTTTGTGGAGGCGTCTGAAGACAACCGGGTGTCTTCTGTTCAGACACTAACCTGAGCTCTATACCTGCCCAGAGAGCCTGCTCCTCCGTACGCTCTGTAGGTGGACAGCCTTACCAAATCAGTCTGGCTTTAACATCTTACCGGTATTGGATGTGTGGAGGTCCCTGTAAAGCACAATCAAGTATGATTCGTTCACCCTGGATATGGCCATCTCGTCACAAGTTGTCTTTTTAATGTTCCCTTGACTTGCACAAGGACAAATAATGCTGTTCATTGGAGAGCACAAGAGTCATTTTCAATATACATGATTTTAAGATGATCACATCCCCCTTGATGTTTTCCTTGAAAGAATGGCTTAATTTTTAGGTGTAGCCTGGGCAGCGCATGCGGTGCTCTGCAAGGCGTGCTGTTCTCGGTATGGACTTGAAGCTCCGTCCACTCTCCGCCCATCTTTTCAATTGGCTCCTGTTGCTGTCCTTTCTAAATAGTTGCTTCTGATTCGTTAATAGGCTTGTTAGTTCCTCCTTAGTATCGCCTTGTCTGCATTTGTAACCTCCCATGAGGACTGGACTTTTTACTTGTGTGGTTACACGGTACGTTTATTTAGTCTGTGAGCACTATTTTCTTTAATTATTTTGTCCTACTGCAGGCACAACCTGCTTTCCTGCAACGTTTTTATTTATTTAACCTGCGGAGCACATACCGGGCAGCACAACATGCTTTTCTCCTGTCTGCTGTTGCAAGTATCTGCTGTTGCAGGAAGGAATCGCTTTTTTAACATTTGTTTAACCAGCACTGCACATGCTGTTGCAGGCATGAAACGCTTTTTAAAAAATTTGTTCATCTAGCACGGCACATACCGCACGATTTCTTATGTTCCCTGCGATCCCCAAAAATGGGCTTTTTTTTGTTTAAATTAGTGGGCAGGAGATAAAGTAGTTTGCCATTACCAGAGTTTTTTTTCTTTAATTAAAAAGCGCTTCACAATATCCTAATTTAAAACACGCCTCCCTGTGTCTCTCACAACCCTCCTCTCCCACAGCACTCACACCTGGCCCCTCCCTCATCCCAAGTGAATGCGTCCAGCTGCTTTGTGGCGACATCTTGGTTTTTTAGATCCCCGGAGTAAATGGTTTGCACGGAGCAAACTGTGGCCCATGCGGCACGAAATGCTTTTCTCCTGCCTGGCTCTCCTACAACGCTTAAAAAAAAAAAAAAAAAAAAAAAAAATGAATTCAACCAGCATGGCACATACCGCTTCTCACGCCTCAGCTGGATTAAAGGTTGCTTAATAGGTTTCGCATTTGCGACAGTAGGCATTGTAAATGCGAGACCTATTGCATTGCAAATGCATTGTTTGAGAAATACTTTAAGAAACAGTAGGCAGATTGCCTCTGTAGTCTCATTGAAAAATTTGTAGAAAGCAACAGATGTATGGTTGCAGCCCATGAACACTATGCCAGCCTTAAATACGTCGACAGGCATTGAGCATATTTTGAGTATATTTTACTACATGGACAATGCAATGAACACATGCGCAGCTTCGAGCCAAGGTCACTTGGGGGACAAGCGCAGTATTGTGTATTCTGGTACATGGACAGACTTTGGGAACAAATGTCCTTGTACCTAGAGAAATCGACTCACTTGTGAGGACCTCTGTGTACAGTGTCAGGCCTAGGAAGTTCATGGGATACATGTCCAGCTCTAGTGGCACCTAGGGCGCGTAGGCAAACCTAGGGTCTGTTTGAGTCACAGGTGGACAAACTTGTGTGGTACTTGGGTGCATGGACAGCTTTTTAGAGAAACTCTGTGCATTTAAACACACTTGGGAGTGTTACAGACACGTTCCGGGCTGGTGAGCCTTCAGTGGATGCCCTTAATCAGCCGCCTTCTGCTAGCATAAAGCACAAGTGCCTAAACACGACTGAGATCAGTATGATTCTGTTAGAACATTTATGGTCTTGAAAGTTGTATATTTATTTTGTGTCTCGAGTGGGCCTACATCAACTTTAAATTTGTACGCCGTAGAATTGAATGGCATGGGACACAGTTCTGTTCTTTTCCTATAGCATACACTTTTTTATGTTTTGGTGTAATGGGGCGTTAGACACCATGCAAGACAAAAACATCTTTTTGATTAAATCGTATTTATTAAAGGAAGGCAAAGTAAGCTCACACAGCTGGCTGCCTACAACCATTGGTCGGCCGAGCTGGACAGTAGCCATCGTACACAGCGTTTGTGCCACAACCCGGAGGCCGGCCGCGTAGTAGACCATGTTGTATTTGCAAAAGTGTGCTCCTTCCCGGTTTTTACCCTAAGTATAAACAAAATAAACCATAACCAGAACTTCCCCACCTCCCCCACCCCTCCCGAACCGATGTGCTAAGTGTTGTTTCTGGAGGTGCCTCTCGTCTGGGGACCCTGACCCACCCTCGTGGACCGTGAATATATAGCTTATCGCAGACCTGTATTTCCCTCCTCTCCCCCCCACTCCCCCCTCCCAGGCCCGTGAGCCTCCACACAAATCCGTCGGGGTCCCTGGGTATAGTGGTTAGTGTGCAGTATCTGTGGGGTTCTCTGCTTCATCCGGGGTATCCGTGAGACGGAGAAGGCGGAGGTATCTTGGGCACGTAATTTCATTCATTTCTGTCGATAGTGACAGCAGGGGTTTCCAAATGGTGTGAAAGGAGGCTGTGGAGCCCGTAAGGGTGGCCTGAATTTTTTCCATACCGACCGTGTACCAGAGTTTGTGAAGCCAGCCTACATGTGTTGGTTTGCTTCCCCCAGAGGGAGAGTATATGTTGGACCGCTGCCCCATCGCCAAACCCATCTGCCTTCCCCTGATCGATTTTAAGAAATACGTAAGTGGGTTGGGGAGCCCCAACAGTGTATAGGCCGGGAAGCGAGGGATTTCAGTCTCGAAGTGCCTATCAATATCATCAAGTATAGTGCGCCAGTAGTCAGTCAGTTCGCTACAGTCCCATAGAAGGTGTGCGAGGGTGCCCTCCGCGTCACATCCCCGCATGCACGTCGGGCTTCGGTCTGGGTTCCCTTTATGTAGTCTAGCCGGTGTCAGGTACCAATAAGTGGTGACCTTAACTGCTGCCTCCCTACTGGCCGTATTACGGGCCGTATGGTTGGCTCGATAGTAGATTTCCTTCCATTCCTTCTCCGTCAGGTCTCTCCCTATCTCCCTTGCCCACCGTTTTTGTCCAGCGAGGGTGTGTAGGGTGTATGGGGTCGGAGCATATTGTGTAAGTCGGAGATCATTTTCTTGTCTGAGGTTTTAGTCAAGAGCCATTTCTCGTACGTGGTGAGTTTTCTGCTAACTCCGGGTCGCACCTCGGGGTGGAGGAGCCAGTGTCTAAGTTGGAAATACTGGTACCGTCGGGGCTCTATTATAGTATAGGAGCGTTTCGCATCCGAATAGGAGAGGAATCCGTCTAGGTCAAATAAATGCCCAGCCGATCTACATTCGGTAGCTCTCCACTGTGGAAACGCTTTATCTTCCGTCCCCGGCAAGAACTCCGGGTTATCGAAGAGGGGTGTTAGCGGGGACGGGAAGGAGGTGAGCCCTCTCCTGACCGCCACCACATCCCACACTAGTAGCAGCGTTTTCGTGATCGGGGACCCTTTCAAGTTCGGTGGCCTGTCAGGGCGTTTCAAAAAAGGGACCTTCCATAGTGATCTTTTCGCTAGAGCCCGGTCCTGAAAAAGCCACCGCTTTTCGGATTCCGGCCTGCTCCATTCCACAAAGTAACGTAGTTGGGCCGCTTTGAAATATTCCATGAAGTGTGGGATGCCCAGCCCGCCCTCATCGGGGGGTCATGAGATAAAGCCCTGTTCATCCGAGGGCGCGCCCCTGCCCAGATGAATTGTTGCACCGCCCCTTGCACCTTTTGTATGATACCCGCCGGGGGCCAGATCGGTATAGTTTGGAAAGTATAGAGTGCCTTGGGGAGGATGTTCATCTTTATCGCTGCAATCCGGCCTAGGAGTGACATCGAGTGTTTCGGCCATCGTCCTAAGGTCGACAGAGTTTGAGATAGGAGCCTGGTATAGTTGAGCTCTACGTTCGCTTGACCGAGGGGGCTAAGGTTATGCCCAAGTAGTTGAGCGTATCATGGGTTTGAAGGTCTCCGTATGTTGAGTGTCCCGTCGCATGCTCTGTTTCGCAGCGACCTAGGGGTAGCATCGTTGATTTTTCTACATTAATCTTAAAGCCAGATACTCGGCTAAACGCCTCCAGCTCCTGTAGAAAGGCTGGGACTGATCTCGCCGGGGACTCCAAGGACGCCAGGATGTCATCGGCGTAAAGGCTTATCGTATGCCTTTCCCCCCCAAATGGAATACCGGTAATATCCGGGTTGTCCCTGATTTTTTGCGCCAGGGGCTCTACATATAGCGCAAATAGAAGGGGTGAGAGGGGACACCCCTGTCGCGTCCCCCTCTGGATTTTAAAAGCCTGGGACGCCGTGCCATTCACTCGAATCGTGGCCGCGGGACTGTCATAACAGCTCGCCACCCATGCGCGAAAGCGATCCCCCTATACCGAAGTGCGCCAACGTATCGTTGAGGAATTTCCAGCTAACTCGGTCAAATGCCTTTTCGGCGTCCACCGATAGCAGCACTGCGTCCATCCTGGTACGATGAGCTTTGTCAATCAAGTGCAATATCCTTTTAGTGTGGTCGCTACTCTGTCGATTGGAAACGAAGCCGCACTGATCTGGTTCGATGATGCCCGGCATATGGGGGCCTAGTCGGGCCGCAAGGACTCCGGTGAATAATTTTAGATCGAGGTTAAGGAGGGAGATCGGGCGGTAGGCGCCGCACTAAGTCCCGTCTTTCCCAGGTTTGGGAATCACCACGACGTCCGCCGCCAGCATGTCAGGGGGGATAGACCCAGGGCCTTGAAAGGAATTAAAAAGTCTTGTTAATATAGGGGCTAGTAGGGAACATAAAGCTTTATAAAACCCCGCTGAGAAGCCGTCGGGGCCCGGGGATTTGAGTAGTTTTAATCGTGAAATCGCGCTAATCACCTCGTCTACTCTGATGGGTGCCTCCATCGCTTCCGCGTCCAGTTTTGTCGTGTTCGCCCCTTGAAGATAAGCTGCTCCCTCACTTTCCGTCTGTGGGGTCTCCTTGTATAGGCTGGCGTAGAAGTCCCGGAAGACTTCTGCTATCTCCTCATCCCGGTTTACTGTCTCACCCTCCCTGGTCCGCAGTGCCTACACTCTCGCCTTTTCCACCCTGGCTCGGAGTTTACTCGCTAAGAGTCGCCCCGTTTTGTCACCACCCATGTAATAGGTGTGTTTGAGCCGTAGGGCCGCGTATTCGGCCCCATCTAGGTCCAACGCCGCCAACTGCGCACTGACTGCTCTTAACTGACGCCAAATCCGGGGGGCACCGGTCCGACTGTGGATTCTTTCTAGCTCTACCACCCGAGCCGTGAGGCTTTCCCTTTTGACCTTCCGATCTCTGGTTTCAGCGGCGGCAATAGCAATCAGCTCTCCCCGTATGGTGGCTTTAAGTGCACCCCACAGGGCTGTTAGGGGGGTGTCTGGGAGATCATTCCTCGCCAAATAGTCAGTGACGCATTTGTGGAGTTGCTGGGTCACCCCCGCTTTGTGAAGCAGGGTTTCCCTAAGGCGCCAACGTCCGGGCGGTTTGCGCGTTGGGGGGATGGACAGGGTCAGTTCAACTGCATCGTGGTCAGAAAGTGCCGCCGGGGTGATCGTCACCGTCTCAACCATTGGTGTCAGGTCTGTGGACCCTATAAAATGGTCCAGTCTGGCGTAGGTGCGATGGGCATGTGCGTAAAAGGAGTATTGTGTGGCATGTGGATGGACCTCCCTCCAAATATCCACTAGCCCTCTCTCGTTCAACCATTCCTTTCCTGAGGTTGACAGTGCTCCAGTCTGACCATATCGCTGTCCCGATCTATCCATCTCTGTATCCCTGACCAAGTTCAGGTCGCCTCCCACCACTAATCTCCTCTCCGCGGCGCACAGCACCTCTGACAGTGCTGTTTGGAGAAAGTGTTCTTGCCCCATGTTAGGTGCGTATAAAGACCCCACCACCAAGGGGTCGCCCCCCAGCCACAATGTATATGCCAGCAAGCGGCCCTGGACCTCCGCCACCTTGTCCCCCACCCTCCCCTGAAAGGATCTTGCAATTAGTATAGCTACCCCTGCTGTCTTAGTCTGCGTGGAGGAGTAGAATTGTTGGGGAAAGGCTCGGGATTTCATTCGGTGCCAATCTCTGGGGAGAAGGTGAGTCTCCTGCAACAGACAAATTGAGGCCCCGGAGTTTTCTAGATATGACAATACCGCCCTCCTCTTAATGGGGTTATTTAGCCCCTTCACATTCAGTGTGAGAATTCGCACCGTCGAGGTCATCATTGGGGAAGATCTGCAGAGGGCCACGCATTTGTAGGTCTGGTGTGCGTGAGCGTTCTACCCTGGCCCCTTGTGTGATAGCACATCGGTTCCCCTCTCCCCTCCCTAACCCATCCGTACTCCCAACCCAATCCCAACTCCCCTCCTCCCCGGATCCCCCCTGTCCCCCCCTAACCCCAACTGGTGTTTCCCCAAAGTTTACCATTGTCCGTTGCCCAGTGTTCGTCGTGGTGGGCATTGGAGTCCAACAGATTTCGGGGGTACGTGTGGCCCAGCTTGCCTCGGCTCCCCGCCCCCCCAGCCTATCAGGAGACCATGCTACCGTGCCCCGTCAGGAAGAGGGATCAGAGCCAGAGTTTCATACTTGATCTGGTGATGCCGTATCTTTTGATACTGCTGCCAGGGCTGCTTGTCGTTCTTGCGTCATGGTGATGGTGTCCGGTCTCTGTGAGGAGGGGGGAACCCCTCTGCGCCGCACCTTCTGCCAACCGGGCTCTGAGGGTCTCGCCGATCGCGTAGGCGACGCTTCTGGGGTCTCGTGTTCCAATCCTAGAAGTGCACAGGTATCACGGAGGGAACGCAGCTGGTGTAGTTTGCCATTCCATTTAAATATCAGTCGAAAGGGATGACCCCACGAGTAAGCCACCCCCTTCTCTCTCAAGTGGTTAGTCACTTCCTTAAATGCCTTTCGTCTCTGCAATGTTATAGCAGCTAGGTCCTGGAAAAGCGCCACCGGGTGTCCCTTGAATGTGCTGGGCTGTTTGCGCCTGGCCTCCCTCAAGATGCGTTCTTTTAGGGGGAAGTCTGGTAGAAAGGCCAGTATGTCTGATGGGGGAGCCGGCGCTCGCCGTGGGGGGCCCACTCGGTGCGCCCGATCGATTCGGATCTCGAAGTCTGGACTCTCCCCTAGGATGTCCCGAAACAGGCCCTGGAGGTACCCAGCGACGTCATTTCCCTCCTCCTGAGTTGGCACTCCCCGAACTCGTATGTTTCGCCGGGACCTATTTTCGAGATCTTCTGTGTGGGTCTGAAGGTCCAGTTGTTGGTCCCGGAGGCGCAGCACCTCCTGTTGGAGTTGCTCTATCTCTTCTCCTCTTGAGGTTTCATGTTCTTCGACCGCGGCCACCCTCTCGCCCAGCTCGTCCACATCTCGACGTATCTCCCGGACCTCCCCTGCGACCTCTTGCTTTAGTGCCTGAAAGTCCTCTCTGAGGGTATTGAAAAGGGACTCAAGAAATGTCCGCGTGATGGGCACCTCCCCCTCTTCTGTGATGTCCTGGGATTTCGGGGGTGTCATTGCCTTGTTGCCCCGCTCTCCAGGGAGGGAGGCTCTCGTCAGCATATCCTTAAGCGAGCGTTCTCCCTTCTTTCTCTGTGTCCTCATTCTGACACTCTTGAGGTCTGGGCACACCGAGCCGCCGTCCGTGTATCCCCCGGGCAGGCCTCAGCCCCACGTGTCTCCTGTAGTCTATGTGGTGGTAAGGGAGGCCAGTCGCGGACCCCAGGAAAGGAATCCGAGGGCCCCACCAGTGCCTGTTATTCGCTGCCGGTGTCTTCTCCACCACTTCTATACTACCACCAGGCCTGCCCTCTGCCTTGCGCCGCCGCCGTGCCTAGGGATGTGTCTGGTTACGCTCTCCAAGGTCGTTCGCTGCTTCCGGCCCTGGCCCCCCGGGAGCGTCTGTGCCCCTCTCTTGTCTTCGTGGCGGTCTTTGGACCCATCCACCAGCAGGCTCCCCGCTATGGGATCTCCCCTCTTTACACCACTGCTCTGTCACCTCTTCGGGGCCTGCCACTCTGTATCGTCCCCGCCTTTGCCCCCAGTACTCACATTTGGTGCCTTGATCAAGGGAGCCCACGCGCCCCGGGTCGTCCT
The DNA here is from genome assembly GCA_963921515.1 of Calotriton arnoldi. Classification (NCBI taxonomy): domain Eukaryota; kingdom Metazoa; phylum Chordata; class Amphibia; order Caudata; family Salamandridae; genus Calotriton; species Calotriton arnoldi. The sequence continues at coordinate 318,038 of CAWUFW010006065.1, forward strand.
GGAAGCCTCCAGTGAGGTGCGAGCGACCTTGCTCGGGAGCTCCCCGAGGGGGAAACAACCACCTCCGCCGCACAGGGCCTCTCCGCCACCACAGCGGGGGCACTCCCCCTCGTTCGTCTGGCCCGGCCTCAGTGACCTCTCCGTCGGCGGGCGGCCCCGTCGCGGGTAGCAGCCACCTCCGGCGCCCCCACCTGGTGCGGTCAATCTGTCAATGTCCGTGACGGGGGCTTCTCTGTCCTCCTCCGCTGCGGCGGCGTCCCCCCGCTGCTCCGCTCACCCGCAGGGGCTCCGTCAGTGACCGGCTGCTGTTGGAGGCCGCTCAAGTAGGCCTCAGATCCCCAGCCTCAATTTGATCACCTGCGTCGTACCAGGGGCCGCCGTCCTCAGCGGCTGGGCCGCTGTCGTCCTCTCGCCGCTCGCTCCGTCAGCCTTCCGGGGTTCCGATCACCCCCGAACCGCTCCCCCGTCCGGGCCTGCTGGGCAAGTCTTCACCCGCTATCGGGGACGGTCTCTCTGCCTTGGTTCAGCTATGCAAACCAAGGCGCGGGCGCCGTTTTCTCCACGCTGGCCGCCCGGGGACGAGTCGCTCAGGGAGCCCAGGCCGGCGCCCTTTCACTTTTCATGCCTCCAGGGGCACCCCCGCTCCTCAACTAGCTGGGGTGCTGTCTTCCGGGAAAGCAGGGGGACTCTAAGCTGCAAATTCTCTGGGTTAATGGGGCCGGGAGCGAGGAGCCTCGGAGCCGCACGTCCGCTCAGCTCGCCATCCTGGCCACGCCCCCCAAAAACATCTTTTGAAGAAATAGACTAGTTGATGGGAAGTAACTGGATTAGTTATCTATGCATTGCTTTGATAATGCTATTTAGCATTTCTTCTTGCTGTAATAAAGGTGCAGAAACAGCCTCATATGCAGTCATCTCTGTAAATAGCTACCTACCTATCATGCTGCAGAGGAGTTGATGCCTTATGTATTGGCCGATGGGGTTGTGGGGTTTACAGTTCATGTGCTGCAGGTGCAGTATTTAGCTGCTTCATCTCACTGCCTAGTTGGGTGGGCTCCAGTAACGCCGGATACTACCTCCGATAGTGTTGTAAAGTGAAAGAAAACTTGGCAGTGGAGTCAGCCGAGAAGGTGACGCTGTATGAAGCTGTAATAAAATGGTGGCCGTCTTCGAATGAACTCCAGCATGCAGTGAAACCGCAAATTGTACTTTTATCTTTGTAACTACAGTGAAAACATTGTTCTGGTTCCAGCATGGCTGCCATAATCAGTCCATCGTTTAGGTACATCCATGTGCTTGAGGTTCTGCTAACTGGATGCTTCTCTACAGCAGCAGTCCACGTTCTGTCTCGTTTGGGTTGGCCTAGATTGACTGCTGTGGCGTGAGACCCATCAATAGTTGGTCACTCGGCACCAAGAAATCATCATCATCGTCCAACCACCATGTCTGCTCGGTACTCATCACTGTGCCCTTAGGTAACACGTGTTCCTTGGGCACAGCCGCCGTTCGAGTTAGTATCGGGTTGGGGATACTGGTAAAGGAAGCAGGCTACTGGTGGTTCATGCTCTGCTGTAGTAAACAGATTTTACTTAAGTCAGCTTCCATCATTTATTTCATACGGAACACGTCCTGCCAAGCCTCCTCAGCCAGGCGGCTAAATCTCATCTGTGTCCTAGCAGCTCTTGACACTTAATAATGAGTACATTTAATTACGACATGTGCAGAAATACACCCTGGCCTTAAAGCCACTGGGCAGTCCCCCCTCCACCACTAGCACACACATACTTCCATGATCAACAGAATTTGTAGAAAATAAATGAAGCACCTTAGAAGAACAAATGTGCAGTATTGTTGCAACGATTCCAAAAATAAGAAGGTAAATGGTCTTGTTTATACAGAGTATAAGGATAAGAACTTGAATCATCTGGGTTTGTAGTTCACTGTTCTGGCCAGAGCTCCTTCCATTAGTGCTCCTTGTTCGAGGGGGCTTGCACTACATCTGCTGTGCACGAAGTGTCCTCTGTGACGGAAGATTGCACTACTCTTGGTAATGCTGATCCTGTTCTGTGGTAGAGGGAAGCCCTGCTGCTGTTTAAGCTGCATCAGTTCTCTGATGTAGGGAAGCTGTCTGTACCTCTGCTGTGGGGAGCTCACTTGCACTTCTTATACACCTGGTACCTGTTCTCTGTGTGAGGGAAGACCGCACTACTGATAATCATGTTCTATGATAGAGGGAAGCATGCCCTGCTGCTCAAGCTGCATAATTTTTCAGTTCTCTGATGTCCAGAAGCTTGCACGGCTCTGTCTGTAGCTATTCTGTGGGGAGCTCACTTACACTTCTGATACACCCAGGACACGAGTCGGGGGTACACGCGGGTGGACGGCTTCCACCCACTTTTTTCACAGGGTGAACGTCGTCCACCCTGCCAAGAATTAGGGCCCCTCTGAATAATGTGCTGAAGTCGTCTCGGTGTAATATAATTTCCAAACACCGGGACACTTTCAGCAGCGCCTGCACGTTGTCTGCTTTTCATCTGCAACAACGTGCAGGCGGGAGGAGGCTTTCTTATTTAACACTCCTGCTGGGCCCATAACAAAGGCCCATTCTGCGGGGTCATCAGGCCTCCTTTTGTTTGGCTGGGAGCAGTCAGGAGCCTCACACCTGATGCAAATGAAGCAGAGGGGAAACAAAGGCACACACCTTGTTAGGACTTCGCACATACTTAAGAGGCAGCTTTTCACTTTGTTCAGTCCCTGTTTAGGAGATATGCATGCACTGTAAGAATGTCAGATGTGTTGGTCTTTCCCAGTATTTACACAAAGCAAATTGCATTTATATAGAGCTTACTTCCCCTGAGGAGGCGTTGAAATAATTTAAGTACCACTATTTTCTTCTTGTATAGCCCTACTCATTCCAATGCAGGGTGTCAGAGCGCTTTACATCAACACGTGCATATTACATGTACAATAAATTATATAAGTTTGTAAATTAATGTACACGATGTGTTATATAAAACTGGGGGATTCCAAGGTATAGAAGTCACATATCGTCTTCCATAGCTCACTGTGCTATTATCCTCGCAATGCGCTCAAACGTACACATAATAGACCTGCTAAACATATGTGAGGGCTTTAGATCTGATGTCACTTCTTGTGCTGCCACTTCCTGTAAAGTCATGGCTTGTGATGCCACTTTCTATGATGTCAATTTCCGTGATGTCGTGCGCCGTGATGTCACTTGCATACTGCCAAACTACGTCAGTCCCCCCCACTTCTTTTTTTAGGACTTGTGCCCTGGATACACCTGGTACCTGTTCTCTGTGTGAGGGAAGACTGCACTACTCTTGGCAAGGATAATCGTGGTCTATGATAGAGGGAAGCATGCCCTGCTGCGGTTTAAGCTTCTCAGTTTTCTGATGGAGGGAAGCTTGCATTGCTGCCTGTACCTCTGCTTTGGGGAGCTCACTTTTGCACTCCTGATAAACCTGAGTACCTGTTCTATGTGTGAGAGAAGCTTGCACTACTCTTGCCAATGCTGATCCTGTTCTGTTTTAGAGGGAAGCTTGCCTTGCTGGGGCCTATGATGTATCAATTCTACGAGGCGGGGAAGCGTGCCCTGCTGCTCAAGCTGCATCAGTTCTGTGATGTAGAGAGGTTTGCACCTCTGTGTGTCTACCTCTGCTGTGGGGAGCGCACTAGTTCTGCTCATACACGTGGTACCGGTTATGTGTAAGCCCTTCTGCTGCCAAAGATGTGCCAGTTCTGTCAGGGAATAAAGCTTGCACTGCTGCTCTTCTGTACCTGCCGCACCATGAAGGAAGCTTGTGCTGTTGATGTCCGTATGATACCGGTTCGGTGTTTGAGGGAGGCTTGCACTACAGCTGTGATTGCTGTAGCTGTGAACATTTCTGTGTTTGAGAGAAGCTTGTCCTGCTGCTGTCCAGGCTGTACCTCTTCTGTGCGGCAGGAAGCTTACACTGTTGTTGATGTGCTGTACTTGTGTGAGCAGGGACCCATGTTGGACCCAATCCCTGTGTTTAATTGAAGCTTAAGAAAAACTCAGTACTACACAAGAGATTGCCAGTGCTTTTGTCTTAGTGCCTGTCCTTTAAGGAACCAGGTTAACATGCTATGTTTTCTTTTTTTAGTGTTTCATTTTGCAAAACGTCTGATGACCTTTCTTTAAAATAGTAATTGCAAAACTCCCGGAAGTCTCCTCAGCAGATCTAAGAAATGAATTTACATTTAATAACTTGTATTACACACTTTGTAAAACAAGCATTTATTCTGTTTTTTCTTTTGAGTTTCTGGGTGTAGTGGTTTACTCGTTGTTTCTGTTTTTTTGTTTTTGTTTTCTGTAAATCATTTTAATAACTTTTGGTCCAGAAGTGCTGTTTTAAAGTGTTTTTAATACAAACGGCGCCCACAGATAATCGTCTCATGGGCGATATGACCATGCATTCGTTGGAGGCACTGCTGCCTCTGGGAAGCTTTATAGAGGAGGGATGTGATCTGGTGGTTGATGTCTGATGCTAAACCCCGGCATCAAAATTAGAATCCTGGGTTTACACTTGACCACTTGTGTGATTCAGGGCAAATTAAATCTGCCAGTGCTTTAGTTTAGCCATTTTCCAAAACTGAAGCTCCCTAAGGTTTACAAACCTGTATGAAAACAAGATTTGCATTTGCCACTAACTTCCTCAGTTTTTGAGCATAGAGAGCTGTGTGGGCTTGGATGACTCGTAGGTATGCAGGTTGGTTTTTCTATATCAGTGGTTCTTAACCTGTGGTCTTGAGAGCCCTGGAGTTCGTGAAGTCTACTCAGCGGGTCCGCTACTGCTTAGAAAATTCAATAATAACAGATTAATAGTGTGTATAAATAAAGAAGCAAAATGTAAAAATGAAAATTTCAAAACGTTCTGTAAATGTGAAGGAATTTGAAATTGGATTCCAAAAATAAGTTAGTATCCTCAGAGTGATCTGTGGGATCAGAGCAAGCGCATCAAACAAATTTAGTATGGACAAAGAGTGGCCTTAGTTGAAATTTGAAAAGGTCCAACGTTCCCGTTGTGAATTTAAATGTTTTCTTTTTCTATGTTTGTGCTTATTTCATTATCTTTGTGTATTTGTTTGAATGCTTGTTTCTGTATTTTCAGTGTATTTTCTTTCTGGTTCAAATCATCAAAAATGCTTGGGACGGGGTCGCCAGTTTCCAGTAATGACTCAGTGGGGGTCCCGGGATTCCAATAATCATTCATCGGGGTTCCTGAGTTCTAGTAATGATTAAGTAGGGATCCACAGAAGTCAAAAGGTTACAAACCACTCCTCCAGATTATTTTTTATGACACTTTACCTGCACCGAGAGTGGTGAAGAGATGCCAGTACGTGTTTTAAATATCTGGTTTTATTTAACATTTGTGGACATGTTTTTGGAACCTCCGTTAACAGTACGAGTCTATATTAAAAAATGTCAATTTGCTCTTTCATAATTCGAGATATGCTGAAACCATGGCGGGTTTTAGGACATTTGCAAACAATGTCTCTATGTGGACCTGATTTGCACAGTAAATAGTTATCGCTGTCTGGAGTATATGCACTCCTTTTGGCTGGACCGACGTTTGACTTTCCCTACCTACCGCTGCCCAAGGCCCCTGCCTCTTTTCAGAATGTTACTTGATGGGCTTCAGCCAGGACCCAGTGAATTATGCGGTTCTGCAGCTGTAACTTTTTCTGTATAGTTATAAATAAGCCACTCTTGCCACATAATCCATCATCCTCTGCTTAATATGCAGATTTTAACCTAAAAATTGTTTCCATCTCAAACAGCTCAAAAGTAATTAAAACTCTATCTACCATGTGTGTTGAAGCGCATAGGCAGGTCACCTTTTAGTTGCTAAATTGCTGGATTTAGGTGTTAAACTGATTTGATTTGAAACCGTTGCCCATACAGTGTAAACATGTTTAAAAAAAATGGAAAAATAGGGAAGTTATATTGCCTCAAATAGTTCCAAATACCCTGCATAGTTTACATTTTCTTGCTGCATAATTTGGTTAACTCCGTGTAAAGCTTCAGAATTTTCTGCGTTACTCTCCATACACAGCCTTTGTGCAAAGTGCTATTTTTCACTGTAGGTAGTGGGCTAGCACCCAGCAGGAGTATCCAGGAACAGGATCACCATGTAGTGTGAGATCTCTGTACGTGGCTGTCACCGCCTTCCTTAAGCAGTAATCCAGGACAGACAAAAGGGCAGGCCTTCCCTACGAATGTCCTCACTTTGGACAACAGAGTCTACAGTCCCATCCCTCACCCCTACTGCCTACCAAATGGCAGTGCTGTGGAAGAACTAATGAGCAGTGTTTTGGTAGAAAGATCCAGAATGAATTTCTAAAGGTAGCCCAGTCTCTATTCTCCTCACTTCAGTGTCTTCAGTCAATGAAGGCAATACACTTCCACTGTCTGGGGAAGCTAACCTCATCCTCCATCTTATATCATGCTGAGCCATTAGGCATCCAAATTGGATCATACTTGCCAGAGTAATCGTATTCCCACATTCAGACTTACTCCCATGCATGTGCTGCATAAGCACTGCACACCTATGCACTTGTAGTGCACATGGGATGTGAGCACAAGGTTCCTTGGTTTTACATAACAGTAGAACTTTATATGAGGTGGGCCAATACCACACACTCACCGACACACAAATTGTATGGTCACGCATAAGATTTAAAAACACAATTTGCTGCGACCATGCTTTGTGTTGTACCAAGGGCCTGGACAGTAGTTCTCATCTTAATATGAGGGCACGTTTGGGGCGCCCCTTCAGGTCACAGAATAGGGCCTGAACCTCCCTATTACCAGGTTTAGGCTAGGCCAACATGACTCCAAGGCCAAAATAATTCAGGATACATACCAGTTTAACATGCAAGCAGTCACTCAAAGCAAGTTTACAAAACGTTTACATCTTATACATTTATGGTCTTAATATTTCACTTTTAATATCGACATTTATCATCAAATATCATCAGCACCAGTTATGGAAATTTACTTTGCTCCAGCACCAAGGGGCCCTCTGGCTCGCATCTCCTGAACTGAGAACCACGCAAGGCGCAACCCACCTGCGTCCTTGAGCGGTGGGCCCCAGCCCTCTGGTCCTTGTCCGCCATTTTCGGGGCCCACCCCTCTACCACCAGGCTGCCAAGGAGGCTCGTAGGGAATACCCAGGGGCCGCTGCCCCATGCCCTGGTTCGTGACCTGGCGCCCTTGCCTCCCCAGCCGATGGCCCCATTCTCCCTGCGGAGAGCTTACCGTCTCTCCCCTCAGTGCTGGCCTAGGGAGTACGTAAGGAGGACTCCCGTTAACCCTGCAAGTCAATGTTCTGTGGCCTCTTTTCCGCCACCACTCTCTCCTCCGAACCTCCCCTCAAACCACTACTCAGAGGGACGGGTGGGTGGGAGATTCCTAGACGATGGCAGTCCCGTGGTCCGGCGCAGGAAAAAGAGAGGCAGAGCTTGGTGGCCCTGATGCCTAAATAGGCCTATTGTCTCCACCCCTTCCCGCGCCGGAAACACGTCACTGGTGACCCGGAAGTACTTCCTAGGGCCGGTCGCCAATCGGGCTGACCCGGCCGATGTGTGGGGGCGTGGCGAGGATCCGGGAGGCCGGGCACTAATGGCGCGCTCTTCAAATCTCGCGCTTTTCCATAGGACCCGGACCCCCCAGGATGATCCCCGCCCTGCCCCCAAGTGGTCCAGCCCACAATCAATACTACTACTTCAAGAGAGTGGGTATAAATCGGCCATGTTTAATTTTCCAAACAATCATAAACATGACAAAAACGTTTACATCTTATACATTTATGGTCTTAATATTTCACTTTTATCATCAAATATCATCAGCACCAGTTATGGAAATTTACTTTGCTCCAGCACCAAGGGGCCCTCTGGCTCGCATCTCCTGAACTGAGAACCACGCAAGGCGCAACCCACCTGCGTCCTTGAGCGGTGGGCCCCAGCCCTCTGGTGCTTGTCCGCCATTTTCGGGGCCCACCCCTCTACCACCAGGCTGCCAAGGAGGCTCGTAGGGAATACCCAGGGGCCGCTGCCCCATGCCCTAGTTCGTGACCTGGCGCCCTTGCCTCCCCAGCCGATGGCCCCATTCTCCCTGCGGAGAGCTTACCGTCTCTCCCCTCAGTGCTGGCCTAGGGAGTACGTAAGGAGGACTCCCGTTAACCCTGCAAGTCAATGTTCTGTGGCCTCTTTTCCGCCACTAGGGTGACCAGGGCCCACAGGTCCTTCACCCTCCCCACCACAAAACAAGTTCTGCACAAAAGAGCATATTCCTTTGATCCATATGTCCGTTCCAATGTCTGACAAGTGTACACCATCCTGGTGAAACATTACATCTCCTGTGATCATCCGGTGCGGTATATGACACAAGCGGCCCGGTCCTGAGCACAGCTTGGCCAATTCCCCATTGAGTCGCCTTACTGACACATTTAAGGCTCGTGATCTTACTCCAGCGCCCCATGTCCGGCGTGGTATCATACATGACCAGGCTATCCGTGCCCGGGGGAAGGCCCGCCCCAGCCATGCACACTCCGTCAATATGGCTTCCCTGACCGCCAGGCGTCCTCGATCAACCATGTCGTTGCCGCCCAAATGTAAAATAATTAAATCTGGGGACTGCTGTCCCTCGTGTGCTCTTGTCTCCTCAACCAGCTGCCGCAGCTGCCGGATTCGCAAGCCCCCGACGCCTCGCCATAGGAACGACATCCCTTTTAGACCAGGTGGTTTCGACACTCGCTGCTGTTGTAACCGGACCGTGGCGCGCCGTACGAACGAGTGCCCCAACACCCATACCACCTTCGCGGGCATACTAATTGTCGGGAAAGAAATGGAAAAGTCAGAATGGGCCTGTCGACAAATCTGTGTATCCTCTTACAGTAATTCAGGCCGCACGTATCGCTTAAAACACTCTGATGACCAGCGCCCAACCCTTTTTACTGCCTCTGCTGGCAGGCCGGCGCCCGCCGCTAAAGTCGCCGCACCAATTCTAAACAAGTGTGACGAATAGCCCGCCGGAATCCCACCCAGACTTGCCAATGTCTGCCTAAAAACTGCCTTGAATTGATATTGGGACAGGCAATCCCCTTGTTCATGTATGAACAGAGCCTGCCCCTTACCTACGGGACGGATCGCCAAGTATGATTCCATCAAAGCTACTGGGCAGATTATTGTCCCAGGAGCAGGACTAAGGCGAATCGTGGACCCCTTCCCTAATGGGTCGGTTTTTGACTTCCGAAGGGTCACTACTAAACTACCCTGGACTAATTTGGAGTCGCGTAGCTGCAGCCCCCCTAACTGATCGGACTTGGAGGTCCCTACCAATTCCCCTAATCGAAAGGCCCCGTAAAAGGCCAGGGAGAAAGCGGCCCCAAATAGGGTGCTCTCATATGAGGAGCAGCATACCGCGCGCAGAGACCCAATCATGTCGCCCAGCATCTTCACGTCTAGGGGCCTTCTGCTGTCCCTTTTGACCCCCTCCAACCTGGCCCATCCTGACAGAGCTTTCTTGACTACAAATGCTGCACTTGGGTCGCGCTCACCTGCTAACTTGGTAAAGAATACTACAGCGGTCACGTGCGCCCTAGCATAAGAGACTGGCCTGCCCTGATCCTTCAATGTTTGTAAGAAACCGCATATCGCCCCAGACGAAAATAGGCCCATTATCCCTGCGCGCTGGACAAACATCCTGTATGACTTGAAATGCTGTTGGTAAGTTCTCCTAGTGCGTTTACTCAGTGAGGCACCTACCAGCCCCGCTAAAGCGGGGCTCCAATCCTCCACAGTGATGTCGGGAACACTGTCATCTGATCCTCTGCCAGTGGGTGATACCTCCGGAATTCCTGCAACTTGGAGCGAGACAAAGCGTCAGCAGCCTGATTCTCTACACCTGGAATATGTGCCGCTTTAAACAGCAGGTTCAGCCTCAAGCACGCCAGCACTAAATGTTTCAATAATTTCAGTATATGTTTACACGTAGCCCCTTGCCTATTGATCGCCTCCACTACTCCCATGTTGTCTGACCAGAATACCACAGATTTGTTCTCAAAGAACTTGGCCCAAACAGTTACTGCCACCACGATTGGGAACAACTCCAAAAAGGCTATGTTCCTAGTCAAACCGCTCTCAAGCAGTCGGCCAATCGCCCCTGCACCAGCGCGATCCTAAAATTGCTCCAAAACCTACACTACCTGCTGAGTCCGTGAGCAAGCCTAAGTCAGCACTGGACACTGGCGGAGCAGGCCATACCACCTTACCATTGAATTTGCTTAAGAAACTGCGCCACACTCTCAGGTCTTCCTTCACCTCTGACTGCAAGCGCACATTAATCCTCCAAGAATGATTTGTACTATAAAGGCCCTGATCCCGAGTTATAGGCCCGAGCCGTAATAGGCCCTCGGCAGTGGGCTATAAGGCTATATTATACAGAAGCAAGTGCATACAATGCCTTAGTACAAATCATTCTTGGAGGATTAATTAATACCCACTGAGGACAGACTTGAAAGGCCACCATAGGCTGCACCCATAAATCGATTCCTTGATGTTGGATGACTAAATAATACTGCGCCTACGGCATACATCGAAGTGCCTTGGTCCCCAGAATCTCCGTCCTGAAGAGACCCCGTTAACGATAGAGGGTCGAAACGTCGTCGACAATTTATAAAGGATAGTCCAATGAACACTAGAACACACTCTAGAACATATGATTTATTCTGAAACCCTAATGGACATCCTCTTAACTCCAATAACCAATCCCTTGTTTTTAAAACTGTCACTTTAGCCTTATTCGCTTGTTGGTTATGGTCACTCCACTGGGGTCACATAAGTCACAATTTTTTCCTAGTATGTAAATAGTGATAAATACATAATAAAAGTTTATTATGTATAATTCTCTATTTTTCATAAACTGGTTGCAAATAAAAAGCACTTGCTTCGGCAGAAGTGTGTGTTAACTAAGAAATTTTGTTGGGCTGTTTCTCTCCAGTCATATGTGGTTCTCTGAAGTCATAAACTAAACAGAAAATTAAAGAAGCATATAAATGTTGAACACATTGACTGTGTCCATTGCTTACTTCGCTTAAATCACTGCAAGATATTAGGAACTTTCTGAAAACATTTTTTAATTTAAATGAGTTCCTTGTGACCAATTGTGATTAAGCTGACTAGCTATACCCAGTTCACAGGGACATATGGGTTGCTCTTGTTTTTTTGTTAAATTGTAAATAAAGAAAAGCATATAAAGTACGCATAGCAGTTTTTAAAACATTTTTATTAAAAAGGAGCTGCACTGAAGCCTATTGCAGCTGCAGGGCCTTCCTAAAAGATTTTTAAAAGGGAAAGACGGGTGATGGAAAAATTGGTTGCGGGTAGCAGCGACAGCGGGGGAGTAAGCAACAAAAGTTCATTGGGTTGAAGGGGGCTTATAAAAAATACATCAAGCGAAAAAACTATTGTGACCGTGGAGGGGATGAGTAAAAAAACAGATCTTACTGGCTCCGCATCTGGTATTGATAGTAGAGGCAAAAGGTGAGCTGTCATTGGGGGGAGGGGGTGGTGGATGGGGGGGACATTTAGGACGGGGGATCATTTCAGTTGGGAAGCCGCAGTGGAGCGAGAGAACAAGAAAAAGAAAACACGTGCACTTGCACGGAGTACTAAAAGAATAGTTCCCTGAATGTACATTTCCAGTACGGCAGAATCTCTTGGAATGATAAATCAAAACAAGAAAAAAGTGTGCAAAGGCGTGTTTACCAAAAGCAACAACCAGGTAGCAGAAAACTGCTTCTGGGCCCATTTAAAAAAAACAACAAAAAAAACATTAAGATAAATAAATGATGGGCTGGGTTAGGGCCAGCCATGAGAAGCGGAAGGGGAGGCTAAATGCATTAAAATAACAAGCATTTGCAATGCAATAGGTCTCACATTTGTCAGAGCTAGATCTATTGACATTGTAAATGAGTGTCTTTTATCTGTGTTTTGGTTTAGAGTATAGCTGATCTATGAACAGAGACACAGCTGCAGCACTGCCTAGAGGACTTAGAATGAGGAATTACCACTGGGACCAAAGAAGCAGCTGCAGCACTGTCTAGAGTGCTTAGAATGAGCAATTACAGATGAGACCAGAGAAGCAGGTAGCAGTACTGTGTAGAGGACTTGGAATGAAAATTACTGACAGGACCAAAGCTGCAGCACTGTCTAGAGGGCTTAGAATAAGAAATTACAGATGAGACCAGAGAAGCAGGTAGCAGCACTGTCTAGAGGACTAAAAATAAGGACTTACAACTGGGACCAGAGAAGCAGCTGCAGCACTGACTAGACTACTAAGGATGAGGAATTACCACTGGAAACAGAGACACAGTTGCAGCACTTCCTACAGGACTAAGAATAAGGAATTACTGTCTAGGGTGAAGTTGGGACACTCACTGGAATTCATAGCGGGTTATACGCCCAACAACTTTCAAAGCACATTAGCGGCTGCAGTTCCACTTCCAAAGCAAGAAATTCTGGATTCTACAAAGCGTCCTCCTCTCCTGTGATGCTATTGACTGTTTCTGGAGATGTTATAAGAAACCACAAGGCCAAAAGCCAGGTGGTTTTCAAATGTCGCTGGAAACCCAACATAGCTTTAGCGAACCGTAAAACTGTTCACAGCCATCATTTATTTATACATTTACAGTACATATAAGACATTCGAGTACAGTCAAACATAAAAATCGGTAATTCAAAATCCTAATGATGCAATTTCCAGTACTTTTCAAAGACAACTAGGCAATGCATAATTCTTGTGCAAAGTTAAGTTTTGAAATCTCTGCAGTTTGCGAAATATCCACAGCCTGGTATGTGATACAGTTGGTAATGTTAAGGGTAAAGTACACAGGGTCAGGGAGGACATCAGATCGCATAGAATGTTCTTCTCTACAATTCACACATGGAAATCACCAACATATTTAAAATGCAGAAAAATCAATGCAAAGTAATAATAACGAAAATACTATGGTCGCCTTTTCTGCGTTGCATTAGCATGCAGAAATGCACCGACGGGCAGTCGCAGGATCAGCTCCAGTTGCTCTGATGTCCTTGGCATTCTTGTGATTTGTTTCTTGTCTGACTTGCAGTTAAAAGAGCAATCGCTGGTGGTGACGGTTATCACTTGTTGTCATCATGGAGGCTGAGACTTTGGGATTGTAATGGGTAGATCATCTACGCTGTGCAAAGAACGGTTTGCCATCTGCTAAGTCCTGCTTCTTTGGGAGCTCTATGTCCCAGTTGTAATGTCCGAGTGGAGCCCATATCGCTCTACCTCGTCGTAGCCCTTTTAAGAACTGGCATCTCAGACAGACGGTGTGGAGTGAACTGCCAATATAGGGCAATGAGACGGCCATATAATGTTGAAAGAATGCAAGTGGTGCCATACAGATATGTAGAACTCAAAGCAAAACAAGAGGGGAGGGAGCAGGTTTTGTTTACTCTGTGAACTACGGAGGCAGCTTTTACGAAAATAAGACAGCGCGGCCACCATTGATGAAGATGAAGCGCGGCATGCCGCGCTGCTGAAAAAAACATTTAATTTTAAAAAAAATGTAGTTGGGCAAGCTGCACAAAGAAAAAAAAAAAAAAAGGCACGCGGCCGCCATTATCAAAGATCAAGCGTGCGGCACGCCGCGCTGCTTAAAAAAACATCGAGATATAGTGTAAGTGCCGGCCGTGGAGCAGGGAGGGCAGGGAGCGTGTTTAAAAGGTAAAGCGTGGCGTCCATGATTCGGCACCACGCTAAGCCAGGAAAATACGTGGACTCCGCTTTGCGGAAGCAGGAGAGCGTGTTGTGCCTGCAACAGCATTAAGAAAATAGTGCTCACCAACTGTAAATAAAACATTTTCAGTAACAACACATGTATATGGGACACTCCTTATGGAAGGTTACAAAAGCAGAAAAGGCGAGACTACTAAACAAATTAACCAATGACATTTTTTTTTGTTGTAAAAGACAGTCAAAGAAGGCAATAAAATACATTGGCGGAGCTTACAGCCCATACTTTGAATACAACATGTCTCGAAGAGACAGCACAAGTGCTGCCTAGGCAAGACATTAAAAAAAAAAGCTGTGCCAGACTAGGAGTAGAAGAAGCAATGAATGATCTGGGAGTTGGAAGAGCAACATGCAGGGCTTGAGGGCGAGAGGTGTAAGCAGTGAAGCTGCACATTGAGAGAAGAGAGCAAGAAAACACATGCTCTCCCATTGAGTATTACAAGCAAAAGAAGTAAGTTGTATACTGAATGTGAGCAGTGGAGGAATAAAAGTCACACAGTCCGCTGAATGTTAAAGAATCTATTGTCCAGGGAAGGAACAAACACTAGAAGAGGGAAGAAAGCCATTGAATAAGAAGCAAGCAAATGAGATTGACAACCAAGGGTAAGCAGTGGGTTACTCGAAGTCCGCTGTATGTGTTAGTATTATTCATCATAGGCATTTCGAGACTTAAACAAGTGCTCCTTAAAATAATCACCTGTTAATATCATATCTGGGCAAAACAAATATTATTGCAGGTTTATTTATCACTTTTGTGCAACCTACATGGTTGTGAGGCATTGCTCAGTACGAAAGACATAGTGTTGCTATTAGATGAGCGTATGAATAATTTAGGGGATTTTTTCACAAAAGGGCGGATGAGATCATGGGGTTATGCATCAAATGTGTTTAAAAAAAAAAAATACTCTGCTCAAAATAGGTGTTGGCGTACAGGTGGTGAACAGTCACTTGATGAACTGATTGAGGATTATGCTTTTTAAAGTTGTTTTGACCATATGTCGCTCACTTATTTGCTGATGAACAAGGTTTGGGTCAAGTCTCCTTAGGATTCTGTATTAGAGAATGAATATGTAGGACTGGCAAGGAGAATATTATAGCAGATTACTTGGCAAGTGCCCAGAGAGAGGATAAGGAAAGCTGAGGATAAACCAGGCGTAGGCGATAAGTGGGTGTCCAACCTGACAGTTGCTAGATGGATGCGTAAGAAAATAGGGATGGAATATGGCCTGCGAGGAAGATGAGGGATTCATTTGATCATGCTGCAGAATGGTTATTGGTACCAGAACTGGGTCTAATAAGGTGTCTGTCCCCCAGAGTGCTTTAAGAAGTAAACTATTCAAGAGTTGACTTTTGGGATGAAGGCTGTCCTAGTCCAAGGGGAAACTGCAAAAATAGAGAGTGTAGATAATGAGAGAGGGGCGGTAGGGTTTATAAAGAAAAGGAAAAATACAAACTGAATTTAAGGACACTTACTAGAATGCCTTTCTTGTTGGAAAAAAATGTGGAAATTGGTTGTAGGAAAATGGTTCGTGAGAACCGATTTCTGCAAGTTTGTTTTTTATCCAAAACACATTGAACTGAGTTGCCTTGGACCTGCCTAGTAGGCAAGATGCTGCTTAGCAAATCTACCTTTGATTTTTTACACCATGCCTTTGAGCTCACAGACACCTTTAATATGGGGGCAAGCCCTTGGGTGTCTCGGGACAGATGCTTTGATTTAAAAACAGCACATTTGGGATCCAATTGGCAGAAAACCGTGACAAACAGCGCTATTTCGAAGTCCGATCTTAATACTAATTTACAGGTGTCCCAGCAAGAGACTCCAGCTGCTGTCATTTCATATACCTGTGCTACCCCCCCCAAAAGCTTAACTCGTCTGTGGCCACAAGTAAAATAAGAGGATGAAGGGCAGAAAAGGAGTGTCAGCTGGTGTCCAAATAGGCAGCCCCTTGTAACAGACACAGCATTAAGGTTTATAGGCAAGGCCACTGGAATTATGCTGCAAGAGTGGACCACATTATGTGGCAGGGTTTACTAAATTATGCATTATTTGTCATTTTTACACGTGACACTGTCTGGACAAAGGTTTCACTTTATTAGTACTAGTTTAACTCCGAAATATAGGAATATGCAACTGAAAGGAGAACAGTCGACCTTTACGACCTGCCTTTCACTGCACATCAACACGTGTCGCCACTTTTTTGTTGTTGTAACTTTTGATCCTTTTGAGCTAGATGCCATTTTTTGTTAATCTGCAAATTATGCAGCAGATGATGGCTTATGTGGTAAATGCGGCAAATCCATACCTGCGAAAAACGGCTCTGCATCGCATAATTCAAGTGGCCCTGCATATAGGGGCAGATGCCAGCCTGAGACACACCATGAAGAGACCCTCGACCCTATTGTCCAGAGGCTACTGATCCCGTGGTCGTGTTCAGAGGGAATATATTTAGGACCTCGGCTGATGTGATGTATTCATGTATATGTGGTATTTCTTTAGCACAGACTTAGCCAAAAGTCAGCGAGGCGGGATGGGGTGACCGGTGATTTGCACTTGAGATTGGGAAGCTCTTAGGTGGGGGCTTCGTTTATGACAACTGAAGTGATAATTTGATACTTTTTGGATGTGATATTGAGAACATTAAATGTGTGATTCCTTCATTAAAATTGGATTCAGACATACTCAGTAGCACTCGTTAATCATGAGTTTGGGATCGTTCAGTATGAAAGACCAGAACAGCATTTGGCGCTTTGTTCACCCATGGGTTGACGGTGGTTTCGTGGTTTCTGGAGGGTGATGGGTAAACCTGGCTTTTAGCAGTTAGTGGTGCATGGAGGCGTGTATGGCCTCTGGTTTGTTCTGTGCTTGCAGAACGTACACAGAATGTGGTAGGTGTCGCTTGGGGGTTGTTAAGGTTTTCCTCCAGGGCGCACTTTTGTAGGTGCCATGCTTAGTGTGATGGTTTTGGTGCTACAGTCCGAGGTTGCAGTGTACAAGCTGTACCCTGTGACTTTCCGGCATCATCCTTTTAGGGTGAGCCAGTCCGTATTTGTGGTGGTTCTAAGTGGCTTCCATTTTCGAGAGGTATTGCAGCAGCGTGGGCACTGCCTCTGGGTCAGAGGCAGTGGTTGGTGTCTTCCAGTGATCTGGATGGTACCCACGCCGATGCCAGGGATAGTGAGGCTTTGTTCAGGAGGCTGGATGGTCTGGCCCAGTGGGGGGATGAAGGCAGTGCTTGAGACTTTCCTGTGGACTCGCTGTCGGTTCTGACTGCAGTCATGCTGCTCTCGCGGGTGGTGTCTTGGGGCTAGTGCCAGGCAAGTTCCTCTTTCTTCTCAGAGCTCGCATTGTTTGCTGGATCGCTTTATTAAACTCTACTTCCTCCCCCGTCCGGTGCCAGCAGCTGATGTTAGGAGACTGATGTGGCACCCAGAGACCGCGTTCCACCGGGCTCCGCCTCGGACAGGAGTTTCAGGTGGAGTGGGTCCTCCCAGGAGAGGGGGTGAGTCACTGCGGCAAGGCCTACCTGGAGCAAAGCAGAGCTCTGATCCTCTTCCTCGTACAGGTGGCATTGTCCTGCTTTGCATGGCACTGTGCTGTTCACTCCTGTGGAAAGCGTTTTATTAAAGAGCTGTATTACTTTAGTGTCGATAACGTGGAGCTTTGTTTCAATGAATCCCAGCTCTGCGAACAGTGGGATATTCCGCCAGCATTCCCTCTCTGCCTTGTCTAGTCTGCTTTACCTTTAGAGCAGGTGGGTCCGACTTTGCTGCAGAACGGCCCCATGTCAACTTTCCGTG
This sequence comes from Calotriton arnoldi, assembly GCA_963921515.1. NCBI lineage: Eukaryota > Metazoa > Chordata > Amphibia > Caudata > Salamandridae > Calotriton > Calotriton arnoldi. The sequence goes on from CAWUFW010006065.1 coordinate 335,709, forward strand.
TATAACACAATCTCGCACACAGCTGAGATCAGTGGGGCTCGTTCACGTAGAGTAATGCTCTGGTACCCATTGACACAAGTTGGACATCCCTGCTTCAGTGTCTGATTTGTGCGCGTACTTTTTTCATGGAGGTGGCTTTTTTAATTGTAGGGTTATAGTGTCTGTAAATACAGAAGGCAGCGACAGCCCCTCCAGAATACAAAAATCTGCCAGAAACTGCTCATCAGCTCCATGGCACGTACATTTTAGGGAGCCCCTCCAAAATTTGGACTCTGATGAGATCTGACATGTGACTTTCTACACCCTCCTGAAGAAGCGGGGTCTTCTGGGGCAACAAAGCCTCCCTGGACTCGGTGCATTAAATGTAGCTTATTTTTGGTTTATCAGAACTAGCTTTCCACACAACATATCACACTCCTGCAAGAAGATTTTGGAGAAAGTGAAAATAGCATCCAATGGGGCGCGGATGTGGTCTTACGGCTAGAGCGGTCGACCTCGAAGCTGGAGAACCGGGTTCGAGTCACCGCAGGGACGCTCAACATCCTGTGATTATGGGCAAATAACGTAACCTCCCCGTGCCCTACAAAAATGAATGTGTCCGTCTGGAACGCAACTGGTGCTCATGTAAAGCGCTCTGATACCTTCGGGTCAAGTTTGTGCTATATAAAACTCGGGGGGAAATGCCACCATAAGTTTTTAGAAACTACATAAAGTGGGGATAGATTTGTGATGGTTGGAGTTTGCTTCATGAAATGACCAGTGGGGTAGCCCCTGTTATGTTTTTTTTATTCTTGGTTAAGCACTCCACAAGAGTGAGTGTGTTTTCCAGCTGTCTGCCTAGACTACTTACTCGCCCCCCCATGCTTTGTGTTGTGCGTTCTTGCCCGTATGCTTTTCTCCTGCCTGCTCCCTTTTCCTTTCCTCCCCCGCTCCATTACTTTATCCCCTTTAGTCTATTTCCCTCCCTGCGCCCTCTGCGTTGCCTTCTGCGTTGCCTTCTGCGTTGCCTTCTGCACTGCCTTCTGCGTTGCCTTCTGCGTTGCCTTCTGCGTTGCCTTCTGCGTTGCCTTCTGCGTTGCCTTCTGCGTTGCCCTCTGCGTTGCCCTCTGCGTTGCCTTCCGCACTGCCCTCTGCGTTGCCTTCCGCACTGCCCTCTGCGTTGCCTTCCGCTCTGCCCTCTGCGTTGCCTTCCGCACTGCCCTCTGCGTTGCCTTCCGCACTGCCCTCTGCGTTGCCTTCCGCACTGCCCTCTGCGTTGCCTTCCGCACTGCCCTCTGCGTTGCCTTCCGCACTGCCCTCTGCGTTGCCTTCCGCACTGCCCTCTGCGTTGCCTTCCGCACTGCCCTCTGCGTTGCCTTCCGCACTGCCCTCTGCGTTGCCTTCCGCACTGCCCTCTGCGTTGCCTTCCGCACTGCCCTCTGCGTTGATTCCTCTGCCCCTGTCCTCCGTTACCAACCCCCACCCTCTCTATTACTTCCAACCCCATCCTCCATGTTGCTGTCTTTCGCCTGTGTCTCCCTTTGTCCTTCACTTCCAGAGATGGGGACGATGTTTGTGTTCACCAGGGAAGAAATGACCTGCACAACCTTTGAATCAGGTTTGCAACTCCGCTTGTAGAGGGGCGCGGTGGCACCAAGACCCTGGGGACCTACAATCCTGGCCTGGGGTGTCACAGTGGAGGAGGTCAGACCCTCCTTTTTTTTTTTTTTTTTTTACCGAAGTGCACAACCCCTCTCTGACTCTTTACACCAGCTGTGCTCCTGTCCTCTCAGATACTGCAGAGTGAGTGCCACAGAGGACCAAGGTGGTTGTGTTTTCTTTCTGCTCCACAAGTTTTAGATTTGACTTCAGAGACTCCACTGTTGTGGTGCTGTTAATAATATGGGAAATTGCCCCCCGCGCCCCTCCCAAAAAGTGAATCTTGCACTATGGGTGTGGCGGACTCCGCTTTGATTTGAGTCTGTAGCTTGTACGTTTTACACCGATTTCTGGGATATTTTTTACTGGCCAGCTGTTGGCGAAAGAATGCTTGCCCCAGCATGAAAGCGAACTTATTCCTCACCTGAAGAACTACCGACCCCAAAGCCACTAACACTCCTGTGGTATGTAGGTGAGAACCTTTGGATTTGTGTTGAGACTAAAGAGTCACTTTAGAAATGTACCATTCGTTCATTATGTTCACCATTCGTGAAAGTCGTGGTGTAATGCACTGGTATGTTGTGTATCGCACAGACATACAAATACCTCCACACAGAAAGGCTTGAACATACAGCAAGGCAATGTGGTACCAGCAACCGTGCTCTGCTGAGGAGACACTGGTCAACAGCCCTCTATCTTGTCGGCAGATTGGTTGTGAAGTATAGTGTTCTAGTGTGCATTGAGAGCCTGCTACAACACGGTGCTTCGCAGCTTCGGGTGTCACAGAACCATCACTGGCATACCTAAATCAAACTGTAAGGAATCTGCAGCAGGCCCTCCCCTTAATTACTTGCAAGCAGTGTTAAATGGGCCATCCGGAGAATGGTGTCACGATTGGTCTAAAAACCCAAGCACGCCTCATCAAACAAACATTGCAGAACCTCTTTTGATGGTGGTTGTTGGCAATGCGGGACTGGGCAAAGGTGACTGTAATATGCAGGCAAGATGCTGGCCTGGATCGGGTTAAGCAGGTGCAAAAACCTTTCAGACGTGTGTACAGAGAATACTCAGTTGTCCTGACAAAGCCCTAAATCGGATACATAGCGATACCAAAGGGGATGATGGACGGAGCGTTAGAGCAAATCAAACACTCGCCCCCAGTCAAATGATCTGGGTTTAATCCATCATCATTCTTTAGCTCACTCCACCACCCCAGTTCAGACATGGCCATATGCAAATCAGTCTGACCCTGTGCCTCATGGGAACAGTCCAGCCCGAACTGCCAAGCCATGTCTTCCCTGGACCGGAAACAAGCATCCTGGGACCGGTTTCGGGTTCAAAACCCTCATCTGGCAGTTCGGGCTGGACTGTTCCCATGAGGCACAGGGTCAGACTGATTTGCATATGGCCATGTCTGAACTGGGGTGGTGCAGTGAGCTAAAGAATGATGATGGATTAAACCCAGATCAGTTGACTGGGGGTGAGTGTTTGATTTGCTCAAACGCTCCGTCCATCATCCCCTTTGGTATCGCTTTGTTCGCCCTAAGTTGGCAGGGTATGCCCAGACGTGGGTCCCTTGCTCACTCTGCCACTGGATTCAAGCTAGCCTGGCTGATGACAGCTGATTAGCCAGAAACCAGTCCCAGGATGCTTGTTTCCGGTCCAGGGAAGACATGGCTTGGCAGTTCGGGCTGGACTGTTCCCATGAGGCACAGGGTCAGACTGATTTGCATATGGCCATGTCTGAACTGGGGTGGTGGAGTGAGCTAAAGAATGATGATGGATAAGGGAGTGAGTGTTTGATTAGCTCAAACGCTCTGTCCATCATCCCCTTTGGTATCGGATACATGGCACACACAAATTCAAATCAGAAAACCGAAAATATGGAAAGAGCACTGATGACTACTGTTTTAATGACACACTACGTTTGTATACCTGTAAAGTTTGGGCCATGGAGGAGAGTAGAAGTGCATTGCGAGATGACGCCGAGATACCAAATTTAAGGAAGTGAGAGAAACACCCTACGTCTTGAAGACTGCTCTAGCTGTGAAGCAGCTTAAAAGCGAGGGCCGTCTTGAGAGCGCCGCCAGCCCGTCGAGCAGGGTGTCACCACCAACAATGCTGCACGGTTCAGAGTTCAGTGTAGAGTGGCAGGGACCGGCGCCCTTTCTGTAAGGGTTTGGTGCCTCGGGCCTGCCATCTTTAAGTAGGCCAATCCTGCCGACACTCTCTGGTCTCTGAAATGGCGTCTAGTTTGCATTTCATAGTCTGGTGGACAGGGCGAGGTTCCCAGGCTTGCAAGAAGGAAGAAAGTCGAAGACTCGTCTGTATAGCGAGAGCTGCCACTCCCAGTAAGAAGGGTCTACCCTTGGCACAACCTTACCCCTCGTCTCGGAGACAGCTGTCCATCTGAGAGGCGTCCTCCTCACGTGTCCGAAGGCAGTGAGGCCCTGGGAGTGCACCCGGGCTTAGCCCAAGGTTGGTAAGGGCACCGCTCAAGTGCTGTGGTTAGTGCAGCGTACTGACGAGCCTCGGTTCTTAGGACTAACCACCCGCCTCTGGAGCGTGCTGCGGGCAGCTCGGAGTGAGGCCTGCCTGCTCTAGCCTGTGGCCATCCTCCCTGCATGGAAAGGGTCTGTGAGAATCTAGCCCTCTTTCACCTTCGCCTTCTCCCAAACTCTACCAAGTTCCCAGACGTGAGCGGAACTCCACACATCTCCTTTGAGTGACTGTTCAGAGAGCGGGAGGGTCGGTTTTTGGAAGGGCCGAGTTTAGGAGTCCGAGGAAGCTTTCCAGTGAGACTTGCTCCTTGTGCGTAAAGCCCGTCAACATGGGGGTCCGGTTCTTAAACCAAGGATGGGACATCACAGATGGTATCGCTCTTCTCGGAGCCCCACCTCCCCTCTTATGAAAACGCACCTTTTTGATTCTCTTGCATCTTTTCTTTTTAGTCTTCTGTTTTTTATCTGTTTCGAATGAGCAAGTGCCTAGAAGCGGGTTAGTTGAAGTGCGCGTCATACAGGTTGCTTCGAAGAGGCCAGACTGTAGCACTGCGAACTTCGTTAGGCATTAGCTGTTTCTAGCTGGTCCCCACGTGTCGAACAAGGACGCTATTATTGGTAAATCATAGTTTGGGGAGGTAGTGCATGGATGGATATCAGTACTAAGCCTGGGCGAAACTCGTATATCATTCTTCAAGGAAATTATGTGAAATGGCCAGAAATTCAGCATTAGCATGCAAAATGCCGGTCTGGTATTTGGCTTGTTTTTTATCGTGAAATGTGTCCTTAAATCCGTTTAGGGCGCAAGGACACATTTTACTGGGAAAAAATAGCACAAGTTGCCAGTGACGGAAACACCAGCTGCTCACGTTGGATTAACTCGCCTTGTTCACATCCTCTCGCCATAGGGTGTTTACCCAAACGAAATGTCAATTGTGAGGTGTAATGGTGTAATCTAGGGCCTTTCGTGTAATAATCTTAATGGGAAATTACATGAGATTACTCTTGCGTAAATTAAATTTCACCGAGGTCTAATTAGGCTAGGAGCGTAATCTCACCACTGAAAAACAATCTGACGCAGAGAACGTGATGGAACTGCTTTGGCGTAGTCGGTGTTTCTTAGGAAGCCTGGTAACTACAACAACCGGCCCCGGGCCCTCTCCATCGACTCCAGGGGCGGCGGTGTCCACCACAACCGGCCCCTGGGCGCGGCGCATCGACCCCCGAGGAGTCCGGTGTCCACCAGAGCCCGCCCCTGGGCCTCTTCGTCGATCCCGGGGAGTCTGGTGTCCACCACAACCGCCCCCTGGGCGCTCTCCATCGATTCCTGAGGTGGCGGTGTCACCACCAGCTGCGGGGTGAAACCCGAGGCGCTGCTACGCCTTGCTGCACTTGTCACCGTGCCAGAGTGGCCTCTCCGAGCGGCCTCTCGAGCGAGGCCCACCAAAGGGAAGCCTTTCATTTACTGCCGTCTGGGGCCTGGGTGGAGGATGCTTGAGCTGTGAGTGGAGAGTCAAGCTGCTGGGCCGAGCGCTGCTCTCCGGGCATGGGAGCCGCTGGGGCCTCCTGTCCAGGAACCTGCCCCAAGGACTGACCTGGTGCCCCCTTGGCCCCATCCTTGAAATCCTTACAGAACATTGTACACTCCGGCGTGACCCGAAAACTGCTGAAACTCACTGGAGCCTACCATGTCCAGCCAGCCAGACCGCCGTGCCCCGCTGGCGCTCCTATGGTGATGCCCTGGCGCTCCCGCATCCTGCTGAATACTCCGGGTTAACACAAAGAGCATTTCCTGCCCCCACCACCGATGCAAATGCACTCACGTGTGCTGCCAGCTCTTCCTGGGTGTGTTACTCACTCTTGTCTCCATTCATGGAGGCTCTTTGTGTCCTGCTGGCACGGCGGCCTGGCTTCTCATGTTTAATGTACCTCGTTATGAATAGGCTTGACTTCGGTTCTGCGGTGCGATCCACCGTAAGTTACTCAAATAGCTCGTTGGGTTAATGCACGCCGCAGAGATTGGTGCCCGAAATAGCCCAGCAACCTTTCATTTTACCTAGTTTGCTAAAATGATTAGGTTATTTGAGAGTTCGTGTTGGATGCTACATAAATGGTCCGTGTTGGTGTAGTTAATAATTTGGGGGTTGTGTTAACTGACTGAGAGACTGGCCTGCAGATCCTGCGTTTTAGTTAATCCACAACATAGATGTGCCTGTCAGTATCGAGTTTCCTTTCTCGTATGTTTTTAATTTCACTTCCCACTCAAGGTTTATTAAGCTCCCGGGCTCGAAGGCTTGTTTTTGGATGGAATGATTTCCGTGCCTTTGCTTTGAGTTGAGGATGAGCAGGGTAAGCGGTCTGCTTTCACTGCCTGTAGTGAGACCTCCTTGCTCTAGACCCCCATCCAGATCTAGGGGCCAACACTGTTTGCGGTCCTGGTAAACTGTCTTTTCTTGTGCCTTCAGCAAATCTATAACTGTGCATCAATGATGCTTTATTCATATTTCCAGGTTATAAGAACATAAAGTGACCAGATGCAGCTTATTCTAGTCCCAGCGACATGTTCCTCTGTCTGTAATACAGTATCGGCCATCCACGTGCACTCCAGTTAACAGCACCTCATAGTCAGTGTTCCTGCTCCAATAACAAACATTGGCAAAGCCAGTAGGTCTAGCCTTGACAAGCCTCAGATTTTTTAAATGTATTTTTGCAAGCATATGCAACAGGCATAAAGGCAAAAGTAATAGAAAGTAAAACAAAATACCCTAAGATGGCGAGCATATATTTGCAAAAAAAAGGTAAAAAAACGACTCATCCTAGACATAAGGGAAAAAAAATGGAAAAAAGCAGATTGGTTCATCAGTCCTAACAGTGAAGAGGACTTTTTTTTAATGTGCCCGTGCACTTGAAAAATGCAGTCTCATAGCGAAGAGAGCGTGTGGCTGAAGCGGGCTTCCCCATTGTCGCATGCTAGAGCGGCCTGAAGCAAAATGTGAATGACACAAACAGACCAATGGATGAAGAGAGGTGACCGAAGGCCTGTGTGTAGCTGGGTGTAGATTTTATTGTGATTTGTTTTTTGAAAACCTGATTCTGGTATGATAGCTAAAGCTGCAAATGTGAAGTTGCCGAGCCATATCCATGTTCTATCAAATACTTTAAAAGCCTCTTGCTGTAATACACAACTTTCCCCCCTCTCACAATGAAGCTTTTGCAAGTGCCCACTGCCCTTCTGCGCACATATCCTTCCATCTGCTGCTGCTGCAGCCCAGCCCCGCTCCGAGAACCGCTGCTTCTTGTGCAAGACTCGCCCCTTAAGGAATTCCAGTACCTCTGACCTTTTCCTCTTGTTTAATGTTCAGGCATTTGGTCTGTCCTATTTCACGGGTGTGTCTTGTTCCTGAACTTGGCAACTTCCCTTCCACCAAGCTACGAAAAAGTCTAGCGTCGAAGGATAGAAAAAAGCATGCAACAATGCTGCTGCTTTCGCATAAAAATGTGAACTGGCACAAATTCAGCTCATATTTATGTTCTACTCCCGTGCATCTTCAGTTGGGTGTGCCTAGCCAAGAACACGGCCATGCCCCCAATTACAGGAAAAATACACTTTTCGAGCGCAAGAGCTGACTCTTAAGTTTGTTACTGCGTCGTGGACAGCACAGCGGTGAAATACAGAGGCAGCTGTAAACAACCGTGGGCCCGCTTTTCACTGACAGTGGGCCTGTCGAGCGGGAAGGGGGTGCCCACCAAGCGGGTGCAGTGTGTGTGACTGCACCCACTCGCCGGGTCCCTGGGAAGCTCTATCAGTTGTTTGCTCTTGTGTCTGCAGCTCCTTCTGTAATACCAAAGTGCCACAGTAGTGCATGGCCCAGCCTTAGCATCGTGATGCCTTAGTAAAAGGGACCGCATGAATGGCCCCATGAAGGTCACTGTTGAGTAGATGCCTTCTTTTTAGGTCGAGCCTAGCATTGCAGCGCATGCGCTGCTCGCTTTGCGAGGCATGCAGTATTCAGTATAGTGTGGAAGCTCCGCCCACTCTCAGCCCATCTTTTTCATTGGCTTAGGCCCTAAATACTGCCTTCCGATTGGTTTTAGGCTTGTTAGTCCCTCATGACGACCATGTCGTCATTTGTATCCTTCCAAGGCTGCTGGCCCCTTTACTTGGACTGTTGCACGGTAACTATTTTCTTCCCGTGCCTTCTCCCCCACCGCCCCCCTCCCGCAGTCTGTGCGTTCTCGCCCCCCCTCTTGTTGTTCGTGCCTTCTCGCTCCCTGCCCTCCGCCCGCACTCCCGTTTTCAATGCAATAGGTCTCGCCTAAATGCGAGTCCTATTTCATTGCAAATGCTTGTTATCTGCGGATCGACTTTTATTATATTTATTTATATTTTTACATCCCCTCGGGCTGAGAAGCAAGAGCGAAAAGGGAATCTGCGTGTATTAAATACAAGGTTCCGCGCGTTTATTCGGGTATCCGCCAGCCGGCTCCAGGGCAGCTTGACTGTTTACAAACCTTGATGAGGTCAAGTGGAGGCTTTTCCCATCTTAACCGGAAGCCGCCGCACCCGAGGGCAAAGGGTTGTATTCTATCTAAGAGCGGCGCCTCTCCTTTACAAATGACTGTATTTACAAATGGACCAACACCATGAAGATGTAAACAGGTCGGTGCCCGTGTCTGAAGAATACTTCTTGTAGAAAGTGCACCTGCTTCTTGCCAGGCTGCAAGGTGAACGGAGGGCACAACCCCACCTACACATTAACGGGGAAACCCCAGTTATGAAACCCGGAGAGTTTCTGATTAACTTCAACAAAGAAGCGACTTTCACGGGGCCGAGACCCCAACGCAAGGGAAGTCTCTCCCCTCAATTGCTCAACTCTCTGAGCTATGTATTGAAGCACATTGTACTGGTTTCCATCCATTTCGAGTTTTCAAAACAGAAAGGCACTCAGTCAGTTTTTTAACTGGAGGAACAGAAAATGTTTTTTTTAAAAGATGAATTTTTAATTTGGGGGAGGGGCGGCCCTAAAAAGACTTACTGCAAGCTACAGAGAAAAGCGTTGTTTTGATTGCTAGAAAAGCAGGGGCTGTAGCGCTTTAAAAAACAGAAATGTAGTGTTTGCAGCAGTTTCCCTTTCGAAAATGTTTCTGCTAAAAGCACCGTGCTCGAACAGTTAGAAATACAGTGTGTTCCGAATACTCATTTCAGCGCGACCGCCTGGTAATATTTAAGCATACGTTGTTGCATGTACGTTAGGTTTTTTCCCCAAACTATGGGACTCATTTAAAGTGCATCGAAGACGCCTTTAAAGGATGCTTATGTTGGATAAACGCACACATATTATAATTATGCAAATGCGGGGCCCCGCTGAGACGTGGAATCAGCACGTGTGGAGAGAGCCAGTATTGTTTAAACACTCTGCGGATAGACCCGTATTAAACCCATTACGGCTATTCCCCTTGCTACTGTTCGGCTGCTCGTTCCGGGCTGTTCCAACAAACCGGGCTTGGGATTATCGCAGCGTGTTCCTTTTTTTAATAAAACTGTCGAGATTTGGAAAGTTTTCATATCTTGCCGTGTTCAGTGCTTGCATGTTTATAACGTGGCCAGTGACCTGAGAGTCCCACCCCACACGGTCATGTGATGGGAGGGGCCGCGTGATAAGATTTGAGACCAATGTGGCCCCGCCACCGTGTATTGTGACCAGGGGACCACACACACCGAGGATTGTGACCAGGGGAGTCCGCCCTGTGTATTGCGTCCAGCGGGGTCCCGCAAGCTGTGCATGGCGAGTAGCGGGCCCCGCATACCTTGTATGGTGACCTGCTGGGGCCCGCACCGTGTATTAGGATCAGTGGGCGCCTCATACATCGTGTGGTGACCATAGGGGCCCGCACACTGTTTCGCGGTCAGAAGGGCCAGCATCTGCTTGTTAGGGACTCTCCAGAGACTGGCGGGCCCCGCCCACTGTCTCGCAGGGACTGGTTTACCGAGGGGCCCTGTAGTTAGTTAGTTAGTTTAGATTTATACAGCGCATAGCTGCCCCAGCAACGGGGCGTCCCAGCGCTACCCAGAGTACAAGTGGCTTAAAAAGAATAAACAAATAACGCCCAGCCCACATTGAAAGAAAAAAAAATTAAGCCGGGAAAAGCCAGGTCTTTACGGCTTTGCGAAAAGCCAGATGATTCTGGAGCCCTCTGATGGAAACTGGGAGGGAGTTCCAGAGCTTAGCTGCCAAAACTTTGAAAGATCGACCACCCGCTCGCGCTCTTAAGATTCGGGGGGTACAAATGAGTCCCTGGTTAGCTGAGCGTAGAGAGCGACTCGGAACATACGGCACAAGTAGAGCTGCCAGGACCGGAGGTGCTTGTTGAGTCATAATTTTATGGGCAACACACAGTGTTTTAAACTGGATTCGTTTTTCTACAGGTAGCCAATGTAGTTTAGGTAGAAGTTTGGACACTGAGCATGATTTTGGGAGGGCCAACACTGCACGGGCTGCAGTGTTCTGGATTCACACCATGTATTGTGACCACTGTGCCCCCGCGCACTTTGTATTGTGACCGGAATGGTCCACTCTTTTTTATGATCGGCCGTGGCCCCACACACCAATTATTGTAACCGATGGGGCCCCCACATACTGTGTTTGAAGACCAGAGGGACCCTCATACAGTGACTTGCATCTGCATGTCTAGGGTCTGCGCAAAGGCTGCATGGGGTGACTGGTGGGCCCCACACACGGGTTTGCCGGGGCCCCGCACACCAAGTACTGTGACCTCTGTAGTCCTGTACACCGTGTATTGTGACCATAGGTACCCACACAGTGTCTCTGGCTGGACCTAGCTACTGGAGGCCCCACACAATGTACCTGGTTGGACATGACCAGCTTAGGGCCACTCCTGTGCGGCGGGACCTGGCTATCAGAAGGGTCCGCACACTGTCACTGGACCTGGTGACCCGAGGGCCGCCAGGGCCGGACTGGGAACCGAAACCGGCCCTGGCAAACTGCTCGGCTGCCCCCAGGAGGGGGGAGATGGGGTGTGGCCGAGCTCTTTGCTATGGCCGGTTTCGGCAGATTTTGTTACATGGGGCCGAAATTGCCGGCCCGGTAAGAAAAACGGCCCCCAGGGGCCCAAAAACCGCCCCCACCCTAGCGACCCACCGGGGAAATGCCCTGTGCCCGCTACGGCCAGTCCGGCCCTGCTCACACGGTGTCTGGCTGGACGTGGTCAGCTGAGGGTCCCACACACTTGCCTTGTGCCCATGTGTTTAGATCATCTGAAATGACTGGGGTGGTCACCAAAGGGGACTCTGACTTTTTTGCCTGTCTGGACGTTGTGGCAAAAGTTCCGCACGGTGTCTTGTGACGGGGTGCCCGCACACTCTGTTTGTGTAAACTTGGTGATGAAAATCTCGCAGTGTCTCGTGACCCGAGGGGCACCCACTCGTTATCTGTCTGGACGAGGTGACCACAGAGACCCCCCGCATCCTATGTCTGGATTTGGTGACTTTGGAGGGCCACACTGCGGCTTGTGACCGGAGGGGCCACCCGCTGTGTCTGAGAGCCCCCCTGTGTCTTGTGACCCCGAGGTGCCCTACACTGTGGCTGGTTGCAGAGACCAGTGTGTCTGTCTGGGCGCGGTGACCCCCACACTGTGTATTGCAAGTTTATGCTGTGGCCAGGGTTGGATTGGAATTAAAAATCGGCCCGGGCACGCAAAAAAAAAGTGGCCCTCATTTGCATATTGCTTTTCCGCAAAACACTGCTTCGACGAAATTTACAAAAAAAAAGGGGGGGGGGGAGGGTTAAAAAAAATGCACTAATTAGTTTACACTGGTGAAACACCCCTGAAAACAAGTGAGGCCACTTTTGCTCAGTCCCCCTGCCCCCGCTCAATATGCATAGCGAGAAAAAGGGAGTGCCACCTCTGCCGTTGATAAAAGGGAGGTAATGGACGCCCATCTACCTCCAGAAAGGCCACTCAGGCACCCACTGGGCCGCTGGCGGCATGGAACAATGCAGAAACCGCCCAAATCTGCCCCCCAGACTGCTCAAAAAAGCAGCCCACAGCTGGAACAAGGATACTGGCCCCTCGGGCATCGCCTGAGTGCCCGCTTTACCAATCCGACGCTGTGGCCCGGGGAAGGAAGCCGTCACTAGATGGGCCCCGCACACGCTGCAGTGCATGCATAGGGTCTGACTAACGTTCGGATGCGATGAACCGAGACTTCCGCCTAGAGTCCCTGCCTGGAAGCGGTGGCCTGTCTTTACTCTTCATATAACTCTCGCATCCTCCGGTCATTGGCTGGGTGGGTACCAGAGGGCCTCTATCACTCACTTCGCATGGCGTCTATCTGCATCACCTTTGTTTAGAGGCGGCCCTGTACCTGCGCTCTTGAAACGTGCAGCTCCCGGCGCCGTTGTTGCCTCTTAATTTTCTTCTAATGTGCACGGTACTCCGCTTTCAAAGCCCGGTAGATCTGCGTTCACCTATTGGCTGTCGGCTTTCTGCAGCTGCTCACATCTGGAACGTGCAAGGCAGCAGCGATGGATTTCAGGGGCTGCGCACACTTATAGCTTAAGCTCATTTCTCTGCCGCATTTTCATGTCCTTTCCAGCAAACATCCTGCTTTTCAAGCCCCTCTCCTTTTTACTACCTTTCTCGCTTCGTCTTTGTTGGCTGTTTTTGCCTCTGATCCATTTTCTTCCCTTTTCTTTAGTGTCGTTCCCTCTACTTTTGTTCCATTTTCTTGGCGTTGTTTCTTCCCGTTTAGTTTCCAGCTTTCTCTCTTCGCTTTCTTTATTATAAGTTGATTCCTTTCTCTTTAGGTTTTTTCTCCCCCAGTTTCTTTGGGTCCTTTCCCTGTCTCCATCCTTTTTTTGTGTGCAAATCTGGCTTCTTTCTCTCTGCCTCCTTCCCCCTTTCTTAATTGTGTTTATTTCTTCATGCCCCGTCAACACACTCTCTTTAGCTTTTCTCTCATCCCACTTCGCTCCTTTTTATTTGTGATTTTCTCTCTGCCCATTTTCTCTTTCCCATTTTCATAACTTGATTCCCTTTTCTCCCTGTTTCAAGCACCATTTCTTTCTGTCATCTTGCTTTCCCCTTCGTTTTCATTAGCTTCGTTCTCGTTGCCTCATATTCCATTCTTTCTTTAATTTAGTTTACCCCATTCTCCCTCTTTACTTTCTTTTCACATGCCAATTCTACCTTTTCTTTTTGCCAAATGTCCCCTTCTCTTTCTTTACTTTTTCACTCCTCCTCCTTTTTCCTTACCTTTTTGTTTTCTTTCTCTTATTTCCACTTCCCTAAATTGTTTCATCTCTCTTCCCTCCTTTCTCTTTCTGTTTTCTTCCCTTATGTAGATTCCCTTTCACTTTTCGACTCCATCAGTTCCCTTTCTTTCATGCCACCTTATTTTCGTTGCTTCCTTTTGCACCATATAGCAGCCCTTTCCTATTCTTCTGTTCTCTTTGTTTGCTGTTCCTTCTTCCCTTTTCTCTGTTACAATCTCTCTCAGTCCCCTTTCCCTCCAGAGCTCAAAGTTCAGTAGAACTGTTATCTCCAGGGTGGCGTTGGCTGTGTGTGGTGTGGGTTCAGGGGCAGGAGGATATAACCGCCTCTCAAATCGTCTGGAGCACAGGTAAAATAATTTACCTGAAAAAGCATCAAGTACCAGTTAAAAATATAAATGCATGATTCAATTGCTGAAAGAAAATTACGCATAGGTGCCGAGTTACTTAAATGCCAAGTTTGGAGGAAATGACATCACAAACCCTTTGACCACTGGTGTCATCAATGAGCGACGGCTCCACTGCAGGTCCCTCAGCAGCCCCTTAATTGCTATGGAAGGGCTAAGGTAAGGGCAGGGAGTGTACATACGGGCAGCCCAGTAAGCATTGCCGCCCAGGCCTGCAAGCCATCTGCAAGTTTGCTGTCCTTTTAGGACCGGTGCATATGGCACTCCTCCGCCACTGCCCATTCAGCCATGTCTCGTAACCAGTCAGACACCTTGGGGACAATAGGAGATAACCACCTGATCGCTAATCTCCGTTTTGCGAGAACTAAACCCAGGAGGAGAAACCTCATACTAAGCTTTTTAGGTCGAGCATTCGAGACCTCTTGTATATACTTTAGTATATACTTATATGTGTATGTACTTTGTGGGCTCTGGAGATCAGCCCTAGGACTTGTCTGCTTCCACCTAGGGACTTTTTTTTCCCTGTTCAACTGCCTCTATTTAACTGTCTTGATAGAAAACGACCAGTAGAGGTCAGTAAAATACCAGAACTGCTTTCTGCTGAGGGACTTTCATTTTTTTAATTTTTCTGGCAACTGCCTCTAACTTTCTTGATAGAAAACGACCAGCAGAGGTCAGTAAAATACCAGAATCACTTTAGCATTCTCTAGATTCCAGTCCATAGAAATTGTCTTCCACAAGCACCCGTAGACAACAATATTTTTTTCAAATTTTGTATTTTCAGTGATATGACCACCGAAGGCCCTGATTTTATATTAAAAACAGAGCTTTGGACTATACCATTTCCCGCTGAAAGGCAATATTTCGCTCCATGTGTTCCCATACCTGGCGTGTCACGCAGTTTGGTGCTTACTCTCCCTCCATGTTGAAGAACAGTAGATGTTTCAGCACCCAGGCTAATGTGCTGCATAGCTAAATACATATGAGGTTCCAAAGGCGAGACCGATTGCATTGCAAATGCTTGTTATTAGTTTATTGACTATACTTCATGGTACAGGTTACACAGACATAGGAGGACTTGCACTGCACTGGAAAGTACTGAACAAAATAAAGGAATGTTAAACACAAAGACCTGTTTAAACTACAAGGAGACATGGAAACAAGAACCTAGAATGGCATGTTTCTATTAGAAGAAACTGTGCACTGCAGGTGAGAATCCAAAAGATTCTCACGCAACGCTCTAGAAATATTGACCTGCTTCCGTATAGGTCTTTTGGAAGGGCACGCAAACCATTCCACCTAAACATGAACGTTGACATAGGTGACCCAGGTTAAGTGAAGGGCCCAAGACCCCTCACCTTCAACCCAGAGCACTCTGCAGCGATAACTTAAGACATAACTCTCACTCGAGTTTGGTTTGAGGGTCACAAGACCTGTCCCGTTCCCTTAAAGACCATTGTAGAGAAAATCCTTACCTTACACCCGGATCACCCAACTAACTTGGGCCTCTGTAGGGTTTAATGCCTCAGCTTTCCCGACAGACGCTTGTAGTAAACCTGCGATTACTGCGTTTACGAAAAACTCAGTAATGCAACTTGCAAGAAATAAAAAAAAATATATATTTGTTATTATTGAGAATGACCTTCACACACTTAACGGCTCATTCAAAAGACCAGCAGTCCTGGATATCCCCTAAGCTCATTTGTTGGGTTTTATGTAGTGGTGGGCAGAGTTGGCAGAGTGCCACTTCACGGAATTCCAAGGAGTTGGCTAAAGACTCAGTGGAATTTCGCTCCGCCCCCTGACCTGACCCACCCTGAGGCTGCCGCAGGCTTACCTGGTCACGGCGCCGCGATTCTCTGCTTCTGTGCCCTGCCTGTCCTCCTCCTCCTGGCTGTGCAGTCGTCCCGAGAGTGACATACGGGTTTTGTTTTGCCTGGGAGCGAGCCTGGAGTGGAGAGAAGACAGCCAGGAGGAGGAGGACAGCCGGGGCAGGGCACGGAAGCATCGTGACCAGGTAAGCCTGAGGCAGTCCTCTGGGTGGGTGGCACTGTGGCAGGGCAAACTCCGCTACGCCACGGAGCCGGAGATTTTTCTGAACTCCGCACTCTGAGCGTAGTGCGGAGTCGCGAAAAATCAGCAAACTCTGTCCGCGGAGCAGAGTTGAACGCCCACGGTTGGTTTTATGGCGTTTGTTAAGTACGCTTGCACCACAAAAGTGGTTTCATACTTCTACAACTGTTACCCGTGCTGTATAACGTCAGGGAATAGGGTCATTAGCCAGAGAAGAGAGAGGTTCTAAAGTTTTACTGAAGTTGAGGATGATCCTTCTTTTCTCTGGGGCGACGATGGAGAGTTAAGCAAAATTGGACATCCAAGATGCTGCTGCGAAAAAATCGCTTCTGCAGGTGGGGCTTTTCAGGAGTAGAGCATCTGTGCACTTCATGGTCCTAGGAGCTGGTAAGGGAGATTGGCAGTCAGTCTGAGCTGCTGCCTTAGGAGTGCTCTATGACCTGTGTAGTGTAGCTGCTGCCCTGACCTGAGCATATGGTCTGTATGTCAGTCTGCCAAAAAGACAGGATGCAGCTAGAAAGCTCAGCAGGCATCCTGAGAGATTAGAAGGTAAGCAGAGATTGACATACTCCTGATGGGTATGTGCTTGCTCTTCCTCAGTATTGAGACTCTCCTGGTAGGTCACATAAGGAGAAATCTCTTGCAGAATTTCACCTAGTCAATGCTGTAATTTGTGGGACCAGCTGATTTTTAGGTCGAGTCTACCAGACAACGCAAGCTGTCTGCTTGCAAAAGATCTATTGTGAGCTTACCAAGAACCTTTAGGGGGCCCACATCCTGACCATTGCTTACCACTGGTTGGCTTTAGTGTCACCCCCTCGTTCGCTTGCTTCTTATTCAATAGCTTGCCTTGTCCATCTTTTGCTTGTTCTTTCTCTGGAACAATTCTGCGTCACTTGTGTCCTTCCTCTGCTCGCACTTCGAAAACTACTTGTTTCAACTTTGCTCAGGGAAGTATTTAATTTTTGCTAAGGATCCCAGAGTGTATTTGTTTCCTAGACGTGTCTCTTGTGTGCTTTTCTGTGCTCTATTTTGCTCTTTCTTGTCCATGTGCTGAAAGTCAAGACCGTAGAAAAAGGATTTGTGGGGTATGATCGATAATTTGTGTAACGAGCAATGCTAATGGAAGAAGATGCACATTAAGAAGTAGGAGAGGTGGCAGGACACAGAGCGGCTCAACACAAGTGAAGAGAGGATTAGACAAGTGGTTGCAGAGTGGGAGGAAGGCAGTGATTTAACCCAGTTTCAGGGCAGGTAAGTGACGACATCGTGAGATGGGTGGAGGATTGTCTAGAAGTCTGAGGTCAAAGGCCCACCCCATCACACATACTGCCTTCACATCGTAAAGTCACCCAGTTCTGATGTTCTAAGCGCTTTTATGCCCCTAGTGGGTCTGAAGCCATTTTGTGGTGCCTCAAGAAGATGGCTGTTGCGGCAGGTCTCAAGGAGCTGTTGAAGTGTAGGCGTCTTTGCAACATTGCATGGAAAACAAGCGCCTGCTTGGTGCAGGACTGGGCATTCCAGGGAAATGCAGCTCCAGATCCGCAGCGTGGAACATTGCGCTACGGCTTCCCAATGGGCTATGTCGCTCAAAGGCCATGCGAAGTGGTGCATGAAGGTTAGAATTGTATGCCACCACAGTGGTGTTGCATGCATGTCACCACAACATTTCAATGCTTCATGACAAAACAGAATTATGACAGAAGGAGACTGCATCCCTATGACGATACCTTACTGGCCTCGAGCGAAGAAACCATTGCAGGCTTTTAATTAGCAGTACCCTTATTCGCAGTGGCTAGAGCTCCCCCCCGGCCCTGCGAATTCCTGGTCACTCAGTTATCACGAGTAAAGGTTTTGCAGAACTGAGGAGGACTTTCTATGCAGAGATGGTGGCCTTGTCATTGTTTTATTTGTATAGGAGCCCTAAAATGTATTTGCGGTAGTTGTTCCTTGGTGACATGAATGCTAGCCATGCACATAAAACTCTAGTGCCCTTCATTCGAATTCTCCATATACGCAGTGCCCATTGTGTGCTAGAATTTAAAGTGCAGGAACATCCCTGCCCACAGGTAACCGGGGGTAACTTTTGTGCCTTCCGACATTGGCCACAGAAACTTATCTCGATTCAAATAAACTTTAATAGTCCAGAGTTAATACATGGCACAATCATTGGAACAAGCAGCAGAGTCGGTTTTATGGCTTTAAACACTTTACACAAGCATGTATCCAGTGGACGAGACATACATCATATTAGATTAGATGTAGACCATTTTGTGGCTAAGTCGGTGAGAAGTTGCAACATATCTTATCTAGACGCTGTTTGGTCGTCTCCGGATATATTGCAGATTTTTTTTGTTGCTTTCAGCGATCAGTACTTTTCTTACTTATGGAGCTGTAGAAAGTATGTTTCTCTGATATCACTTTTTCATCACTGTTGTCCCATGGTTTATTGGGCATCAAGTATTCCAAGTTGTAGATTGATGACCTAGCAGTAGCAGTCCCGGCTAAATCTGAGGCGAAGCAGGATTGAAATTCAATATGTCATAAAGCAGTAATACTTGAAGGTAACTGTTCAGTTAGTCATATCTTTCAAAGTGTGTAGGTATGCATTTCATTCTTAAAATATAAAATGCAAAAACACAAACCAGCACCCTTAAAATCAACCAGTGCTGAAGTCTCCTGAGATCTGACCTCTGAAACCTTAATAGTGCTTACGTATTGAGACGCTTAAATTCGGAGTGACCTAGTATTCTAGGAGGGGCACTCTTGTTCTGTGGGTGGGAAGATCACGACTTGGCGACTGGCTCGGCCTTCATGTCGGGCCTTTGTTTCGAGCCCCCAGTCAGTGGAGCAGGGATGCCAGGCTGAACGTTTGAAGGGTGTTATGTTAGGTGTGTTCTTCATCCTTCTCTTAGGAGCAAGGGAGACGGGAGAAGTCTTCCAAAAATATCACATGCTTAAAACTCCCCAAAATTTAGCTTCCCAAAACTAAACTGGAGATTTCCCGATCACAGACGAATTTATCTTTTAGGGTGGCTAAAAACTCTCAAAGTTTTAGGTCCACAGGAAGGACGATTGTGAGTGGCTAAATGTGACCTAATTCTTGGGAGATCATGTACTACTCCAACAGGTCGTCAAACAGGTGTTCTGGTGCTGGAAATTGAGTCGGTCCACACTATGGCTCTCCAAAGGGATACCAGGCAGTTCGTGCCTGTGCACTGTTTATCACCAATCGCAGTGTTCTAGCGGCTGTGCCTCTTGTGAGATGAGCAGAACCCACTGGGTCCACTGCTTCCCACTTCTGGGTGCGAAACTATGGTTTAGAGATAGGGTCCAATCCTACCTTCTGAGTGGAAGAGAACCGTGCTGGACTGGAAAATAAAGTGAGGTAAGGGGAAGGCTAGGTTTTGGGCTATTAGGTCTGGCTACAGTTTATTTGCTAATACAAACACATATATATATATATATATATATATATATATATATGTGTGTGTGTGTGTGTGTGTGTGTGTGTGTATATATATGTATATATATGTATATATGTGTATATATGTATATATATATATATATATATATATATATATATATACATATATATATATATATATATACATATATATATATATATATATACATATATATACATACATACATACATACATACATACATACATACATACATACATACATACATACATACATACATACTTAAAGTGGTCGGACAACGAATGCCCTACCTGGCGAGTCGGGACTCGAAGGCGGATGCCGCCTCAGTATCATATGCAACGAATCTCCAGAACAGATGATTCTCGAGCCCACTGATCCAAGTAAGGTGTTTATTTTGGCAGAAAACGACTCGTTTCGACCACAGTCGTGGTCTTGTGTGTATATTATATATATATATATATATATATATATATATATATATATATATATTATACAATATGAAGCACAAAGAGAGTGGTCATCGGGTCAGACTGCTCCAGCCATTGGCTTTCTTGTGTTTTTGATGGTATGCTGTTACTTATGGTGGATTGAGACCAAGGCATTTTTGTGGATTAGATCTTTTTTAATGTTTAAGATGGCACATATACTCTCCTACAACCATTGAGTAATGATTATAAATGTCAACAACAACCCCTTCTGCTTCCCCCCCGTTCCATTTCCTGTGTATTCCAGCTCAGAAGCTCTGTAGAGTTATATTCAGGTCATCTGCTTGTGGTTCCCAGCTTCCATCTTCTTGATACTGTTGCACAAGAGCCCACCCAAGCATAGCCAGCTGTGGTGCGTCTCTTTGGGATTATCCACAGCATATTGCGATAATGCAGATATTGGAGCTCCCTGAAAGGTGAAAAGATAGCTCAGAAATGATCCCCGTAGTGTCTCAAACATGTCTCCGATGTTCTAACAATAAGGAGATTTTCTCCATTCTTGGCAAGTGTTACCGTTGATATATCTACTACTTGTTGTCAGGCGTTCTTTCTTTGCCACAAAAGGCGGTGATAGTCTGTGGGCCTGCACATGGTGCCAAGGCTATGTTGCCACTACGTGAGTACAGAGGAAATGTCTATTCATTGGGGAGTCACACCAGTGTTTATGTAGGAAGGCGTGAAATATTGATCTTGAACACGCAGTTGATTGCGTCAAGGATTTAGGTCCTATTTAAGTGTATTTTGGGGCAGTGCTGTAGCAGCTGTCGCAAGGTGCCTCTGTAATCTCACCAGCACTTGCTATGTCTTTGAGAGTCCCACTCATGTATCTCGACTGGTGTATGATACCAGTATGTCATTATCTTCACCATCGCCTCCTTTTATTCAGTGTACCTGGATGTTGTATGTTCTGTAGTTTACCCATTCCCATCACTTCATTCCCCTGTGCGTCATACCTAGTTCAGTCTTCCATCTCCTCTGTCCGGGTGTTTTTCTGTTTGTTTTTTTGTGTGAGTTTATATAGATCTGAGATGATGACGTTTTAATTACTGCTTTATGGCTTTTTGTTTAGGAAGCAGTTAAATATTGTATGTGTAGGAAACTGGGTTTCTGTTGCAGTACCCCCCTCCCACACTTTTTGCCTGGCTTTTGATTCAACTTTGACTGAAGTGTACTGTGTCCCTGCTAACCAGCTTCCCAGTGTTCTTTCCCTTAAAACTGTACCTTTTTTCCCAATTGGCACAACTTCAGTGGCCCTTGTCAGTCCTTAGTAGATGGTACCCCTGGTATCTAGGGCATTGGCACTGAAGAGGGACCCCAAGGGCTGCAGCACGAAATGTGCCACCTTAGGGTCCCCTCACCCAGGCCCTGCAATCTGCCATTGCAGACTGAGTACCTTGGTGCAGGCCAAACTGAAGAGTCGACATGGCACACATCCCTGTGTGCCATGCCACGGACACTGCATGGGATATGGGTACGTCACCACTAAGGCAGGCCTTGTAGTCCCAAGCAGGGTGCATTATATCCCCCTGTGAGGGCATATCTGCATGAGCAGATATGCCCCTGCAATATGTATGTTGATTCCTGGATATTGTGAGTAAACAGGGAAGCCATAGTGAGTACATGGGCTGGACACTCGTCCTTACGAGTTCCCCAGCTCCGTGATGGCTTCATTGAATTATGGGATGTTTGGTAACAGACATCTCGTCATAATAAACCTACACTGATTCCAGTGTCAGATATATTAAAAATTGCACACAGAGGACCCTTTAGAAGGGTCCCCTGAAACCTATCAACCCTTAGTGTGGTCACCGACTGGCCTAAGCCAGCCTGTTACCACCAGACAGTGTTCTGACTTAATGAGGTGAGTGCCTGAACGTGCGGAGGTGGAACCATGGTTTTCCTGGGTGGAGGTGTTCACACCTCTCCCTGGTTGGAGTTGTTCACACCTCACACTGGTCAGTAACATCTGTGGCGGGTAGCTTCTAAGGCCTTGCCACCTTTGTAATGCGACCCCAGCCTCTCCTGTTGGAGGGAGCAGGCCCCCTTCCTGTCCTCACCCCCTTTTTTGGTGTGCCCCCCTTTGCCAACTCCACCCCTCAGGTGCTGGAGGTGAGGTGAAGTACACTTTTCAGTCCCATCATCTTGAAGATAGTGGGTCTTATCCAGTCAGGGCAAGGGCTGTGTCCCCTCCCACCGGAAGTGGGCATAATAGAGGGTGTAGACACCCCAGGACATTGTCCCCTACCTGTCACTCCCTTGTAACTCCCCTAAATCTAGTATTTAGGTGGCATCCCCAGACCCTGAACTCCAGTTCCTGACTACCTAAGGAGAGCAGGGCACCACAGTCGCACCAGCAGAGAAGACTGCAAAGTACTGACTTGGCCCTGCCCTGTCCGTCTGTCTACAGCCCTTGATGATCTTGCGCCTAAAGATGACATCCTGCAGCCCAGTGACCTCCAAAATTTTAGGAGGACTCCCTGCCTTCGACAAAGATCAAGATCTACCGAGAACTGCGGATCTGGTTAGCAACAAACTACAAGCATGACCTGAAGAACCGCAAAATCCTGCTCCCGGTTCCACTACTGCACCCGACATCTCTGGCCCGAGGCCGATTGGCCCACCGGTCCCAGTGAGGTTCCCCAGCGCTCCAGAGCCCAAGTCCACACTGGGTTGACCCTTCCCGGACTCTTCGTCGCCTGCAGCCTCTGCACGGAGACCCCCCTCAAACGCAACCTGCTCCAGTAAGCCGTTTCCATCATCAAAAGACACCCCTGCACCCGCCGGCCCAGGGCTTTGGTGAAGTGGACCAAATCTGTCCCTACGTCCCCGATCATCGCAACTTACCTCTTCAGCTGTTGGTTTCCTTCAAACGGCCTCCAGGCTTGAGCCTGCAGCCCTTTTCTGATGTTGCCTTTCTCTATTGCTTTACATTGGGCAGCCGACGCTGTGTTGGCACCCTGCACCCAGCCGCCCCTGTGCCGCTGGTGGTGTAGTGTTGGTGCTACTTTGGACCCTGCCCGTGCTTGCTTCGACCCCCGGAAACTGGCTCCCCAAGCTGCTGCTACTTACCTGTAAGCAGCCTCTGTTCGATTGCCCCATTCTTCTTTGAGTTGTATTGGGCCCCCCGACACCGTATTTGCACCCTGCGTCTCTGGTGGTGTACTGTTGGTGCTGAACTAAATCTTGCCCAACACTGACCTTAACACCCGAAGCCTGGTCTTGTAAGTCAATGTTACCTATCTGTATGCTGAATGTTTTCCTTCTCCCATAAGTTAACATTGCAAAGTCTGAATATTGCACTGTGTCCACTTTAGATATTGAAAAGTATTTCTATTGCAAAATGTAATTGCCTAAGACGAAGTAGTTCAGCCGTTCTACAAAACAAATATAGCCAAGTATTATTTTTATAAATTGGTCTCAGATTTATTAATTGCGTCTCATTTATTGGCACTGTGTACAACAAATGCTTAACTCTGCCCGCTGATGAGCCTAACTGTTCGCCCACCCTACCACAAAAGAGAGCATTAATAGTATCTACTTTAGCCTCTGTAAAGCCTCTGGGGATCCCCTGGACACTCTTCACATTATACCTCTTTTTGGTGTAGTAAATAGAGCCAGCTTCCTACAGTATGCCTTAGCCTCTCATTAACTTTAAAAAGAACATATTGAAACCAAATGATCGGAGGGTGTCGACGACCCATTGTGAAAACATTGGAAAGGGCCTAGATAAATCCCCAGTGCACATCAAACAGTACTCCGCAACGTGAATTTTTCTTTTTCATGGGTTGGTTTCTAGGACAGCTGGTGCGGCTATTATAAAAAATGTCTCTAACAAATCGCCAGACCTAGTATCTTTGCCAATACTTGTTTTTTTTAATATTGTAGCTTTTTTTGTTTCTGAGATAGCCGATGGTCTGACACCAAGTACGTTTTTAGGTCTCGGAGGCCTAGCGTTGCAGCGCGCATGCGCTGCTCGCTCTGCGAGGCATATTGTAGTAGGGTATGTTTTAGAAGTGGGGTGGAAGCCCCGCCCCTATTTTTCATTGGCTGGCGTCATCGTTTATGGTAAACGCTGGCTTCTGATTCAAAATGAGGCTTCTTTGTTACTGCCCTGTCTTCTTTTAGGACCTCCCATCCGGACTGGATCGTTTACTTGCGGCGTTACACGGTCTCCTTCATTAGTCAGTAGGCACTATGTTTTTTCAGTCGCCTTTGGCAAGGGCGGTCGCTTGTTTATTTTTGCATCGCGCTAAGGTGAACGCGCGATGCAAATATAAACAAGCGGCTGCCTTTGCGCAATGGCGAGAGCTTTTTTTTGTCATTGCAGCGCGGTCCTCTTTCACTTTAGGGACCGCGCTTGTTTATTTAATTAAATTGCCGTTTATTTAATTCATTTGCCTCGCGGGGCCGCTTTCACTTTTGCGGCCGCGCTTGTTTATTTAATTAATTTGCAGCGCGGTCCGCTCACTTTAGCGGCCGCGCTTGGTTTATTTACTTGTTTTACATTATCTTGGGTACTGGTCTGGGAAACATTGAGATGATCGCTCACTGTTTCCCGAGATCATTTACCCACGTTTGTTATTTCCGCAAATTAAATGCACTTAGCGAGGTAGGAAGAGGAGCAGGTGATAGATTTGTGGTTTAAACGAAGCCTGTTTATCCCCAAAGAAAGAAGTGCAAACACGGGGCTGTTTTGGTTTAGATGTGTGGACGGATAAGGGGTGAAGGCAGTATTACAGACGGTGCCCCATGACGGAGACAGCCCTTCCTCGAGGAGTAGACACACGAGGGACAGACGCCTTCCTGATGAACAGCCCATACCTAGCGTCGAGCTATTTCTGTTCTCAAGAAGCCCAGCTCCCTCGGCCTCACTGGATGTCTCCAGAAGTCTGTGCTGTAGTGAACACAATGTAACCAACACACGATCTGCCAGGCTCAGTGTTTTTTTTTTATATGCAGCTGATTTTATATACACCAAATTTTGTCCGGTGGTCAATTTTCTTTTTTCTTTTTTTCACGGTGACACGCTAGACCGCTGTCACGTGGACCAGTTCGGAAGAGTGCCCGTCGATGTTTTCAAATATATATTACACAAACTATGTGTTAGATTTGGGGGTCTCTAGTTGGCAGAGGTATGTACCCTTGTCCAAATAGGGACCCTTGCGTCTAGTCAGGGAAAGTAGGTACACTCCCGAAATAACCCCTGCTCACCCTCTTGGTAGCTTGGCACGAGCAGACAGGCTTAGTTCAGAGGCAGTGTGTAAAGCATTTGTGAACACATACAGTAATCCAGTGACAACACTACAAATGGACACCACACAGGTTATATATTTATAAAAATAGGTATACTTTATATAGATTTATCACAAGACCATAAACGACAAAAATAATCCACAATACTGTTAAGAATACTTAGTTCTGATCAAAAAGGCTTAATTCAAGGTTCTGTGCGAGTCGGTAGCCTCCTCCGGCTACGGCGATGTCGAGAACAAACAGAGTCTAACAAATCCAGCTGACCGCGTCGAGACGGGCCAACACAGCGTGAGACAGACTCGGTCACAGTACCTTTTACTTGAAGCGGCAGGCACGGGCGTGCGAGCCGGATGGCTGTTCGTCGCGGTCGCGATGCAAAAATGGAAGCGTTGCAGGACGCGTTGTCCCTCGATGCGGTGCAGGCAGCGGCTCGTTGACGTCGTCGAGGCGGAGTCGGTGAGACCAGGGCCGTGCGTTGCAGGGCGAGACGGTGCTTCGATGCGGTGCTGGCAGGTTGCGGTGCGGCGACGGAGCGGATTCAGGAGCTGGCGTCGATCAGTCCGGACAGCGGTGCGAGTCGGGCGGTGCGTCGCAAAGCGTGCGAGCGGTGCCCAACTCCGGTGCGGTCACAGGACTCGAACTCAGCAGCAGTGACCGTGTCGGTCGGACCAGTTCGATTCGGCGTAGCGAGCGTTGCAGGACGCGTTGTCCCTCGATGCGGTGCAGGCAGCGGCTCGTTGACGGAGTCGGTGAGACCAGGGCCGTGCGTTGCAGAGGCGAGACGGTGCTTCGATGCGGTGCTTGCAGGACACCGAGTCGGTCGTGAGAGTCGGTCACAGCTCCCTACCTCTGTAGCCACTGAAACAGAGTTTCCAGCAGCAATTCACAAAGGGGTGAAGTCCAATGGTCCTGGGACTTCGGTCAGAGGGCAAGCTCTCTTCCAAGCCCTTGGAGATCCTTCACAAGTTTGATGAAAGTCACAGCAAAGCAAAAGTTCCTTTCTCCTCTCTTTGGCAGTCAGGCAAACCACTGCAGGCCAATCCCCCAAGCAGCACTTCAGGCTTAGGGATAGTTTCTCCTCAGTTTCTTCTTGGTTCCGCTCCTCAGTAAAGGTTTCTTCTTGTTCCCAAAAGTGATCCAATCTTCCTGGGGTCTGGGTGCCCCTCTTATACCCTGATTCTCTTTGTTCTCTGGAGGCAGAGAGGCCTCTGCCTAGTCCAAAACCAGTTCTGGTCAGTTCTGGAGCACTTTGTTTTTCTGACTCCTTCTTTCCTTTCAGAATGTGGGGCAGAGTGCTCAGCCGCCCGGCAGGAGGTGGAGCCAGCATTGTGGAAGGCAGGCACAGCCCTATTCAGACCCAGGTGCAACTCCTCCCTCCACTCTGGATGCAGATCTTTCTATTCAGCCCTGCGCTGACTCACCCTGTCTCCTGTAGCCACCCCAGCCCCTGTCACTCAATCTCCAGACAAGGAATACACAACCTAGCAGAGGCAGGCTTGGATAGTTAGGCAAGAAAATACCCACTTTCTAAAAGTGGTATTTTCGAACACAGAATGTTAAAACCAACTTCACTAAAAGATGTATTTTATCATCCTGAGTTCAGGCATACTAAATTCGTTTTTCTACCAGGTTCCCTGGGTCAGTTCTGACTATAAGGTGTAATAGTCAGTCTGCCCATTCTGGCCTATGGGGAGCAGGTAGCCTTGCAATAGTGAAAAACGAAAATGGCTGTAATTCACTATTAGGACATGCCACACACACCAGGGCATGTCCTACCTTATACCTACAATGCACCCTGCCCTAGGGCCTACTTTAGGGGTGACCAACATGCAGTAAAGGGAAGGTTTAGGGACTGGTAAGTGGGTGTACTCACCAAGTCGACATGGCAGCCCGAGGCTGCACACAGGCTCTGCGATGGCAGGCCCGAGACATATTTACAGGCCGCTTCTGTGGGTGGCACAACCAGTGCTGCGAGCCCACCAGCGGCATTGGATTTACAAGCCCTGGGCACACTGAGTGCACTGTACTAGGGACTGACAAGTAAACCAATCATCCAATCATGGAGTCACTAATACATGTATCAATTAACGATAGGGAGCACTTGCACTTTGGCACTGATTAGCAGCGGCAAAGTGCCCATGAGCATCTAGTCCAGCAAAAACATATCGGCAACCGTGGAGGCATTATGAAAAAATGGAAGGGAGACCCACGCCAAGGATGCCAGGTCTAACACGTGTCCCCTCCAGCTGAAATGTGGGGAGAACTATCCTACCCTAGGGAGTTCTCATCGCTAAGGCGGAAAAATCTGGACAGTCCATCAGCATTGGCGTGTTCTGTACCAGGGCGGTGTTCCACCGTAAAGTCCATCCCCTGTAGGGAAATGGACCACCTCAACAGCTTTGGATTCTCACCCCTCATCTGCATCAACCATCTGAGGGGCCTGTGGTCTGTCTGAACCCGGAAGTGAGTCCCAAACAGGTATGGTCTCAGCTTCTTCAGTGCCCAGACCACAGCAAATGCCTCACGCTCAATAGCACTCCATCTCTGTTCCCGGGGAAGTAACCTCCTACTGATGAAGGCTACAGGTTGGTCTAGGCCCTCCTCATTGATCTGTGATAGAACAGCCCCTACACCATGCTCTGAAGCGTCGGTTTGAACAATGAACTCATTGGAGAAGTTGGGTGCCTGGAGCACAGGCGCCGTGCACATGGCAGTCTTCAAGGTGTCAAAAGCTTTTTGACAGGCGTCAGTCCAAATCACTTTCCTGGGCTGCTTCTTGGAAGTCAGCTCGGTCAAGGGAGCAACAATGCTGCCATACCCCTTGACCAGATCTCCGGTAATACCCGGTGAGTCCTAGGAAGGCTCTCACCTCTGTCTGGGTCTTGGGGGCTCCCAAGCCAGAATGGTATCAATTTTCGGTTGGAGGGGCGCCACCTGGCCGCTCCCAACCTGGTGTCCCAAGTACACCACAGAACCCTGCCCAATCTGGCACTTACTCGCCTTGATTGTGAGGCCTGCCCTCCGCAGCGCCATCAACACTTCCCAGAGGTGGCGCAGATGCTCTTCCCAACGGGCACTGAACACTGCGATGTCATCCAGGTAGGCGGCACTGAAATCCTCCAGTCCAACCAACACCTGGTTGACCAACCTCTGAAAGGTGGCAGGGGCATTCTTCATCCCAAAGGGCATCACCCGGAACTGGTAGTGCCCATCTGGTGTGGAGAATGCTGACCTCTCTTTTGCCCCATCAGTCAAGGCGATCTGCCAGTATCCAGACGTTAAGTCAAGCGTGCTGAGGTACCGCGCAGCCCCTAACCGATCTATGAGCTCATCAGCTCTGGGGATGGGGTGGGCGTCAGTCCTGGTGACGGAATTGAGTCCCCTGTAGTCCACACAGAACCGGAGTTCTGGTGTGGCACCAGGCGCGGCAGCTTTTGGAACCAAGACCACGGGGCTGGCCCAAGGGCTGTTAGAGGACTCAATCACCCCTAGCGCAAACATCTTGGAGACCTCCTCCTTGATGCAGGCTCTGACCCTGTCAGTCACCCTGTAAGCCTTGTGCTTCACAGGAAGACTGTCCCCAGTGTCCACATCATGGACGCACCAATGGGTGACACTGGGAACCAGGGAGAACAGGTCAGGGAACTGTCCCAACAGTTGGCGACAGTCACCCTGCTGCTCAGGTGTCAGGGAGGTAGAGAGGTTTACTCCCTCCACTGATCCATCTTGCTCTCGGGCTGACAGGAGGTCAGGAAGAGGCTCGGTCTCCTCCTCCATTCCATCATCTGTAGCTAAGAGCATGCCCACTTGGGACCTCTCCAAGTGGGGCTTCAGGCGGTTCACATGCAGGACCCGCAAGGGAGTTCCTGGGAGACTGCAAGTCCACCAAATAGGTAACTGGACTCTTGCGCTCCACCACCGTAAAGGGCCGGACCACCTGTCCTGGAGCGCACAGGGCTCCACAGGGGCCATGACCCACACTTTCTGACCAGGCTGAAGCTCTACCAGAGTGGCATTCTGGTCGTACCACCGCTTCATCTCCTCCTGGCTGGCTTCCAGATTTGCCTCAGCAAGCTCTCTGAAACGCCTAGTCTGGTTCCTGAAGGCCAGCATGTAACTGTATACATCCTGGGGAGGTTTCCTGGGAGATTGCTCCCAGCCTTCCTTGACCAAACTCAGAGGTCCTCGCACCGGGTGTCCATAGAGGAGCTCAAAGGGACTGAACCCTAGAGACTTCTGTGGCACCTCCCGGTATGCAAACAACAGGCATGGTAAGAGGACGTCCCATTTACGCCTCATGGGTTCTTCCAGACCCATAATCATGCCCTTGAGGGTCCGGTTGAATCTCTCAACCAGACCATTTCCTTGAGGGTGGTAAGGAGTGGTGAACTTGTAAGTTACACCGCACTCCTGCCACAGGGACTTCATGTACTTGGACACGAAGTTGGTACCTCTGTCAGACACCACCTCTTGAGGGAATCCCACACGTGAGAAAATTCCCATCAGTGCCCGTCCCACCACGGGGCCGTCACTGTCCTCAGAGGGATGGCTTCAGGGTACCGGGTGGCATGGTCCACCAAGACCAGGATAAACCTGTTGCCCATGGCTGTCTTGGGGTCCAGTGGCCCCACAATGTCAATACCCACCCGTTCAAAGGGGTGCTGACCACAGGGAATGGCTGGAGAGGAGCCTTGTGCTTCCTCCCACTTTTCCACTTGCCTGGCAAGTCTGGCATGTCCTGCAGTGAGTGGCGGCACTCCTGCGCATCTGGGGCCAATAGAAATGGGTAACAAGCCTGTCAAAGGTCTTGTCCTGCCCCAGATGTCCCGCTAAGGTACATCATGAGCCAACCCCAGTAGGAAGGCTCTGAAGCGCTGGGGTACCACCAGCACACGGGCTGACCCAGGCTCAGCAACCTTAGGCTCTGAATACAGGAGACCATTCTCCCAGTAAACCCAATGTGATCCAGACTGATCACCTGCTGCCTGGTCTGTGGCCTGTTGCCTCAGACCCACGAGAGAAGGGCATGTGTTCTGCTCCTTGCAGAACTCTTCCCTGGAGGGTCCTCCTTCTTGCTGCCAATGGGTCAGCTCAGGTAGAGTCCCCCAGTTCAGCTACCTGTTCCCCTGTAGGCTCCAGGGCATCCCCCTCAGGGTCTGCCTCCTCCTGGACCGTGGGAACCTCGGGGGCCGGTTTCCCGCGCCCCCTGCCTCCTCTCTCTCCGGCAGGCACCTGGGCCTCCCTCTCAGGCTCCAGGTCCTCTTGAACACCTTTAGCTGCCATTGACCGGGTGGTCACACATGCCCAATCAGGCAAGCCCAACATTTCTAAATGCGCACTCCGCTCCACCTTAGCCCAAGGTGAGCTCTCCAAATCGTTCCTAACAAACAGTCAACAGGCATGGCTGGCCTCACAGCTACTTGAAGAGTACCCGAGACCCCCCACTCAAAGGGAACCTGAGCCACCTTGCAGTGACTCTCTGTGTTGTCAGCGGCAACAACCGGGTAGAATGCATCAGGGATAACCTGCTCTTTAGACACCAGGTGACACTTGACAGCTGTCACACTGGCTCCTGTGTCTCTCAGAGCCTCCACCCTATGGCCATTGATGGTCACCCACTGCCTGTATTTCTTAGTGTTCTCAGGCAGCGGGGTCCTAGGGACCATCTCAGAGTCTCCTAATGAGACAAGGGAAAACACTGTGGGATCCCCCCACCTTGGGCACCCAACTCCTCCCCCAGGGCTACACTAGCCAACTGCCGGGGGACTGCACTGGTGGGTGCTGGTTTTCCATGCAAAGGGCAACGAGGATCGTTTGCCTTGTGGCCAGGGCGCCACACTTGTAACATACCAGTGGTCCCTGGTGAACAGGGGGCCTGTCAGGGCCACTGGCTTCTTCTCAGGGGAGGCTGGGAACCTTTCCCTTGGTTCCCTTGGGGTCTACTTTGGGGCCCTTTATGGAACTCCTTCTGTTTACCCTTGTCCCCCCACTCTTCTGCTGGGGACCCTGCCCACCCTTGGCGGAGTCTCCCACGTGACCCTTGTGGACCCGGGTACTCACCCAGCGGTCCGCCTCCTCAACAAGCTGCCTAGGGTTAGTCAGCTTACTATCAATCAGGTGCTGGCGTAGCTCAGGAAAACAATTACCGGACAAGTGCTCCCAGGCAATCAAATCAAAGAGCGCCTGAAAATCAGTCGCTTTGCTACCCTTTACCCAACCATCCAAGGCTCTGCAAAAGAAGGTCACATATTCAACCCAGGTACTGCTTTCAATCTTACTACAGTTCCTGAACCTTTGCCTATAAAGCTCAGGGGTCAAACCATATCTAGTCATTAAGGCATCCTTCATGTGGCTGTACGAATTATAGACTTCAGAGGTCAAATCCAACAAGGTATCCCGCCCTTCACTGAGGAACCGTCCCCACAACCCCGCTCCCCAATCCTTCTCAGGGACCCGGTGGGAAGACATGGCTACCTCATAGGCTTTGAACCACTGCCCTATGTCGTCATTTTTAAAAAACTCCTTCACCACATCTTTGGGAATATACACCCTAGCTTCAACAGGCACAGGCGGTACACTGCCACCAGAGGGAGTAATCTCTAAGCTCTTGGCCTTCAATTCCAACTCCCTCAAAACTTTCTCATGTTCAAACTGCATTTTCTTTTCCTCTAGGGCTAATTTCCTTGTTTGCATTTCGAATTCTAACTGCTTATTCAGCTTGAGTTTGGTCAGCTCCATTTCGTGCACCCTACTCTCTTTCCTGTCCTCCAACTCCTCTGGAGACAGTCCTCTGGCAGAAACACTGCTACCTACTGGGGAAGGTGGTCTTCTAGCCCCTAGACCCAATAGCCCCTCCAGCTGCCCTTCTGCATTCTCAGCCCCCTCCACAGGGGCACTCCTTGGTCGACCCAGGCCCTCAGCGCCTTTTGGAGGTCCTCCTTCCTGGAGATCCCGGTCATGGACACTTTAAACTTTTTGCAGAATTGCTTGAGCTGCTTAAGGGTGTAGCATTCTAGCCTCTCTTCTTCCCAATCACATTCAACAGAGGCTACTGATGCTGGTTTCTCCATAGTGACTGAACTTGGCATTTGCAAAAATAGGAAATCCCAGAAAAAATGCTATTAAAGTATGTGGTTGCGTTTTGGTCTGCACTCACTAAGTAGTGTTCACCAATCACTGTACATGAGTCACAAATGCAAGTCCAGAATCCCCACCGCTGACCACCAATGTTAGATTTGGGGGTCTCTAGTTAGCAGAGGTATGTACCCTTGTCCAAATAGGGACCCTTGCGTCTAGTCAGGGAAAGTAGGTACACTCCCGAAATAACCCCTGCTCACCCTCTTGGTAGCTTGGCACGAGCAGACAGGCTTAGTTCAGAGGCAGTGTGTAAAGCATTTGTGAACACATACAGTAATCCAGTGACAACACTACAAATGGACACCACACAGGTTATATATTTATAAAAATAGGTATACTTTATATAGATTTATCACAAGACCATAAACGACAAAAATAATCCACAATACTGTTAAGAATACTTAGTTCTGATCAAAAGGCTTAATTCAAGGTTCTGTGCGAGTCGGTAGCCTCCTCCGGCTACGGCGATGTCGAGAACAAACAGAGTCTAACAAATCCAGCTGACCGCGTCGAGACGGGCCAACACAGCGTAGACAGACTCGGTCACAGTACCTTTTACTTGAAGCGGCAGGCACGGGCGTGCGAGCCGGATGGCTGTTCGTCGCGGTCGCGATGCAAAAATGGAAGCGTTGCAGGACGCGTTGTCCCTCGATGCGGTGCAGGCAGCGGCTCGTTGACGTCGTCGAGGCGGAGTCGGTGAGACCAGGGCCGTGCGTTGCAGGGCGAGACGGTGCTTCGATGCGGTGCTGGCAGGTTGCGGTGCGGCGACGGGCCGGATTCAGGAGCTGGCGTCGATCCAGTCCGGACAGCGGTGCGAGTCGGGCGGTGCGTCGCAAAGCGTGCGAGCGGTGCCCAACTCCGGTGCGGTCACAGGACTCGAACTCAGCAGCAGTGACCGTGTCGGTCGGACCAGTTCGATTCGGCGTAGCGAAGCGTTGCAGGACAGCGTTGTCCCTCGATGCGGTGCAGGCAGCGGCTCGTTGGCGAGTCGGTGAGACCAGGGCCGTGCGTTGCAGGGCGAGACGGTGCTTCGATGCGGTGCTTGCAGGACACCGAGTCGGTCGTGAGAGTCGGTCACAGCTCCCTACCTCTGTAGCCACTGAAACAGAGTTTCCAGCAGCAATTCACAAAGGGGTGAAGTCCAATGGTCCTGGGACTTCGGTCAGGGGGCAAGCTCTCTTCCAAGCCCTTGGAGATCCTTCACAAGTTTGATGAAAGTCACAGCAAAGCAAAAGTTCCTTTCTCCTCTCTTTGGCAGTCAGGCAAACCACTGCAGGCCAATCCCCCAAGCAGCACTTCAGGCTTAGGGATAGTTTCTCCTCAGTTTCTTCTTGGTTCCGCTCCTCAGTAAAGGTTTCTTCTTGTTCCCAAAAGTGATCCAATCTTCCTGGGGTCTGGGTGCCCCTCTTATACCCTGATTCTCTTTGTTCTCTGGAGGCAGAGAGGCCTCTGCCTAGTCCAAAACCAGTTCTGGTCAGTTCTGGAGCACTTTGTTTTTCTGACTCCTTCTTTCCTTTCAGAATGTGGGGCAGAGTGCTCAGCCGCCCGGCAGGAGGTGGAGCCAGCATTGTGGAAGGCAGGCACAGCCCTATTCAGACCCAGGTGCAACTCCTCCCTCCACTCTGGATGCAGATCTTTCTATTCAGCCCTGCGCTGACTCACCCTGTCTCCTGTAGCCACCCCCAGCCCCTGTCACTCAATCTCCAGACAAGGAATACACAACCTAGCAGAGGCAGGCTTGGATAGTTAGGCAAGAAAATACCCACTTTCTAAAAGTGGTATTTTCGAACACAGAATGTTAAAACCAACTTCACTAAAAGATGTATTTTATCATCCTGAGTTCAGGCATACTAAATTCGTTTTTCTACCAGGTTCCCTGGGTCAGTTCTGACTATAAGGTGTAATAGTCAGTCTGCCCATTCTGGCCTATGGGGAGCAGGTAGCCTTGCAATAGTGAAAAACGAAAATGGCTGTAATTCACTATTAGGACATGCCACACACACCAGGGCATGTCCTACCTTATACTTACAATGCACCCTGCCCTAGGGCCTACTTTAGGGGTGACCAACATGCAGTAAAGGGAAGGTTTAGGGACTGGTAAGTGGGTGTACTCACCAAGTCGACATGGCAGCCCGAGGCTGCACACAGGCTCTGCGATGGCAGGCCCGAGACATATTTTACAGGCCGCTTCTGTGGGTGGCACAACCAGTGCTGCGAGCCCACCAGCGGCATTGGATTTACAAGCCCTGGGCACACTGAGTGCACTGTACTAGGGACTGACAAGTAAACCAATCATCCAATCATGGAGTCACTAATACATGTATCAATTAACGATAGGGAGCACTTGCACTTTGGCACTGATTAGCAGCGGCAAAGTGCCCATGAGCATCTAGTCCAGCAAAAACATATCGGCAACCGTGGAGGCATTATGAAAAAATGGAAGGGAGACCCACGCCAAGGATGCCAGGTCTAACACTATGCTATTGGGGTTAAGAATTGCGTCGCTTTTACCTCCTCTGAGCATGCAAGTAAGCGTGGAGGATTAAAGCCAGATATTTAAATTAATTCTTTATATGTGAAATTTGTTTGCGGCTGAAGAATGCCATTTTATTGCATGCTATAACTGCTGTTACTGTCGACAATGCAGCACCTCAGGGTTAGCTGCAGCAACAGCGCCTTGAGGCCTGGTGTATGAATCGTGATCCACATGCACTCAGAGGCTTCAAACCAACTCCGCCGACACACTGATACATGTAACCTGTCTCATCAACAGACTGAGTTCAAACAGACCCTTCTGACGTCCCTCGTGATTTTAAGCAAACTCTCTACCACACTGTTTTTTTATTTAACCTATCTTTTTTTTCCTCTCGGAGATTTTAAGACAATTTTGGTCCACGAGGGGCCACGCCATGACATATCTTCCAGAGATACATGTGTGATCTTTACAGATACAATTAATTAAATTAGATCAGTTTATTAACCCCAGTTTGTTCCTGAATTGTGGGCCCAAAATGGCTGTGGGCCCAACTTTAGACACCTCTGATTCAAACCAAACCTTCTTTCACGTCGTGAAATTTTAAACCAAACCCACTGACGCCCAGTGAGGTTTCAAAAAACACGACCACACTGTGATGAATTCTATTTTAAGCCTTCCTGTCACAGTGACATTAAAATCGGTACAACTTTCTAATTCCGATTATGACACCTTCCAGTATTTCCATGAACTTTTGTAAATAAAATCATTGTCATCCCATGAGGGCTTGAAGTAACCTCAATAGCACACTGTGAGATTCTAAATCAACCCTACCCAGATGTCGGTGAGATTTTAAAACAATCCTGCTGCCAACTAGAGATTTTAACCGAGTTCTATTTTAAAATGCATTTTTTTACTGTCCTCTTTTCAGGCCCCTCTCTTACGAAACTGTCCAAAAGAGGGGTTCCTCAAACAAGCCAGTGACTTCAACTGTAAAGGACACATCTTTTGAACCTATGGCCGAGGGGGGCGTTTTGCGTTTTAGTGTGGCTTTTAAGGAAACACCTCCCCCCCTGCCTTGCCCATAAAATACCCATTCACATTTTTGAAGACGTGGCTCACAGAAAGACCAAAACATGTTGACCACTGATGGCTATTTTTTTTGTGAACGTTTATAATGAAAATATACCTGGAAAAGTGTTACTGGAAAATGTGCTAACTCATTTCTCGTTACACATACATTTTTTATTGAAAGACATAAGGATGAAATGATTTCATGGTTGATTCTCACAACCTTTATTTAGCAGCAAAGTGCATCATGCACCAACACATGGCGGGGGTGCTGCTCCTTTAAAGACCGAGATCATGTTTTTTTTTTTAGGTCTCGCGCCTAGCGTTGCAGTGCGTAGCAGTGCTTGCGCAGCGCGAGACCTCTTGTACGGGCTTTAGAAAGCTAACCACACGCTCGTGCGTGTGGTTTTGCTTTCGCCTGCTGTTATTGGCTTTCGCGTGTTTTTTTAAAATAAATACAGCACACGATTGGGCAAAGGCGGGCGCATGTCCCGCCTTTGCTCCTCCCATTCCCACTGGTGGCTAGCACGCGCAGCAGCGTGCGTTCGCCTCGCTGCCGCGCTCCCTCCCCCCGCTCCTCTGTGGTGCGCGCGCACCACTGGTTTTTTCCAGATAGTATCTGAAATAAGTTTCGCAGCTGCTTTTAAAAGTGTTGAAGTATTGAAATATTATGCATTGCACTATGTTCACACAGTATAAAAATGTCTGCCCCATCTTTAGCCCGCTCCTCGGACTTCTGTGAGGCAGAACTCCCGTGTTTTCTGCTGACTGTCTTTGGCGTGGATGTACGGAGGAATGTTTGATTACAGTGTAACCGGTTTGGTGGCGAACTCCAGATAAATGTACACCACGCACGCAAAATGTTCCTTTGGGCATTCAGTTCAGCTACTTGCAGCGGTGGAGGGCTCTGCTCTTCGATGTACTTCCTGACAGACTGCTAAGTTTGAAGTGCCTGTCGGGCACAGGTTGCTCTTTTGAAACTTTCTTAGATTTTTCACTGAGTAACAGTGTTGATGCCAACAATGAGAATAGCGCTGATGATACCAATGGGACTAGTGCCGATGCCAACAATGAAAATAGCACTGATGATCCCAATGGGACTAGTGCCGATGCCAACAATGAGAATAGCACTGATAACCATGGGACTAGTGCCCATGACAACAATGAGAATAGCGCTGATGATACCAATAGGACTAGTGCCCATGACAACAATGAGAATAGCACTGATGATACCAATGGGACTAGTGCCGATGCCAACAAGGAGAATAGCACTGATGATACCAATGGGACTAGTGCCAATGAGAATAGCGCTGATGATACCAATGGGACTAGTGCCGATGCCAACAATGAAAATAGCACTGATGATACCAATGGGACTAGTGCCGATGCCAACAATGAGAATAGCACTGATAACCATGGGACTAGTGCCCATGACAACAATGAGAATAGCGCTGATGATACCAATGGGACTAGTGCCGATGCCAACAATGAGAATAGCACTGATGATACCAATGGGACTAGTGCCGATGCCAACAATGAGAATAGCACTGATAACCATGGGACTAGTGCCCATGACAACAATGAGAATAGCGCTGATGATACCAATGGGACTAGTGCCGATGCCAACAATGAGAATAGCACTGATGATACCAATGGGACTAGTGCCGATGCCAACAATGAGAATAGCACTGATGATACCAATGGGACTAGTGCCGATGCCAACAATGAGAATAGCACTGATGACCATGGGACTAGTGCCCATGACAACAATGAGAATAGCGCTGATGATACCAATGGGACTAGTGCTCCTGACAACAATGAGAATAGCACTGATAACCATGGGACTAGTGCCCATGACAACAATGAGAATAGCGCTGATGATACCAATGGGACTAGTGCTCCTGACAACAATGAGGATAGCACTGATGATAACAATGGGACTAGTGCCGATGCGAACAATGAGAATAGCACTCATGATAACAATGGGACTAGTGCCGATGCGAACAATGAGAATAGCACTGATGATAACAATGGAACTAGTGCCGATGCCAACAATGAGAATAGCACTCATGATAACAATGGGACTAGTGCCGATGCGAACAATGAGAATAGCACTGATGATAACAATGGAACTAGTGCCGATGCCAACAATGAGAATAGCACTGATGATAACAATGGGACTAGTGCCGATGCCAACAATGAGAATAGCACTGATAACCATGGGACTAGTGCCCATGACAACAATGAGAATAGCCCTGATGATACCAATGGGACTAGTGCCGATGCCAACAATGAGAATAGCACTGATGATACCAATGGGACTAGTGCCGATGCCAACAATGAGAATAGCACTGATGATACCAATGGGACTAGTGCCCATGACAACAATGAGAATAGCGCTGATGATACCAATGGGACTAGTGCCGATGCCAACAATGAGAATAGCACTGATGATACCAATGGGACTAGTGCCGATGCCAACAATGAGAATAGCACTGATGATACCAATGGGACTAGTGCCGATGCCAACAATGAGAATAGCACTGATGATACCAATGGGACTAGTGCCCATGACAACAATGAGAATAGCGCTGATGATACCAATGGGACTAGTGCCGATGCCAACAATGAGAATAGCACTGATAACCATGGGACTAGTGCCCATGACAACAATGAGAATAGCGCTGATGATACCAATGGGACTAGTGCCCATGACAACAATGCGAATAGCACTGATGATAACAATGGAACTAGTGCCCATGACAACAATGCGAATAGCACTGATGATAACAATGGAACTAGTGCCCATGCCAACAATGAGAATAGCACTGATAACCATGGGACTAGTGCCCATGACAACAATGAGAATAGCGCTGATGATACCAATGGGACTAGTGCTCCTGACAACAATGAGAATAGCACTGATAATAACAATGGAACTAGTGCCGATGCCAACAATGAGAATAGCACTGATGATAACAATGGGACTAGTGCCGATGCGAACAATGAGAATAGCACTGATGATACCAATGGGACTAGTGCCGATGCCAACAATGAGAATAGCACTGATGATAACAATGAGACTAGTGCCGATGCCAACAATGAGAATAGCACTGATGATAACAATGGGACTAGTGCCCATGACAACAATGAGAATAGCCCTGATGATAACGGCAGAACTAGTGATGATAACAATGAAAATAGCTCTGATGATAACAATGGGACTAGTGCTCATGACAACAATGAGAACAGCACTGATGATAACAATGACTATAGCTCTGATGATAACAGTGGGACTAGTGCTAACGAGAACAGTGAGAATAGCGCTGATGACAACAATGAGACTAGTGCTGATGACAACACTAATGACAACAACGAAAATAGCGCTGATGGTGACAACGAGACTAGTGCCGATGACAACGAGACTAGTGCCGATGACAACGAGACTAGTGCCGATGACAACGAGACTAGTGCCGATGACAACGAGACTAGTGCCGATGACAACGAGACTAGTGCAGATGGCAAAACTGCATGATTAAGAGACTGTTACTCAGGGTCCGCACTGCTCATTCATAGGAGACACTGTCCTGGACTCACATGCCTCTCATCAGTGTGCACACTGGTCTTTAACCATATTCCTCCAACAGATTCTAGCACATTATTACAGGTTAATATGTTCCTTGTGAGGCCTCCTGACTCCTGCCATTGGGATTTAAGTTCTGCCACTATGTTGATTATAATTCCAGTGCTGGAGCATTGTGCTTTTGGTTACACGAAGCCATCTCGTGCTTTACATGTACTTTGTTTTTGTGAGTAACGTTAAAGGAGCCAGTATGCGCTGTGGAAAGGGCTTTTCGGTAACAACAAGCATTTGCAATGCAATAGGTCTCGCATTTACGCGAGTTTGACCTATTGGCATTGTAAATGACAATGGCTTTTATTTATGTTTCAAAAACCAAAACATAAATAAAAAGCAATGTCATTTACAATAAAAATAGCTCAATCTCTCGCAAATGCGAAACCTATTGCATTGCAAATGCTTGTTCTTTCTAGTGTCTTCGGTGCCCCTGCTTTCACTACCGTGGTGTGTCCTCTCTTCCCCCCCCCCGCCTCCCCCCAGCTGTTTTAAAAACACTCTTGAGAAGGACTTTTTTGGATGTATGCTGTTTCTGTGTATGCTGACCCAAGTTCTGTCAAGTTACCCAATCTGGTAGTAAGTGGATTTATTTTAAAAGCTGTTGTAATTGATTTTAGTTTTCATAATGTTTAGTTGTTTGGCATGTGTTTTTTGCCGTCTGGCCTGTCACTTCCACCCTTTTAAATAACAAACACGTCCTGCTTCCTTCTTTTCTAAGCACACTGCAGGCTCATCTTGTTAGCGCTATATATAAATGCAATTACAATTACAATTACACCACATCCAGCCACAACACTCAAAACAAATACACATGGGTAAAAGACATTGCCATTTACAACGCTAATAGCTCCAACTCTCGCAAATGCGAGACCTATTGCATTGCAAATGCTTGTTTTTGTGTGGCAGGACTGAGAGAGGTGGGGGATGGGAACGTCTGTTATAGAGGAGATGACCACTCCTCATGACTCCTGTCCGGGGTGTGGAATCCTATAGTCTGAGGCCCAGGACCCATTGTTTGGGGTCATCAATAACAAGTGTTTAGCACAAACCCTTTGGCTGCCAGTTTACAATACCACATTATGGAGCAGGGAAGGGCATTGTCTGCAGTTGAGGTAATATTTGTGTCCATATGTTAATACTGTTCGGTCTTGCATCTATGGTTCATTAATGTAGAGCCCTTATTCTTAGGGTGAGCAATCCAAATAAATGTTGTAAGCTCGGACTGCACTACTGTCAGTAATTCCGTAAAAAAGTGTACACACGTTTGCAAAGTTTAACAATATGAGGCTATGTATAATGCTCCCCGGATGCTCTCTGATTAGATGCAAATATTTGCAGAAGCTTGAAAGCAAGATTGGTGATTCTTTGCTTTCAAAATAAAATGTTCACAAAAAAAATGCAAGTAGGAAAAAAAACTTTTGCTAAACTACTGTGAAATTTTAGGTAACATTTCTTAGAAACGTCATTTAGTAAAATGTGTTGATGCATGCTAGTTTTTCCAAATACTATTTATAATGGGAAATCAGTATAACCAGTTTCAAGAAGATTATGGGAAACATGAAAATATGAACACACAAAAAGGAGTAGAGAGTGATTAAAATATCTGTGTGTGTGGTGGCACGAGCTATGTGTCAGAATACTGCCCTCACTCACACAGGTGTGTGACATGCTTCATCATAGGGCTGCTTCAGTACACCCCTGGGTAACCCAACGCCTGGGGTGGAGCAATAGGGTAGGGGAAGACGAGACACAACATATAAAAAAACAAGCATTGGCATAGCCAATAGGTCTCGCTTTTGGGACCTTATAAGTATTTAGTTATGCAGCACAATATCCTTGGTGCAACAACATCAACTGTTGCATGGCTAAACACTTATAAGGTCCCAAAGGCGAGACCTATTGGCTATGCCAGTGCTTGTTTTTTCATGTGCTGACTGCAGTAGCATGATGTAGTAGAGATGAGCCTTGGCATTAAGTCATAAGGCAGACTTCTGGCACCATCACAGGTATTCCATAGCAAACTAAAGATTACATTATATCTTGATGTTTGAAAAGAAAGCGTGTCTTTTTAATGTCCACCTCAACAGTAGTTCTTGCTTTGAGTTGACCAAAGGAGGAAGACAAGCTGAGTGGCCTACAGATTACTCACCACAGGCCATTATTACGGTTATTGGTAGAATTTAGCCTTAAGCTTGTTATTCAAATTTACACCATTATGCCAGGTGTTGTAATCTTTCCTTGTTCGGGGCGAAATTTTGTGTGAGAGCACAGGAGCCGTGTGAACGACCAGAACGCAAGCGGGTTTTGTTCATGGCACTTGTGGTTTTTGTACTTTTTTTTTTTTAGTATGAAACACATTTTCACATCAGAAATGAAAGCGAGGGCGAATTTTGCGCTAAATGGGAATGCTACATGCTGCTTTGCACTTCATGTAATTTTTTCAGAATTCCACGTAATTGCATAGAAGCAAACTACATAAATGTCGAACACTCCTAGCCATTCTGCCGAGATAACAAGTTGGACAGTGCACGATGGAGAAAAGATTGTGACAGAGTGTGACGCTCTGTCAGGCTTTTGCAATGGTCCCCAATAGACTGTAAACGAGCTGCTTTCAATCTGCTTCTTGGAACAGGTTGGGATTTCCAATGCCAAGGTCCCTCGGTAGAGGTTCACCGAGCGGTTTGAGTTACTGGCAGAGCCGCTGGCTCCTCCACTGATTATTTTAAGTGAGCGTGCAGCGTGAAGATCACGTACGACTTTTCAGCAACGGACTTGTGAGAGTACACGGTATCACACAGCTGGAATAATTGGACTACCACCAATTTAAATAACAGTAACACTTGTTATCTATAGCAATGAAAACACCACAGAATCCTAGTACACCTTACCGAGCTACATAAAAATACATTATTTCGAAGGTTAGAATCATTGCCAGCTCTGATGCCCTTACAGTCAACATACTGTGCATTCTTGCTTGTTTCCATTTGAACGGCGACAAACGTCTCATGCGGAGTATAAAGCAAGTTTAACCGTGCACTCACCTTTTTTTATTTTAAGAGGATCTGGTGCTAAAACTGGTTTGCTGTGTTCTGATGAGATTCTGTGTTAACAGCAAGGCAATGTACAGCTACGTAGGGATCACTTGAAAGTCGCGCTGTCGCAAACAGATGACGTATTAGTCACTTGACTCAAATGTTTTGACTGAGTCGTCCATGTGTCTTTTGCAAGTGAAAAGCTGCGCTGTGAATGGTCCAAGAGGAAGACGAAATTGGGCGGGGCAGGGACAGTCGAAAGCAATGAAGTGCACCCGGTAGACTTGGCATTTCACCCACATTTTATTTGGCTTTCATTTGTAATAACACTACTGTGAAGCAGTCGGAAAGGAACATTTAACAAGCGTTGGCCGCGCGGCCGTAAAAGTAACGCGGCCGTGAAAGCGAAAATTATCGCGATCCCGGGGACCCGCTCTGTGGTGGGGGAGGGGCGGAGCACTGAGCGCCGTGAAAGTGATCGCGAGTGTGCCCGCGAGCGATGCGGCCGCACGGTGAAAGTGATCGCGAGGGTGCCCGCGAGCGACGCGCTTGAGCGATGCCCTTAATGAGGAAAAGATAGGAATGCCAGATGGCGGCTGCACGCGTATCCGCAAGCTTGAGGCCAGCAAAAGCCTTTGGTAGCACTTTGAAAACCCACATACTAAATGTCTCGCAGCGCATGCGCTGGCTCAGGCGAGACCTAACAAGTCATATGTTTTTTCTGGGATCACCGAAAGTGGAGGTATCACTATGCATAAAGTTTATTCCTGGACCCTCCGGCCAGGATTAAAAACGTGAAGGATGGTGGTGACTGGAAGAGGTTATGAACTCCTTACACCCCTCCTTACTGCCAATTTGTCGACATGTTTCAGCTGTAATTTTGTGCCCTTCATACAGGGTCTCGCCGGCCTTCGTCAGGACCTTGCTGATCCCAGGACTTTGGTCACCTCGTTTCCTAGAGTTCGGACGTGCCAGAAATTTGTTCATGCACCGAGGTGTCCCCTATGTAACACTCTCCCGTAATACTATATGCGAGAAAAAGAAGAGAAGACACAAATGGGAGTGGTCACTCATAGTCGTTCCCTCTCGTGGTTTCGCTGGCTACAGTGCTTCAACAATTATCAATCCACCACAACACGGGATAATTTCCCAGAACATAATCCTGTATTAAGGATAAACTGGCGTCGCTATATAATGTTCAACTATTAAAGGTTCACCTACTCGAAAAAATAGGTATAGATCGCAGTGCGTATGTACTCTCTTTAGCATCTCCACAGCATATCTCATTCATAATCAGAAGCAAGTGTAATTCCCTGTCACTTACAGAGTT
This sequence comes from Calotriton arnoldi, assembly GCA_963921515.1. Lineage (NCBI taxonomy): Eukaryota > Metazoa > Chordata > Amphibia > Caudata > Salamandridae > Calotriton > Calotriton arnoldi. The sequence goes on from CAWUFW010006065.1 coordinate 379,486, forward strand.
TACCTTAAAACATTGTTAGAACTGGCGAGAGACGAGGAGAGACCCCCTGTAGTCACACTCTGAGGGAGACAAATCAACAAAGAGACGCACATAGTGGTTAGATAGTAATGCGCCACAGTACAGAGTCCCCTGCCATGGACAGACCAGAGTAGGTTACTAAGATGACACTGTGAGAAGTTGGCCTGGTATATGGTTTTCAGTTAGTCACTCACTGAGATTATCTGGTAAAACAATAGCAAGCTTGAATCCCAACCGCTGCACACCAATGTGAGAAGTTGGCCTGGTATATGCTGTCCACTAATTAAAGTGGGCACCTTGCACCAGTCCAAACGACCCTTATTGATGATTAGGTTAAAGACAACCTTTATAGAAAGCTATCCTAGTGGTAGCTGTGGAGAGCAGCCTTCAGGCTAAGTATTGAAGGAATGTAAAGCAGCTTGTTTTACCAGTATATAACCTCTTGAATGACCAAATGAAAGGAGAACCACACCAGGTATATATAAAATATATGTATTTATTACTAAACACTCTCTACTAACCTCTTTATGAGATTAGAGAACAAGGCACACAATATTACAGTACTAGAACGACAGTAAATAGCACAATACACAGTGGGCTCCAGGGGGAGACCAAACCATATAGTAAGAAAGTGGTATAACAACCACGACTTGACTAGACACAGTGCCTAGAGCACGTAGAATCGCTGGGACCCCAAGGAACCACCCAAGGTAGTGATACAGGGGACCCACGGAGGACGGGTGCAGTGTGGGAACACAGACGCGAGCTCGGTACAACTCTATGGGAAAGTCACGGTTGGAATTTTAAAGATTAAGGACACTTAGGAGAGGACTTCAAGCAAACCCAGCTAAACATAGAAGGTTCTAAGGCCAGCACCCTTGAGAGTACCGAGGTACCCGTGTTACCTATCCCAGAGGAGCCGGGTGCATAGGGGTCAAGTGGTGTCGGAAACCTTCGTCGTTTTCAATGGCGTGATGCGAGAAAGTACTGCTGCCGTGGAGAAGAAAAGTGTCCGGTGTGATCCAAGCCCGGATCGGAGATGTGAAGAACCTGAAAGCAGAGGGGACAAAGTCTGGGTCACTTCACGTGACCAGTAGCGGAGCAATCGAATGCCCACCGATGTCGGGTGCTTCAGGTGCGAAGAGGTGAAGCTTGACTCTGCAGCCCCGGGGACCAGGAGACGACGACGACCAGATTCCGCAGGCGAGCTGTCCCACGAAGGATGTCGAGTGCTGGGGGGGGTCAGTTTCTGGATTGGAGACCAACAAGCCTTGGCAACTGCAACCCATGCGGTCAGAGAAAAGATGCTTCTGTGAGGACCAGCAAGGTCCTGGGGACTCCCCAAGCGATGGAGAGTCAGGGCACGTCTGGAGCAACCAGGAAAGCCCACTGAAAGTTAAAGTTGCCTTCTCAGGGACCCACAGGTCAACGGACCAGGGATCGCGAAGGGACCTCGAGAGGAATCACACAATACCAGCCCACGGAACACTCGTGGAGTGTAGGCCAATAATCTTCGGTGGAAACACTGCTCGGGGCTTGGACTACAAGTAGCCCAAAGCACAGCCTCCGGGATAGCCTAAAAGCATATGCTGCTGCAAATGTGCACGGTGTCCAGGGGTTCGGGTTGCACGGTCCCCACGAGGGCTGCGGGTCTCAGGTTTGCTGAGAGCACTAGTCTGCCTCGGGGAAGCTTGGGCACCCACCTCCTGTGTTGCAAAATCTTCGGAGTCCGTCAGGAGCTGCGTAGATGCAAACCGGTCAGATGCGTTGAGGTGCCTGCGTTGCAGGGAGTAACTCCTTTACTCCAAGGAGATTCTTCAGTCCAGCAAAGCGTAGATCGTCGAAGGTTACTTGGTTTCTGTAGCAGAGTTTAGTCCAGGTAATATCTAAAGTCCTGTAGTCAGGGTTCCTACTTTATACCCAAGGAAGGGGTGGGACAAACTCTGGGGACCCACTTATGGGAGGGTCAGGACAGAGGGGTGGCTACACCCATGTCCTTTGTCCAGTTTCGCGCCAGAGCAGGGGCTGGTAGCCCCTGCAACCGGTTTGAGCTGGACTATGCACAGGGACACCAAATGTGCCCCCAGTGCAGACATCAAAGCACTCTGAGAGTGCACCCACCCAGCCCCAATACACTAAAGCCTGTCTGGGAGGTGGTCACACCTCCCTGTGACAGGAACCCTATTGTCAAGCCTTCCCCTGCCGGAGTTTCGTCCAGCAGCAGGAGGGCAGACTCGTGTCTGTGGCTGGCAGCATCCATTTTGTGATGCCAGGGCTCTGTGAAGCTGGTACCGGGTGTACCGGTGCTGTCATATTTCTCCCTCTAGGAGGGAGGAATCATACTGTGGAGGTATGATTCCAAGGTGTTTGACACCAAACACGACATAATTCCTTGCAGCCATTTTAAAGTTAGCATTTACCGCGAGGTTATAATGCACTTAAGAGTATATGGTTGGCTGCATCACAGACAACCCCGGAATAGTGGTTCCGAAGGCTGCAGAGGGGCTCTGCTCATGCATGGGCACCCTCTCACATAAAACCCAGCACCCTGCCTTCAGGATTGATAAGGCCTGCCATAGGGGTGACTGATAGGTTTATATGTGCAGTGATTAGGATAGATATAGTGAACCTATATCTAAGGAAGGGGTGCATGCACCACCTTACACAGGCTGCAGTAGCAGACCTGTTGTGTCATTTTAAATGGCCTCTCAGGGGTGGCATAATACATGCTGCAGCCCCTGGGAGGCCTCTGGGGTACCTATGCCCTGGGTACATAGTATACCATATACTAGGGACTTATAAGGGTACCCCAGAATCCAATCTGGAGTGTACCTAAAGTACATGCAATTAATTTAGAGGAGAAAGCAGATAGACTGGGGTCCTGAATAGCAGGATCCCAGTCAGACTAAGTCAAACAGTGAAACAGCAGCAAAAAGTGGGGGTAACTATAAGAAGCTGATCCTACTCTCCTACAGACACTACTAGTCTACATACGTGTGGCAGCTATACCTACTGTGCTATATAGGCAAAGGAGGAACTGTCAGTGCCAGATGGTATTCGAGAGACTTGTCTACAAAAGCGGCTCCATATGCTCATGACCCCAATAAACGTCAAAAAGAAATAGGTGCTGGGCGGGATGGCCTCCGGCATTCAGATCATAATGTGTGGTCTGGTGCTCAAACCCGCCCCCCTCTCCTTACTTCGTCAAGGTGAGTGCTCCTCCCTGAGACCGCTCGTCTGCTCTCGCCGTGTAGGTGAATGGAGGAGCAGAGAAAGCTGCATCAAATACCTAGTCCGGTTCCCAGCGTCCCGTCTCAACTTCCCGTCACGTGGGAGCCTTCGTGTGCACAACGAATCGAACGTGGATGACGTAGGCCCTCCGTGCGCCCCGTTGCTAAGCGACGGGGACGCTCCTGGCTTTGTTTTTTCCGCTTTCTCTTATCCATAACTCCCGGATGCAAAAAACTTTATTGCAGCACGGATGTTGCAGGACAGTAAACTCTACCACACGGTATCAGGCGAGAAAACTACTATTCCTGCAAAAATAATCCTGAGGGATATAAATATACGGTTTTAATTACCAGTATCATGGGGCTAATCGCGCCATGAAGAGAATGCAAGATTTGATTGATATATATATATATATATATGGAATGGTTTCAAAGCTGCCGTCGGCAGGGAGAGCTAATGACATTGGGTCTATCCATGTAGCAAAGAGTGTCTGCGGACATGGGTAGGGGCAGGCCCTTTTCAGTATATATCTTTATATATACGTATGAAATGGAGCTCCTGGCTTTGTTTTTTCCGCTTTCTAGCCGATACCCTGGTGATACAGATACAAACGAGTGAGCAGGGATTAAAAACAGAGGTGCTACTGGCCACATACAAACATAAGCTGGATGAAGTGAACACAGAACTGGGGGATTACAGGGATTACCTGATGCAGTCAAAAATATCCAAACTGCAAAAAGACCAAGAGATTTTCGAAAGAAAAAGTCTACCCTTACACCAACGAGGAGTACATCCAACAGAAAGTGACGGAGTTGAATTAGACATGGTCACTCTGAAAAAAGACTGTTTACCATGTTGTGATATCGGAGTAGTCCCAGGAATATCTGGAAATGAGTACGTGAGTATGTACAACATAGTTTGATCTTGTATGAAGATCAATTGAACGCCATGTTCTGGCGGTTTTGACGGAGTTTTACCCAACAGGGTAAAAAGAACCAGGAGATCCTAAGTAGCAGCAGTGAGGGTAGTGACTACGAATACCCCCAGCGTAGGAGAGGGAGGGGCAGAGGTTACCAACAGGGACCAAGGTCTTTTTTCCCTGCCCCTTTCCAGGGCTACCCTAATCAGGGATACCATTGGCCTGGTATGGGTTTTACCCCACATCAAGGGTTCCAGAATTCACAATTCCCGCAACCCCAGTTCTCACAGCCACAGATTCTTTTTTGAGGCAGGGGCAGAGGGAAAGGCTGGGGCAAACAGAAGGGCCAACAGAGGCTAACCTGGGACGACCAAGAATTGGATCAACGGGTAACCAGGAGCATGGCCCAGAGTCTGGCACCAGGAACAAGCAGGGACCTTCACTTGTGGTGAACCTCTCCTCTACAATTCTGACCGAATCACAAGAAAATCTCCTCAACAAGGGTTTGGGTTTTGTCCCGACCAACGTGCTGTATCACTTCCTGATCCGCCAAGAGTTATCGACTTTCTTCAGAAGTATCAGATTGAAGATCTTTTTTGAGGGTGCAGAAGAAAGAAACAATACCGCAGGGGATACGTCACTGCGCCCCAAGTCCACCTTCACACCCCAGATTGCAACTTTACCACAGGAAGTAGCAACTTTTGAGCAAGCGATCATCCATGACATTGAAAATTTGCAAGGACGAAACACACGCCCATTTGTCAACATGAGCAACGTGGAAAAGGAGGCACTCAGACAATTGAAGGAGAATGATTCCATCATCAAGCCAGCCGACAAAGGGGGAGCAATTGTCATTCTGGACAAAACAACGTACACGAATGAGTGCCATCACCTCCTGTCTGATGATAGGAATTACATGGTATTAGACATGGATCCCACCGTGGAAATTGCCAAGGACATCGCGACACTAGTGGAGGAGGGTTTGGCAAACGATTGGATCTCTAAACTTGAGGCAGACTATCTTACTAGAGATCAACCTAGGAAGCCCTACTTCTATATATTGTCAAAAATCCACAAACCTACTAGGCCACCACCAGGTGGGCCCATCGTGTCGGGCATAGGCTCTATTCTGGAACCTTTATCACAATTCTGTGATTTTTATCTGAAACCCCTTGTCCAGAAATTGTTTGCCTACTTACAGGACACACTTGACATCCTTAATTTGATCAAAGACATTGATTTCGACCCTGAAAGTGAGTTCCTATTGGGTTTAGACATCGAAGCCCTATATACTAACATCCCACAAAGGGAAACCCTACGGGTGTTACAGGAGATCCTTTTTGAGGAGGAGTGGACATACCAAACCCCACGGGCTTTTATCCTTAACCTGGCTGAAATAGCCTTGATGAGGAACTTCTTTGAGTTTGAGGGGACGTTGTACCTGCAGACGCACGGGACCTCCATGGGCAGTACATTTGCCCCTAGCCTAGCCGGTCTATATGTGGGAGCCTTTGAGAAGACCATGATTTATGACAGTGAAGCCCTTGGTCTGACAACATCAGACTCTAGTGCCGTTACATCGACGACGTCCTGGTGATCTGGAAGGGAGATGCACACTCTGTTACCCATTTCTTTGACTGGCTCAACAGCAGGAACCCCCTTCTGCATTTCACATCCAAAGTAACCAAGACTGGACTACCTTTTTCTAGATTTAGTCATCGAACCGAAAAGGGGTAAACTCTCAACCAGGGTCTACCACAAACCCACTGATAAAAACTCACTGCTAGCATTTAACAGCTTCCACCCAAAATCACTTGGGGAGAACCTACCTGTGGGACAATTCTTCAGATTAAGGCGTAACTGTACGGAGAGAGGTGCTTTTAAGAAGGAAAAAGCCCTCCTCCCGAAGAAACTCAATCAAAAAGGATACCCTGGGCATACTATCTCAAAAGCCAGAAAAAGAGCGGCCAATACCAACAGGGAAAACCTGTTGGAGAAAACTGTTAAACCACCAACAGATAAACCAGTATGTGTAACAACGTTCAACACGGCTTCACATCAAATAAAACAAATGATACTGAAACATTGGCGCATACTCAACTCTAACGGTATGAATATAACCAAGCCCCTGTTCTCTTTCAAAAGGATTGCGAACCTCAAAGACATGTTGGTACACACCAGACCTATCATAACACAATAGAGGAGGATAGAGCCAACTGGTGGCCTCCCCCGCTCCGAGGACACTCGAGGTGTGGGTCGTGTAGTGTGTCATCTCACTAAAATACACGAAAACCATAGATGTGGGTCTTACCTATCCGTGGGAGCAGAGGACACATACGAACTGTAACTCTGACTCTGTGATCTACCTCATTACATGCCCCTGCCAAAAACGATATGTGGGGATGACTAGCAGAAAGGTGAAGACACGTATTATGGAGCATCGTAGTACAATCCGGTGTCTCAAATCCAATACTAAACTCACAGCACACTACTTGGAGAAACAACACACTATTGAAGACATAGCATGGACAGTAATAGAAAGACCTAGACTGAGTCCTACTACAGGAGATAAAATGAGAGCCCTCCTCTTGAGAGAACAAAAATGGGTTTATCGTCTGAAGAGCCACCTGATCGGCCTGAACGATGACATTCCTTGGCAAACCCTTAATAGATAGACCATCATTCTATTAAAAATACTGGGCAACTTCTCCCCCGCACCTTACATGTTATTAGGTCTTACTCACCCCACATACAAACCTCCATTTCATACGTATATATAAAGATATATACTGAAAAGGGCCTGCCCCTACCCATGTCCGCAGATACTCTTTGCTACATGGATAGACCCAATGTCATTAGCTCTCCCTGCCGACAGCAGCTTTGAAACCATTCCCCCTTATATATATATATATATATATATATATATATATCTATCTATATATAATCTTGCATTCTCTTCATGGCGCGATTAGCCCCATGATACTGGTAATTAAAACCGTATTTTTATCCCTCAGGATTATTTTTGCAGGAATAGTAGTTTTCTCGCCTGATACCGTGTGGTGGAGTTTACGGTCCTGCAACATCCGTGCTGCAATAAAGTTTTTTGCATCCGGGAGTTATGGATAAAAGAAAGCGGAAAAAACAAAGCCAGGAGCGTCCCCGTCGCTTAGCAACGGGGCGCATGGACTATCGACTATCATTAACCTTACTGATGTCACTCTTAGTGAGGCGGAGAAACAGCTTTTAGCCCTTGGCTTATCCTATTGCCCCGAGAGTTCTTTTAACTATGCAATTACAAGGATGGATTTATTCAAAAGCATTAGAAAGTTAAAACTCAAAAAATACTTTCTTCTAACGGAGCAGACTCAGGGTAGAAATCAAGTCCTGAATACTCAGCCAACATGCTCCCCATTGTTAAACCTAACAACTACCGACATGCCAACCTTACAAACATTGTGTGATTTAGCCAATGAAAGTGACAACAGAACACAGGAGAATAGTGACCCTATACTACGGAAGGACATTACTCCATTCAAGCCTCGCTCAACATTTAATCCTATTACCCTTAGAGATTCGATTCACATTTTTAATGAGCAAGTCACAAGTAGTATCAAAAAATTGAATTATGTTGTAAATAACAAAGCAAAAACTAACAAAAGTACTCTACAATATCGACAATTGATGAGCAAACTAAAGAAAAATAATGAAATCATAATTCGGAACTCAGATAAAGGAGGTAATCTTGTACTGTGGAGTAAAAAAGACTATATTGAGGAAGCTCTGACGCAATTAAAGGACAGAGAGTGTTCTCTCCGGTGTGATCAACAAACTCTTAAGAACATGTACAATAGTTATGGAATGAAACTCCTAGCTTGGAAAAATGCGGGGCTTCTGACCCAGGATGAACATAAATATGAGAAATGAAAACCCTGTGACTCCAGTAATGTATTTCATACCAAAGGTTCACAAAAATCCCCTTAAGCCCCCAGGCCGGCCAATTATATCTGCCTGCAACAGCCTACTAGAAAAGACGTCACGCTATGTGGATTTCTTCCTTCAAAGTAATGTACAAGGACTGCCCTCATATATTCGTGATACAGGTGATTTTCTTTCTAAAATTCAAGATATAGTCTGGCAACATGACTACCTGTTAATCACGTTGGATGTGACATCCTTATATACCTCTATAAAACATCAAGATGGACTGAGAGCTCTGAAACATTATTTAGCACGTAGAGGTTCTGATTATGATCAACACAGTGTAATGTTGGCCAATATGGTTGAATTTTGTTTAAAAAATAATATTTTTCTGTTTGAAAACTTTCTGTACCAGCAACAACGTGGCGTTGCCATGGGGGCCAGCTTCTTCCCCAGTTATGCATGCATGCATATGGGATGGTGGGAGGAGCTGGTCCTCCATAAAGAATATAACATGCAAATGACCAACAATGTCATAAAATGGGTCAGGTATATAGATGATCTATTTGTGATCTGGAGAGGAGCTAAAAATGAGGCTATATCGTTTATACAAAAACTAAATGATAATGATTTAAATCTTCACTTTACTGCAGACATTAGCCCATTAACTGTGAATTTCTTGGATGTGCAATTGTATATAAAGGAAGGACAGCTGCATACCACATTACATAGGAAACCTACTGCAGGTAATTCGGTATTGCACGCCAGCAGCGCACATCCAAGCCACCTTATCCAGAGCATACCTTTTGGTGAGATGTTGCGGCTGAAAAGCATATGCAGTAATAAGGAAGATTTGTATGAGGCTCAGATGGCCAGTAGGAATAGATTCCTGGCAAGAGGATATTCACCAAATTGTATTGATAGGGCTATCAAAAAAAGTAATGAAGTAGGTAGGGAAACCCTCCTTGATAACATGGCCAAACTGAATCGATCTGATAGAGGAGATGAAAACACATTCAGGTTCATTTTCAAGTTCAGTAAGCAGGGTCGTACTATTAAGAATGTAATTAATAGGAACTGGCCAATTATATTGGGAGATCCTGTTATTGGCCATCTCCTCCCCAAGAAAGCAGCCATAACATTGAGTAGGGCACCATCGATGAGGGATACTTTGGTGAGAAATGACTGGGAGGTCCAATCAAAGGTACTTGGCTCAGTCAACGTAAGGGGTTTTTTAAATGTAAGACTTGCAAGGCATGCCATCAGGGTATCAACACTACTACCTACAAGACACCATTTAATTCAAGAGATATCCCTATCACCAAGTCTCTGTCCTGCAAAACGGATCATGCCATATATGTGCTGGAGTGCCCCTGTGGGCTTAAATATGTAGGCAGTACCATACTACATGCTCACAAGAGGGTACTCCAGCACATGAGGGCGATTAACAACCGTGACCAAACATATCCGGTAGCCCGACATTTTGAAGAGAGTCACAATGCAGATCCCACTTTGTTGAAATATTTTATAATTGACAGTGTCCCTACCAAAAAGAGGGGAGGTGATAGAGTTAAAGCCCTCAGACAATTGGAAACAAAATACATTCTCAATTTAGATACCATGTATCCGGGGGGCCTTAATCAAACTGAGGATTTATACACTTGTCTCTAGAATCAAGCCAGACAGTTTCTCAGCAGTAGGATGAGTACAAGTAGTTAAAATAAGTTAAAAGCTGTAACAAAAACTACAAATAATTAGTTTGTGAAGTGGAAATGAACTAATAGTCATTTGAAAGAGAAAAGACAGTACAGACATTATGTCTATGAATAATTCTTTCGGGTTTCCGCTTCCAGTCTCCTTGTTTTTATTATTACACATAGTTTTAGGTATATGGTGACACATTAGAAGTGTTTGTTTTTTATGGCACTTAGCACTTTATCTATTTGTATTTTGCACTGATATCACATTCCCAGTTGAATTGTTTGCCAATGGGGCTGGCGACTCCTTTAGTACTGTATGCACAATAGCACTTTAATTGCTTGCAGGAAACAAACAACGCAAGGTATTTAGACCTAGACATGTTTTCAACATTTTACATATAGGAATGTTTTATCTTATTTATTATTATGAGATTTGTAACAATTGCTTCCTTTGAAAAAACAATACATTTTGTGTTTTTAAAAAAAATGAATATTTTGCTTTTACAGTGCATTGCATATGTCTGATTTTAAGATTCTTGATTTTTCTTAACATCATATATGTTTAGATATTTATTCAGTTATTTTATCTAGTTAATTGACATATAAAACCATTAAGTAAAAATCTAGTCATTGTTAAGTGAGGTTCGCCATTTCTGTGCAAACAAAACTGGGTATTTGGCACTTTAAGAGAATTCACAAAAAATGCATTTAATGGTACCTCCTTCTGTGCTAGCGCGTCATGTGATCAAGATCCTCAGGGATCGAAACGCGTCATGCTGTGGAGTTGTGTGGAGCTGAATAAAGATTGATTCCACATCCATGTTCGGGTCCGTACTCCGTTTTTTCGGCGGTCAGAGCAAGAGACCGCAAAAGGAGATTCACCGTATATATATATATATATCAGGATTATTTTTGCAGGAATAGTAGTTTTCTCGCCTGATACCGTGTGGTGGAGTTTACGGTCCTGCAACATCCGTGCTGCAATAAAGTTTTTTGCATCCGGGAGTTATGGATAAGAGAAAGCGGAAAAAACAAAGCCAGGAGCGTCCCCGTCGCTTAGCAACGGGGCGCATGGAGGGCCTACGTCATCCACATTCGAGTCGTTGTGCACACGAAGGCTCCCACGTGACAGGAAGTTGAGACGGGACGCTGTGAACCGGACTAGGTATTTGATGCAGCTTTCTCTGCTCCTACATTCACCTACACGGCGAGAGCAGACAAGCGGTCTCAGGGAGGAGCACTTTACTTGACGAAGTAAGGATAGGGGGGCGGGTTTGAGCACCAGACCACACATTATGATCTGAATGCCGGAGGCCATCCCGCCCAGCACCTATTTCTTTTTGACGTTTATTGGGGGCCATGAGCATATGGAGCCGCTTTTGTAGACCAGTCTCTCGAATACCATCTGGCACTGACGGTTCCTCCTTTGCCTATATAGCACACTAGGTATAGCTGCCACACGTATGTAGACGAGTAGTCTCATTTTAGTAACCTACTCTGGTCTGTCCATGGCAGGGGACTCTGTACTGTGGCACATTACTATCTAACCACTATGTGTGTCTTTGTTGATTTTTCTCCCTCAGAGTGTGACTACAGGGGGTCTCTCCTTGTCTCTCGCCAGTTCTAACAAAGTTTAAAGGTAAACTCTGTAAGTGACCGGGAATTACGCTAGCTTCTGATTATGAATGAGATATGCTGTGGAGATGCTAAAGAGAGTACATACGCACTGCGATCTATACCTATTTTTTCGAGTAGGTGAACCTTTAATAGTTGCACATTATATAGCGACGCCAGTTTATCCTTAATACAGGATTCTGTTCTGGGAAATTATCCTGTGTTGTGGTGGATTGATAATTGTTGAAGCACTGTTGCCAGCGAAACCACGAGAGGGAACAACTGAGTGACCACTCCCATTTGAGTCTTCTCTTCTTTTCTCGCATATAGTATTACGGGAGAGTGTTGCATAGGGGACACCTCGGTGCATGAACAAATTTCTGGCACGTCCGAACTCTAGGAAACGAGGTGACCAAAGTCCTGGGATCGGCAAGGTCCTGACGAAGGCCGGCGTGACCCTGTATGAAGGGCACAAAATTACGGCTGAAACATGTCGATAAATTGGCAGTAAGGAGGGGTGTAAGGAGTTCATAACCTCTTCCAGTCACCACCATCCTTCACGTTTTTAATCCTGGCCGGAGGGTCCAGGAATAAACTTTATGCATAGTGATACCTCCGAGCTGGTTTTAACTCACACTGCCCTTCCACTTTCGGTGATCCCAGAAAAAACATATGACTTGATTGTTTTTCTATATGTTGTGTCTCGTCTTCCCCTACCCTATTGCTCTAACTCAGGCGTTAGGTTACGCAGGGGTGTACTGAAGCAGCCCTATGATAAAGCATGTCACACAACTGTGTGAGTGAGGGCAGTATTCTGACACATAGCTCGTGCCACCACACATACAGATATTTTATCACACTCTACTCCTTTTTGTGTGTTCAGGTTGCTGAAGGGGGACCGGAGTAGAAGGGTTTTGAATCCCTCACCCCTTCACTTTTGTGTTGTATATAAACATGAAAATATACAAGCACTGGGAAAGCCAATAGGTCTGACATTGGTGGAGAGATGTTTGGTTTTGTCAACGGGTCTTGTTTTGACATGGCTTTTGTACAACTTTATTGTTGTGGGAGCTGCTGGACAGACGCCTAGTGAAACCAGCCGATAGATGGATAGCAAGAGATAGAATTTTAATAAAAACAAAAGGTCTTGGGTAACGTCGGATCAAACCAGGGGCCCAATTCTTAGTCACAGAAGTGCACCCATGGTATACGTCTTTGCAATAGTGCAGATTTACATATTTTATGAATTCACAAGACTATACAGAAGTAGACCAGGAAATTGTACTCATAGAAAATATTTGTGAACTGTATTTTAGCATGAGGAAATCTACACAAGTTGATTTGCTCATGCGAAAATCTGTTGAGCATTTACAAGTTCACTTTCTCTCCAACCACTTTTTTCCCAACCCTGGAAGAAGTTAAACTTTTGCCCTGGTCAGTAGTAAATTTAGAACCTTTCTTAGTATAGGAAAAGATTAAAAAAGAGCTGCTGAAACTCTTAAAAACACGCAATTTAGTAAGTTGCACAGACTCAAAAGGGCATTCCAAACCTGAAACTATTGCTTACCGCTAGCCCCAGTATGTAGATCTGTGGAAAGGTGGCAAAATAACAAATGCTAGTTTTCAAGTCCTACCATAGTATTAGCCCTGGCATAATCAGAGAAGCTATTACCAGAGCTCTTGTATAATGAGACAGCTGCCATAATTTGTCCCCACACTACCTGCCATCAAAAGGGCAAGTAGATTTTTTTTTACAGGACAGGTAGATTTATGAAGCAACCTGTCCGATGGACAAGTAGATATTTTATAAAATTCCACACCCCTGCTCCTGTTCTCAGGAAAGGGTGTCCAGATTTTGAAAATAAAAAACTGGGACATTCCCCAAGCATAGAAGTAAGACTGCAATTTTGCATCGACCAAGGGGACACAGAATGGGTTCATGGATAGTGTTCACCTATGTGGAAAACGGGGCATTGAGGCACTATGGGTAATTAAATGCTACTTTTAAACACTGTCTAATTAGTGTTAATTTGATTGCTTTCTGATAAGGGTAGTTGACTAATTTTATACATCCACACAAGAAAACATACCTTTCCCTGTGTTCATTCGTCCCTTTCTGTAAACCTGAACATAAACTACATTTCCTGAAATCTGCCGGGACAGATGGTAAAAAGCCAGGACTGTTATGGCATATTCGGGATGCCTGGACACTGTCAAAGGATGATCTTAAAGTGGAGGGTGAGGTGGTGTTGGGAGGTTACATAGACACCTGTAGGATTGTATATGGATAGCTGCCAGTGTGAAGTTTTCCATAAACCTGACCCTATCTATCTTTGTGTGAGATGTAACTTGCAAACCCATAACAAAAATATATATGGGTAACAGAGAATAATGGGGTTATTTTACACTGAGGGGTTCTGACAGACGACATGGACGAGAGTGGAACTCTCGTTGTCTAAGATATCACACAGAACTACAAGGTGAAAATACTCTGGTACTCTTATTTGCTTTTTACCCCTCTATAATTGTCATTTATGACCCCCAAATTATCTGCCCTTGCTTTCAACTGCTACACAGGATCAGCTGAGTAATGGGTGAGCCATAAATAATGTTCTTTTCCCTGTCCCAAAAGCAAACAAGCATTTGCAATGCAATAGGTCTCGCATTTGCGAGAGTGTAAGCTATTGGCATTGTAAATGACAATGCCTTTTATTTATCTGTTTTGATAATTAACACATAAATAAAAGGCATTTACAATGTCAATACCTCAAACTCTTGTAAATGCAGACTTATTTCATTTCAAGTAAACGGCCGCCATTGTCCTGGGCTGCTTGAAAAGTGAAAGTGCGCATGGCATGCTGAATGTTGCAGGAAAGCATGTCGTGCCTGCAGTAGGAGAAACTCATTTAAGCAAATACTGCTTACAGACTAAATAAGACATACCGTGTAACAACAGAAGTAAAAGGGCCGGTCCTCATGGGATGTTACAAATGAAGACAAGTTGGTACTAAGGAGGGGTTCTAATAAGCCTATTAATGAATCAGAAGCCAGCTTTTACGAAGGACATTGACACAAGCCAATGACAAATATGAGCGGAGAGTGGATGGGGCTTCAAGTCTATACTCTAATACAGCATGCTTCGCAGAGCAGCGTATGCGCTGCCCAGGCTCAACCTAAAAAGAAAATCTTGGCCTCCTGCCACCCACCGTCAATACCCTCTGTGTCTCATGTCCTCCTTCCTTCCCAAAGCTGTGCTCTTTGCTCTCTTCGGAGCAGAGGGCCAATGCTGCACTGACAGGCTCTCGGAGGGTCCTATCAGAGGAGCCTGGAATTCCTTTGGCAAAGCAACAGTGGGAAGCAGCCTTTGTTTAAGTCTATTGCTACGTCAAGGCAGCAACTAACTGGATTTGGAATCTGGTATTCACGCTAGTGGTTCTCGGTGACTGCCATGCTTAAAAACCCTTAATGGCAACTACCCAGTTATAATTCTGTGTGCTCTGCATTTCCTTTCTCCTCCCCTCCACCCCCCCCAAAAAAAATCCCAGTCTCGCCCCCTCCCCTGAAGAGCTTTTATGGGCCTGCCAGAAATGAAATCGCATATCTGGTGTCTCTATTATCCATCTCTCCCACTAATGCTTCTTTTAGGGCATACAGGATAGGTCTGTGACGTTCTGTATTGGCCCTCCTCCCTTCCCTAAACAGGTTCCTGGGCCTGGCTGAAGGTACTGGCAGCAGTGCTGTCTTTCGCATACGTGCCGTGGGCTCTTTGGGGCAAGAGGTGGCGGTACAGGCGCTGTGACATCAAGCCAGAGCATAACCAACTTATTTGACGACTTGTTACATCGTCATCAGCCATAAGCCTTTATCTTCTAAAGTGGCGCCTGTGGAAGCCATATGCAACAGAATAATGCGCGGACTTGAACCACATAGCCTTGATTGACAGACAGTGAAACCAAATGCTTTGAGTTACAACATCTGCTCATCTTTCACAGGCGGGGGTCGAGGGGTCAGAGCTGCTCGGGTTATATTGTTGCCATCACCGAGACCTTGTAAACTCAATGGACTGATGTGAAACTGAGTGCACCAGCAACAACTCAGACCTTTCCACACGTGAACTCTCAGGTCAAGCACAAGATGACGGCTAAATGCTCGCCGTTGACATCTCCCGTTATCAGTACGGCGCTGGGTTGGGTCTCAGCAGGACAATTGGGTAATAGCGCCTGATAATTATAGCGCTTAGAAACGGCAGGCGTGTGGTGAGTGACACTCTTCAGAGAGACACAATTTTTCTTTTAGTTCATTTCTTGTCCGAGTGCTGGTCCTTCGTTGTCACATTGGATGCAGAACTTGCCCTCTCTAGGCTCCCACGTGTATGAGTGTCGACCTGTTGTGGGACTGTAGCTGGTGAGAACCCGTGGCTTGTAGTACATGTGCGGCGCTACGTCCAGTCCAGCGAGATGTTTAACTCTGGGTGCTCCTTAGCGTGAGGCATGGACGGGGCTTAAAGGGGTCTGTACTGATGCTTGATTCCCCCGTCGCAGTGTCCGCCCGGGACGGTTTCAGTGCGGGCCTACGCGTGTGAGGTGTGCCCCACGCGTGTGAGGTCCGCGTGTGACGTGTGCCCCACGCGTATGGTATGGAATCCTGCGCTTGACCAATGCATCAATAACTTTACTGGACAAAGAACGAAAACGGCGGCCAGCTCGCTATTTAGTGGTTTATAGAAGACAATTGTCCTGGGGCAGATGCAGTAATACTATTCTATTCATTTGAAAGAAACTGTATCCGAGACCCTAGTACACCAATGGTGAACGGCAGTATCCGTCGTGTTGTATCGTGCGCGTGATAGTAATGTGAAATCACTGTGCAGCTAGTATCGTGGAACCCCTGTTCACATCCTACGCTTGTGGATTCACTGAGCCGGATGTTATGGTAAGGGACATTTTAAGGATTTGGGGGTCCTGTTTGGATGAACTTTGAAATGATGCTCTAGTTTCAGTTCTTTTATTCCTCCTTTGGCCTGGTCGCTAACACTTGTCTACATTCTAAACGTGTTTGCATCTAATATTCAGGGATAGTGCTGTGTGCTTTCAATAGTGTAACAGCAGCAGCTCACTAATATTACTGTAAGTAATCTCTGTGACACCCTCCCATTTCTCACATGTGAGGTCCTGTTTTGGATCTAAAAAACTTTTTTTTATGGATGTTGCGTAAAACAAACACATTTCTCTGCAAAATGCCTGTTATAGACTCTCACTAACCCACTCACATTAAAAATAAATGAAAGGAAACCGGTATTGAAAACAATCTGTTAAAGAATTATTCAGGGGCATCAGGACAAGGTCTGTGCAGAACAGAGCTGGGTGGAATCAGTGTGCGCAATATATGATTGTACCACTGTGCCTGGGATGGTGGAATCGCTGCAGCTGATGTGGTGGAATTGCCCTGCCTGATGTGGTGGAATCCTTGATCCGGAGTCCGTCCGGCTTCTTGCCCCGCTCCCCACTAGAGCAGTCTTTGAGATGCCTGGTTTGTGCCCGTGCCGGGTGGCAGAGGGCATCTAAATACCGCGCCCACTTGCCTCTGGCAGCTGTGCCGAGGATTTGCGCCTTCTCCCTGCTGCTTGTCGCTGCTGTCAGCCGCCATCTGTTGGAGAGGCCGCCCGCCCGGCTGTGCCGGAGAGGATCTGACAAGTCGGGCTTGGAAGGAGCCGCTCGTAGACGGCTGGGGGCTGCTTGCTGGTGGGCGGCAGGCGCGCTGGGTGCATGCGTGGGTGGGGCCGTGCAGGAGGGACTAGCAGAGAGTTCAGATCTGGGAGGGTTAGTGACGGAGGACGGGTGTCTGCTCACAGGCTCGAAGGCGTGTGGGGCCCTCGGCTTTCTGTGGCTGAATTGCGTGATTTTGTTTAGCTGTGTCTAGAGATGTGTTCCTGTCCGTAGAGCCTCCCCCCGCACCCGAACAACTCGCGCACATAAGTGGATAACGTTCAGCTCTCAGTGGAATTAGGAAAACCAAAGGGGATGATGGACGGAGTGTTGAACATTGCAAGCACTCACCCCCAGTCAACTGATCTGGGTTTAATCCATCATCATTCTTTAGCTCACTCCACCACCCCAGTTCAGACATGGCCATATGCAAATCAGTCTGACCCTGTGCCTCATGGGAACAGTCCAGCCCGAACTGCCAAGCCATGTCTTCCTGGACCGGAAACAAGCATCCTGGGACCGGTTTCTGGCTATTCAGCCGTCATCAGCCAGGCTAGCTTGAATCCAGTGGCAAAGTGAGCAAGGGACCCACGTCTGGGCATACCCTGCCAACTTAGGACGAACAAAGCGATACCAAAGGGGATGATGGACGGAGTGTTGAACATTGCAAGCACTCACCCCCAGTCAACTGATCTGAGTTTAATCCTTCATCATTCTTTAGCTCACTCCGCCACCCCAGTTCAGACATGGCCCTTTGGTATCGCTTTGTTCGCCCTAAGTTGGCAGGGTATGCCCAGACGTGGGTCCCTTGCTCACTTTGCCACTGGATTCAAGATAGCCTGGCTGATGAGGGTTTTGAA
Organism: Calotriton arnoldi; assembly: GCA_963921515.1. Taxonomy (NCBI): domain Eukaryota; kingdom Metazoa; phylum Chordata; class Amphibia; order Caudata; family Salamandridae; genus Calotriton; species Calotriton arnoldi. Next base: position 397,451 of record CAWUFW010006065.1, read on the forward strand.
ACCCGAAACCGGTCCCAGGATGCTTGTTTCCGGTCCAGGGAAGACATGGCTTGGCAGTTTGGGCTGGACTGTTCCCATGAGGCACAGGGTCAGACTGATTTGCATATGGCCATGTCTGAACTGGGGTGGTGGAGTGAGCTAAAGAATGATGATGGATTAAACCCAGATCAGTTGACTGGGGGTGAGTGTTTGATTTGCTCTAACGCTCCGTCCATCATCCCCTTTTGTTATCGCTCAGTGGAATTGGGAGCGTCTCTCCGGCTTAGGGAATCCGGGAGGGCGAGGGGCTTCCAAAGCTGTAGCATTTCCTACACCTGCGCCCCTCACCCCACCAGGGCTCCTGTAACTCGATTCAAGATGCAGACGCTCTGAGGGGACACCTGTAGGAAACTTAGTGTCTCCAAAGTACAGTGGGTCGGCGTGACGTCTGGTGATTGCGTACACTGACAGCGATGTATTCACAGGCGATGCCAGTTATCTAAACTGACACAGCCAGATGGGCGAGCAATAGAACCAATACAAACCAAGGGAAACTGGGCAAAAGTAGGCGAGATTTGTAAACCCAAGTGAAGTGCCCTGGTGCACGTGCATTAAACCATCCGTGCTTGTCTGCACCCGTTGCAGAGTAGGAGGAGCGCCAAGATTGCTCCAGCGGCGGATTTGGACACTTCGTGAAATCCCAGATTACTTTCACGCTTTACACCAGAAAAGGTATTCACGGGTCCGACGCTGGGCGCTGCGTAATGGCAATATAAAGTACAGTGTAACGTAGGGTAGTGGGCTAAGTAACCTTAAGTGTTACCCCATCGTCAATACTTCCGTACCTAATCCCTGCTCGAAGCCAAGCTTGCCTAGAGTTCACTTACGCACAGAGTGCGCTCGGAAGCCGGGGTGCCTTTGACGTGTGCTGGTCTTTGGTCCAGCAATCCTCCTGCCCCCGGCGGCTCCTTCCGAAGAGGGTTCGGGGTGCGTGAGGTGCTCTGCGGCTCTCCGCCGGTCAGTGCCCCAAGGCTGGCACTCTACCGCTTCCTCGGATGACGTGAAGCGGACACGTGCGTCTGCCACCAAGGAGCGGTGGGAAAAGAGGTGGAGAAGTCCGGAGAGCCGAGCAGACGTGAGCAGGCCTGGGAGTTCCACCCCCCCCCCCCGTCTCTAGGAGAGCGGCGCTCACTGGGCGCTCGCCAGACCTACAGTCATCAGAATCCGCCGCTCATCCTCTGGCCCTTAGTCACATCTCCGGAGACCCCGGTTTCACCCGAGGCCTCCCCCCTTGTTAGTGGTTTAGCGCTTGACAATTCTTTTTGCGCTCTACGATGTTTGTTTGTTTTGAAAGCTTTTCTAGCGAAAATGTAAGCAATAAATGTTCAAGTTTTATTAGTAAGAAAAAAACCGAGAAAAAATGGTAACGAGGTTTCAGTTATTTTTCGGAAAGTGTTTGCGAAAAATACCCGGTCGGCAGGTTTCAAAGCTCTGTCAGGAGTTTGTATCACGGGGAGTCTTGGGACCCTGTGGTGCCACAGACCTCTAGACTGAAGACCAGGTGCCCCCTTACCACTTCACTCTGAAAGGAGTAAGGAGAGCAGGCCACGGCTGGTTAGGGGAGGCGCTGACAGCCAGAAACACAGAAAACAGCAAAACTCAAGATTTCAATAAACCACTGGTCTGTTTCTTTAAAAGAATTGCCTACGGGCATGCAGCTAACTACTACGCACCCCATTATAAATAGGCTCCTAGTTTTATGGTATTTATTTTTGTAACATTTCCGTCTGTATTGATCCATATTTATTTGTGGGCAATTTTATGGGTATTTATCCACATTGATTTTATATTTTGAGAATACATGGAGTCTAAAATGGTATATTTCCATATTTATTTAACTGATAAAGATGCACTCATACTTTCATGCCTGCCGCATTTTAGCGAATTAAGCAGCCAAATATAACAAAACACTACACCGGTAGGTAAATATTAGTATTATATACAAACCTATGTTAACATATGCCTGTATTTAACGGAATCTGATCCTGTTTTTTAAATCCCAATTGGGTCAATCTGCTTAGCAGCTGGTCTGGGAAACAAGAAGCACAATTTTCAGTATTTTTTTCACTTTTAACAATAAATACAAACAGGAAATAGATTGTTTTGTGTCTGTATTTATCTGTAAAAATCAGTAAAAACAGAAACTTGAAGCCTTAATTCTAAATCCTGTACAAGGTGATAGATGGAGATGCCAATTTGAATCCCTGGTAAAGGGCCCTTGTTAAATAACCTGGGTGATAATCTTGGACCCTAAGGACTAACCCTTTCATTGTAGCCTGTACCTGTTACCCGCAAGGTACCGAGCGACTCTTTGGGCTCCAGGAAGCCCCACCCTTTAAACCAGGAATATCCATTTATATAGGCCTATGGCGAAACATACAAGGCTGCTTACTATTAAAGTTAGACCCATTAGCTCAGTCAAGAGTATTCACAATTGCAACGCTAGGTCTACAGTCTTTACCAGTGTATATTACGGTACTAACTACAAGCATAATGGCTTTCTTACAAGAATTACAACATTGATTATTCACTGCAAGTCAAATCTTTCTGATTTAACAGCCTTCTCCTCGGACATAAACATTGGTTGATTTAACACCAGGTTACCTACCAACCACACATGACCTGACAAAATATGGGCTTATGTGCTCCGTTATGTGCTCCGTTGGCCTCCTCAAAAGCTAGGTCCAGATAAGTGGTCTAAGCACATGGCCTTCTGCTCCCAGGCACCTACACTCCCCTTCCTGCAAGACTAGGCAAAGAGCTTTTTCTACACCTGAGTACGTTCGCATTTACTCTAGGTTTCCCCACATCAAATAAATGGCGCAATTTTCGATTGTGCAGGTTTGTGTCAAGGTCTACCACGAGGGCCCAACTTAAGCGGGCTGCTTTGGTTGCAGATCCAAATTGTGGTTGGTTGTTGTAGGAAGCTGGCTCTTCATGTGGTATATCAAAAATCTGATACACCGTGTAAAGTGTCCAGGGGTTCCTTTATGAGTGGATAGGGGCTTGCTATGGCATTGAAAATTAGAAAAAAAGATATTTAAAGTATTTTCATTTTCAAAGTGTGTACTATTAAATAATAATGTATTGTTAATATCCGGTTCAGCAGCCTTTGGCTTAACACAGAGGAGTGCAAGACATTTGTATATACATGCAATGATTAATAAATGACAACACGACTCAAGAAGGGGATCCACACCAATTTATAAAAACGCCAAGTTCCTTTATGATTTGGCATCAGAGAAAAATCATTCAGCTAAGTACGTATTTAAATATAAACTCTTAACTTTAAAAAGTGGACACAGTACAATTTCTGAGTTCTGCAATGTTATCCTATGGAAGGAAGAACAAGTTCTGCAAATAGGTATAGTACATAGACTTACAGGACCAATCTCAAGGACCTGGGGTGAGTGGTGGGCAAAGTCCAAGGCAGCACCAACAGTACACCAGCATGAGGGCAGCCGGGTGCAGGGTGCAAATCAGCGTCTGGAGCCCAATGTGTTTCAATGGGGATAGATCACTGTAAAAAGAGGCTGCAGTCTCTGGCTAGGAAGCCATCGGACTGAACCAGCAATTGGGCCCAGGCCTTGCGATGCGCCGGGATGGGGGGGGGTCACCTTTTGGTCCTCTTCTCCAAGGTCCAGGGGTGACGGGTGCAGGGGTGTCCTTAGGCATCAGGTTTTCCTTACTGGAGCAGTTGTGGTAGAGGGTCCTGCGTGCAGAGGCTGCGGGGGACTTCGGGGAGTACAGTAGGGGGGAAACCACGATGGACTCAAGCTCTGGAGGGCTGGGGAATCTTGTTGGCACAGTTGGCCCACTTTAACTTGGGTCTTAGGCGACGGGTGCAGTGGTTGCTTCAGGTGTCGGGTTTCAGTGGTTCCGGAGGCCTCAGTCTTCTCCTTTGGAGTTCTGTAGAACAGGTCCGTTGTTCACGGAAGATCTTCAGTCTTTTTCGAAGGCAGGCAGTCTTCCCAAGTAGTCACAGCTGGAGGACGAGTCTACTTTGCTGCCATTTTCGATCAGGGATGCAGACAGGCCGGCAGGGTTGCTACCAGGTCAGCTGCTTCTTATCTCTTCTCTGCTTTTGCAACTCTTTGGTGTCTTCTTTCTTCTCAGGTCATCAGGATCTGCTGCTCTGGTGCCGGGGACTCCCCTAAATACTGAATTTAGGGGTGTTGGGGGAATGTAGGGTAGTTGCCAATGGGCTACTGACCCTTGGGGTCCCTAGGCCCCCTATATGGCCACTTCTGTGGGAAGTGGGCATAACCTTGTCCCAGAATTCCCAAGTATGCCATCACAAAGGTGGGTACTTCTGAAAAATTGTGTCCACCTCACAGTAGCCCACCTTAGGGGTGGTACTAGCCTAGAGGGGGCATGCCTACCTGACTAGCTAATTTTCCTGCCTGTCCAGGTGCCAAGGGAGCTCTGGACATGGGGGTGGGGTGCCTTCCTCTCCTTTGAGGGGAGCCAGATTCGCAGTCCAAAGGCGGCAACTTCTTTGAAGCTTGCCGGCCCAAGGAGGCTAATCAGCAGGTCATCCTGTGGGAAGGGGTCTTACACCCTCTTTACGGACAGGCTCTTGTTCTGGGTATCCTGAGAGCAAAGGCTCCCACCCTAGGAGGTCAGAACAGTGTCTCAGTGGCAGGCTGGCAGAAACCAGTCAGCAAGCACACCAGAGGCGGGTAGGTTTTCAGGGGGCACCTCTAAGGTACCCTCTGGGTGCATGTATTGATAAATCCAACACTGCCATAAGTGTGGGTTTATCAATACGAGATGTTTGATACCAACCATCCTTATGTTCAGTGAAGCCATTATGTAGCTGGAGAACTCATTTTCACCAGTGTCCAGCACGTTTTAAAATGGCTTCCCTGTCCACTTGCATTGGCAGTAATAGGACTGACCAGCACAGGGGCATATCTGCTCATGCAGCTGTGCTTTCACATGTAATATTCAGCACCCTGCCTTAGGGCTGTTAGGCCTGCTATAGGGGTGACTTGCAAATATGACCTGCAGTGTTAGGGGACATGGCACACAAGGATGTGTGACTTATAGTGTTTTTAGGTCTCGCCTGAGCCAGCGCTTAGCGCTGCTCTCGGCGAGAGTTTTAGTAAGCGGGTTTTGGAAGTGCAAACAGCAGTGGCTTTTGCTGGAGACCAGCTTGCGTTCACGCGCGCAGCCGCCATCTGTATTTCCTCCGTCACGGGTCATTAAGTGCATCGCGATCACTTTCACTTTCGCGGCTTTGCGTCCGCGCGGCCGTGCCAATGCTTGTTTCTATTTGTTTACTTTTGCTATAATCGCGGCACCCGCGCTTTACTTTAAACGTTAAAAGTAAAGCGCGGGTGCCATGATTATAGCAAAAGTAAAGAAATAGAAAAATCTATTTCTTTACTTTTGTTACAATCGCGGCACCGGCGCTTTACTTTTAACATTAAAAGTAAAGCGCGGGTGCCGCGATTGTAGCAAAAATAAAGAAATAGATTATTTTTCTATTTCTTTACTTTTGCGACAATCTCGGCACCCGCGCTTTACTTTTAATGTTAAAGCGCTTTACTTTTAATGTTAAAGCGCTTTACTTTTAATGTTAAAGCGCTTTACTTTTAATGTTAAAAGTAAAGCGCGGGTGCCGCGATTATAGCAAAGTAACAAGCAAATGGTGTAGCCAATAGGTCTCGCTTTTGGGACCTTATAAGTATTTAGTTATGCAACTGTTGCATGGCTAAACACTTATAAGGTCCCAAAGCCATACCTATTGGCTATGCCAATGCTTGTTTTACTTTGTCCGCACTATGCCACACAGCTTGCAATGGCAGTCTTTCATGTGCTTGGTAAGGGGTCCCTTAGGGTGGCACAATTTGTGCTGCAGCCCTTACGGGCACTCTTTCGTACCTCAGGCCCTAGATACCAGGTTACCATTTACTAGAGACTTACAGAGGGTGCTAAAGGTTTTGCCAATTGCGGAATCAATTGTACAGTTTTGAGAAAGAGCTCTGGCACTGGGTACTGGTTAGCAGGAACCCAGTGCACTTTCAGTCGATATCACATCATTTACCAGGGAAAAAGTGGGGGTGACATGTCCTAAGGGGGCACTTTCTTACAGGTGTTACTCATGGCTGTGGGGCCCTTTAGCCCGGGGGCATGGCTACAAGCACCTGTAGCAGAGCTCAAAGTGCCATGCATAAGCAACTCTTTTCAAAGAGTATCTCTGGTCGGACAGATACTATCAGGGAGTTTTAGTGTGTGGCTACCAGTGGTAAGCTCCAGCCATCAGAGTTCCTCTCTGGGGGGGCCTACCGACACCTAGATTTTACTGAATATAATGCTGAACCCTTCAAACGTTTCTGGTACTGCTACTTTTGCCTCTTTCAAACACACAAGATGGTGGGACGAAAGCTTGCATTGAGGCTAACCACTGGCAATCTCATGGGGTAACATTCCAATCCATCATTCTTTTGCCCACCATGCCACCTCTGTTTGAATCCACCCATATGCAAATCAGTCTTGACCCTGCTCCAATGGGAACAGTCCAGCCCGAACTGCTAGGCTTTGTCCTCCCTGAACTGGAACACAAGACCAGTTACTCCAAGCTATACCTGGCTAATAAGCCCTAACTAGGTCAAAACCGGTCCTGGTTTGCTTTTGTTCTGGTTCAGGGATGCCCTGGCCTGGCAGTTCAGGCTGGACTGTTCACATGAGGAACAGAGTCCAGAGTGATTTGCATAAGGCTGGGCCCAAACTGGAGTGGCATGTTGAACAAAATGACAGTGGATTAGGATGCACCCCCAAGTAATGCCAGTGGCTGAGATTAATTCAAGCATTCCATCTGTCACTTTTTTGCATGCTTTCTCCTTAGCAGCAGCCTAATGTTTGGGCCTGGACCTGCTTTCCTCTCCAGCCTTTGTGGTCTCTTGATTTTGGATCTTCCCGACTGTGTTCTCGTCCGCCACGGCACACCACCCTTCTTGCCTGCACTTCCAGCCCCCCCAGGCATTCTGCCTCATGCAGTGTCACTGCGAGTCCAGCAAGAGACTACAGTGTCCACTCCAAGGGCACCCAAAGGAGGACTATCCCACAGGGGTTCAGAGGACCACCTCCACGTGAGTCTCTAGAGTGAGCCCAGAGCACAAGCCAGCAGTCTGCAGGCTTATGACTGGGGTGCACTAGCCCCTGCTGGTTTGTCCTCGTGAGTGCAAGCTCCTTCTCCTGGCAGCCTACAGCTCTTCTCGTAGGGTAATGCTTAGACCGTCTCAGGCTGGTGAGGCAGCGTATGTCATAGATTCTGTGTCTGGAGCTCAAGTCACCCCCAGCGATGGTGTGGGTCTGTGCCCTGAGTAGTGCCTGTGGGCCGGTAATGTCGAGAGATGGCCTTCTGGGGTCTTTACTGCCTGTAGGCTGGTAATGTTGATGCACTCACTGACTGTAGGCTGCTAAAGAGGGTTTTCCAGGCTCTTTGCCCTGAGCAGTGCCTGTAGGCTGGTAATTCTGTAGACTGTTAGTGTCGAGAGAGGCGGCCTTCCAAGGGTCTTTACCATTTAGCCTGAGAGTCTCACTGGTCTTGCTGTGCTGCCTGTGGCCAGCAGCAAAGCAGGAGATTTTTGAATTGTTTGCTGACTGCTCTGGAGCTCCTGGAGCCTGCTTTCTGGGAATCTGATAAACCTTGTTGAAACCTCTGTCCTTCTCGTCTATCGATCTGTTTGTGTTCGCTCTTCCTATTCACTTTAGAGAGTGGACCGGTTCTTCCGCACCTGTAATGTGATGACTGGTTTGGTAGCTTCTATTGTTAGTGTGTGGATGCACTGGACCGGTGCTGGTGGCAGACGAGAGATCTGGCCTCCTCTTCTTGATATCTCCATCCATGCAGCAACGGTGAAGCCGTGCAGTGGTGCTCCTGTGCATGCAGCAGTGAAGCTGTGCAGTGGTGCTCACGTGCATGCAGCAGCGTTGAACCCGTGCAGTGGTGCACACATGCAGCAGCAGTGAACCCGTGCAGTGGTGCGCCCATGCCGCAGCAGTGAACCCATGCAGTGGTGCGTGCATGCAGCAGCAGTGAACCCATGCAGTGGTGCTCATGTGCATGCAGCAGCGGTGAAGCAGTGCAGTGGTGCTCACGTGCATGCAGCAGCAGTGAAGCCGTGCAGTGGTGCTCACGTGCATGCTGCAGTGGTGAAGCCGTGCAGTGGTGCTCACGTGCATGCAGCAGTGAAGCCGTGCAGTGGTGCTCACGTGCATGCTGCAGTGAAGCCGTGCAGTGGTGCTCACGTGCATGCAGCCGCGGTGAAGCAGTGCAGTGGTGCTCACGTGCATGCAGCAGCATTGAACCCGTGCAGTGGTGCGCACATGCAGCAGTGGTGCGTGCATGCAGCAGCAGTGAACCCATGCAGTGGTGCTCACAGGCATGCAGCAGCAGCGAACCCATGCAGTGGCGCTCACAGGCATGCAGCAGCAATGAAGCTGTGCAGTGGTGCATGCATGCAGCAGCGGTGAAGCCGTGCAGTAGTGCTCACATGCATGCAGCAATTAAACCGCGCAGTGGTGCTCAAATGCATGCAGCAGCGGTGAAGCCGCTTCCTCCAAGATGGCTGACAGGTGAGGAGCTCCGGCCGGGAGCTCCCTGGCTTGGGATTGCCTTTTTAGCTTAATCCCTGGAATCCACCCCCCCTTGGACCTCCTACACCCCTGGGGAACTGTGGACTGTGATCCTTTGATTCTCCATTCCCTCTGAAACCGGCTTCAGCAACTTCCGAGTAACCCTGAATATCTGCCGATAGCGTAGCCCTAGCAACATGGCCGATGCCCGGTGGAGCTGCCTTGGTAGCTGAGAGGAGATTGGGCTGGGGATCACCCCTCGGCCGTCACCTACCCTCCGGACATGGTCACGGTTTCTCGCCTCCCCGCTACGTCTCCTTTCCCTCGCCTTCTTGGGCTGCTGTTTTTGGCACCTGAATCGCTTTTCCCGGACCTATGATCGCCATGACGCTGCGGACCTGTGTGTCCCCGAGCTCTTTCCTGATCGATTCCGAGTGCAGCATTTTTCCTGTTTTTCGCCCTCCTTGACCCCGTGGCTGCCCCCCCTTCCGAGGCTGCTGCGTGTGCGCCCCAATCGCCTTCCCCTGTCTTAGCCGCATCTTACCCACAGAGACGCTGCTGCCATCTGACCCAAATATCTCCCTCGACGATTTGAGCGTGAGCGACGACCTCTTGTTTTCTGCCCTCCTGACCCCGTGAATGCTAGTGGATCTGCAATTTTCCTACTTACTGTGCTGGAGAATTTTTGGGACCGAGTCCGGAGTCTTTCATCCTGGTAGTGCCGACCGGCTACAAAGATCGCCGCTCGCGGCTACAAAGATCGCCGCTCGCGGCTGGTTTATGTCCTGGGGTCGCCAGCTTGTCTTTCACATCACGTCGACCCACCTCTGGACGTCCTTCATCTCCGAGATGGCGAGCATTCTCTGGATCACAGCATGCAACCTGGCTTCGGACTCGCCCGGCAACCTAATTTTGCACCTTTTGGTGAACTCCCCCTTCTTGAACATCGCAGACATCTTATCGGTGGGGCATGGTTTGGTACGTGACAGCCATTTTGTCTCCATCTACTGTTCCTCTCTGCAGCCTTGTCTCTCCTACTTGGTGAGGGTTGCCGGCCCTTGATGCTGCGCTGCCGTGATCCCGACCTGATCAAGGCTCTACCCACATGACCTGAATGGGACCCTGTTATTCTCCTTTTTAATTACTGGTTTTGCTGGGCTCTTTTTGAATTATGCTTTCCCCTTCCCCCTCCACCCCTTTGTACACAGTTTTCCTGCTTTTATTTTACCACTGCATTACTATTGTCCTTTATATATTATCCATCACTGGCTATTCATTTGCTGTTGTCTTGTATTCCACCCTTTCCTATTTATTTTTTCTGCGCATATGTAACTATTGTAACTTTTGTCCACCTCTATGTAAAGCGCTCTGATACCTCCGGGTCTAGCCAGCGCTATATAAAACTCTGCAAATAAATGCAGCAGCAGTGACGCTGTGCAGTGGTGCATGCATGCAGGTGCAGTGGTGTTCATGTGCATGCAGCAGCGGTGAAGCCGTGCAGTGGTGTGCATGTGCATGCAGCAGTGGTGAAGCCGTGCAGTGGTGCTCACGTGCATGCAGCAGCAGTAAAACTGTGCAGTGGTGCTCGCATGCAGCAGCAATGAAGCTGTGCAGTGTTTCTCACATGCATGCAGCAGCGGTGAAGCCGTGCAGTGGTGTGCACGTGCATGCAGCAGCAGTGAAACTGTGCAGTGGTGCTCGCATGCAGCAGCGGTGAACCCGTGAAGTGGTGCTCGCATGCAGCACCGATGATCCTGCACATGGGTGCTCACGTGCATGCAGCAGCGGTGAAGCCGTGCAGTGGTGCTCACATACTGCACCGGTGATCCCGTGCAGTGGTGCTCATGTGCATGCAGCACCAGTGCAACCGTGTAGTGGTGCTGCTCACATGCTTGCAGCAGCGGTGAACACGCGCAGTGGTGCTCATGTGCATTCAGCACCGGTGAACCTGTGCAGTGGTGCTCATGTGCATGCAGCACCAGTTAAACCGTGCAGTCGTGCTGCTCACATGCTTGCAGCGGTGAACACGCGCAGTGGTGCTCATGTGCATGCAGCACCGATGAACCTGTGCATTGGTGCGCACCTGCATGCAGCACCAGTGCTGCTGTGCTGCTCACAAGCATGCAGCAGCAGTGAACCCGTGCAGTGGTGCTCACAAGCATGCAGCAGCAGTGAACCACTGCAGTGTTGCTCACGTGCTTGCAGCACCGATAAACCCGTGCAGTGGTGCTCGCGTGCATGCAGCACCAGTGCAGCCGTGCAGTGGTGCTGCTCGCGTGCATGCAACAGCGATGAAGCCTTCAGTGGAGCTGATGTGCATGCAGCAGCGGTGAAGCCGGGCAGTGGTGCTAATGTGCATGCAGCAGCGGTGAAGCCATGCAGTGGTGCTGCTGTGTATGTAGCAGCGGTGAAGCATTGCAGTGCTGCTGACGTGCATGCAGTGCTGCTGACCATGCAGCAGCAGTGAAGCCGTGCAGTGCTGCTGACGTGCGTGCAGCAGCAGTGAAGCCGTGCATGCAGTGCTGAAGTGGTGTTCACATGCATGCAGCAGCAATGAAGCAGTGCAGTGGTGCCCACATGCATGCAGCAGCGGTGAACCCGTGCGGTGGTGCTGCTCGCATGCAGCAGCAGTGAACCCGTGCAGTGGTGCTGCTCACATGCATTCAGCAGCAGTGAACCTGTGCAGTGGTGCTGCTCACATGCATTCAGCAGCGGTGAACCTGTGCAGTGGTGCTGCTCACATGCATGCAGCAGCGATGAAGCAATGCAGTGGTGCTGACGTGCATGCAGCAGCAGTGAAGCCATGCAATGGTGCTGACGTGTATGCAGCAGCAATGAAGCAGTGGTGCTCACATGCATGCAGCAGCGGTGAACCTGTGCAGTGGTCCTGCTCGCATGCCACAGCGGTGAACCCGTGCAGTCGTGCTGCTCGCATGCAGCAGTGGTGAACCTGTGCAGTGGTGCTGCTCACATGCATGCAGCAGCGATGAAGCAATGCAGTGCTGCTGATGTGCATGCAGAAGCGGTGAAGCCGTGCCTTGGTGCTAATGTGCATGCAGCAGCAGTGAAGCCATGCAGTGCTGCTGACGTGCATGCAGTGGTGCTGACGTGCATGCAGCAGCAGTGAAGCCATGCAGTGCTGCTGACGTGCATTTAGTGCTGCTGACATGCATGCAGCAGCGGTGAAGCCGTGCAGTTGTGTTGATGTGCATGCAGCAGCGGTGAAGCCGTGCAGTGGTGCTCACATGCAGCAGCAATAGTGCAGTGGTGCTCACATGCATGCAGCAGCGGTGAACCTGTGCAATGGTGTTGCTCACATGCACACAGCAGCGGTGAACCCGTACAGTGGTGCTGCTCACATGCATGCAGCAGCGATGAAGCAATGCAGTGGTGCTGACGTGCATGCGGCAGCGGTGAGGCCGTGCCTTGGTGCTAATGTGCATGCAGCAGAAGTGAAGCCATGCAGTGCTGCTGACGTGCATGCAGTGCTGCTGACGTGAATGCAGCAGCAGTGAAGCCATGCAGTGCTGCTGACATGCATGCAGTGCTGCTGACGTGCATACCGCACCGGTGATCCTGTGCAGTGGTGCTCATGTGCATGCAGCACCAGTGCAACCGTGTAGTGGTGCTGCTCACATGCTTGCAGCAGCGGTGAACACGCGCAGTGGTGCTCATGTGCATTCAGCACCGGTGAACCTGTGCAGTGGTGCTCATGTGCATGCAGCACCAGTTAAACCGTGCAGTCGTGCTGCTCACATGCTTGCAGCGGTGAACACGCGGAGTGGTGCTCATGTGCATGCAGCACCGATGAACCTGTGCATTGGTGCGCACCTGCATGCAGCAGCAGTGCTGCTGTGCTGCTCACAAGCATGCAGCAGCAGTGAACCCGTGCAGTGGTGCTCACAAGCATGCAGCAGCAGTGAACCCGTGCAGTGTTGCTCACGTGCTTGCAGCACCGATAAACCTGTGCAGTGGTGCTCGCGTGCATGCAGCACCAGTGCAGCCGTGCAGCCGTGCAGTGGTGCTGCTCACATGCATGCAACAGCGATGAAGCCTTCAGTGGAGCTGATGTGCATGCAGCAGCGGTGAAGCCGTGCAGTGGTGCTAATGTGCATGCAGCAGCGGTGAAGCCATGCAGTGGTGCTGCTGTGTATGTAGCAGCGGTGAAGCATTGCAGTGCTGCTGACGTGCATGCAGTGCTGCTGACCATGCAGCAGCAGTGAAGCCGTGCAGTGCTGCTGACGTGTATGCAGTGCTGCTGACGTGCGTGCAGCAGCAGTGAAGCCGTGCAGTTGTGCTGAAGTGGTGCTCACATGCATGCAGCAGCAATGGTGCAGTGGTGCCCACATGCATGCAGCAGCGGTGAACCCGTGCGTTGGTGCTGCTCGCATGCAGCAGCAGTGAACCCGTGCAGTGGTGCTGCTCACATGCATTCAGCAGCGGTGAACCTGTGCAGTGGTGCTGCTCACATGCATGCAGCAGCGATAAAGCAATGCAGATTGCTGACGTGCATGCTGCAGCAGTGAAGCCATGCAATGGTGCTGACGTGTATGCAGCAGCAATGAAGCAGTGCAGTGGTGCTCACATGCATGCAGCAGCGGTGAACCTGTGCAGTGGTGCTGCTCGCATGCCGCAGCGGTGAACCCGTGCAGTCGTGCTGCTCGCATGCAGCAGTGGTGAACCTGTGCAGTGGTGCTGCTCACATGCATGCAACAGCGATGAAGCAATGCAGTGCTGCTGATGTGCATGCAGAAGCGGTGAAGCCGTGCCTTGGTGCTAATGTGCATGCAGCAGCCGTGAAGCCATGCAGTGGTGCTGACGTGCATGCAGTGAAGCCATGCACTGCTGCTGACGTGCATTCAGTGCTGCTGACATGCATGCAGCAGCGGTGAAGCCGTGCAGTTGTGTTGTGCATGCAGCAGCGGTGAAGACGTGCAGTGGTGCTCACATGCAGCAGCAATAGTGCAGTGGTGCTCACATGCATGCAGCAGCGGTGAACCTGTGCAATGGTGTTGCTCACATGCACACAGCAGCGGTGAACCCGTACAGTGGTGCTGCTCACATGCATGCAGCAGCGATGAAGCAATGCAGTGGTGCTGACGTGCATGCGGCAGCGGTGAGGCCGTGCCTTGGTGCTAATGTGCATGCAGCAGCAGCGAAGCCATGCAGTGCTGCTGACGTGCATGCAGTGCTGCTGACGTGCGTGCAGCAGCGGTGAAGCCGGGCAGTTGTGTTGATGTGCATGCAGCAGCAATGAAGCAGTGCAGTGGTGCTCACATGCAGCAGCAATGAAGCAGTGCAGTGGTGCTCACGTGCATGCAGCAGTGAAGCCGTGCAGTGGTGCTGCTCACATGCATGCAGCAGCGGTGAACCCGTGCAGTGGTGCTGCTCTCATGGATGCAGCTGCGGTGAACCCGTGCAGTGGTGGTCACAGTGCAGGACTGGCCTGTGTGCGCCTGCACTCCCTCTACATGCTAACTCTTCTCCAAACCTCTTTATTTAAATTTTACCTTTCTGTACACATAACCATAAAGGATTTTTATATTTTAGGTTTTGTATTTTTAAACTGCCTTATTCATATTGCGCTCTTCGTGTTTTAATATATATAACGTTTGGTATGCCTCAATCTAAAGAGTGCCGCTGCTGCTGCCCAGATATGTTCCTTACAGACCCTGTCATTTTGGAGTATTTGAACTCACACACTGAGAACAGAACAAACACATCGGTTACAAACCGCGCTGCACATCATGCCCGCTACTTGTCACTTAAGTGTTGGACGGTGTAGTAATATCATTGTGATGTCATTGTTAACACTATCTAGCGCCGGTTTATGGTCTCTGTAGTGATATGAAGGATTAAGATCTTGCACGATGCTTTCAAACTATAAAATACAGATTGTACATTGAACTGCTAGCACTGCAGCTTTGCTGTTTCACTCTTTAGGCCTTCTGTGGCCGGTAATCTAAATTGGGGTGGAAATGTAAGTGTGACCGGGCTCGGGATTACAGCTGGTACACAGATATTGCCCCTGGTCTTTATATTCTTAGACAAATGAAACCAGGTAATACCTTGGTGGAACTGTGCAATGAAAGTGCCTTCTACTGAGTTTTGCATCAACGAATGGGGAAACACTGCGATACCCACATTCCACAGTGTGGAAGCGGTAATGTGGTGGTAACGTCTCCTACGGTAAATACTGCGCCTTGCCTGTGATATTTTCCAGGTGCGGACTTGCGCCTGATGGGAGTGAGGCCCTTCCTGCTGGGTGCATTAAGTCACCTAATATGTCCTATTTGGGTGCTACGCTGCGGTATGCACCAGGCACCATCGGCGTGGACAGCCGAGCAGTGAGCGCTCTCTGGGCGAGGCCACGTCTGAGCGGGGTGTGCAGCGTGTAATTACTCTACGGTCTAACATTAATAAACAGCACATGGCTCAGGCGCCTGCTCCCCCGGCTCTGGCATCACTTGAACTCCTCCAGCAGCAGAACAGGCCCTCTGTGTAGGGGGATCGAGTCAATAATTGACTAGAAAGGTGCACAGTTCAGAGGCGCCCAGGGTCACACGGAGACGGCTCTCTCCACCCCGAGCCGACCGGCTCCGGTCTCAACAGTCCACTCTTGTCCCAGGTATTTCTAATTTCTTCCTGCTGCCGGGCTTCGCTCCTACTTCCAGCACACTGCAGGTTTTGTTTGTACTTTACGCATCGGCGCGCTTGAGTTGCCAATGAATTTAATTCCTGTGCCCTGCTCCTGCTGGAGTTGATTTCTCGCTTTGCACCCAGGCCCTTGTGGCTCTTGATACTGTTTTATCTCAGACGTTTCTTCTAAGTGTGTCTGAAGGAAGTTGGCAACTGGTACCAAAGTTCAAGAAAAGATGGAAGTGCGCGATGTACTTGGTGGATAATTCCACACAGTAGCAAGAGACCTCGAGGCTTTCCAACGACTTCCTAGGTGGATTATCACAACACACGCCTGTTATTTCTGAGCGTTCAAGTTCATCTTTTCATATCGCGATAGCCCGGTGCTGGTCACAGCTGATCCTTCGTAGTCAGCCCCCACATTGAGTAGTTTCTCTCTGTGGTAGCGGCTCGCTGAGAGTTGCAATGCTTCAAGTGGCTTTCTGTGTTCCCTGGAGTATACCTTCTCGTTGCAGCTGCACTGAGCAGACGTTCTTGGTGCGTTGAATAATGTGGTATGGTTTTCTGGGTACAGTTAGTGTGGTTTGTCCGTTTTTAGGGAGCATACATAGTTGGTGACAACAAGGGTTAAGACATTTAATGAATGCATGTGCCTACCGCTGTTACCTGTAGCAGTAACCAGGTTGGTCTTCCATGGTTCTTTCGTAGAAGAGTGCAGTGCTCATCTGGAGTAGGGAGCGGGTGGGGGGGGAGGGGCTTGTCACATAAGCTGTAGTATCCGGCCTTTGAGTTTAGAGGGTTATCCTACGTCCCTCTTCTCATCAAGGCTCTGATTTCTGTGATCATTTAACGTGCATGTGGAGAGGTTTCCCGGACCGCCTTTCTCCAAGTGCTTACGTGATCATCTCTTGGGGACGGGAGTAAGTCCATGCTTCCTTCTTAAGTGATCCTGACAGGCGCTGGTAGATTCTTGGCTCTCGATGTAGTGATCCAGGATTCTGTTCCTTACCGTCTGGTGTCCACCAGATTCCATAGCACCCTAGCATGCAAATAATAACATCCGGAGCGGAGTATCTTTGTGCTCCATTGAGGACCTAGCAACTGAGGCCCTCAATGCAGCTCTGACTCCATAGATTTCTTATGGCCAGCAAAACATCTTTCATTGTATAGTCCAGAATGCATTTCCAAGAGTTCTTTTGTTGAGTTTGAATCCAGAGTCTGAAGGTCTCTGATGGATCTCAGCGCTTTCACATAAAAAACAGCTCTTATTTAGACGGTTCTTTGCCAGCCAGTCCTTGTATAGAGCGGGATTCGGTACATGGAATTTATCAGATGAATTTCAATCTAGGATTCCTAGTCCTGCTCTAGCATAGCGACAAAGCCAGATAGGCCTGTGGCTTTTGAAAGACTGCTAAGGCCTGTGTTTGCTCCTAGAAATCATCGCATTAGTAGAACGGATGGCGACAGCCAGTTTTGCTAGTGTTTGTGCACAGGCTTTGATGGTAGGAGATTGTACTTTGTGGATGCCAGGTTTGCGCCTGCAGACATAAGGAGCTATACTGATCAATGTGCAGGCATCAGGTGGAGTCACTACCCTTGTCCAGTCTCAAGTTTGGTTGGACCCCCCTTCCCTGCTCAGGCAACTGCAGTCCATATCGCTCTCCCCTGGGCGCTCCTGCTGTCCTTCAACCTACACTTCACTCTGCCTCCCACACATAACCTTTTAAAGCTGGGTGAGAAGCAATGTAACCTGGCCTCTGTGTCCCATGCGCTAACTTTATAATCTGGGGAAGTCGGGTTCAAGGGAAAATGCGCCTGTGGAACTTTCAGCATTCCAAGATGAAACCTACTGGTTGAAAAAGGTTTAAGGACACAAGTCTTGGGTCGCAATCAGATTTAAAAAAATGTTTTTTCATGTTGCACAAAATCGAGCTGTGTTATCAAGTGAAGTGGAAAAAAAATGGCAGAAGGGCACAGGGTGGCTATAGGGCTTGTGGTAGTGTGGATGCAAAACGTGACTCCAGCCTGGTGACTCAGCTGGAGTGCAACAGTTCACCCAGGGGAGTCTATGCTGAAGGATGAAGTAACAGCAGGCAAACCACTGGAAGACTCGAGGGAAGCAGAAATGGAGTGATGTGGCAGAATTTGTAACAGCGATGCCAGCAGGTTTCTGCTGAGAAGTCTGGCAGACTGAGGCGAAGGAACTGTGCTGAGATTTCATCATTCTAGTTTGGGGACATCCTAGCCAGTTAATGTCACGGATTGTGGCAGATTTGCTTTGAGGTCCTTTCTGGTATGTGTCTGATGAGGATTGTGACACATTGATGTCGAGGGCTAAGTGTTTTATAAATCCATTTTGTTAGGAAAAGAGACGAGCGTATGCGGATACACTGCAGCACTTACAAAAAACGTAAAACAGGTTATGTCATTGCCCTGTATTAAAGCCTTGCTTGATCGATGAAAAGAAAACAAGTTATGGCTGTACAATGCGTAAAAACGCTCTGTTTTGGAATATTTCAAAGGGTTGTTTATTGCAATACAAAAAGATGATTTATGGAATGCTGAACATTGTCAAACATTCACCCTAGTCACAGATCTGGGTTAAATTAATTGTTTTTTTTGCTCGCCACGCCATTCAAGTTGGGACCCAGCCATATGTAAATCTGTCTTGACCCTGCTCCTCATGGGAACAGTCCAGCCCTTAACTGCCAGGCCAGGTCCTCCCTGGACCAGAAACAATCACCCTGGGACACTTTTCAGGGTATCACCCTGGCTAGCATGAACCCAGTGGTATAGCAAGCGCTTAAGCAAAAATTGCAACACAAAATGATGATGGACGGAATGCTTAACATCGTCAAACGTTCACCCCCAGGGGTGAATGTTTGACGATATTCCCCCAGGGGTGAATGTTTGACGATATTCCCCCAGGGGTGAATGTTTGACGATATTCCCCCAGCGGTGAATGTTTGACGATATTCCCCCAGCGGTGAATGTTTGACGATATTCCCCCAGCGGTGAATGTTTGACGATTTTCCACCAGGGGTGAATGTTTGACGATGTTCAGCATTCTGTCCATCTTTTTCTATTGCTATAAAGGATTGTTTATTGACGGATATTGTATCCATGTACGAAGGTGTGAACGTAGTTTGCACATGTTTGGGGGAATTTTAAGAACATTGCGATGCTAAATGGGTACTGCTGAATTTAGACTTGCACTTTACAATGCTGTAAGATTGCAATGCGCCGTGGTTTGGCCTCTGAGCGTCACCGCGGTTCATATTGTTACAAGACAAGTACGTATGCTGAAGGAAAAAAATAGTCTTGTAGTAGGTGGTGATCTTAATGAAACAATCGGGAACATGAATAAATTGTACTTATATAAAGAAAGCCCTCGGTATGAGGATATTGCAAAATACCGTAGGGCTGTATGCAATAGCACGCTCTCTCTGTTATGTACTACTCCATAGACAAGACAGTAAAAATAGACAATTAGTAATAATGGCGTTTTTAGTTATGTTGGTATCTGTTGCTTGGGTAAAAGATCATAGAGCAGTCAAAAGTGGTGCTTGGAAGGCTCCAGTTTAGAAACGTCTTTCGAAAGGATGTTGGACTTGTTTCTTAACTGTAGAGTGTAATGAAGTAGTGGTGGGAGATGCAAGGCCATCAGGACATCACGTGAGGCAGGTGGACTAGAAGCTAACGCTTAAACATGGCTGCCGGAGATCCTTTCTGAGCAAACTGACTGGTGGGATCCTTGCAAAGCCCCTCGACGGAGGAGACCCGTTGTTGCTGACACTGCAGAGCACGTGACCAAGGGAGAAATGCTTTAATTTGTAGCTTCCTCTTGCAGCACCACTATCATAACAATAATTACTCTCCCTACGTGGCAGGTTTTATTTTCGAAATAACTATAGTTAACTCAAATTGGGAGCTGTTGTTCTAGCTTTCGAAGAGTGTTCTGGGGTCTGTAGCGTGGTTATATGGCCCGGCCTGCCTCTCGCCGTTCAGAGTTGCCAGCTCCGATTTCCAGTCAGAGGTACGTTCAGGATTATCCACTCTGATGCCTTACTAGTATAAGATTGGACCAGATTGTAAAAACATGTTTGGCTGGGAATGAGCAGGCGTGATGGTTTTAGTTAGCACCTAGCAAGTGCCTTAAGAAAAGTGCTGCATTCTGTGGGATTGGCTGCCTGCCACTCTGTGGGTTTAAACTTCCAGAGACCCTAGTTATTAAACTAAAAAATTAGCATTTAACTGCTCTCCGTACACATACCCATTGGAACCTGGTGGCTCCTACAGCCATGTTCTGTGTTTTGGGGAGGGTTAAAGTCATGGCGTGAGCTCTAATTTGCCATTGGCGCATGGCAAGGAGATTTGCGCTACAAAGATGGGCCTAATGCGGACTGTAGACGGTAGTGCCTAGACATGAATCCAGCGCTGAAGTCTGTGTGCAAGGAGCTCTGTGCCATAAATGTGTCCCCATGCTTGTGCCAGTCATTAGAGCCTAACCATGGCTCCAGAACTCAAGCTTGTTCTGTGCAAGGAGCTCTGTGCTACCGAGAATGGCCTTTATGATTAAATCTGACAGAGCCTAGCTATGCCCCCAGAACTCAAGCTTAGTGTGTGCAAGGAGCTCTGTGCTACCGAGAATGGCCTTTATGATTAATGCAGACGTTGGAGCCTAGCTATGCCCCCAGAACTAAAGCTTGGTGTGTACAAGGAGTTATGTGGTACAAGGATGAGTCTCAATGTTTACTAAAGACATTAGAGCCTAGCCATGGCTTCAGAGCGGATGCTTGGTGTGTACAAGGAGTTATGTGGTACAAGGATGAGTCTCAATGTTTACTAAAGACATTAGAGCCTAGCCATGGCTTCAGAGCGGATGCTTGGTGTGTGCAAGTAGCTCTGTGCTGCAAGGATGGCTTCCATCCTTATTGCACATATGAATTCCTACCCATACCTCCTGAGCTGAAGCTTGGTGTGTGCTTTGATCACTCATGCGTAGTTAGCATGTGGCTCTACTCCGATTCGTTGAAGTCCAACGGCACTGCAATAGGGTGAGTTTTTATACACACTGGAAGGTATCTATACAGATTTAGGTAGTTACCTGGTGATTGGAAATCTGATTATATGGTACTTCACAATTCCAGCCAACATGTAGATTAGGGTACACTGATCTTGAAGAATTTCCACCAGATCCTTAGCTGACTGATTAGGGCATGAAACATGTTGACCCACTAGCTATCATAGACCATCACTTCTGATTATAGCAAACACGTTTTTAACATAGGCAAGGGGACTCGCCTATTAAAACTTTTTTAGAGGACCTCCTGACCTATTTTAACCTGCACTTTCTTGATGTACATGTCAAAGCATTTTTTACACCGATCTACACTACCTAGCCCCACACCTAGGCTTCAAAAAAACACAAACGGAACACCGAAAAGATCTCAGGTAAATTGCCCCCTTGTGGGTGCCCGTCTAGCATTGCTGTGCCGGCCCGATGTTGAGCTTGCCCAAGGATGAAGTATGACACCCACCTGGGTGTGTGAGGGCTTTTGCTCCTGAGGAGTCGCGCTTCCTGCTGACTCCCCAGGAGTCTTCTGACCTGTTCATAATATTTTCTTACTGTTTGGTATAGGAACTCCATACCCTTCTCATGTTATTGGTATATTTGGAGCAGGTTTGCTGGACCTTTAAGCGCTCCTGGTCCCCCCTTCTTTTGAGGACATTAGAGCCTATCCATGGCTCCAGAGCCGATGCTTGGTGTGTGCAAGGAGCTCTGTGGTGCAAGGATGGTTTCCATCCGTATTGCAAATTTGAAATCCTAGCCATGCCTCCTGAGCTGAAGCTTGGTGTGTTCAAGAAGGTATGTGGTACAAGGATGGGTATCAATGTTTACTGAAGGCATTAGAGCCTTGTCACGACTCCAAAGCTGATGCTTGGTGTGTACAAGGAGTTATGCGGTAAAAGGATTTGGCGAAGTGGGCTCTAAGTACTCCTATTCAGTTTGTAGTCGAGCAAAACATCCAGGCTTTTGACTTTAGCTACCGGGTTGATTGGGTTAGGCAGGAGAAAGGGAGGAACATTCTCCTTGTTTGGATGGCCATTGGAAGTTGCCCCAAAGGTTCAGTTTGTGAAAGACTGAAAGAATTTCAGATTTTTCTGGGTTTATTTTGAGGTAGTTTTAGACCCCTCTAGTTAACTATTAAACTCCTGGTGGCCTGTACACCTGTAAGCGCATCATGGAAGTTGCCCCTTAAGTCGATGATGAATTGGGCATCGCCTGCATAAAGATAACAAGAGGCTTAAGAAGTACTACTAAAGGGGAATGTAGAGATTAAAGACCGCACCCCACAGGGAAGGAGGATAAAGAGAATGCTTCTAGTTGGATAGTTCGTGATCTGCAAGTGAGGAACGAAGCAATACACTTATGGGCAGTATCCTTAATTTCTAGCCGGTTGGGATTATCGAGGTATAATCATGGCTAATGTTTGAGGAATTGCAAAGAGCAGGAAAAGGCCCTTAAGAGCTTCCATCCCAACCTGTCCCAATGGTAATGGTTAGATAGAAGCCATTGAGCAGCAGTCTCCTTGCTTCTGGAATCCTAAACCTCTTTGGCCTGCGAGCGTTCAGAGTGCTCTGTGCTGAACACTAGTTGTGTATCAGTACTCTATTTTCATGGATTGCTACATCTACTGTAACCTCAATCTTGGTGGCTTGGTCACAAAGGGGTCAAGCATGGTTTGGAATTGTCTTCTAACAGTTCTAATATGTACAGTCCCTTTCCTGTAGGGGATGCGTAGAGTATCACTTCTGAAACTACTGGTGCTCCCTACAGCCTTCCGAATCTGGAGAGAAAGTCTGACAGTGCACTTAGTGACTGTCTTGACATTGAGTCTGCCATCTTGTCTTCTTCCGGGGCAAGGATGGTGTGCTCTCTGTGTCAGCACCACACTGTCCATAGATTCTCCCAGCAGCATAGACGCAATGCTGGACAAGGAGAACTCCTCAACCATTCTTAACTCGCCCTGGACTTATTAATTATTAAATGTATTGGTATAGCAGAGGCCAGGCCGGAACTCCACCTGAGTGCTGTACAGTCACACCATAGCCAAGTAAAATGATATTGATTGGGCGTTCCTGCCATGCCCTCAGGTTAGCTTAATAGATAACAGAGTGATTTACTAGCTGGATCATGGAATAAGTGAAGTGGAACAGCCGCAGGCACAACAATGAAGTTTGCAACTAGAACTATGAACTTGATTACTGCTTCCTCCAAGCAGTCTAAAGCGGGATGCAATTTAGCCACGAATTACTCCCGCCCCCAACTTGTGTTTGCACTTGCACTTGCCAGGGTGCGATACCCGTAGCAGGTCACGGTCACTGCCTTCCTGAGACTGCCCTTTTTCCTCCCCTCAGGGATGTGATGTTCCAGACCTATTGCCCCTCTACTCCAGGTAAAGGTTAGAATTCTTCGTTACTCCCTCAGACATTCTCGCTTTTAGTTAACAGTGGAACAGTCAGAAGGAAGGCATTTGTGTGACTTCTTTTCCCTGCTTTCCCTTGGGTCGCCAAACTGCGAACCATAATGGGACATGTTACCCCCTTCCTTCTTCAGGGCACTGGGCAGTATATAAACCACTTAATGTTGTTAGGAGTACGAACCCGGATATAGAGAGGAACACCGCTTGGATTGACATATTCCTTATATTGACAGTAGTGCTGCAGGTTTGCCATGTTTTGAGCGTCTCTCCAGTTTTCAGCAATGTACGATGCCCGTATGTACCACCGATGGACCCATAGTATAGCAGGTAGGGCCACAGGAGCTCCAGGTCCCCCCACAAAGCTGGTTACTCTAACCCCCTGCTTGGGGCCTGTGCCAGAGGGCTGAAGGAGTGCCGAGGTCCCCCTTGCCTCCTTTTGGTCTCTAACCGTGATTTTCTGGTGATGCTGGACTGTTCGTCCTGACAACCCCTATCAAGTCAGCGGGACTAGTTACCTGGAGTTCCGGAGAGCCGCGACGCCCCCTTCATACGCCACAGCACTGTATTGAGCAGCACGGGATGCAAGTTGTGGCATACATATCCTGGCATGAGAGGTTATCGTAGGGTGCAGTCCAGACGTGCTCCGGTACATGCACTTTGCATGTCCTTGTATGTAGCCTGAACAGAGGCAGCCCTTGAGCCGATGGTGGGGTTGGGGGGGCGTGGGGGGTGGGGGTGAGGGGGGTTGGGGGTGTGGGGGGGGTGTGTCCTTGAGTCGGCGGTAGAGTGTAGGCCTGAATGTGCTGGGGTTCAGGTGTGTAGGGGGGAGGAGTGCGGTGGCTGCACAGAGGCTACCCATGATCCGGTGGTGGAGCACAGGTCTGAATGTGATAAGGTTCACGTATGCTGTAGGTGTATTTGGGAGCTGCTGCTAAGAGACTGAATGTGCTCTGATACATTACGCTGTGAGTGAGTGTGTGGGAGCTGCACACAGGCTGGCCTTGTTTAGTGGTACAGTGCAGGCCTGCCTAAATGTGCTTGAGAACTTATATGCTTTGTGTGTGAGAGAGGAGAGGGCTGCACAGAGGCTGTTCTTGAGCCTGTGACCGAGGCCAGGCCAGAATGTGCTCTGGTGCATGTATGCTGTATGTGTGTGGTGGAGGGCTGCACCAAGGCTGACTTTGAGCCGGTGGTAGAGCGCAGGTCTCAATGTATGTATTCTAGTGCATGTGTGCCAGGATGCTTGTTTTCGGTCCTGGGAAGATCTGACCTGGCAGTTCGTGCTGGAGTGTTCCCATTAGAAACGGGGTCAAGGCTGATTTGCATATGGCTGGGTCCAAACTGGGATGGCATAGTGAGCAAAAGAACGATGGATTCAACCCAGATCTCTTGACTGGGGGTGCGCGGTTGAAAGTTTCAGCACTCCATCCATCATCTTGTGTGTGTGTGGAGGGGCTGCCTCACAGAGGCTGGCTTTGAGCAGGTGCTAGAGAGTAGGCCTGAGAGATTTTTTTTTGCAGGGCGCTGCACAGAGACTGGCCTTGAGACGGTGGTTTAATGTAGGGCTGAATGTGCGCAAGTATATATGTATGCTGCAGGTGATTGTGTGTTGGGGGGCGGGCTGGCCTCGTCTAGTGGTTGCTCCAGCGGTGCGCTTGCACAGTCTCTTTTAGACGCGCTATGGAGACAGTCTGTGGTCGGTGTGACGTCCCTGGGTGTTCAGGTAATCCTTGGAAGTGCAGGTGGTGTTATTGTGCCATATTCCGGAAGGAGACCTTAGCGTGTGTGTGATTAACGAGGCTCGCTGGGTGCAGAGTAGAACGAAGCTGATGCTTGGCAACGCAGCTTTCTCTGCAGCATCCATGGCGCCTCACAGGTAAAGAGGTGTACAGAAGGATGCATCTGTGGTGCCTCACAGGTAGAGGTGTATAGAAGGATGCATCTGTGATGCCTCACAGGTAGAGTGGTGTATACAAGGATGCATCTGAGGTGCCTCACTAGTTGAGGTGTATAGAAGGATGCATCTTTGGCACCTCACAGGTAGAGTAGTGTATACGAGGATGGATCTGTGGTGCCTCACTTGTTGAGGTGTATAGAAGGATGCATCTTTGGCACCTCACAGGTAGAGTAGTGTTTACGAGGATGGATCTGTGGTGCCTCACAGGTAGAGGTGTATAGAAGGATGCATCTGTGGTGCCTCACAGGTAGAGGTGTATAGAAGGATGCATCTGTGGTGCCTCACAGGTAGAGGTGTACAGAAGGATGCATCTTTGGCGCCTCACAGGTAGAGGTGTATAGAAGGATGCATCTTTGGCACCTCACAGGTAGAGTAGTGTTTACGAGGATGGATCTGTGGTGCCTCACAGGTAGAGGTGTATAGAAGGATGCATCTTTGGCACCTCACAGGTAGAGGTGTATAGAAGGATGCATCTTTGGCACCTCACAGGTAGAGTAGTGTATACGAGGATGGATCTGTGGTGCCTCACTTGTTGAGGTGTATAGAAGGATGCATCTTTGGCACCTCACAGGTAGAGTAGTGTTTATGAGGATGGATCTGTGGTGCCTCACAGGTAGAGGTGTATAGAAGGATGCATCTGTGGTGCCTCACAGGTAGAGGTGTATAGAAGGATGCATCTTTGGCGCCTCACAGGTAGAGGTGTATAGAAGGATGCATCTTTGGCACCTCACAGGTAAAGGTGTATAGAAGGATGCATCTTTGGCACCTCACAGGTAGAGTCGTGTATACGAGGATGGATCTGTGGTGCCTCACTAGTTGAGGTGTATAGAAGGATGCATCTTTGGTGCCTCACAGGTAGAGGTGTATAGAAGGATGGATCTGTGGTGCCTCACAGGTAGAGGGGTGTATACAAGGATGGATCTGTGGTGCCTCACTAGTTGAGGTGTATAGAAGGATGCATCTTTGGCACCTCACAGGTAGAGTGGTGTATACAAGGATGCGTCTATGGCACCTCACAGGTAGAGAGGTGTATAAAAGGATGCATCTATGGTGCCTCAGAGGTAAAGGTTTAGAAAAGGATGCATCTATTGTACCTCATAGGTAGAGAGGTGTATAGAAGAATGCATCTGTGGTGCCTCACAGGTAGAGGTGTATAGAAGGATGCATCTGTGGTGCATCACAAGTTGGGGTGTATAGAAGGATGCATCTTTGGCACCTCACAGGTAGAGAGGTGTATAGAAGGATGCATCTGTGATGCCTCACTAGTTGAGGTGTATAGAAGGATGCATCTTTGGCACCTCACAGGTAGAGTAGTGTTTACGAGGATGGATCTGTGGTGCTTCACAGGTAGAGGTGTATAGAAGGATGCATCTGTGGTGCTTCAGCAGGTAGAGGTGTATAGAAGGATGCATCTTTGGCACCTCACAGGTAGAGTAGTGTTTAAGAGGATGGATCTGTGGTGCCTCACAGGTAGAGGTGTATAGAAGGATGCATCTGTGGTGCCTCACAGGTAGAGGTGTATAGAAGGATGCATCTTTGGCACCTCACAGGTAGAGTGGTGTATAGAAGGATGCATCTGTGGTGCCTCATTAGTTGAGGTGTATAGAAGGATGCATCTTTGGCACCTCACAGGTAGAGTAGTGTATACGAGGATGGATCTGTGGTGCCTCACTAGTTGAGGTGTATAGAAGGATGCATCTTTGGCACCTCACAGGTAGAGTAGTGTTTACGAGGATGGATCTGTGGTGCCTCACAGGTAGAGGCGTATAGAAGGATGCATCTGTGGTGCTTCACAGGTAGAGGTGTATAGAAGGATGCATCTTTGGCACCTCATAGGTAGAGGTGTATAGAAGGATGCATCTTTGGCACCTCACAGGTAGAGTGGTGTATACAAGGATGCATCTGTGGTGCCTCACTAGTTGAGGTGTATAGAAGGATGCATCTTTGGCACCTCACAGGTAGAGTAGTGTATACAAGGATGCATCTGTTGTGCCTCACTAGTTGAGGTGTATAGAAGGATGCATCTGTGGTGCCTCACAGGTAGAGGTGTATAGAAGGATGCATCTTTGGCACCTCACAGGTAGAGTAGTGTGTACGAGGATGCATCTGTGGTGCCTCACTAGTTGAGGTGTATTCAAGGATGCATCTTTGGTGTCTCACAGGTAGAGGTGTATAGAAGGATGCATCTATGGCTCCTCACAGGTAGAGGTGTAGAAAAGGATGCATTTGTGGTGCCTCACAAGTAGAGGTGTATAGAAAGATGCATCTGTGATGCCTCACAGGTAGAGGTGTGGAAGAGGATGTATCTATGGTACCTCATAGGTTGAGAGGTGTATAGAAGGATGCATCTGTGATGCCTCACAGGTAGAGGTGTATAGAAGGATGCATCTGTGATGCCTCACAGGTGAAGGTGTAGAAAATGATTTTTTCCAACCTTTGCAATGCAGCGTGACACATTTTGTGATCCGTCTGAAAATCGTGACTTTTTGCTACAGTTTGTTTCAAGTGTCCTTTTTGATTGCTGGCTAAATGTTTTTGGACAGATATACTTTCCAGATTATTTAATATTCTTCAACTCCTTCATGCTGGTGCTTAGAAAATTGCAAAAGGTAACTTCTCAGAGAATAATTCTGAATAAAATATTCAGCGTTTCTGGGTCTGATGACAGTGAATATGTACTTGCTAGGCAATGAAAATTATTTCAGATGGGGGGGGGGGGGGAACTTCACAAAACTTTGCCCGTAAAAATAAACTGCGCACTCCTAGTTTAAGCACAGTGCAGGCTTCAGTGTTAGTCTAATCCGGCAAATACTGCTGATTTTCCTGAGAGCCTTTTAGCAAAGCACTTACTAACCTGCATTCGCGTTACCACCCTCTGTGCATACAAATTCTCCATTTTCCTTAATACAGCTGTGTGAAAAGAAAGTGCATCGTCCTAAGGGTCTGTAGTTTTACATACTAAGTTGTACCTGCCCTTCTGGTCCTCCAGTTTTAGCAGTAGATAAAGCTATTCTCATGTGACAAACACACATTTTACTTTGTCATTATTTGTTAAATAAAAACAGAAACCTTGTTTGATGAAGGACGAGCCCTCCATGAGTCTGTAATCTGTGAAGCTCACTTTACCAGCAATAAGTTGAAGGAAACGCATCTTGTAAGAGGTTTATACGTCTGGTATCCCTTGGGAAGAAATCTGGCCCGCTCTTCCGTACAAAACTATTTAAGCTCCTTGAGGTTTGAGGGCTCTCGTACATGCACAACTTCCTACTGGGTTTGAGATCTAGACTTTGACTTGGCCATTCCAAAATCCTGATTCTTTTCTTTTTCAACCATTCAGTCATATATTTACTGTTGTTTTCCATCCTTGTTCTGTTGCATGATCCACTTTCTTTTGGACAGAGCAGAATTTAAGTTGGATTCAGTGAATGCCCATTGTCCAGGTTCTGTGGCTGCAGACCATTCCCCAATCCTTGACAGTTGGTATGAGGTTCCTGTGCTTGGTTTTCGCAAAGCATGCTGTTGTGCATGTTACAGCCAAACAACTTCACTCTGGTGCCATCTGCCCAGTGAACATTGTTCCACAAGCTTTGTGGTTCATTCAGGTGTTGTTTTGCAAACTAAAGCGGTGTGGCAGTGTTCTTTTTGGAGAGAAGATCTTTTGACCTGTCTACCCTTCTACAAAAGCCATGCTTTTTACATATTTCTCCAATGATAGTCTTGTGAACTCTGTTGTTTATTGGGGTGACAGATGGGTATGTAGATCACTGAATGTATCTTTGGGCTTCATTGCTATGTGTCGAGGCATCACAGTCTGGTAATGGCAAGGAGTTTGCTGGATGCGTTGCTCCTGGGTGGATTGTCAATGTCATGAACTTCTGCCATTTGTAAATCTCTCCCAGTGGAATTATGGAGTTCATATTGTTTGCATGTGGTTTCATAACCCTACCCAGACTGATGAGCCCTAACCATTCTTTCTCTGGGACTGTTCTAGATCTCCCTTGACCATGTCAAAATGTGTTACCACAGCTCTGAACGCACTGGACTAACTTAACAAAAGATTCAGATTTTGTATACAGATGCCAGCACTTTCTGATGATTCAGTGATCGTGGACTTGTTTAGCAGCACTTGATTCAAAGTACCTTCTTTACTTGGATGAAAGCAGTAAGGATGCACTTTTTCACACAAGACTTCTGAATGTTGGCTGATGGCTTTTTGTTCACTAAAGGAAGGCCATGTGAAATTTGTTATTTGTCACGAAGTTAGGCTTATCTGCTGTTTGGAGTTGGTGAGGACTAGATGAGGGTCTGGTATTCAACCACTGAATTTTAAGAGGCTGTAATTTTTTCATATCAATGTATGCTAAACCTTTTGGCCTAAAATGTGAGTCACCTGCTGGTTGCTGCAGAAGTTACAAGATTTTTATAAACTAGAGGGACTTCATTTTTTTCCTTCGGGGCTTTGTAGTACAATAAATGGAAACCTAAGAGTTTGACCAAAGAAAGTAAATCTAATTTGTGGAAGATACTTCCCAAAGTGACAGTTTCCTTCTACAATTAAGTGTGATAAGATTGTGTTAGAGAAAGTGGATATTGGCATGGGAGCTATCCAATGGTTACAGGTTCAGTTTCCAATTTCCTAGATGGTGGGCAAAATATCAGAGACCGGTTAACTCCCATTTGGGGCAAAGGGCCATCGAAAAGTATGAGACTGATAACTAATGAAATACTTTTCAAGGTCACAACTCCTACAGCAATACTTGACTTGCTGATCAGTAACCAGAAAACTAAAATAGACTTAAAGTTTGAACTACGGGTTACAGTAAAAATAAATAAAATCAACATATTTGTGCTGTTGGTAGTTCAGGTCACACCCTCCTGTTTGGGCTTCAGATTCTGTGGGGCGTATTTCTCTGATCTCATAGTTGCCAAAGCACACTATCTGTAGATTTCCAAAACCGGCCCACCTAGACCAATTGCACAATGTGGTGCGAGTCAATGACTACAGGTTCGTCATCCAGGAGTAGTTACTTGGGAGTGCCGAATAGGATGCTGCATTCTCAGTCATAAAGCAAACACGAGGAGATGATGGACGGAGAGGTGAACTTTTTCAGACACTCCCCCAGTCACAGATCTGGGTTGAATCCATCATCGTTCTTTAGCTCACTTGTCCACCCCAGTTCAGACCCAGCCATATGCAAATCAGTCTTGACCCTGTTCCTCATAGGAACAGTCCAGCCTGAACTGCCCAGCCAGGTCTTCCCTGGACCGAAAACAAGCATCCTGGGACTGGTTTCGTGGTAACACCCCTCATCAGGCAGGCTATCTTGAATCCAGTGGCAAAGTGAGCAAGGGACCCACGTCTTGGCATACCCTGCCAACTTAGGGCAAACATAAGGAGATGATGGACGGAGAGCTGATACTTTTCAGACACTCACCCCCAGTTATGACACGTGCAGGTGAAGGAATAACCTTGATGTAAAACTAAATCCACATTAAGATTATGCTTTTTAGTTCTCTCACTTTATACTGCCAGCGCTGTTGTGATTTTCTTGTTATCCAAGCTGTCTCTATAGGATCATACTGTTAGGGTTCATTGGTGCACTGAAATGATTTCTCAGGAGGAGACTGGGAGGAAGATGAAGGGTTGTGAAGGTGGAAATGTGGATGAGGTAATCCAAGATTGACTTCTGTGCGAGTTCCTGACGTGACTTCCTATTTTTAGCACATTGCTTTTGATGAAGCTTGTCTACCTTTGTTTGCATCATGTTTGGCCTTACTGAGGGGTGGGATTTGTGGTAATAATGGAGTAGTCCCTTCCTCTGCCCAGTTGGTACCTTCTTTTGGTGATAGAGGTGAAAATAAGGGAGTATTCGCCATCCACTGTTTTGCCTTGCTAAGACTGATATGACATAGGTTTGGTGCATTTTTTATTTTAGACTTTATTTTGCCTCTCATTGGGTCCTGCCAGTGCCCACCTTTTCACTTTTATAAGCATTATAGTCTCCTTTTCAGCTTTCCATCCCCAGCCTTAGTACGTTACAAGCTCCCATGCCTTTCCTGCTACCGGATATATTTGCTTCATTTTCTGTGGGGATGGGCGTTCACCTGCTTTTAGTGGGTGGACTTGCAGGTGCTTAACTCCTTTTCACCCACACCATTTAACTTGGTGATCACGTTCTTATTTAGAAAGTGATCAGAAGCCCCTTACCATACTTTGCATCTGCCTTTGAGTTCACACCACAACAATTCTCCATGCGTTCCGTTCCTGATTCGACTTTCCGACCAAGATCACCTTAAGTGTCCTTGTCAGTCCTCCCACCACCCAGATCTTGAAGTTGTATGGACCACCTAGCCATGGCAAAGGTGAGACTTTGTTTAGTAATAAGTCAGTAAAACAGTGCGAGTCGTCTCAAGGGTTTAGCCCTATCTGTTCAAGAGGTATTGCAGAATATGGCTTTAGGGTTTGGGCTGAACTCTGCGTCATGGACGGGTTTGGATTCTGTAAAGCACATCTCATAGACAACAGCAGGTCTTTGTTATTCTGGGGATTTCTCTACGATGGCTGCTTCTAGAGTTGTCCTGAGTGGAAGTCCAAAATGCTGAGGTCTGTGAAGCTGCTCCTGAGGTAAAATGTATAGAAAATGCAAATCTTCAAGGTTCCAGAGTGCTACTACTGGGCTGCTCATACTCCTTACTGTTTAAAAAAAATAATAAACCCAGGTGAAACGAAATTGAATAAAAGCTGAATAAAGCTTGATTAAAAGTATGTTTAGCCCATGTCCTACTTAACAGGGTCAAACTATTGCAGTCTTTTTGGTAAAAGAGTGGCTCCTGCTGCTCGTAGTTGGGGTTAGGAGCTGTTGAATGGCGAATGATCAACAACTTGTGATCTACTTTCTGTGATTGAAAACTTTTAAGTTGCTGTGGTGTACTGAAATAATGGGCTAGCTTGCTTTATATGAATATAAAACTAAAACTTGTATATATTTTATGTCCGTTTTTTGGGGAATAACAAATGAGCTTTGGCAAAGCCTTTGGGAGTTGCAGGTAAAAAATGTGGGCTTTGCCAGTGCTAGTTTGTTTGTAGCTTTTCATCCCAGAGCAGAGCCCTTTAGTTACTGCACTGAAACGGGTGACCCAAAATGGGTGCCTGACATTTGTTTGTAATTTCTTGCTCATTTGCAAGGCCACTAGAATTATGCAGCAGGGAAGGGCCAACTTGTGCGTCAGGGTTGAGTAAATTATGCAACAAGAAAAGGCAAATTGTGGTGTAATGCGGCACATTTTGTGATAGTATTACGTCATTATTTTGTCATTTTTAAACATGTTAATACTGTCTGGGCTGTGGTTGCACCTCATTAGTACCAGTATAACACCCAAATATAGCAATAACCAACAGAAAGGGGACCAGTCAACCTTTGATCTAGAAACACAGTGGAAGGTCCTTTGCAAACGGTGCAAAAGTTACTAAAAACACAGCAATTGTTTTTGTTAAAATCTGCAGATTGTGTCTGATGCAGCAAATCTATAATTATGTGGAAAAAAAAGCAGCGGCTGCACAATTGCATAATTCCAGTGCCCTGGTCATTGTATCAAGATATATTTGGAAACATGGGTCCCCAACATAAGAGTAATCCCTCAGTATCACCATCACAAGTCCCTGCCTAAGCCACGTTTGCAAATGTTTGCTATAGACTCCTAAAGGGTCCACCCGTAAATTGTCCTTGGAATAATCCTGCCAAAATCTTTTGGAGTGGGCTTTTGGTTTGTTCAGGCAATTTGAAGCTTCTGAGAGCTCTGACTGTACCCCATGGACCCTGTATCTACTTTCAAACACCTGTGTAAAACTAAATTGCCATCTGTGAAAGGGACCTACTAACCCGCCCAAACTGAGTATGCATTTATGGAAACGTGACTGTGCTTGAGAAAATGGTGGATGTGTGCATGGCAGCACCAAGGCGTGGCCGTCGCGCATTCCTTTTTTTTTTCTTTTGCTTACAGCACATGCATTGAAAGTGAAAGATATTGTTTGGGAAAAAAATCCAATTGGTTGGCTCCCACATCTCTCTCGTTTTCTTGCTTCTTATTGGACAGTGCCTTCTTTCTCCCCTGGGTCCTTGTGTCCATGCCGTGGAGCTTGGACCAAGTACTGCTTCTTGTTGTGCCTGCAGAGGTACTTATTTTTGTATTTTATTCTGAACTGTATTACTCAATCAGGGTGCATCGTTTTGCAGGCTGCCTCTACCTGTCCCTCCTACCCTGCCCACATTTGTTGTTGCTTGCTCCGTTCACCTCACCACCTCACTCCAATCATTGCTTGCCACCTCTGACCTCCTGTTTCTATCCACAGATTTTCCCTCTTCCCCAGAGCCACCTGACTGAATTGGCTAAAGCCTAGGCAATCCAAACGTTTTGCATCTAAAGCCTATGCAAAACGTACGCAGGGTGTTGTCGTTCATATATTATCCATGCTAGGTGAAATGCTGTGGT
Source organism: Calotriton arnoldi (assembly GCA_963921515.1). Classification (NCBI taxonomy): domain Eukaryota; kingdom Metazoa; phylum Chordata; class Amphibia; order Caudata; family Salamandridae; genus Calotriton; species Calotriton arnoldi. Next base: position 430,649 of record CAWUFW010006065.1, read on the forward strand.
AGTGGGAAATGACGCCATGTTGCTGCTCGGCTGATTATCTGCGTATTTTGAACTTTCTTGAGTTTCTTTCTTCACAGTAACAAAAATAGTGTAATTCGATAAAATGTCGGAAGCTGTGAGGTTCGTTACCATTTACGATCATGGACTAGTTTGATGTTTCTGCACATGGTCTTCTGTGCCGTTCTATTAACGGGTTGATATACAGGATGAATTGCATGTTTTTTGTCCCTAACAAACCAAGGTTTCAGGCATGCCAATTTGCTACAGTGCACTGAAGGAAGAGGATGTGGTGTAGCGGCAAGAGCTGCTGACTTTGGAACTTGAGAACCGGGTGCAAGTCTAGGCGTCAGCTCAACATCCTGTGATACTGGGCAAATCATAAACCTAAAATGAATGAGTCCTTGCATAATGTAACTGGTGCTCATGTAAAGAGCTCCAATACCTTGGGGTCAAGTTTGCGCTATATAAATCTGCCTTCGGGGAGTTGCAGTATTTTCCCATACAAATCTGTTGCTTTCTTTTATTACTATTTTTTCGTTTCGTTTGTTTTTTACTCATGTTGCACAGCACCAAATTTTACTTTAAGCCTTGTTGCACAGCAACCTGCGTTGCTGCTCAGCATGTGTTAAAAAAAAAAAAAAAAATTGACAAATCCAGTAGATCTTGCATAGGCAAAACCTGTTGACTTTGCCATTGCTTGTCTTTCTTACTTTGCTACTTAAGAAGAATCCACATATCTTCCTTCTCAGTCACCCTCAGAGCATACATATGACAACAAACTTTATGATCCGCAGTGCATGCAGAAACTGTCTATATAGGTGGCATTTTTGTCTGGATTGGTGTTGTCTAACACACGCAGATCCAGGCCAGCCGTTTCTGACACTCCAAAGTCCAATCTTTCCTAGATGCTCTGTGCCCAGTTTCACTGTCACCCAGAAACTAGAAGTGGGCCTGTCCAGCTGCTATGTACTGAGCTTAAAACATGATGCTCTATTGCAGAAATGTGACCATATAGACATGTGCAGATGGGTGGTGTTGCCTCTTGATATTCTGCATGTCTCCAAGCCGGAAGATGTGCCATGGTGCTGCTACTGTGTGTATAACGGAAAGTGTGGCTAGAAAGGAGCCTCACAGACATTCTTGGGATCCCAGAGGACCACCGCCCGATAGCCCTAAAGCCACCCAGATACCTCTCTCCAGAATCTATGGAGCTGTGCCTTGTGACAACAGTCAAGAGGAGATGGGCAGACCCACAATGAGCAGTGCTCAGTTTGGCAAGCTCTCTCCCTTACACCGACAGTTTCCCTCTTTTTTACAACTGGGGCTCTTCTTTTACCGCCCCCAAGCACCCCTTTGCCTCCAACCAACATGGTCTGAGTGTGTGGTTCGCCAGACTGATGTCTGGGTGCTAGAAGAGTCTTCAGACCACGCAAGAAGTCTTTCCATGACCCTGTCCTGCTGGATCTTTTGTATGACTTTGTCTCTATCTATCAGGCCGGCTTTAAATATTTTAAGTGGAGCCCAAGGTGTATGATTTATTTAAAGTATTTAATAGCATGAATCTCGATTGGGCAATTAGTGGGATTATTTAGACAGTGAAAATGGAATTCCATATTCTGGGTTGGGTTCCCTGTAACTTTTAATCAGTGACTTGGTTTCAGGCAGCCCACAGACATGTAATGGCTGATCAAGCCCTTGGGGGAGGGGGGGGAGGAGGAGAGAGAGAATCAGTAATTTCATGGTAACATACTATTTTTGAGAGGAGGTATTTAATTTACTCCATGGTTACTTTCCCATTCAATTCTATGTTTCTTTAGTGCCTGAACCGGAGAGTACCCACAGAGTTTTCTCTGTGCCGTTTTATGCTTGTATACTTTCTCACTAAGATATCACTGTTTAGTTTTGGAGGAAGTTCCCCCTAAAGAAGGGGTAGCCTAGTGTCTTGGAATGCTGGAATGTTTGATAGGCGTTCGAAATAGACATTTCGTTCCACATAGCAGAGAGTGGTCCTACCTAGACGCCAATCTGTTAGGTACCAAGATGCCCTAGCACCCTATGAAATATAAAAACAGCAACATTTGGCAAGTTCCTTTTTAGGTTCTTCCTGCAAAGTGCTTGCTCTGTGCTCCATCTTAAAGGGGCTAGAGTCCACTCATTCCTTACCTTTAATTGCCATTGTTTGACTCCTGCGTCACTTTCGTTTCCTTGCTTCCTATTGCTTGGCGCCTCCTCCTCGCCTCCAGCTGCCTCCTGGGCTTCAGTCTTCTTGGCCTTGCTGTGGAGCATGGACAAAGTACGGCTTCCTTTGGCCAGTGTTCTTCCACTGACCGCAGGCCCCTTCAGGTACTCTATTTTACTTTTCAGCACCCTCGACCCTGCCGTCGTTCTCTTTAATCCACTCACCCACCTTTATTTTCTATCCTTCTCCCTCTTGTTTTTTTTTTTTTTGCAGGTTTACATAGCACTAACTCGACCCAAAGATATTGTAGCACTTTACATGAGCACCAGTTACATTCCACAAGGACGCATTAATTTTTGGTTTATGGACACAGGGAGATTAAGTGATTTTTCCAAAATCGCAGGATGTTTAGCCGATGCAAAGACTCGAACCCAGTTCCGCAGTCAGTAGCTCTGGCCGTTACACCACTTCCCCTCCCCAGAGGAGGGGATTGCTCACCACCACAACCCCCACCATGTGCGTTTTTAAGGCATATCACACAGCAGCAAAGGCTGCTAAACAGCATGTCTAACAGTAAATAAAAATAAAACACTATGAAAACGGTCAATGCTGGCTGCGCCATAGCACGTTGTTTTTATTTTCTTTAAGCCATGCTGCACAGAAGCCCATGCTGCACAGCAGCATCTTAAACATTAACAAATCCAAATAGCTCGCTCAGAGCTATTTAGCTTTGTTAATGTTTTTTAAATGGGTTGCGCAATAGCGTGGCTGCTGTGCAACATGGCTTTAAGTAAACAAAAAAAGCACTATGACGCAGTCACTGCTGGATGTGCCATAGTGCTTTGTTTTTATTTACTTTGAGTCATGTTACACAACAGCTCGCACTGCTGTTCAACACCAATAGGTCTCGCATAGGCGAAACCTATTGGCTTTGCCAGTGCTTGTTGATTTTAGCTTTGGTCTGTTCCTTGAGAATCAGTTAGTCTCTGTATTCTTGGAGAGTAATCAGTCACTCTTGGCTACGCCAAGAACTTTGAGCTCTGCAAAATCTGAGCAGCGCCCGAGGGACAGTTCTTTAGACTTCACTGGTAGACTTTTAGCTCTAAAGACCGTTCCTCAGCTCTTGTAGGATATTGACCTAATAAATTATAATATTGGTATCTTGTAATTTACGAGAGGAGTTCAAAAGACACGAACTACAAAACAGTCAGTACCATAAAGCTGTTTTCCTGAATGTGTAAATGGTTAGGCCAAGAAACGGGAGACTTTCGCTGTCCAGATTTGTGTTTACCATATCCTATTTTAGAACAGTTGTTACTTATTTCTATAGAAGGCATAGTCCTCATCCTTATTTACTGAGTTGTGTGTTGTGATTGCGTTAGTCTCTGAGTGAACTATAACACTACTCTGACTACTTACCATGGAGAAGGCTTTGAATGCTGGACCAAACAACCCAGACCGCTCTGGTGGCTTGAAGGATCCAATGCTGTGATGTGGGCCAAGCTCCTAGTATCCTGGTCTGTAGGACCACATGCGTTCCCATCTTTGATACTTTTAGGTGGTCACTGCAATTCAAGAATATGTGAAAACGTCTTACAGTTTGCCTGAAATTATCATTCCCGTCCCTGTGATTTGCCCCCAGTCTATTTGGTCTGCACTACTCCAACTGTGAAGACACCCATGACTTGTGCTACACTCGGGTAGGTGACAGCGTTGCACCACTTATGACGGGCTCCACAGTGTGAGATCCTTCGCCTCTGTTGCCAACCTGGCTGCCTATGGTAGTAATGCTGGACAAGGCATTGTTGGTTTTGACTAATCACAAGCTTGAGCTGCACTGAGTATTTTCACCAGTCATTTCCTCAGCAGGCTCGCCACTAATCATTGGCATGCTGCCAGTCCTTGCCCAGCAAAAACATACCAAGTCACTAAGGTAGGCAGGTACCAACACTGCACTCCTTGGTACACAAAGAGTTTATTCATTGCATGCGGTTGATAAAAAAAGCAGGAGCAGCCATTCAGATCTATAGAGCGCTCAGCATTGGGAATCTACTGCTTGGCAACCCCCAGGGCCGCTGTAGGTCTGCAGAGTGCTCAGCACTGGGGCTGTGCTATGGCGGTTCGGATCAGTGGCATCTCCAGTTCTGCAGAGTGCTCAGCGTTGGGACTGTGCTACGGCGGCCTTGTATCATCAGTGGCATCTCTAGCTCTGCTGAGTGCTCATCATTGGGACTGTGCTACGGCGGCCTCGTATCATCAGTGGCCGCTCTAGCTCTGCGGAGTGCTCAGCATTGGGACTGCGCTACGGCAGCCTCGTATCATCAGTGGCAGCTCTAGCACTGCAGAGTGCTCAGCATTGGGACTATGCTACGGCGGCCTCATGTCGATGGCAGCTCTCGAGTGCTCAGCGTTGTGACTGTGCTATGGTGGCCTCGTATTCTCAGTGGCAGCGCCACCTCTGCAGAGTGCCCAGTGGCAGCTCCAGCCCTGCAGAGTGCTCCGCATTGGGACTGTGCTACGGCAGCCTCGGATCATCAGTGGCAACTCTAGCTCTGCAGAGTGCTCGGCATTGGGACTGCTATGGCGGCCTCGTATCAGTGGCATCTCTAGCTCTGCAGAGTGCACAGCATTGGGACTGTACTATGGTGGCCACGTATCAGTGGCAGCTCTAGCTCTGCAGAGTGCTAAGCATTGGGTCTATGCTAAGGCGGCCTCAAGTCAATGGCAGCTCTCTAGAGTGCTCAGCGTTGTGACTGTGCTATGGCGACCTCTTATCAATGGCAACGCTAGCTCTGCAGAGTGCTCAGCACTGGGACTGTGCTACGGCGGCCTCGTATCATCAGTGGCAGCTCCAGCTTTGCCGAGTGCTCAGCATTGGGACTGTGCTACGGCGGCCTCCTATCATCAATGGCAGCTCTAGCGCTGCAGAGTGCTCAGCACTGGGACTGTGCTACGGCGCCCTTGTATCAATGGCAGCTCCAGCGCTGCAGAGTGCTCAGCATTGGGACTGTGCTACGGCGGCCTCGTCTCATCAATGGCAGTTCTAGCTCTGCAAGGTGCTCAGCCATGGGACTGTGCTACGGCGGCCTCATATCATCAGTGGCTGCTCTAGCTCTGCAAAGTGCTCAGCATTGGACTGTGCTACGGCGCCCTCGTATCATCAATGGCAACGCTAGATCTGCAGAGCGCTCAGCATTGGGACTGCTATGACGGCCTCATATCAATGGCAGCTCTAGCTTTGCCAAATGCTCAGCATTGGGACTGTGCTTCGGCGGCCTCGTATCATCAGTGGCAGCTCTAGCTCTGCAAGGTGCTCAACATTGGGACTGTGCTACGGGGGCCTCATCAGTGGCAGCTATAGCTCTGCTAAGTGCTCCGCATTGGGACTGTGCTACGGCGCCCTCGTATCATCAATGGCAACGCTAGATCTGCAGAGCGCTCAGCATTGGGACTTTGCTACGACGGCCACATATCATCAGTGGCAGCTTTAACTCTGCAGAGTGCTCGGCATTGGGACTGGTATGGCGGCCTCATATCAATGGCTGCTCTAGCTTTGCCAAGTGCTCAGCATTGGGATTGTGCTACGGCTGCCTCGTATCAATGGCAACGCTACCTCTGCAGAGTGCTCAGCAGTAGGACTGTGCTACTGTGGCCTCGTATCATCAGTGGCAGCTCTAGCTCTGCAGAGTGTTCAGCATTAGGACTGTGCTATGGCAGCCTCGTAGCATCAATGGCAGGTTCAGCATTAGGACTGTGCTACGGCGGCCTCGTATCATCCGTGGCAGCTATAGCTCTGCAGAGTGCTCGGCATTGGGACTGTGCTACGGCGGCCTCATATCAATGGCAGCTGTAGCTCTGCAGAGTGCTCCACATTGTGACTGTGCTACGGCGGCCTCGTATCATCAATGGCAGCTCTAGCTCTGCAGAGTGCTCAGCATTGGGACTGTGGTACGGCAGCCTCATGTCAATGGCAGCTCTGCAGAGTGCTCGGCCATGCCGGCCTCATATCAGTGGCTGCTCCTCCTTTGCACAGTGCTCAGCATTGGTTAGCTCTGTATCTGCACAGGACTCCCCCATGGGTTTCTGCTGCTGCAGCTTCATATATTATACAGAAGCTTTTGCTCTGCACAGCGCTCAGCCTGGGAATTGGCTGTGGCCGCCTAACCCCCACGGCAACCCTTCCTCTGCACTGGAAATGTGCTGCTTTTGCTTCATACTGTATCATCTATAGTAGCCTTGGGAATCTGCTGCTCAGTAACCAATATAGCAGCATTTTGTTAATTTCTCGGTTCTAGCCCCACTTCTTGCGTTTTTGGTGTTGCCTATGTGCAGCTTTAGCTTTTTGTTGAAAGATGTGTTGCCTACAATACCAGTACTTAGAGTGTGCCTTGTGACAGCCATTGCTTATCATTAGTTGGTATTTTAGTCAATTTCATTTGCTTGCTTCTTATTTGATGGCTTTCTTTCCTCGTCTCCGGTTTGTCTCTATCCTGGAGCATAGCTTCTTTACTATTCTTTTGATTGGGTGTCTTGTATCCTTCCACTGCTTCCAATCCTAGAACTACTTTTGCTCTTTAGGTCGAGCCTAGAGTAGCGCGCAAGCGCTGCTCTGGCGAAGACTTTATGTAGGGGGTTTAAAAAAGCTGACCAGACGCTCGTGCGTCATGGCCTTTTCTGTGCGGTTACCCGCACGGCTGGCATCTGTTTCCAATTATCGTGCCCAGACACGGGCGCGATAATTGGAAACACATGGCGGCCGTGCGGGTAATCGCAAGCAAAAGGCCATGACGTACGAGCGTCTGGTCAGCTCAGCAGGCTGCCGCGCTCGCTCGCCCCCGCTCCTCTCTTCAGTTTTAGTAGCTTTTTCTAAGTAAGCACTGGACGTTAAATTATTTTTAACTCGTCTGGATCGTGCACACTGTTTGTTGCACTTCTATCTGTTATTTAGGGTTTACATTTAAGATCAGCGAAGCTACATCGTAACAGGAGAGGGACTTCGCCTCACTCGGTAAAAATCTTGAACCGAGTGTAGTACCTTTACCCTTTCCTCCACTTCTACCCGCCTACCAAGAAACCCAACCCAAGTTGAAGCGCATGCACTGGAGTGTCGTAAAGCCATTCCACTTAAAGAATTGCAATATCTCAATAAAAGTCCGCAGTCAAAGACCAAAATAGCGAGAAAAGGAACCAGCGACTGGAATAAAAGAACATTAATGCAATCTCGCCATCAGCTGGCAAGATCATGGTATTTTTTATGGATATTGCACAATGTTCCAAGGGCATCAGCGTACTTTGAAGAATTCCAAGGATGCCTCGGATTACCAAGGCATTTCAGGTTTACAAGGTCCGTGTGAGATTGTGTGTCATAGTCCTATGTACCCCTTATAAAATCAGGGCTATAAGTCGACTTATCTATAGATAGGTCTCGCCTTTGGGACCTTATAAGTGTTTACCCATGCAACAGTTGATGTTGTTGCACCAAGGATATTGTGCTGCATAACTAAATACTTATAAGGTCCCAAAGGCGAGACCTATTGGCTATGCCAATGCTTGTTTTCTTTTGGTGTGGGTGTATTTTCCTTCTCTTGTCCCCTGTGTATAAACTCTCTACCCCACACTCACATGCTCTGTGCTGCTCCCCTTACCCCAGCTCATCTCTTGCTTCACTGACCCTGCCCGTCCCATTTAGCTTTTTTCCCCTTTTTTTTCTTTCCGACTTCCAAGCTCCTCTGTTGCGCCGTCTCTCCCTTCTGCTCATTGTTGCGCTCTCCACTGTGTGGCATTTATTTTCTTCCCCATTGCATTCCTCCCCTTCCTGTTTTGTTTTTTTCTATTTTCTCTTGTTTTTGCGGCAGCCTGGTAACTGATTAGCTACGTAGTCGTTCTTCTATGGTCCTGTGCTTTTTTGTGTACTTTTTAAAATGTATTCTTTTAAGATGGGCATCCGCCATATTGGAAAGGTAAAGAAAAATGACTGCTGCTGTGTCCTGAAGTATTCACATGCTGCATCTAGCCACAAAGTAAAAAAAAAAAAAAAAAGTCACTGAAATGTCATGAGGAATGTTTGTGAGTGCATGGCGACTAATGCATGACGACCGGTTGGTCCTGGACATATTTTTTTTAGCCTGTGCTGTTAAGCATTGGCAACAAATATTGGCAAAACCACAAGGTTAGCTACAGCAAAAGTAACAAGCAGCAGCAAAGCCAATAGATCTTGCAGTTGAGATACAACGTATCTTCATATAATACCTGGATGCCTAGAAGGTACCTGCCTCGAAAGTTTTTATTAAAGTTTTGCTGTGAAAGCAGTAGTCTTATATAATAAGAAAATAATATAGCTGCTAAACTGTAATAATTTGTTGCACTTGAGTAATGATGTAACCGTTCCTGCTACCAGAGCGAGTAGACCATGTGAAGGGCAAGTGATGAGGCAGATTAAAACAGCTGTTTAAATAAGGTAATAAAGAGCAATCTTTTCAGCTGTTAACTTTCTTCCAAAAATGTCATTAATTAGAAAAAGGGAGCTATTCACAGCATCATGTTTTTTTTGTACCGCTGTTGTTCATTACATAGAATTACAAATCTCTGCATGTTAACCTATAGCTAGTTATAAGTTTATATTAAACATCCTAAAATATGATTTGTCAAGAAATTACTAGTTGTATATTGGTTCTTTTCACTTCCTTTTGTTCTACATATTTGCCACTATACTCGTAGATTGTGGATGCCTCCTTGGAGTTCCTTGACTCTGTATATGAACTCTGCTTTCTGGCTTGTCCAGCTCCATGGTCCCGGAACTCCTCGGTGGCTTGCAACAATATCCTCATCATGTACGACAGAGGGTAATTTATCCCATATAATCTGGCAGTGTGAAGAGCAGTATGGCAGCATGAAGCACTAAGAAGCCTTACCAGTGCAGGTGCACAGTAAAAGAAGCATTGGCAAAGACGCTAACTAGGTCTTGCCTTTGTAACCTATTGGCTGTACAGCATCTCCAATGTGGTCCAGCATGTCTAAAGAGAGAGCAAACAAAAAAAAATGCTGCAACCTGTCCGTTCGCCTCATTTTGTGGGTGCGTGCAACACCTGTGTGCTCCTACAAAATAAATCGGGCACCTTTATCTTTTTATTTACCCATCGGAGCTGGCTCAGTAAATAAAGTACCTCAAAAGCATTTTTTTTTTCTGAAGCGTGAGTGGGTGACTCAACATGAAGGACGCAGGTGAGGAAAGCAGCACAGGTGAGAGAGATTTAGTGCAGGTGGAAGGAAAGCACATGGGCTAAAGAGTGGAACATAGAGCTGTTGGGGGAACACATGAGCAAGAAAGCAACATGGGTGTGAGAAATACATGAGGGCAAGCGCAAAACGGAGGGGCTGGTGAAGAAGCACCCAGGTTACAGAGCAAGAACCGTATTTAAGGGAGAAATCTGGAAAGCACATGCACTCGCATGGAATGCTTAGCCAAAAAGTAAACAAGTAGTGCATTAAAAGTGATCAGTGGAAGAACACAAGTAAAACGCGAATGCTCCAGGGGAGGGACAAAACCAAGAAGACGAAGTGAAGCCCATACAAGCTGACAAATTAAAAGCATGTAAATGAGTGACAACGCTATCCAAAGGTAAGAAATAGATGGACTCTAAACCCACTGTAAGCTCACCGCAGGTGTTTAAACCAGCAGGCAGCTTGCGCTCTGTGGGAGGGAAGACCTAAAAATTTTGCTAATGTAAAAATTCCTTAAGGACGCCAGTCTGTTTCAACTACAGCACTCCTAAAACAGTGGTGTGAATTAGTCATTTAGCAGAGCATGTCAGTGAGGCCTTTGTTTTATGCTATTATAAGTCTCCCGAGACGGAAGTGGAGTCTCCCGAGACGGAAGTGGAGTCTCCCGAGACGGAAGTGGAGTCTCCCGAGACGGAAGTGGAGTCTCCCGAGACGGAAGTGGAGTCTCCCGAGACGGAAGTGGAGTCTCCCGGTAATGGAAGTGGAGTCTCCCGGTAATGGAAGTGGAGTCTCCCGAGATAGATGTTGGCAGACTTGGGAGTATACCACTGTGTACAGAATGCCTTCCATATCAGTGTGACTGTATACTGCATTTAGTGTGAGCTGGGGGAGGGTGGAGGGCATTCCATTCACATGCCAATTTAGTACATGTTGCTGCAGCATTGCCCCCTTTAGCGTTGTGCTGACCGTATTGCTAACGCAGTGCTGATCTCTGGCTTATAGCTGTGTCGGTCATCGTCAGTACTTTATTAAGGGGGACTTTGCTTGGCTGTACCATGCTGCAGTATACTTACCTGTAGAACTGTATTGAACTGAATTGGTGTAGGAGTGTTAGTCCTTGATCAGAGTTGTGCCGGCAGCAGTGATGCTGCAGAATTAGTTTAAAGAGCTATTGACAGAGATGCTATTGGTGCTGCAGTGCAAGTCTCCCTAGAGTTGTTGGTGCAGTGTGTATCTGCAGAGGTGTGTCCACGTAGTGGTAGGTGTTTGTAAAGCTGTCCTGGGCCGAACAGACGCTGCGGTGTTGGTCCCTGACTGCAGAACTGTGATTGGGACAGTTTGTGCGACTGGGCTAGTCTGCGGACAGCTGTGTTGGCACTGCATTTGTTGGGCAGTATTGCTTCCGCAGTACTTGTGCTTGCAGGACGTTGTTGCAATGTTTCTGTTGCATTAGTCTGCAGAAAGGCGCACTTCTGTGTCGGTGTGGTTGGGTTAGCCTCTGCATATCTGTGCTGCATTACTGCTGAAGAAGGCTTGGCAGTATTGGTTTTGCAACTTTGGTCGGCAGGAATCTGCTGAGCTGTATTTGTACAGCAGCGTTTACTTGGAGAGCTGTGTTGGGTTGTGTGTCCTAAGCATGGTTAGTCCCTGCAGGACAGGGCAGAGAAGGAGGTCTGCTGAAGTGATGCAGATAGCTCCTGAGTCATTGTCCAGCAATATCGAAAAGCTGTCTACTGATACTGCGGGTCAAAAGTGCCAGCCACCTTTGACTGTCACGCTGTGTTTGCCTTACATTTTTTTCACCAGATTTTTGCACTACCTTATATACAATCATAACTTGTAATCGTGACTTGGGTCAGCGAGAGCACCCTGAGTGCTGCGAAGAGTAGGTACCAGTAACAGAAAACGGCAACACAAAGGCTGGTAACTCGGCCATATTACTGTTGTTTTTAAATACATAGGCAGCTGAACATTTTGCTTATATGATGCAGGTAAATTGAGTGAAAATCGTACAAGATGAATAACCTCCCCCACGTTCAACAGCTGTATATTTTCACCTCGCCGCAATTCATATCCTTTATAGGATCGAGTTTTCGCTGCACTTCAGAATCTTATTCTTCATCCTTTTTGCAGAGGGATCGATGAATCTGGGAGCTTGGAGTACATTAATGCTCCTGGTGCAGACGCTCTCGCCCTTTGCTGTAACTTCTGCCTCCTGTTCAATTCTTCTGTAAGGAGGACAGTAGAAGATTGTGTGGTGTCATGGTCTTGGTGGTCTTCTCGTGTGCTGATTTGGGCACTGCGCCCTCCCCCCATCACTGGGATCTCATCAGGTTTGCCTTTGCGGGGTTCTCTTGCTGGTATGTTTGCAATGAGAAAGTTGTGTGATCCAGGTCCATTGCTGCATTCCTGATGTGTTCCATATCACTGGGAGTATCCTCTTTCTTCTTGGTGTGATCCAGCATCCTCCTCCTGCTCATTCGTATTCTTGTGCTACCCAGTTCGCTGGCAGCACAGCTTTGGCTCAGGCTAGATCCAGACCCCATAGCCTTTTTGCTTCTTATCCTGTAAGTGGCACCTAGACCTGGCCCTGACTCTTGCCACATCCAGGTGTCTACTGTTGGCATTTGAGACTTAGTGCCTTGGGAGCGTATTCTACACCTGACCTTAAGAGACCGATCCTGATGCCTATCCATGACATTGATTCTTCTTACTGGGGGTGGGCGGAACTCGCAGAGTTTTACTCTGTGGAATTCTGCAGTTACTTAAAAACTTAAGCGAGTGGCAGAATTTTGGCATGTTGCGCTGATTTTTAGCACCAGGAGCTTGTTCCATGCTAGAAAATCAGTGCGAACAGCACTAGGCGTAATACTTTTTTCTGCGGCTCGAGTAGTTTTTCCACTTGAGCGGCAGCATTCTCAACACAAACTGTAGCAAGCTGCTGCGTTGAGAAATTGCACCGGGACTCATCCTAGCGCTCAATTTTTCTCGTTCGCCAACTTAACGTTGGCGAGCCGCGTGCAGGAAAAACTCTGCCACGTGGCGATTCGCTGAATTTTCCCAGAACTCCACGCTCCAGGCAGAGTGGGCAAAACTCTGCAAACTCAGCCGGCGGAGTGGAGTTTACCACCCACCCATACTTCTCCCCCTGGGAGTAGAACCTGCTCCTGGCTAGAGCCAGATACAGGACCTGACAATGGCATCAATCTTTCTTATCCTGGCACTAGAACCCACACCCGGCCCTGGCAGTAGACTGATTCTGATGCCTACTCATTGCATTAATGCTACTTGTCCTGTGATAAGAGCCAAGTCCTGGCCGCACTCCTGCCAGATCTGGGAGGCTGCCTATGGCTTCGATATTTCTCATGCTGAGAATGGATTCCAGTCCTGCCAGATACGAAAGCCATGGCCCTGATGCATCATATCCTGGGAGTAGCGTCCACACCCAGCCACGGCTCCAATCAGTTCGGTACCTCCTAGCATTGTTACCTCTTATCTTGGGGGAAGAACCTCCACCCAGCCCTGGCTGCAGTCAGATGGGTGCTTTCCCATAGCATTGATGATGCTTAACCTGTGTTTGGAGCCTGGGCCTGGCTCCAGTTAGACTGTTACTTACCCATGGCATAGATGGTCCTTATCCTGGCAGTAGAGCCCGCACCAAGCCCTGGCTTTAGCTAAATCCAGGACCGTGACTGTCATTTTTATTTCCCAAGATCTGGCCTGCACCCGAGATCAGTGGACAGGCCCCTCATGAAGTGAGATGTGTTCAGAGAGACTCTTCCACGGTGGTGTCAGATGTAGAAGTGGAAGAGTGATGAGCGCAGAGGCCCAGCAAGAGCAGCACCCCCTAATCTGCCTTCATGCTGCGCCGTATCTGGCAGTGGAACACGTGTCTCCTGCACATTCATTGCTGCCACCGCTGAGGGCAGCAGTTGTTTTGATAGGTCCTTTGCACCAATTCAGTAGTTGTGCCTTGGAGTTTTTCCACTCTTGACCGTTCTGCGGCCTGCAATGTACAAGTGCCAGGGAGTGCCTGGCCAGCAGAGCCAGATCATGGAAGAGTTCCATTGACTTTGTTCACGCCCTCTACGGCAGTGCATTTGGAGAGGGTATGTGACTGCTCGCACCGCTCCTAGTGAACATGTCCATAAACCGAAACAGTGCATTTACAACCTTAAGGGCTCTAGGAGTGGGCCATAGGTAGCCAGTTTTACTCCCCGATTCATCTTTTGGCTTGTCAAAGTGCCCTGGTCAAGAATGATGCAAGGGCTCCTCTTCAGCAGAAGGGTTTATAGTTTCCGCAGCCGTAGGTAGTTCCTGCTATGTAAGGTACCCATGGCGGGAACCTACTATGACAGGAGATGCAGGAGAGCTTCCCGTGCTGCTCACCTCTCTTGGTTCTGTAGCCTCCAGTGCATCCAGGATTTGGTACCGATCAGACAGTCTTGTAGGTACTGATATTGAACTAAAGATGCAACAGGATGTAAATGGATCTCTAATCTTAAGGCATTAATGACAACACTTGGCCTTAAGGAATCTTGGGATACTCAAAACCCACCAAGTAAGGCAGAACTCAAACGGATTTACTGGGACTGGGTAGATGCCAGAGACCTCAGCAACCCAAACATGGACAGGCTTACGGGAGCATTCCTCCAGTTTAAACAATCTAGAGGCTTTGAACCCTACCTGGACATAATCCAGATCCCTAGGGATAGGGCACTATATATTCAATTTAGATTTGGCACACTTCCAGTCCGCGAATTCACCGCGAAGTGGTGTCCTCCCTACCAAACTATTGAAGAATGCCCTTCTTGTGGGTCCTTAAAGGAGAGTGTTGCACATCTCATGTTTGCTTGCCCAGGGTATGCTAAAGCAAGGTCTAGGTGGCTTGTGCCCATCTGTAAGCAATTAGGCACTTCTGACCACCAAGCGGCTCTGCGCATTTTAAAATCTGACCCAATAACCCTCTTTGTCTGTGGAACTGCCAAGTTCCTGGGTTGCGCCTTTAAAACGAGATACAGGGCTTTGCAAAGAATAAACTGATCCTGATCCAGAACCTTTGCGCGCACGCATAGTGAAACCAATGGCCTACGTAAAGGCATTCCAAATTGTTATATTTTGTATTTGATATGATATATCTAATTTTATATTTTAAATCATCTTTTTAGCTTATAATTTTAGTCAGTAAAGTAATATTTACTTAGGAGTCGATAGCTTCATCTCGAATGTTGAAAATCTTGTATCGTCATATTTTATTAATTTTAATAGACTGTATTTTTTCCTTGTGCTCTGCTGAAATGTTTGATGCTTTTATGATATTTATATCGAAATAAAGCTATTTGACTTGGCGTGTGATTGATTACCAGCCCAGGCCATTTGAGCAGTTGTCATGAGTCGTATAGATATTAATGGGTTTCGGGCACTAAGCTGCTGGCTGAACCCTACATTAAAAAAGTCCAGGGGTCCAACTAGCTATCACTTTTTCCACCCACTGCGGAAGAATTTAAAGATTAAGGAAATAACACAAACCTATCCATTGACCTCACTTTAATTCAACTGTCTTCCTGGTAATCAAGAACTCCTGGTCTCCTGTGCCAGTGTGGTATTTTAACCAGGGACGCCGGTCCAGTGCTAACTGTAGCATGTCCAGAATCCACGCCAGTCCACCCGTGCTTGTTGCGCTCCACAATCTGGGACATGGTGGACTGTTAGCCTTCGGCTTACAGGTTGGGGCTCCCTATAGTGAGTGAAACTGACTAATTTTATTTTCTGTGATAAATAAAACTCAGCCTTTTCAAGTTCAACGGCGAACAGTGAAATCTTTTTCATATTTCACAGGGACCTGTGGAATACGGGTTTTAACACCACTGCTTTCACAGCAATAAAAGCCCCCAAATGGAGAGAGCGTACATACCTGCTGACTGTATTAATGCCCAGTAATGGTGAGAAACCATGAGGCTGAAGGCTTTGTACATGTCCCCAGAATCACAAGCCTGCTTTGTTGGGCCTTAACGAATGTTACCTCTTATGTGTTCTTAATATTACATATTGTTTTTGCAAACAGCGCCCTCTTTCATAAAAGAAAATGTTAGGTGAAAGCAGTGAAGGGAAATACTGCACTGCTTGGTTGCAGTAGTAAAAAGAAAGTGCTTACTTATGTATGTTATCTAGAAGGTGGATGTTTTAGGGAAAAGTAAGTTGTTTTATCTTTATTTTAGTTAGTCTGAAACGTTCAGGTGACCGTGTCCCCTGCTTGATGGAATGTTCAGGTTTTGTTTACTGGAAGGAGGGGATGCGATGAAACTAACGGAGCAGTTTGCTAGATGCATTATTGTTGTTGTTCTAGATAAACTGCTATTGCTAATTGGCCTAGTGTAGTCCGCGGTCTGCCATCCGTCTGGCATCGCGGTGCCTTTCAGGAGACCCGGGGAGGACTACAAAAGGGTTTCAATTGCGCCGTGGCCTGCTTTGGTTTTATAGAAGAGGGAGGAGGAGAGCAGGTTGTACCAAATTGCTTTTGTCAGTCGTGTTTGCAGATGAATACATTTCTGGCAAGAGAACTCAGACTAATATTAGGTCTTCACTGGATCATATTCATAATTCTGAGGAAATTATAATTCTGCAAATAATGGAACGTTATTAACGGACTAGTCATGCAGCCACACATTTAACGTGTCCCGAGTTTCTTTACTCGTGCTCATGGGTTTATTTCCGGAGTGCAGGAGCGCAGGGTGATGGCGGGGGAGGGGCGAGCCAGTCGTTGCAGCCGGCAGCTCCCTGCCCCTTCACATGGCCGAGGCGCTTTGAGGGGGAGGGCCTCGTTGTGTTGTCCCCGGCCTGCGGGTCCCCGGGCTGTGTGCAGCTGTCACTCGATGTGAATGGGCCGAGCGGCCCTCGTTGAATGACCGCCGCTCTTTAATTCATCATGTTTCTCGGTTTTGGCATTGATGTTATGGCGGTATCTCGATGTAAAGCGCCCCTTCCCAGAGTCCCCCATTCCGTGGGCGCAGTGGAATGCAGTGTAAGCAACGGGAGGAAACTGGGGTCCAATCGTTTCAACTTTAAACCGAATTGTACCCTTTCACTTCACGCTGTAGGGACGGGCGGGGTACCCGCCTCTCTTCACGCTGCACAGCCTGGTGTGCTGTAACTCTACACACTGCGCCGGGTATGCCCAGACGTGGGTACCGGGCCCACTGGGTTCAAGCTATCCTGGCTGATGAGGGGTGAAACCCCGAAACCGGTCCTAGGATGCTTGTTTCCGGTCCAGGGAGGACCTGGCTTGGCAGTTCGGGCTGGACTGTTCCCATGAGGCACAGGGTCAAGACTGATTTGCATATGGCTTGGTCTAAACTGGGGTGGCATGGTGAGCAAAAGAATGATGGATTTAACCCAGATCTCTTGACTGGGGTGAATGTTTTGATTTGCTCTGCATTCCGTCCATCAATTGTGTGTCTGTAACTCTACACACGGCACAGTGTGGTGTGCTGTATGTAACTCATCACACTGCACAATGTGGTGTGCTGTAACTCTACACACAGCGTGGTGTGCTGTAACTCTCTACACACTGCACAGCGTGGTGTGCTGTAACTCTACACACAGCGTGGTGTGCTGTAACTCTACACAGCGTGGTGTGCTGTAACTCTCTACACAGCGTGGTGTGCTGTAACTCTACACAGCGTGGTTGTGACGTAACTCTCCACACACTGCACAGCGTGGTGTGCTGTAACTCTCTGCACACTGCACAGCGTGGTGTGCTGTAACTCTACACAGCGTGGTTGTGACGTAACTCTCCACACACTGCACAGCGTGGTGTGCTGTAACTCTTCATCACACTGCACAGCGTGGTGTGCTGTAACTCTCTGCACACTGCACAGCGTGGTGTGCTGTAACTCTCTGCACAGCGTGGTGTGCTGTAACTCTCTGCACAGCGTGGTGTGCTGTAACTCTCTGCACAGCGTGGTGTGCTGTAACTCTCTGCACAGCGTGGTGTGCTGTAACTCTGCACAGCGTGGTGTGCTGTAACTCTCTGCACAGCGTGGTGTGCTGTAACTCTCTGCACAGCGTGGTGTGCTGTAACTCTCTGCACAGCGTGGTGTGCTGTAACTCTCTGCACAGCGTGGTGTGCTGTAACTCTCTGCACAGCGTGGTGTGCTGTAACTCTCTGCACAGCGTGGTGTGCTGTAACTCTCTGCACAGCGTGGTGTGCTGTAACTCTCTGCACAGCGTGGTGTGCTGTAACTCTCTACACAGCGTGGTGTGCTGTAACTCTCTACACAGCGTGGTGTGCTGTAACTCTCTACACAGCGTGGTGTGCTGTAACTCTCTACACAGCGTGGTGTGCTGTAACTCTCTACACAGCGTGGTGTGCTGTAACTCTCTGCACAGCGTGGTGTGCTGTAACTCTCTGCACAGCATGGTGTGCTGTAACTCTCTGCACAGCGTGGTGTGCTGTAACTCTCTGCACAGCGTGGTGTGCTGTAACTCTCTGCACAGCGTGGTGTGCTGTAACTCTCTGCACAGCGTGGTTGGGACGTAACTCTCTACACAGCGTGGTTGGGACGTAACTCTCTACACAGCGTGGTTGGGACGTAACTCTCTACACACTGCACAGCCTGGTGTGCTGTAACACCTGTCTCTACACACTGCACAGCCTGGTGTGCTGTAACACCTGTCTCTACACACTGCAAAGTGTGGTGTGCTGTAACACCTGTCTCTACATACTGCACAGCCTGGATTGTTGTAATACCTCTCTAGTCACACTACACAGTGTAAATTGTTGTACCCCTCAGTTCACACTGCTGTCTGGATTGCTCTACCTCTTTCTCTTCACACTGCACACTGTTGATTGCTGTACTCCCTCTCGATTCACACTGCACTGCATAGATTCATTTACCCGCCTCTTATCACACTGCACAGCTCTCTTGTAAAGCTATGCACTGTTGTGCATAGTATGGATTGATGTGCCCCTCCCCAATCACTGCACACTATGGAATGCTGTGTTTCTTGTCACAGTCTATAGTATGGACTGATGTAGTCCTCTCTTTAGATTGTATAGCATGGATTGGTGTACCCCGCACTTGCCTCCCCAGCTTAACAGCGAGCTGTGCTCTTCTCTTCACACTGCACAGCTTGGACTGCTGGACTCTCTTGTCACACTTCACAATGTGGTGTGCTGTAGCCCTCGCTTCACACTGCACAGCTTGGATTGCTGCACTCTCTTGTCTCACTGCACAGTGTGGTGTGCTGTAGCCCTATCTTCACACTGCATAGCTTGGATAGCTCTACCCCCTCTTGTCACACTGCACAGTGTGGTGTGCTGAAGCCCCATCTTCACACTGCACAAATTAGATAGCTGTCCCCCCCTCTTGTCACACTGCACAATGTGGTGTGCTGTAACTCTACACACAGCGTGGTGTGCTGTAACTCTCTACACACTGCACAGCGTGGTGTGCTGTAACTCTACACACAGCGTGGTGTGCTGTAACTCTACACAGCGTGGTGTGCTGTAACTCTCTACACAGCGTGGTGTGCTGTAACTCTACACAGCGTGGTTGTGACGTAACTCTCCACACACACTGCACAGCGTGGTGTGCTGTAACTCTCTGCACACTGCACAGCGTGGTGTGCTGTAACTCTACACAGCGTGGTTGTGACGTAACTCTCCACACACTGCACAGCGTGGTGTGCTGTAACTCTTCATCACACTGCACAGCGTGGTGTGCTGTAACTCTCTGCACACTGCACAGCGTGGTGTGCTGTAACTCTCTGCACAGCGTGGTGTGCTGTAACTCTCTGCACAGCGTGGTGTGCTGTAACTCTCTGCACAGCGTGGTGTGCTGTAACTCTGCACAGCGTGGTGTGCTGTAACTCTGCACAGCGTGGTGTGCTGTAACTCTCTGCACAGCGTGGTGTGCTGTAACTCTCTGCACAGCGTGGTGTGCTGTAACTCTCTGCACAGCGTGGTGTGCTGTAACTCTCTGCACAGCGTGGTGTGCTGTAACTCTCTGCACAGCGTGGTGTGCTGTAACTCTCTGCACAGCGTGGTGTGCTGTAACTCTCTGCACAGCGTGGTGTGCTGTAACTCTCTACACAGCGTGGTGTGCTGTAACTCTCTACACAGCGTGGTGTGCTGTAACTCTCTACACAGCGTGGTGTGCTGTAACTCTCTACACAGCGTGGTGTGCTGTAACTCTCTACACAGCGTGGTGTGCTGTAACTCTCTGCACAGCGTGGTGTGCTGTAACTCTCTGCACAGCATGGTGTGCTGTAACTCTCTGCACAGCGTGGTGTGCTGTAACTCTCTGCACAGCGTGGTGTGCTGTAACTCTCTGCACAGCGTGGTGTGCTGTAACTCTCTGCACAGCGTGGTTGGGACGTAACTCTCTACACAGCGTGGTTGGGACGTAACTCTCTACACACTGCACAGCCTGGTGTGCTGTAACACCTGTCTCTACACACTGCACAGCCTGGTGTGCTGTAACACCTGTCTCTACACACTGCAAAGTGTGGTGTGCTGTAACACCTGTCTCTACATACTGCACAGCCTGGATTGTTGTAATACCTCTCTAGTCACACTACACAGTGTAAATTGTTGTACCCCTCAGTTCACACTGCTGTCTGGATTGCTCTACCTCTTTCTCTTCACACTGCACACTGTTGATTGCTGTACTCCCTCTCGATTCACACTGCACTGCATAGATTCATTTACCCGCCTCTTATCACACTGCACAGCTCTCTTGTAAAAGCTATGCACTGTTGTGCATAGTATGGATTGATGTGCCCCTCCCCAATCACTGCACACTATGGAATGCTGTGTTTCTTGTCACAGTCTATAGTATGGACTGATGTAGTCCTCTCTTTAGATTGTATAGCATGGATTGGTGTACCCCCCGCACTTGCCTCCCCAGCTTAACAGCGAGCTGTGCTCTTCTCTTCACACTGCACAGCTTGGACTGCTGGACTCTCTTGTCACACTTCACAATGTGGTGTGCTGTAGCCCTCGCTTCACACTGCACAGCTTGGATTGCTGCACTCTCTTGTCTCACTGCACAGTGTGGTGTGCTGTAGCCCTATCTTCACACTGCATAGCTTGGATAGCTCTACCCCCTCTTGTCACACTGCACAGTGTGGTGTGCTGAAGCCCCATCTTCACACTGCACAAATTAGATAGCTGTCCCCCCCTCTTGTCACACTGCACGTTGTGGTGTGCTGTAGCCCTATCTTCACACTGCACAGCTTGAATAGCTGTACCCCCTCGTGTCACACTTCGCAGTGTGGTGTAGCCCTATCTTCACACTGCACAGCGTGGGTAGCTCTACACCCTCTTGTCACACTTCGCAGTGTGCTGTGCTGTACCCCTATCTTCACACTGCACAGCTTGGTTAGCTCTACCCCCCTCTTGTCACACTGCACAGTGTGGTGTGCTGTAGCCCTATCTTCACATTGCACAGCTTGGACATCTGTACCCCCTCTTGTCACAATGCGCAGTGTGGTGTGCTGTAGCCCTATCATCACACTGCACAGCTTGGATTGCTGCCCCCCTTGTCACACTGCACAGTGTGGTGTGCTGTAGCCCTATCTTCACCCTGCATAGCTGTGCCTCATCTTGTCAGTGTGGTGTGCTGTAGCCCTATCTTCACACTGCACAGCTTGGATTGCTGCCCCCCCCTTGTCACACTGCGCAGTGGTGTGCGCTGTAGCCCTCGCTTCACACTGCACAGCATGGTTAGCTGTACCTCCTCTTGTTACACTGCGAAGTGTGGTGTGCTGTAGCCCTATCTTCACACTGCACAGCTTGGATAGCTGTCCCTCCTTGTGACACTGCGCAGTGTGGTGTGCTGTAGCCTTCGCTTCACACTGCACAGCTTGGATAGCTCTACCCCCTCTTGTCACACTTCGCAGTGTGGTGTGCTGTACCCCTCGCTTCACACTGCACAGCTTGGATAGATGTACCCCCTCGTCACACTGTGCAGTGTGGTGTGCTGTAGCCCTATCTTCACACTGCACAGATTGATTTGCTGTCCCCTCTTGTCACACTGCAGTGTGGTGTGCTGTAGCCCTATCTTCACACTGCACAGCTGTACCTCATCTTGCCAGTGTGGTGCTGTACCCCTCGCTTCACACTGCACAGCTTGGATAGCTGTACCCCCTCTTGTCACACTGTGCAGTGTGGTGTGCTGTAGCCCTATCTTCACACTGCACAGCTTGATTTGCTGTCCCCTCTTGTCACACTGCAGTGTGGTGTGCTGTAGCCCTATCTTCACACTGCACAGCTGTACCTCATCTTGCCAGTGTGGTGCTGTACCCTCGCTTCACACTGCACAGCTTGGATAGCTGTACCCCCTCTTGTCACACTGTGCAGTGTGGTGTGCTGTAGCCCTATCTTCACACTGCACAGCTTGATTTGCTGTCCCCTCTTGTGTCACTGCGAGTGTGGTGTGCTGTAGCCCTATCTTCACACTGCACAGCTGTACCTCATCTTGTCAGTGTGGTGCTGTACCCCTCGCTTCACACTGCACAGCTTGGATAGCTGTACCCCCTCTTGTCACACTGTGCAGTGTGGTGTGCTGTAGCCCTATCTTCACACTGCACAGCTGTACCTCATCTTGTCAGTGTTGTGCTGCAGTCCTCAGTATTGCTGTACCACTCCATTCCCCCGCGCAGCATGATTTGCAGCAACAGTATGTATTTCTGTACCACTTTGTCGTTTCATATTCGAGTTCTCTGGAAAGCCGAGACCATCTATGGCTATACACGTGCAACTGACCTTTATGTACCATTCGCCGGATTTTTGGAAAGTGAAAGGCGTTCCCCTTTTGTTCCGAAATCCCACCTGTCGTGTATATTAGGGTTTTCGTGTGGGTATTGTCCGGCTGCTACAGAGGCCTGCTCTGACATGTCCACATACCGTCTAGAGGGAGGCTTCCTACTGGCATGAGATGCCTTTGTTCTGATGGTGTACGGGGGGATGCCTTCGTTCTGACTGTGTGCAGTAGGTGACATCCAAAGTGGCATCAGATGCCTTTGTTCTGATGGTGTACAGGCGGGATGCCTTCGTTCTGACTGTGTGCAGTAGGTGACATCCACAGTGGCATCCGATGCCTTTGTTCTGATGGTGTACAGGCGGGATGCCTTCGTTCTGACTGTGCAGTAGGTGATATCCATAGTGGCATCAGATGCCTTCATTCTGATGATGTACAGTTGGTGATATCCATAGTGGCATCCGATGCCTTTGTTCTGATGGTGTACAGGCGGGATGCCTTCGTTCTGACTGTGCAGTAGGTGACATCCACAGTGGCATCCGATGCCTTTGTTCTGATGGTGTACAGGCGGGATGCCTTCGTTCTGACTGTGTGCAGTAGGTGATATCCATAGTGGCATCAGATGCCTTTGTTCTGATGGTGTACAGGCGGGATGCCTTCGTTCTGACTGTGCAGTAGGTGATATCCATAGTGGAATCAGATGCCTTCATTCTGATGATGTACAGTTGGTGATATCCATAGTGGCATCAGATGCCTTCATTCTGATGATGTACAGTCTGTGATACCCATAGTGGCATCCGATGCCTTTGTTCTGATGGTGTACAGGCGGGATGCCTTCGTTCTGACTGTGCAGTAGGTGACATCCACAGTGGCATCCGATGCCTTTGTTCTGATGGTGTACAGGCGGGATGCCTTCGTTCTGACTGTGTGCAGTAGGTGACATCCACAGTGGCATCCGATGCCTTTGTTCTGATGGTGTACAGGCGGGATGCCTTCGTTCTGACTGTGTGCAGTAGGTGATATCCATAGTGGCATCAGATGCCTTCATTCTGATGATGTACAGTCTGTGATACCCATAGTGGCATCCGATGCCTTTGTTCTGATGGTGTACAGGCGGGATGCCTTCGTTCTGACTGTGCAGTAGGTGACATCCACAGTGGCATCCGATGCCTTTGTTCTGATGGTGTACAGGCGGGATGCCTTCGTTCTGACTGTGCAGTAGGTGACATCCACAGTGGCATCCGATGCCTTTGTTCTGATGGTGTACAGGCGGGATGCCTTCGTTCTGACTGTGTGCAGTAGGTGACATCCACAGTGGCATCCGATGCCTTTGTTCTGATGGTGTACAGGCGGGATGCCTTCGTTCTGACTGTGCAGTAGGTGATAACCATAGTGGCATCAGATGCCTTCATTCTGATGATGTACAGTTGGTATTATCCATAGTGGCATCAGATGCCTTTGTTCTGATGGTGTACAGGCGGGATGCCTTCGTTCTGACTGTGTGCAGTAGGTGACATCCACAGTGGCATCCAATGCCTTTGTTCTGATGGTGCACAGGCGGGATGCCTTCGTTCTGACTGTGCAGTAGGTGATAACCATAGTGGCATCAGATGCCTTCATTCTGATGATGTACAGTTGGTATTATCCATAGTGGCATCAGATGCCTTCATTCTGATGTACAGTCTGTGATACCCATAGTGGCATCCGATGCCTTTGTTCTGATGGTGTACAGGCGGGATGCCTTCATTCTGACTGTGCAGTAGGTGACTTCCATAGTGGCATCAGATGCCTTCATTCTGATGATGTACAGTTGGTGATATCCATAGTGGCATCAGATGCCTTCATTCTGATGATGTACAGTCTGTGATACCCATAGTGGCATCAGATGTCTTCGTTCTGATAGTGTACAGTCTGTGACCGCTCTAGTGGCATCAGATGTCTTCGTTCTTATCGTCCACAGTCACTGATACCCTGGGTGTAGGGTGACCAGACGTCCCGGATTGCCCCGAATTTTCAAGGACTGTCCCGGCGTCCCAACACATTTTGAAAAAGTAAATACGTCCCGGTTTTTGAGAGAGGGTTTAGGTAAGCAAACAGTTTTGTAGTGCTGTGCAGGCTCAAGTTTACAACGACCCTCATAACAGGCAAGGCAAAGTTTACTTGGTGGTGTCTCCCGCTGTGCTTCCTAGTGTCAGTCATGCAGCACAGCAGGAGTTAATGAAGGGGGAATCAGCGGCTACAAAGCCCATTACCCAATGCAGGGATCACAAGTCTGCCCTTGGAACAAAGCATGGGGAGGGAGTCTTTAAAGAGATGCAACAGAGTTTGTGTATAAGGCGTGTGTGTGTGTGTGTGTGTATGTATATATATATATATATATATATATATATATATATATATATATATATATATATATGTGTGTATATTATCTACTGGCGGTCGCCAGTAGATAGTTATAGTTAGGACCTATTTTCCATAGGAAATCCGCGACATTCTATTTGAAATAACTCTTGCGTCGGTTGACGAATCTTCGCGAAATTTTCAAACTTTATGGCCCGCTCCGGTCCGCTCCTACCCTGAAAGTCTCAGGGTGATTCGTCAAGCGGGGGCCGAGAAAAAGGGGGGTCCCAAAACGTGTTTTCCCCATTCATTTTCCCATAGGAAACTTTAGACACGGCTACAGCTCGAACTGCTGAACGGAATTACACCAAATTTGGCAAAGAGGTAGTTCTTGGTTCAGAAAGAACCCTTTTTGTTAAATGGTGTAAATCCGTTCAGTAGTTGCTGAGAAAATCAAAAGTAAAAGTACATATTTATCTATGGGCACGGAGGATTCGCGCACCCTGAGCGCACCCTGCGCGCACCGTCCCGATCACGAGCTGCATGCTAATTGGCTGTCAGCTGGCTGTCAACATTCCGATTCAGGAAATGTTGGCAGCCATTTTGTCCCTCGGTAGAACAGAGGGACAGAAACAAGTGCGCAAAGCGCACAAAGGGGGCAGGGTAGAAACACCCTGACCCCTAGGTCTGCTCAGGGGGTCCCACAAGGACCCCTGGGCAGAAAAAGCATTTAAAAAAAAAAACAAATCGGCAGGATGCGCTCAGGGTGCGCGGATCCTGCCGATAAAAAAAAAAAAAATCGAAGGGCGGTCTCCCGCGCTTTGATTGTATTTTGCCCCCGGGTGGCCCAAGTCCCGGGGGCATGGTGGGGGGGTTAAATTTATGTATGGGGGGCCTCAAAGGGCCCCCCAAGCCCCGGGGACCGCCACCCCCCGGGGCTTTCTTTTTAAAATGGTGCGGGAGGGCTCTGAGCCGTCCCACAGCCCCGGGGACCTCCACCTCCCCGGGGCTTCTTTTTTTTTTTTTACTTTCTCCTGTGTGGGGGGGCTCGAGCCCCCACACGCCCGGGACCGCCACCTCCCCGGGGCACTAACAAATTAAAATGGGGGTCCGTTTTGGACCTCCGAAGCCCCGGGGACCACCACCTCCCCGGGCTTTGCTGATGTGGGGAGGGGGGCCGCGCGGCCCCCTCCTGGAGCCTGTGGTGGCCCTGGGGACCGCCACCCCCAGGGCCGGCTCCTGCAGTGTCCCGGGGTGCCTACCCCGGGACACTGCTGTTTGCAATGACAGGACGGGAGCCTCGCGGCTCCCGTCCTGTCATTGCAAGCTGCTTTGGATATTGGAGAGAGAGCAGGAAACCTGCTCTCGCTTCCAATATCCAAAGACAATTGCTTTTCCACACGGGGAGCAGCATGTTAGCTGCTCCCCGTGTGGAAAGCAATGCCGGCTCCCTTAGGACACGGGGAGCCGGCGGGACTGTGGGGGGTTTGGGGACCCCCACAGTCCCCAACCAGAGGCCAGGCCCCGGGGGATGGGGTCCCGGGGCAAAGGAGGCCTGAGGAGGGGGGCCACGCAGCCCCTCCTTAAAAGGAATGTTAAGTGTGGCCATGCCCCGGGAGATGGGGTCCCTGGGGCAGTTTTCGGCCAGGGAGGGGGGCCACGCGGCCCCCTTCCAGTTTAATTTTAATAAAAAAAAAAAAGGGGGTAAGGCCCTGGGGGATGGGGTCCCCAGGGCCCAAAAATAAGAAAAAGGAAGGGGGGCCACACAGCCCCCCTTCAGGGAAAAAAAACGAAAAAAAACAAAAAACGATTGGGCCGCAGGCCCCGCCCCCTTCCTTCACCACTCTGTAAACGCGCCCTGGCGCGTTTGCAGATGGGGAGTAATTCCCCCTTGAATACTGGGGTCCCTGGGGGCCAACTAGCCCACCAGGAACCTCCAGTATGCGCCAGGGGCTGCGTTGCAGAGAGGTGTACAGAGGCCACGCCCCTTTATACACCTCTCTGCAACGCAGCTCTGTGGCGCTTTGGAGGTACATGGTGGGCTAGTTGGCCCCCAGGAACCCTCAGGATTCAAGGGACTTAATCCCCCAACTTAAAACGCGCCACGGGCGCGTTGCACAGTGGTGAAGGGAGGGGGCGGGGCTTCAGGTGACATGTGTGCAAACAGGCCCCGTGGCGCGTTTTAAGATGGGGAATTAAATCCCCTTCAACCCTGAGGGTCCCTGAGGCCAACTAGCCCAACAGGTACATCCAGAAAGCGCCACAGAGCTGCGTTGCAGAGAGGTGTAAAGGGGTGTGGCCTCTCTACACGTCTCTGCAACGCAGCCCCCTGGCGCATACTGGAGGTTCCTGGTGGGCTAGTTGGCCCCTAGGGACCCTCATGATTAAAGGGGACTTAATCCCCCAACTTAAAATGCGCCACGGGGCGCGTTTGCACAGATGTCACCTCAGGCCCCGCCCCCTCCCTTCACCATTGTGCAAATATTCCTCTAAAATCTGCCGAACTACGAATTCGGATTTACTCACCTGTTATCAGGAGAGACCTCAGTGCTGCATCTTTCAGCCCAGTACTAATCCTGAAAAGTAATTTTAACCGTACTTACCAGTAACTTGAATTTCCTTCCATAGGGTATCATTGCCTGCTTTTTGGTGAAAAAGTTTCTGTCGATTTTTGAAACATACAAATATTCCTCTAAAATCAGCCGAACTACGAATTCGGATTTACTCACCTGTTATCAGGAGAGACCTCAGTGCTGTATCTTTCAGCCCAGTACTGGTCCTGAAAAGTAATTTTAACCGTACTTACCAGTAACTTGAATTTCCTTCCATAGGCTAACATTGACTGGTTTCACTTGGAAATTCTTCTAAGTGTGGAGTTTTGGAACTTTAAAATAGTCCTCTAAAATCAGCCGAAATACGAATTCCGATTTACTCACCTGTTATCAGGAGAGACCTCAGTGCTGTATCTTTCAGCCCAGTACTGGTCCTGAAAAGTAATTTTAACCGTACTTACCAGTAACTTGAATTTCCTTCCATAGGCTAACATTGACTGGTTTCACTTGGAAATTCTTCTAAGTGTGGAGTTTTGGAACTTTAAAATAGTCCTCTAAAATCAGCCGAAATACGAATTCCGATTTACTCACCTGTTATCAGGAGAGACCTCAGTGCTGCATTTTTTAGCCCAGCACTGACCCTGAAAAGTAATTTTAACCGTACTTACCAGTAACTTATATTTTCTTCCATAGGAATCCATTGTCTGGTTTTCAGCTGAAAAGTTTCAAAGTGTCGCTTTTTACAAACTACAAATATTCCTTAAAAATCGCCTGTATGACTTAAACGCATTCTTTCAACTGTTTACAGGAGATGCACCAGTGCTGGATCCAGGATCCAACACTGAGTAAGAAAAAGTAACGATAACAGTTTTTACCTGCTAAGTGAATTTCCTTCCATAGGATAACATTGGTGATTCTATGAGAAAAAGTTTCTAAGTGTCAACTTTTAAAATACAATAATATTCCTTAAAAATCACTACTGTAACCAAAACGCTTTTACTCAACTGTTTACAGGAGATGTCCCAGGACTGAATCTAGGATCCAGTCCTGTGGTTAGAAAAGTAATCCATAAAGTAACTAATTGCATTTAACTAGAAATTCACATTGAGCTGAATGTTGCATTGTGTTTGAAAATGTGTTGCCCATTGCAACAACTGTAACTACTGTACTTAAAAGTCTATTGCCTATGTGCAAAGTATTTAAACTAAAGTAATTCATTCTGGGAAAGTATTTTTTGTAATGTATAATGTAATTACAATGTAATTTAAAAAATAAAATGTAAAAAAAAAATGTTTCTAAAAATGTAGTAAATCAGTATGAAAAAAATAAATATAACAATTAATACATTTAAAAATTGTCATTTACAAAACCTTTGAAATTCACTGAAAAAACCGTAGGTTTCAGACATGTTAGTTAGGAATTAGCATTTAAAAAACCTTTGAAATTCACTTAAAAAATCATAGGTTTCAGGCACGTTATAGTTAGAAATTAGCATTTAAAAAACCTTTGAAATTCACTGAAAAAACCATAGGTTTCAGGCACGTTATAGTTAGAAATTTGCATTTAAAAACCTTAGAAATTCACTGAAAAAACCATAAGGTTTTAGGGACAGTTATAGTTAGTTGGACATTGCACTCGTACAAAACCCGTGAAATTCCCCCGTTATAGTTAGTTCAGGTAACTATAACTCGCGCCCCCGCAATGCACTGCTGATGACGTCACATATTACATCACTCATGACCTGGTCAGTGACATCACTGATGACATCACTGATGACATCACTGATGACATCACTGATGACATCACTGATGACATCACTGATGACATCACTGATGACATCTCAAATGACATCACTGATGACATCACTGATGACATCACTGATGACTTCTCAAATGACATCATCCATGTGAGAATTTAATGCATCTTCTCACACCCTAATATAAGTTTTGAAACACCCACTCTAAATTACAGACTGCCATTCTCAAAACCATACACACTCCAATACCAATAAGTACATACCCACTCACTGATTCTTAGGTCTACACACACACATCTACTCACTCACCCGTACAGTCACTCATACTTACAGTCACTCAGTACAGGACTATCATATGCACTAATACACCTATATAAACACTCACACAACGCAACTCATCCATAGAGGTATTCACACACCTAGTCAGTCATGCAAATAATTAATCACACTCCAATTTACTCACCTATACAGTTATACACACCAGCTCACTTACTCATAAAAATACTAGCACATTCTTACGCTCCTATGCAATCACTGATGCAAGCACACACTCATCCATATAGCCACTCTCACAATCACACACTCTCACTTATAGCCATTTATATACTCCAACACACATATATACTGCCTTTCACATATGTAGTTACTCACACATGTACCACTGAGATATACATTCAATCACTAACACACCCATACACACACTCACCCACCCATACAGTCCATCACAGACGCAATCTTGAAACCATGCACCCAGTGAATCACCCACTCACACATCTATGCACGGAGTCACACACACCCCACCCACACAAACACTGAGGCACCCATACAGATACTCAGAGAACCAATCCATAACCCATATAGACACTCATTTAGCTAGTCAGAAACCCATGCAGTTGCTTACACAACAACAGACAGACGGATACAGACATTCACACAGTTTAGTCACTCACCCATGCATCCAGTAAGATACGTTTAATCACTCACTTATAGACTCAGTCACGCACCTACTAAATCATCCATTCAGGCGCTTCTACACCCACTCATTCTTCAATACGCCTTTCCCTAAATATATTAAACATATTTAAACTTTACAGAAACACAGTCACTGGATGATGTCATCAGTGATGTCATCAGTGATGTCATTTGATATGTCATCAGTGATGTCATCAGTGATGTCACTGACCATGTCATGAGTGATGTAATATGTGACGTCATCAGCAGTGCATTGCGGGGGCGCGAGTTATAGTTAGCTGAACTAACTATAACGGGGGAATTTCACGGGTTTTGTACGAGTGCAATGTCCAACTAACTATAACTGTCCCTAAAACCTTATGGTTTTTTCAGTGAATTTCTAAGGTTTTTTAAATGCAAATTTCTAACTATAACGTGCCTGAAACCTATGGTTTTTTCAGTGAATATATATATATATATATATCAATCAAACCAGGTACGCCTCCCCCAATGAAAGGAAGCGCAAGACCGCATACAGTAAATCCAAGGTCGTGATTTATTTGCGGCATATATATATGTATGTGTATGTATGTGTGTGTATATATGTGTATATATATATATATGTGTATATATGTATATATATATATATCTCCGTACACTGCTTGTGTGAGTCCCGCCGCTTCTCCAGAGCAGAGGGCGCGTCGTCGTGCTGGACCACCCAAGCACGGTCCAGATTCAATTGCCACTTGACCTCAAAGAATAAGGATGACGACGCCGTGTCTTTGACCAAAAATTGATTTAATTGTCGGCTGTTGTCGGGCGCGTTACGCCTGCGTCGGCAGGCGAAACGCGTCCGACAACAGCCGACAATTAAATCAATTTTTGGTCAAAGACACGGCGTCGTCCTCCTTATTCTTTGAGGTAGAGTGGCAATATATATATATATATATATATCGCCACACTGCGGCTCGATTTCTTGACACGGCGCTCTATGGCGGTGCGGAGCGTGGAAACGGCAGAGCCCCGCCGTTTAAAATAGCACGTTATTTCCGTCGGCAACAGATCCACTCGCACTCACGGGTATTGTTCTCCAATTCTATTTAATTCATTGGCAGCAACATTTTACGGACAAACAAAGCAGCCTGCTTTGTTTGTCCGTAAAATGTTGCTGCCAATGAATTAAAAGAATTGGAGAACAACAATACCCGTGAGTGCGAGTGGATCTGTTTCCGACGGAAATAACGTGTGTGTGTTCATTCCAGCCACACATGGAGTTCAACAGCGAAGTCCTCAGTGTGTGTGTGTGTGTGTGTGTGTGTGTATATATATATATATATGTTCTGATGGTGTACAGTCGGTGACTCCCATGATAGCATCAGATGCATTCGTTCTGATGGTGTACAGTCGGGTGTTTGTTTTGATGGTGCTACCCAAGGTGGCATACAGTGGGTGACTCCCATGGTGGCATACAGTCAGTGACTCCCGTGGAGCCATCAGATGCTTTCGTTCTGATGGTGTACAATCTGTGACAGCATCGGATGCCTTTGTTCTGATGGTGTACCGTCGGTGACACCCGTGGTGGTATCAGATGCTTCATTCTGATAGTGTACAATCTGTGACCCATGTGGTGAAATTATATGCCTTCGATCTGAATGTGTACAGTCGGTGATACCTATAGTATCATCAGATGCCTTCGCTCTGATGGTGTACAGTCGAGATGCCATCGTTCTAATGGTGTAAAGTCAGGGATATCCTTAGTGGCATACAGTTGGTGACTGCTGTGGTGGCACTGATGGTGTGCATCTGTGACATCCGTGGTCTCACCAGAAGCATGCGTTTTGATGGTTGAACAGTCGGTGATACCCGTGGTCTCACAAGAAGCGTTCGTTCTGATGGTTGAACAGTCGGTGATACCCGTTGTCTCACCAGAAGTATGCATTCTGATGGTGTACTTTTGGTAATACCCATTGTCTCATCAGAAGCATTCGTTCTGATGATTGAACAGTCATTGATACCCATGGTCTCACCAGAAGCGTTCGTTCTGATGGTTTAACAGTCGGTGATACCTGTGGTCTCACCAGAAGCGTTCGTTCTGATGGTTGATCAGTCAGTGATACCCGTGAATCTGCTGCCCATGGCACAAATCCCATGGCTCCTCGAGGTGCCCCGTGGGCTGGATCACAGGGTAGAGCACCAGTTCAAGGCTTGCCTGTCCCTTTCTGCGCTATTGTGGTGCCCCTCCCGGCCAAGGTATTTGTAAAGAGACAAGGGAACCCTGAGAGTCAAGAGGGACCTAGGGTAAGCAAAGTGTTATAAGAGACAACAGTCCCTCTAAAAAGCTTTGAACCAATGTTGCACAGAACTGCATTGAGACCTGTCAAAATCCTCCAAATGGAGAGACAATGTATTTATTAGTTACACACATGTAACACAAAGCAAAAATGTATACAAAGAATTCCGTGGGCAGAAAGGTTGGAAATCAGCAGATTTCCAAACCGCAGGCATATACATACGTAGTGACTACGTCGATTATTACATATTAGGAACAGTCACAATACAGAAAAACATCTTATGCTCCACTTGAATCCAAATTAAACCGTTTGGAGTCAAGATGTGTAAGTCGACGACGTTTCGATCCCAACTAAGAATATGGGGTCATCATCAGGACGCACAGATATATGCCTGAGAAGTGCCTGTGTAAGGCAGGGGTTGAATGGGGGGGGTGGGTGGGGAGAGAGGAGAGGGGTCCGAGATGGAGGGGGAGGAAGAGGGGAAGGGGAGGAAGAAAAAAGGAAAGAGGTTAAGTTAGTGTTCATTAAGGCAGGTAAGGTAACAGTGTGTAGTGTGGACCACATACGCACAGTCAGTGAAGCGTGAAGCCGCTAAAAGGAGATAAGTGTTTTGAATTAAAAAAACAGTTGTGAATGACAAAGTAAAGACAAGATGATTGACCAGTGGAATGTGCTAGTTGAACTATAGCGACGGGGAAAGCCACATGTTGGGCAACGTGTAGTCATAAGCATCAGTGAGAAACATCCATGGACTCAATGCTGCTCGCGGTGGAGTAGGTTGCAGTAGCATGCAAGTGTCATGACCTGTCAGCCGAGCTAGGGACGCATCCCTAGTCAGGAGTCCAAAAGAGTAATGACGGTCAGTATCCCTAGATAGGGACCTGAAACCTCCTGGTGGAGTGGTAGTCTAAAAATAAAGATGAACCAGATAATGGTCAGAGTAACAATCGAGAAGCCCGGAAGGGTGAGGGGGGAGGTGGGGAGAAAAAGAGAGAGAGTGTTGGACGCAGGTTACATCACTTAACTTACAATTCAGCTGCAGATGCGGAGCCCTGCAGCTGAGCCCCGATGCGGGAGAAGTTCAAGGAAGATATTGCTGCCAAAAGGAAATAATAAACCAAGAATTGAGCAGTAGGTACGGAGAATGTACGCATGTCACAAAGGTGAGCAGTTGGTATGAAAATTGTTCGAGTGACACTGAGGTGAGGCAGCATACGGGAGAGGCTTACCGTACATGCGATAGCAGAATCAGACGGAGTCACACGGTGCGCGGAGTTGAGAAAGTAAAGTAAAGTGAGAGGGACGCGCGAGGAATTAACACCGGGGCGCCATCTCACGCATGCATGGTGGTACACAGATGACGCTGGTGTGCATCCCGAGTAGGTAGATCAGGAAAAGGGTGGGCGCCATATTGGACGACCTAAGAAGGTCCGGGAGCGGAGGGGTGGGGGCTCTATTGAGAAGGAGAATATAGAGAATGAAAAGGAATCGAAAGAATAAAACCAAATAATGGTGGTGTCTGGAAATGACACTGACAACGGAGAGCGGTACATGATTATCATCGTGCAATAATGATTACATTAATCCAGGGCAATGATGTAGTCGCCGCGATGGCAAAAAGATTAAAAAGTCAAACATCTTAGGTGTATCGGAGAAAAACATTACGGTTCACATCAAGGGAAAATTGTACACATTGCATAGAGCCTGAAAACAGAGTATAGAGAGAGTAGTAACACAAAATAGTTATTGCATCAAAGATGGTGAGGACATGGAAATGAGGGGTCAACCTAAATAAACATATACAGTAGAGTAAGCATATGTGGGGTAAATAGTGTGGCAAAAGACAGGTCCTCAGGAAAAGGTTACTACAGGGTCTTCAATTACAGTAGCTATCTTATTGGAAGTAAATATTGCATTTTGTCAAAATGTAAAAAGATATGCAAAAAGTAAAGAAATCGAATATTGAAAATAAGAGAAATTAAGGAAGACCAGGACAAAATAAGGAAAAGAGGGGCTGATCCAATCGGGAGCTGCCTATTCTGGGTCTGTTGCAGTAGTACACAGGTTAAACCAGATTAGTCCAATCCTCCATTCTGTTGTGTCCAGTGTGTAGGCAATTGCTTTGTAGTATCCATTTCAGTTCTTCTTTGTTGAGGATTGCGCTGATGTCTGTGCTTCGCGGTGGTGGTTTAATTACACTGATGACTTGCCATTTTAAGTCGTCCTCTGTGTGTCCTTAGTCTGTGAAGTGCTCAACCAGTGGTTTGTTCGTGTTTGGCACCTCAGGCGGCTCCAGTGCTGGCAGATCCGGATTCTGATCTTTTGGGTTGTTTGACCTACATAAATTAGGTTACAGGGGCAGAGGATAGCATATATGACATTGTTGGTGTTACAATTCGAGAATTGACTCAACGTAATATTGATGTTCCTGAAAGTAAAGTTTTTGCTTTCAATGGTTAGGTGGCAGACTCTACAACCTCCACCTTTAAAATGCCCTAGCACAGGTGGTAAACCCCACATATCAGTGAGTGCTAGTAATGTCTTTTTAGTAGGTAGGGCTGCTTTGACCAGATGGTCTCTGATGTTCTTGTTCTTACGAAAGGCAAAGAGTGGACGTTCTATTGTCATGTTGCCAGCATTGAGTACTGGCCCGTGCTTTAAAAAAGCATATCTGAAAGAGACACGTTAGTGACAGATTCCTTACCTTAGAATATCCCCAGGCGTCAGGCTGGATCCGGAAAGTTTTTGCGTAGCAGTACCCTTGCGCGTCGTGCGGCTCCGCGTCCGTCGGCGTCGTGATCGCCGGGATGACGTCGCGGGCAGTACTTAGGCACCGCCCCTGCGCGCTGACGTCAGTTCTTCTTTTTCCGCGCCAGCAAGCGCAGATCCGGGAAGAGCAGTGCCCTAGTCATTTTTTGACTAACTTTTTTGGTGAATTTTTTCACTGTTTTCTTCGAATCGACTTCAAGGTGTCGTAGGGATGCCCGGTTTTAAACGTTGCGGCGCCTGTGCTCGGATGATGTCCATCACAGACCCGCATCGGGAGTGTCTCTTCTGCCTCGGCCGAGGCCACGACACGGAGTCGTGTTCCGACTGCCGGGCCCTCAACCCGAAAGCTTTGCGAGAGCGGTCTCGAAAGCTCCTCGAGGCCCGGTATTCGGCTCCGCGCAAGCCCCGGTCGCGTGAGAGGTCCAGGGGTCGATCGCGGAGTCCTCACCGGTCGTCGGCATCGAAGTCTTCTTCGTCCGGTAAGTCCAAGCACAAAAAGTCCAAAAAGCATCGTCGCTCTAGGACTTCGCCTCGCCGGTCTCGCGACTCGGCTGAGGCCCCTCCCGGCACCGTCCCCGCCCCGCGGCCCCGGACATGCCTGTGGAGTCGCCCCCGCAATACCCGTCCTTCCCGGGTTCGGGGGCGGATCCGGCCCAGATACAGGAATTCCTGTCTGCCATGGCCCGCCTCTTCGGGCCTCAAGGTCCCTCCGGTGCGCCTTCGGGCCCTGCGGGCCCTGATGGGGTTGCTCCGGCGTCGCCGACGGCTCCGGCCCCGGCGTCGCCCGTGCCTCCAGCCTCGATCCCGGCTCCGGCCTCGATCCCGGCTCCGCAACCCCCATCGACGGCGTCGGCGTCGTTAGGTCGACCGGCGATGTCTCCGGTGCCGTTCTCGACGCCGCCTGGGGCTCCGGGCGGCGTCGTCCCCCAGTTCCTTCCGGCTCCGGACATGGACCCGGACCGACGTCGCTCGACGCCGGTTCCGGCGCCGATGGGACCTTGGGTCCCAAATGTCCCTCCTCCTCCTTATTTTGAACCAGAGGAGGACCAGGAGGACTGGGAGGGGTCTGATGACCCTCTGACACAACAGTGTCAGTACGATGAGGACTGGACAGAGGGTCTAGGGGATGCCAGTGGTCTGGATACTTCCCTGACACTGGCATGCTGTCTCCTCCCGTGGCTACGGAGGAGGGAGCCAATTTTGCAACGGTGTTGCGTAGGGCGGCTGGGGCCTTACGTCTCCAACTCCCTACTGTGGCGGTCAAGACTAATATCTTGACAGAGGTGCTTCAGCCGGCAGCCTCCCTCTACGGAGACTGTGCTGCCGTTTAACGATGCCCTCACTGACGTTCTTTGGGCGCCTGGTCCAAGCCCAACACAGGGGCTCCTGTGGATAGGAACGTGTCCCGACGCCATCGCCCGGCTCCGGGCGACCCCTGTTTCTCTCTGTCCACCCCACTCCTGAGAGCTTGGTTGTCCAAGCCTCCGCTTCCCAAACCGCCTTCCCTACCGCCCCTCCGGATAGGGAATCCAAACGCCTGGATCAATTTGGGAAGAAGGGTTTTTCTTCCTCCAGTGCTGGCTTGCGGTCCATCAACACCGCTTGTCTTTTGGGCCGATATACCCACTCCTTGTGGGATTCGGTGGCGACTGTTTTGCCCCAGTGTTCTGAGGAGGTCCAGACACTGCTTTCCCGCGCCATTGCGGAAGGAAGGGATGCGGCCAAATACACGATACGATGTGGCCTTGATACCGCCGACTCGCTGGGCAGGTCTATTGCAACGACGGTGGCGCTGCAACGCCACGCCTGGCTGAGAACCACTGGTTTTTCAGGGGATGTCCAGAATACTCTCATGGACATGCCCTTTGATGGAGTCGGTCTTTTTGGGTCCAAAGCAGACCATGCGTTGGAGCGCTTTAAGGACTCACGGGCTACTGCCAAGACCCTGGGCCTTTCTGCTACACGCCCTCCGCTGACTTCTGCTTTTCACCCCTATCGTGGCCACGGAAGGGGCGCCCCGTCACGTCAGCAGCCCAGCCACCGGCCCGCGCAGCAGGCGTCTTCGCGTGGCCGAGGACGTGGATTCCTCCGTGGCGGATCGGGCAACCAGCGTGCGGG
Source organism: Calotriton arnoldi (assembly GCA_963921515.1). Lineage (NCBI taxonomy): Eukaryota > Metazoa > Chordata > Amphibia > Caudata > Salamandridae > Calotriton > Calotriton arnoldi. Next base: position 467,590 of record CAWUFW010006065.1, read on the forward strand.
TCAGGCCACCACCTCCAACCCGTCCGCGGCCTCCAAGCCCTCCTAGTCCCTCCTTTCAGGTGCACAGCACACCAGTAGGGGGCAGGGTCCGCCATCACCTTCCCCACTGGCGTACCATCACCTCGGACAGGTGGGTCTTGGACATTGTCCGAAGGGGCTACTCCCTCCCCTTCGAGACCACCCCCCAGCCATGCCACCTCAATTCCACCGCATGTCAGGGGATCACTTGGTACTTCTGCAGAAGGAAGTCACGGCCCTCTTGACCAAGAGGGCCATCGAGCGTGTTCCGACCCCAGAAGTAGGGCGTGGTTGCTACTCCCACTACTTTCTGGTGCCCAAAAAGGACAAGGAGGACATGCGTCCTATCTTGGACCTCCGGAACGTCAATCGCTTCCTCCGGAAGGAGAAGTTCAAGATGCTCACCCTAGCTCAGGTCTTGACTGCCCTCGACCCTGGAGACTGGTTGGTAGCGTTGGACTTGCAGGACGCATATTTCCACATCCCCGTCCTGCCGGCCCACCGGCGTTACCTTCGGTTCACGGTAGGCCCCGAGCATTTTCAGTTCACCGTGCTCCCCTTTGGCCTTACCAGTGCCCCTCGGGTGTTCACGAAAGTGATGGCGGTGGTCGCAGCTCATCTGCGCCGGGCAGGGGTTTCAGTCTTCCCCTACCTCGACGACTGGCTGCTGAAGGCGGGCTCGTCCCAGGCAGTCGTCTCCCACCTCCAGACTACGGCCGAACTCCTGCACTCGCTGGGGTTCTCCATCAATGTGCCGAAGTCGCATCTGATTCCTTCTCCACAGCTCCTTTTCATCGGAGCAGTTCTGGACACGACGCAGTTTCGGGCCTATCCTCCCGAACGGCGAGTCCGGGATATTCAGGCTATGATTCCGATCTTTCAGCCTTTATCCTGGGTTTCGGTACGGATGACCCTGAGGCTGCTGGGCCTCATGGCCTCCTGGATCCTGCTGGTCAATCATGCCAGATGGCATATGCGGGCTCTGCAGTGGGACCTGAAGTTCTAGTGGGCGCAGCACCAGGGCAACCTGTCCGATCACGTCCAGATCTCGGAGGGGACTGCAAAACAGTTGCAGTGGTGGCTCTCGAACCGGCAATGGGTCCTGGGCAGATCCCTCTCCCTTCCCCAGCCAGAGCACACAGTTGTGACGGACGCGTCCCTTCTGGGATGGGGCGGTCACATGGGAGAGGCGGAGATCAGAGGCCTCTGGTCTCCGGCGGAGTCCCGGCTCCATATCAACATTCTGGAGCTCCGGGCGATCCGACTTGCACTCAAGGCATTCCTTCCCTCTGTCAAAGGGAAGGTAGTGCAGGTGTTCACGGACAACACCACCGCCATGTGGTACTGCAACAAACAAGGCGGGGTGGGGTCGTGGACCCTTTGTCAGGAGGCTCTGCGCCTCTGGACATGGCTGGAACATCAGGGCATGTTCCTGATGGTTCAACACCTGGCAGGTTCCCTGAACGCCAGGGCGGACGAACTCAGCCGCAGGTGCATGATGGATCACGAATGGCGTCTTCACTCGGAAGTGGCGCAAGGACTCTTTCTACAGTGGGGAGAGCCTTGGTTAGATCTATTCGCCACCGAAGAGAACGCGCAATGTCATCAGTTCTGCGCGTTGGAATTTCCAAGGCGGCACTCGCTCGGCGACGCTTTTCGTCACGAGTGGAGTTGCGGTCTATTGTACGCCTTTCCGCCTATACCACTTCTACCCAGAGTGTTGAAGAAGATTCGGCACGACCGGGCCCAAGTCATTCTTGTGGCTCCGGACTGGGCTCGAAGGGTTTGGTATCCCGAGCTACTCAATATGAGCGTAGATCCCCCGATCCGTCTGCCTCTTCGGGAGGATCTTCTGTCGCAGCAGCAGGGGACGGTCCTCCACCCGAACCTGTCCAGTCTCCACCTGCTTGCGTGGAGATTGAGCGGCGGCAGTTGATTCCTTTCGACTTGCCTCCCGAAGTTTGTGATGTGATTCTGGCAGCCAGGCGTCCCTCCACTAAGGTGGTATACGCCTGCAGGTGGAACAAATTTGTGGCATGGTGCACAGCAAAGGCTGTGAATCCCCTTTCTGCCCCTCTTTCTGAGGTCCTTCTGTTCCTTCTTTCTCTGGCCCAACAGGGTTCTGCCCTGGGTACCATCAAGGGTTATCTTTGTGCTATCTCGGCCTTCCTCAGGCTCCCTGATCAGCCCTCCCTTTTCAAGTCCCCTGTTGTTAACAGGTTCTTAAAAGGCATTACTCACCTCTTCCCTCCTGTTCCGTTTGTGATGCCTCAGTGGGACTTGAACTTGGTTCTTACCTTTTTAATGTGCGCTCCCTTTGAGCCTCTCCATAACTGTCCTCTTCGTCTTCTGACTCTGAAGACAGCCTTTCTGGTGGCCATCACCTCCGCTCGGCGGGTGAGTGAGCTCCAGGCTCTTATCTTGCAAACCTCCCTTTCTGTCTGTTCATCCAGACAAGGTTGTTCTTCGGACGCGTCCGTCCTTCTTGCCAAAGGTGGTTACTGCTTTCCACATTGGGCAGACCATCACTTTGCCCACCTTCTTTCCGCCTCCGCATCCTTCCAGAGAGGAAGAGAGGCTCCACCGTCTGGACCCAAAACGTGCGCTCTCCTTCTACATCGACCGCACAAAACACTTCTGGGTGGATGACCAGCTCTTTGTTGGCTACGTGGGCGCCAAAAAGGTCGGGCGGTGCACAAGAGGACCATCTCCCGCTGGGTTACCTTGTGCATCAAGACCTGCTATTCTTTGGCTAAGAAGGAGCCTCCTGTTGGGCTGCGTGCCCATTCCACCAGGGCAACGGCTGCTACCACGGCCTTGGGCCGCGGTGTTCCGCTGCCGGTTATCTGTCAGGCAGCTACGTGGGCCTCGCTGCACACGTTTACAAAACATTACTGCCTTGACAGTCAGGTCCGGAGGGACGGCTTCTTTGGCCGTTCTGTCCTCCAGGACTTCCTTGTCTGATCTTTGTTCGCAGACCCACCACCGGGGTTGGTATTGCTGGGGTATCTATTCTAAGGTAAGGAATCTGTCACTAACGTGTCTCTTTCAGATGCACAAGTTACTAACTTGTGTAACGATATATCTGTAAGAGACAGTAGTTAGTGACAGATTCCTACCGCCCACCCATCCTCCCCGTTCTTCGAACTGATTTCTAGGGTTAAGGACATCCCTTTCAGGGCCCTAGTATTTTTCAGACACCTATGTCAGCTTCTTGCATGGCTCTGCGTTCCTGGCGCGGAAAGTCGTGTACAGAACTGACGTCAGCGCGCAGGGGCGGCGCCTAAGTACTGCCCGCGACGTCATCCCGGCGATCACGACGCCGACGACGGACGCGGAGCCGCACGACGCCGCCTACCGACGCGCAAGGGTACTGCTAAGCAAAAACTTTCCGGATCCAGCCTGACGCCTGGGGATATTCTAAGGTAAGGAATCTGTCACTAACTACTGTCTCTTACAGATATATCGTTACACAAGTTAGTAACTTGTGCTTCTTGATCTGATTGGAGACAGGAGAAAAAGTGGTTAAACAGACTAACCGTTCATTTTCTTTTGTAGACTTGGGTGTTAAAAGTACTTCTCGTGGGCTTTACCAAGCCCGTTTTAATCACCTTCTGACAAGTTTTTTCGGGTAGCCCCTGTCCATCAGTTTTTGTGACAGGTAATTAATTGGCTTCATAAAAGTAGTCTGTTGAATTTTATATCCTTCTATTTGTTCTCCCCTTTCACTCTTCCTTTCTCTCCTGCATTGGTACCTTCCTTCTCTCTCTCCTCCCCCCCCCCCATCCCCCTTCCCCCTCCTTCTTTCCCCACGGTTGGTACAACCCTACTGTTGGCCGAGAGGCTACCTTAGAATGTTGGTGACCGAACCTGATTATGACAGAGCTGCTGCTGGATGTGGAATTGTGGAGGTGGAATAAAGACGTATCTTACCTGTACTTGCCGTCTTCATCCTTGTAACATAGTCCTTTTTGAAGAAGCAATTTCTTCTTATGCAGAGGAATTGTGAGAATGGTAAAGAATCTCTCGGTGCCCGTGGGTGGTGGCTGTTGGAGAGTAAGTAAGGTGTTCCTCTCAGTAGGTTTACGGAAGAGTGTGGTTTACAATTTACCTTAGTGTGGTATGATGAGTAGGCCCAAAAAAGCAATCTGGGATTTGCTGTGTGTTATGGTGAATTTTAGGCCGTTTCAATGGGCATTCAGCCAGTCATGGAACATGATCAAAATAGTCTCAGAACCTTGCCAGATCATACTGCCGGTCATTACTCTTTTGGACTCCTGACTAGGAATGCGTCCCTAGCTCGGCTGACGGGTCACAACACTTGCATGCTACTGCTACCTACTTCACCACGAGCAGCATTTAGTCCATGAATGTTTCTCACTGATGCTTATGCCTACACGTTGCCCAACATGTGACTTTCCCCGTCGCAATAGTTCAACTAGCACATTCCACTGGTCGATCGTCTTGTCTCCACTTTGTCATTCACGTTGCGGTAGTATTTGCTGGTGCACTATTCACCTGACTGTTTTTTTAATTCAAAACACTTATTTCCTTTTAGGGGTCTCACGCTTCACTGACTGTGCGTATGTGGTCCACACTACACACTGTTACCCTACCTGTCTTAATTAACACTAACTTAACCTCTTTTTCTTTTTTTCTTCCTCCCCTTCCCCTCTTTTCCTGACCTTCACCCCCTTCCTCCCTGCTCCATCTCGGACCCCACTCCTCCCTCCTCACCCGCCCCCCCTTCAACCCCTGCCTTACACAGGCACTTCTCAGGCATATATCTGTGCGTCCTGATGATGATCCCCTATTCTTAGTTGGAATCGAAACGTCGTCGACTTACACATCTTGAATCGAAACTGTTTCATTTGGATTCAAGTAGAGCATAAGATGTTTTTCTGTATTGTGACTGTTCCTAATATGTAATAATCGATGTAGTCACTATGTATGTATATGCCTGAGGTTTGGAAATCTGCTGACTTCCAACCTTTCTTCCCACAGAATTCTTTGTATGTATTTTTGCTTTGTGTTTCATGTGTGTGTAACTAATAAATACATTGTCTCCATTTGGAGGATTTTGACACAGGTCTCAATGCAGTTCTGTACAACATTGGTTCAAAGCTTTTTAGAGAGACTTATCTCTTATAACAACTCCCAGCCAAGGGGCACCAGAGCTGCCAGAGACAGCTGTGTCCCCCTGGTGTTACGCTCTTGAAGGCTGGATTCCGTGGGAGAGGCTGCAGCGCGCCTCCGGATCCGCAAATATTGATGTTGTAGCCTAGAGAGGCTGCCTGGTAGGGCTGTAGCAACCATCCCTTCCTCCCCGAAGTGTGGGGTACGAGGTCTGATGCCAGGGCCCGGCTGGCATTAGGGTTTGCTGAGTCTCGGGATGTCAACACTGGTGGAGGCTGCTTCTCAGCACTAGAATACCAGGAGGACCAGCTGGCACCGGCTCCGCTAAAGGAACTAGTACTGGCTGATAGTCACTACTAGAATAACAGAAGCTCGGCTGGTGCAGAAACTAGTAAAGGCTGATATTCACTACTAGAATAACAGAAGCTCATCTGGTACCGACGCTGGTACAGGAACTAGTACTGGCTGATAGTCACTGCTAGAATAACAGTTGCTCAGCTGGTACCGACTATGTTACAGGAACTAGTACCGGCTGACATTCACTGCTAGAATAACAGAAGCCCAGCTGGTACCGACGCTGGTAGAGGAACTAGTACAGGCTGATATTCACTACTAGAATAACAGAAGCCCAGCTGCTACAAGAACTAGTACAGGCTGATATTCACTGCTAGAATAACCGAAGCTCAGCTGGTACCGACGTTGGTACAGGAACTAGTACAGGCTGATATTCACTCCTAGAATAACAGAATCACAGCTGGTACCGACTCTGGTACAGGAACTAGTACAGGCTGATATCCACTACTAGAATAACACAAGTCCGGCTGCTACCGGCGCTGGTACAGGAACTAATACAGGCTGATATTCACTGCTAGAATAACAGTTGCTCAGCTGCTACCGACTATGTTACAGGAACTAGTACCGGCTGACATTCACTGCTAGAATAACAGAAGCCCAGCTGGTACCGACGCTGGTATAGGAACTAGTACTGGCTGATATTCACTACTGGAATACCAGAGTGCCCAGCTGGTAGCAAGGATGTCGAAGGAACTAGTACTGGCTGATATTCACTACTGGAATACCAGAGTGCCCAGCTGGTAGCAAGGATGTCGAAGGAACTAGTACAGGCTGATATTCACTACTGGAATACCAGAGTGCCCAGCTGGTAGCAAGGATGTCGAAGGAACTAGTACAGGCTGATATTCACTACTGGAATACCAGAGGGCCCAGCTGGTACAGACGCTGGTACAGGAACTAGTACTGGCTGATATTCACTACTGGAATACCAGAGTGCCCAGCTGGTAGCAAGGATGTCGAAGGAACTAGTACAGGCTGATATTCACTACTGGAATACCAGAGGGCCCAGCTGGTACAGACGCTGGTACAGGAACTAGTACTGGCTGATATTCACTACTGGAATACCAGAGTGCCCAGCTGGTAGCAAGGATGTCGAAGGAACTAGTACAGGCTGATATTCACTACTGGAATACCAGAGGGCCCAGCTGGTACAGACGCTGGTACAGGAACTAGTACAGGCTGATATTCACTACTAGAATAAAAGAAGCTCGGCTGGTACAGGAACTAGTACAGGCTGATATTCACTACAAGAATAATAGAAGCTCAGTTGGTACTGACGCTGGTACAGGATCTAGTACTGGCTGATATGTACTACTAGAATAACAGAAGCTCAGCTGGTACTGGCGCTACTGCAGGAACTAGTACAGGCTGATATTCATTACTAGAATAACAGTAGGCCAGCTGGTACCGACGCTGGTACAGGAATTAGTACAGGGTAATATTCACTACTAGAATAACACAAGCCCGGCTGCTACTGGCGCTGGTACCGGAACTAGTACAGGATGATATTTACTGCTAGAATAACAGAAGCCCAGCTGGTACAGGCGTTGCTGCAGGAACTAGTACCAGCTGATAATCACTACTAGAATAACAGAAGCTCAGCTGCTACAAGAACTAGTACAGGCTGATATTCACTACTAGAATAACAGAAGCCCAGCTGCTACAGGAACTAGTACAGGCTGATATTCACTACTAGAATAACAGAAGCCCAGCTGCTACAAGAACTAGTACAGGCTGATATTCACTGCTAGAATAACCGAAGCTCAGCTGGTACCGACGTTGGTACAGGAACTAGTACAGGCTGATATTCACTCCTAGAATAACAGAATCACAGCTGGTACCGACTCTGGTACAGGAACTAGTACAGGCTGATATCCACTACTAGAATAACACAAGTCCGGCTGCTACCGGCGCTGGTACAGGAACTAATACAGGCTGATATTCACTGCTAGAATAACAGTTGCTCAGCTGCTACCGACTATGTTACAGGAACTAGTACCGGCTGACATTCACTGCTAGAATAACAGAAGCCCAGCTGGTACCGACGCTGGTATAGGAACTAGTACTGGCTGATATTCACTACTGGAATACCAGAGTGCCCAGCTGGTAGCAAGGATGTCGAAGGAACTAGTACTGGCTGATATTCACTACTGGAATACCAGAGTGCCCAGCTGGTAGCAAGGATGTCGAAGGAACTAGTACAGGCTGATATTCACTACTGGAATACCAGAGTGCCCAGCTGGTAGCAAGGATGTCGAAGGAACTAGTACAGGCTGATATTCACTACTGGAATACCAGAGGGCCCAGCTGGTACAGACGCTGGTACAGGAACTAGTACTGGCTGATATTCACTACTGGAATACCAGAGTGCCCAGCTGGTAGCAAGGATGTCGAAGGAACTAGTACAGGCTGATATTCACTACTGGAATACCAGAGGGCCCAGCTGGTACAGACGCTGGTACAGGAACTAGTACAGGCTGATATTCACTACTAGAATAAAAGAAGCTCGGCTGGTACAGGAACTAGTACAGGCTGATATTCACTACAAGAATAATAGAAGCTCAGTTGGTACTGACGCTGGTACAGGATCTAGTACTGGCTGATATGTACTACTAGAATAACAGAAGCTCAGCTGGTACTGGCGCTACTGCAGGAACTAGTACAGGCTGATATTCATTACTAGAATAACAGTAGGCCAGCTGGTACCGACGCTGGTACAGGAATTAGTACAGGGTAATATTCACTACTAGAATAACACAAGCCCGGCTGCTACTGGCGCTGGTACCGGAACTAGTACAGGATGATATTTACTGCTAGAATAACAGAAGCCCAGCTGGTACCGAGGCTGGTAAAGGAACTAGTACCAGCTGATAATCACTACTAGAATAACAGAAGCCCAGCTGGTACAGGCGTTGCTGCAGGAACTAGTACCAGCTGATAATCACTACTAGAATAACAGAAGCTCAGCTGCTACAAGAACTAGTACAGGCTGATATTCACTACTAGAATAACAGAAGCCCAGCTGCTACAGGAACTAGTACAGGCTGATATTCACTACTAGAATAACAGAAGCCCAGCTGCTACAGGAACTAGTACAGGCTGATATTCACTACTAGAATAACAGAAGCCCAGCTGCTACAGGAACTAGTACAGGCTGATATTCACTACTAGAATAACAGAAGCCCAGCTGCTACAGGAACTAGTACAGGCTGATATTCACTACTAGAATAACAGAAGCTCAGCTGCTACAAGAACTAGTACAGGCTGATATTCTCTACTAGAATAACAGAAGCTCAGCTGCTACAAGAACTAGTACAGGCTGATATTCACTACTAGAATAACAGAAGCCCAGCTGCTACAGGAACTAGTACAGGCTGATATTCACTACTAGAATAACAGAAGCCCAGCTGCTACAGGAACTAGTACAGGCTGATATTCACTGCTAGAATAACACAAGCTCAGCTGGTACCAGCGCTGCTGCAGGAACTAGTACAGGCTGATATTCACTACTGGAATACCAGAGGGCCCAGCTGGTACCAAGGCTGGTAAAGGAACTAGTACCGGCTAATATTCACTACTAGAATAACAGAAGCCCAGCTGGTACAGACGCTGGTACAGGAACTAGCACAGGCTGATATTCACTACTAGAATAAAAGAAGCTCGGCTGGTACAGGAACTGGTACAGGCTGATATTCACTACAAGAATAATAGAAGCCCAGCTGGTACCGATGCTGGTATAGGACCTAGTACTGGCTGATATTGACTACTAGAGCAGAATCCCAGCTGGTACAGGTGCTGTTACAGGAACTAGTACAGGCTGATATTTACTACAAGAATAATAGAAGCTCAGTTGGTACTGACGCTGGTACAGGAACTAGTACAGGCTGATATTCACTACTAGAATAAAAGAAGCTCGGCTGGTACAGGAACTAGTACAGGCTGATATTTACTACAAGAATAATAGAAGCTCAGTTGGTACTGACGCTGGTACAGGAACTAGTACAGGCTGATATTCACTACTAGAATAAAAGAAGCTCGTCTGGTACAGGAACTAGTACAGGCTGATATTTACTACAAGAATAATAGAAGCTCAGTTGGTACTGACGCTGGTACAGGAACTAGTACAGGCTGATATTCACTACTAGAATAAAAGAAGCTCGGCTGGTACAGGAACTAGTACAGGCTGATATTCACTGCTAGAATAACAGTAGCTCAGCTGGTACCGACTATGTTACAGGAACTAGTACAGGCTGATATTCACTGCTAGAATAACAGTAGCTCAGCTGGTACCGACTATGTTACAGGAACTAGTACAGCCTGATATTCACTACTAGAATAAAAGAAGCTCGGCTGGTACAGGAACTAGTACAGGCTGATATTCACTACTAGAATAAAAGAAGCTCGGCTGGTACAGGAACTAGTACAGGCTGATATTCACTACTAGAATAAAAGAAGCTCGGCTGGTACAGGAACTAGTACAGGCTGATATTCACTACTAGAATAAAAGAAGCTCGGCTGGTACAGGAACTAGTACAGGCTGATATTCACTACTAGAATAAAAGAAGCTCGGCTGGTACAGGAACTAGTACAGGCTGATATTCACTACTAGAATAAAAGAAGCTCGGCTGGTACAGGAACTAGTACAGGCTGATATTCACTACTAGAATAAAAGAAGCTCGGCTGGTACAGGAACTAGTACAGGCTGATATTCACTACTAGAATAAAAGAAGCTCGGCTGGTACAGGAACTAGTACAGGCTGATATTCACTACTAGAATAAAAGAAGCTCGGCTGGTACAGGAACTAGTACAGGCTGATATTCACTACTAGAATAAAAGAAGCTCGGCTGGTACAGGAACAGCTGATATTCACTACAAGAATAATAGAAGCTCAGCTTGTACCAAAGCTGGTGGAGGCTACTGCTCAGCCCTTGAATACCAGATGGCCCGGATGGACACAAAGCTGCTGATGACACAACTGGTAAGGAGGGTTTCACGGCACTAGAATAACAAGACCCAGTTGTAGCAGGTGGCGGCTCTTGATACAAGATCTAATGGAGTCTGCTGCTGTGCACTAGAATACCAGAAGACCCAGCAGTCATCAGTGTTTTTGGAACCTGCAGACACCAGAACTGGTAGCGTACACGGCTCAGCCCTAGAGTAGGAGCAGCGTAGTGGGAGGCTTCTGATAATCCTAACCGCGAAGACGGCTATTCAACATGACACTGCCAGGAAGCCCAACTGGCATCCTTTCTGTTGATGTCACAACTGGCAGAGGAAGCCGCTCAGTCCAATACCTGGAGGTCTGTCTGCTCACCTGGAGGTCTGCTCAGCGCTGCTGTTGTGGTCTTTAGGTCCCACCTACCAGACAGCACAAGCGGTCTGTTGGCAAAAAACTCCTTGCCAGCTTACAGCTGGCTTCTATCTCACCTATTGCCTACAATCGGTTGGCGTTGTCACTCATTTGTTTGCTTATTATTTGTTAGTGTGTAGTTTATCTTCCTCTTTTTGTGTTTGCCCTTCCTGAGGAACATGTTTGCATTACTCTGTTCTTCCTCTGCTTGCTTTTAAAGCACTACTTTTTTATATTGAATTAAACTCTCCATCAGTGTGCATACGTTCTCTCCTTCTGCTGTTGTGCACTCCTCTCCCTTGGCTTCACTTCGCGTTGCTGTCGCCCATGTGCTTCTCCTCCATCCCTGCCATGTTGTGCTCGCCCTTGTGTTCTTCTCTTCCACCTACCCCATTGTTACTTTCTTGCCCGTGTGCTTCTCCCATGCCTGCTCCACATTGCTCTCTCTCGCCCGTTGCTCCTCCTCTGACTCTCCATGTTGCTTCTGTCTCTGCGCCCTCTGTGATATCCCCGCCCTCTGCGTTGCTTTCTCTCTGCGTTGCTTTCTCTCTGCGTTGCTTTCTCTCTGCGTTGCTTTCTCTCTGCGTTGCTTTCTCTCTGCGTTGCTTTCTCTCTGCGCGTTGCACACTCCTCCGCGTTGCACACTCCTCCGCGTTGCACACTCCTCCGCGTTGCTTCCTCCTCCGTTGCTGCCTGCCGCCCGCGTGCTCTGTGCAATTCCCCCCACCTGCGCCCTCCATTTTATTTTGCCACCACGTGTGCACTCGGTGTTGAGTCCCAATCCGCGTTTCGGTGTTGCCCCCTAATCGGACACAGGAAGTGGTTAGTTGTTTTGCTGTCTGACCGGTGAGAGATAGCTCTGCTTTGTGCACTGCACAAAATATATATATATATATATATATATATATATATATATATATATCAGAGCAAGGGAGTGATCTGTCAACAGTAAAGGATGGCACAGCGGACTGTGGAAAGTGTTGAGCTGTTCTGCTTTCTGCGACACATGAGAAATCGCTGTTGTCTGCCCCGAGGCAGGAATGTTAGATGAGCAGATGATGGCAAGTCATCAGTGTAATTAAACCACCACCGCGAAGCACAGACATCAGCGCAATCCTCAACAAAGAAGAACTGAAATGGATACTACAAAGCAATTGCCTACACACTGGACACAACAGAATGGAGGATTGGACTAATCTGGTTTAACCTGTGTACTACTGCAACAGACCCAGAATAGGCAGCTCCCGATTGGATCAGCCCCCTCTTTTCCTTATTTTGTCCTGGTCTTCCTTAATTTCTCTTATTTTCAATATTCGATTTCTTTACTTTTTGCATATCTTTTTACATTTTGACAAAATGCAATATTTACTTCCAATAAGATAGCTACTGTAATTGAAGACCCTGTAGTAACCTTTTCCTGAGGACCTGTCTTTTGCCACACTATTTACCCCACATATGCTTACTCTACTGTATATGTTTATTTAGGTTGACCCCTCATTTCCATGTCCTCACCATCTTTGATGCAATAACTATTTTGTGTTACTACTCTCTCTATACTCTGTTTTCAGGCTCTATGCAATGTGTACAATTTTCCCTTGATGTGAACCGTAATGTTTTTTCTCCGATACACCTAAGATGTTTGACTTTTTTAATCTTTTTGCCATCGCGGCGACTACATCATTGCCCTGGATTAATGTAATCATTATTGCACGATGATAATCATGTACCGCTCTCCGTTGTCAGTGTCATTTCCAGACACCACCATTATTTGGTTTTATTCTTTCGATTCCTTTTCATTCTCTATATTCTCCTTCTCAATAGAGCCCCCACCCCTCCGCTCCCGGACCTTCTTAGGTCGTCCAATATGGCGCCCACCCTTTTCCTGATCTACCTACTCGGGATGCACACCAGCGTCATCTGTGTACCACCATGCATGCGTGAGATGGCGCCCCGGTGTTAATTCCTCGCGCGTCCCTCTCACTTTACTTTACTTTCTCAACTCCGCGCACCGTGTGACTCCGTCTGATTCTGCTATCGCATGTACGGTAAGCCTCTCCCGTATGCTGCCTCACCTCAGTGTCACTCGAACAATTTTCATACCAACTGCTCACCTTTGTGACATGCGTACATTCTCCGTACCTACTGCTCAATTCTTGGTTTATTATTTCCTTTTGGCAGCAATATCTTCCTTGAACTTCTCCCGCATCGGGGCTCAGCTGCAGGGCTCCGCATCTGCAGCTGAATTGTAAGTTAAGTGATGTAACCTGCGTCCAACACTCTCTCTCTTTTTCTCCCCACCTCCCCCCTCACCCTTCCGGGCTTCTCGATTGTTACTCTGACCATTATCTGGTTCATCTTTATTTTTAGACTACCACTCCACCAGGAGGTTTCAGGTCCCTATCTAGGGATACTGACCGTCATTACTCTTTTGGACTCCTGACTAGGAATGCGTCCCTAGCTCGGCTGACGGGTCACAACACTTGCATGCTACTGCTACCTACTTCACCACGAGCAGCATTTAGTCCATGAATGTTTCTCACTGATGCTTATGCCTACACGTTGCCCAACATGTGACTTTCCCCGTCGCAATAGTTCAACTAGCACATTCCACTGGTCGATCGTCTTGTCTCCACTTTGTCATTCACGTTGCGGTAGTATTTGCTGGTGCACTATTCACCTGACTGTTTTTTTAATTCAAAACACTTATTTCCTTTTAGGGGTCTCACGCTTCACTGACTGTGCGTATGTGGTCCACACTACACACTGTTACCCTACCTGTCTTAATTAACACTAACTTAACCTCTTTTTCTTTTTTTCTTCCTCCCCTCCCCCTCTTTTCCTGACCTTCACCCCCTTCCTCCCTGCTCCATCTCGGACCCCACTCCTCCCCTCCTCACCCGCCCCCCTTCAACCCCTGCCTTACACAGGCACTTCTCAGGCATATATCTGTGCGTCCTGATGATGATCCCCTATTCTTAGTTGGAATCGAAACGTCGTCGACTTACACATCTTGAATCGAAACTGTTTCATTTGGATTCAAGTAGAGCATAAGATGTTTTTCTGTATTGTGACTGTTCCTAATATGTAATAATCGATGTAGTCACTATGTATGTATATGCCTGAGGTTTGGAAATCTGCTGACTTCCAACCTTTCTTCCCACAGAATTCTTTGTATGTATTTTTGCTTTGTGTTTCATGTGTGTGTAACTAATAAATACATTGTCTCCATTTGGAGGATTTTGACACAGGTCTCAATGCAGTTCTGTACAACATTGGTTCAAAGCTTTTTAGAGAGACTTATCTCTTATAACAACTCCCAGCCAAGGGGCACCAGAGCTGCCAGAGACAGCTGTGTCCCCCTGGTGTTACGCTCTTGAAGGCTGGATTCCGTGGGAGAGGCTGCAGCGCGCCTCCGGATCCGCAAATATTGATGTTGTAGCCTAGAGAGGCTGCCTGGTAGGGCTGTAGCAACCATCCCTTCCTCCCCGAAGTGTGGGGTACGAGGTCTGATGCCAGGGGCCCGGCTGGCATTAGGGTTTGCTGAGTCTCGGGATGTCAACACTGGTGGAGGCTGCTTCTCAGCACTAGAATACCAGGAGGACCAGCTGGCACCGGCTCCGCTAAAGGAACTAGTACTGGCTGATAGTCACTACTAGAATAACAGAAGCTCGGCTGGTGCAGAAACTAGTAAAGGCTGATATTCACTACTAGAATAACAGAAGCTCATCTGGTACCGACGCTGGTACAGGAACTAGTACTGGCTGATAGTCACTGCTAGAATAACAGTTGCTCAGCTGGTACCGACTATGTTACAGGAACTAGTACCGGCTGACATTCACTGCTAGAATAACAGAAGCCCAGCTGGTACCGACGCTGGTAGAGGAACTAGTACAGGCTGATATTCACTACTAGAATAACAGAAGCCCAGCTGCTACAAGAACTAGTACAGGCTGATATTCACTGCTAGAATAACCGAAGCTCAGCTGGTACCGACGTTGGTACAGGAACTAGTACAGGCTGATATTCACTCCTAGAATAACAGAATCACAGCTGGTACCGACTCTGGTACAGGAACTAGTACAGGCTGATATCCACTACTAGAATAACACAAGTCCGGCTGCTACCGGCGCTGGTACAGGAACTAATACAGGCTGATATTCACTGCTAGAATAACAGTTGCTCAGCTGCTACCGACTATGTTACAGGAACTAGTACCGGCTGACATTCACTGCTAGAATAACAGAAGCCCAGCTGGTACCGACGCTGGTATAGGAACTAGTACTGGCTGATATTCACTACTGGAATACCAGAGTGCCCAGCTGGTAGCAAGGATGTCGAAGGAACTAGTACTGGCTGATATTCACTACTGGAATACCAGAGTGCCCAGCTGGTAGCAAGGATGTCGAAGGAACTAGTACAGGCTGATATTCACTACTGGAATACCAGAGTGCCCAGCTGGTAGCAAGGATGTCGAAGGAACTAGTACAGGCTGATATTCACTACTGGAATACCAGAGGGCCCAGCTGGTACAGACGCTGGTACAGGAACTAGTACTGGCTGATATTCACTACTGGAATACCAGAGTGCCCAGCTGGTAGCAAGGATGTCGAAGGAACTAGTACAGGCTGATATTCACTACTGGAATACCAGAGGGCCCAGCTGGTACAGACGCTGGTACAGGAACTAGTACTGGCTGATATTCACTACTGGAATACCAGAGTGCCCAGCTGGTAGCAAGGATGTCGAAGGAACTAGTACAGGCTGATATTCACTACTGGAATACCAGAGGGCCCAGCTGGTACAGACGCTGGTACAGGAACTAGTACAGGCTGATATTCACTACTAGAATAAAAGAAGCTCGGCTGGTACAGGAACTAGTACAGGCTGATATTCACTACAAGAATAATAGAAGCTCAGTTGGTACTGACGCTGGTACAGGATCTAGTACTGGCTGATATGTACTACTAGAATAACAGAAGCTCAGCTGGTACTGGCGCTACTGCAGGAACTAGTACAGGCTGATATTCATTACTAGAATAACAGTAGGCCAGCTGGTACCGACGCTGGTACAGGAATTAGTACAGGGTAATATTCACTACTAGAATAACACAAGCCCGGCTGCTACTGGCGCTGGTACCGGAACTAGTACAGGATGATATTTACTGCTAGAATAACAGAAGCCCAGCTGGTACAGGCGTTGCTGCAGGAACTAGTACCAGCTGATAATCACTACTAGAATAACAGAAGCTCAGCTGCTACAAGAACTAGTACAGGCTGATATTCACTACTAGAATAACAGAAGCCCAGCTGCTACAGGAACTAGTACAGGCTGATATTCACTACTAGAATAACAGAAGCCCAGCTGCTACAAGAACTAGTACAGGCTGATATTCACTGCTAGAATAACCGAAGCTCAGCTGGTACCGACGTTGGTACAGGAACTAGTACAGGCTGATATTCACTCCTAGAATAACAGAATCACAGCTGGTACCGACTCTGGTACAGGAACTAGTACAGGCTGATATCCACTACTAGAATAACACAAGTCCGGCTGCTACCGGCGCTGGTACAGGAACTAATACAGGCTGATATTCACTGCTAGAATAACAGTTGCTCAGCTGCTACCGACTATGTTACAGGAACTAGTACCGGCTGACATTCACTGCTAGAATAACAGAAGCCCAGCTGGTACCGACGCTGGTATAGGAACTAGTACTGGCTGATATTCACTACTGGAATACCAGAGTGCCCAGCTGGTAGCAAGGATGTCGAAGGAACTAGTACTGGCTGATATTCACTACTGGAATACCAGAGTGCCCAGCTGGTAGCAAGGATGTCGAAGGAACTAGTACAGGCTGATATTCACTACTGGAATACCAGAGTGCCCAGCTGGTAGCAAGGATGTCGAAGGAACTAGTACAGGCTGATATTCACTACTGGAATACCAGAGGGCCCAGCTGGTACAGACGCTGGTACAGGAACTAGTACTGGCTGATATTCACTACTGGAATACCAGAGTGCCCAGCTGGTAGCAAGGATGTCGAAGGAACTAGTACAGGCTGATATTCACTACTGGAATACCAGAGGGCCCAGCTGGTACAGACGCTGGTACAGGAACTAGTACAGGCTGATATTCACTACTAGAATAAAAGAAGCTCGGCTGGTACAGGAACTAGTACAGGCTGATATTCACTACAAGAATAATAGAAGCTCAGTTGGTACTGACGCTGGTACAGGATCTAGTACTGGCTGATATGTACTACTAGAATAACAGAAGCTCAGCTGGTACTGGCGCTACTGCAGGAACTAGTACAGGCTGATATTCATTACTAGAATAACAGTAGGCCAGCTGGTACCGACGCTGGTACAGGAATTAGTACAGGGTAATATTCACTACTAGAATAACACAAGCCCGGCTGCTACTGGCGCTGGTACCGGAACTAGTACAGGATGATATTTACTGCTAGAATAACAGAAGCCCAGCTGGTACCGAGGCTGGTAAAGGAACTAGTACCAGCTGATAATCACTACTAGAATAACAGAAGCCCAGCTGGTACAGGCGTTGCTGCAGGAACTAGTACCAGCTGATAATCACTACTAGAATAACAGAAGCTCAGCTGCTACAAGAACTAGTACAGGCTGATATTCACTACTAGAATAACAGAAGCCCAGCTGCTACAGGAACTAGTACAGGCTGATATTCACTACTAGAATAACAGAAGCCCAGCTGCTACAGGAACTAGTACAGGCTGATATTCACTACTAGAATAACAGAAGCCCAGCTGCTACAGGAACTAGTACAGGCTGATATTCACTACTAGAATAACAGAAGCCCAGCTGCTACAGGAACTAGTACAGGCTGATATTCACTACTAGAATAACAGAAGCTCAGCTGCTACAAGAACTAGTACAGGCTGATATTCTCTACTAGAATAACAGAAGCTCAGCTGCTACAAGAACTAGTACAGGCTGATATTCACTACTAGAATAACAGAAGCCCAGCTGCTACAGGAACTAGTACAGGCTGATATTCACTACTAGAATAACAGAAGCCCAGCTGCTACAGGAACTAGTACAGGCTGATATTCACTGCTAGAATAACACAAGCTCAGCTGGTACCAGCGCTGCTGCAGGAACTAGTACAGGCTGATATTCACTACTGGAATACCAGAGGGCCCAGCTGGTACCAAGGCTGGTAAAGGAACTAGTACCGGCTAATATTCACTACTAGAATAACAGAAGCCCAGCTGGTACAGACGCTGGTACAGGAACTAGCACAGGCTGATATTCACTACTAGAATAAAAGAAGCTCGGCTGGTACAGGAACTGGTACAGGCTGATATTCACTACAAGAATAATAGAAGCCCAGCTGGTACCGATGCTGGTATAGGACCTAGTACTGGCTGATATTGACTACTAGAGCAGAATCCCAGCTGGTACAGGTGCTGTTACAGGAACTAGTACAGGCTGATATTTACTACAAGAATAATAGAAGCTCAGTTGGTACTGACGCTGGTACAGGAACTAGTACAGGCTGATATTCACTACTAGAATAAAAGAAGCTCGGCTGGTACAGGAACTAGTACAGGCTGATATTTACTACAAGAATAATAGAAGCTCAGTTGGTACTGACGCTGGTACAGGAACTAGTACAGGCTGATATTCACTACTAGAATAAAAGAAGCTCGTCTGGTACAGGAACTAGTACAGGCTGATATTTACTACAAGAATAATAGAAGCTCAGTTGGTACTGACGCTGGTACAGGAACTAGTACAGGCTGATATTCACTACTAGAATAAAAGAAGCTCGGCTGGTACAGGAACTAGTACAGGCTGATATTCACTGCTAGAATAACAGTAGCTCAGCTGGTACCGACTATGTTACAGGAACTAGTACAGGCTGATATTCACTGCTAGAATAACAGTAGCTCAGCTGGTACCGACTATGTTACAGGAACTAGTACAGCCTGATATTCACTACTAGAATAAAAGAAGCTCGGCTGGTACAGGAACTAGTACAGGCTGATATTCACTACTAGAATAAAAGAAGCTCGGCTGGTACAGGAACTAGTACAGGCTGATATTCACTACTAGAATAAAAGAAGCTCGGCTGGTACAGGAACTAGTACAGGCTGATATTCACTACTAGAATAAAAGAAGCTCGGCTGGTACAGGAACTAGTACAGGCTGATATTCACTACTAGAATAAAAGAAGCTCGGCTGGTACAGGAACTAGTACAGGCTGATATTCACTACTAGAATAAAAGAAGCTCGGCTGGTACAGGAACTAGTACAGGCTGATATTCACTACTAGAATAAAAGAAGCTCGGCTGGTACAGGAACTAGTACAGGCTGATATTCACTACTAGAATAAAAGAAGCTCGGCTGGTACAGGAACTAGTACAGGCTGATATTCACTACTAGAATAAAAGAAGCTCGGCTGGTACAGGAACTAGTACAGGCTGATATTCACTACTAGAATAAAAGAAGCTCGGCTGGTACAGGAACAGCTGATATTCACTACAAGAATAATAGAAGCTCAGCTTGTACCAAAGCTGGTGGAGGCTACTGCTCAGCCCTTGAATACCAGATGGCCCGGATGGACACAAAGCTGCTGATGACACAACTGGTAAGGAGGGTTTCACGGCACTAGAATAACAAGACCCAGTTGTAGCAGGTGGCGGCTCTTGATACAAGATCTAATGGAGTCTGCTGCTGTGCACTAGAATACCAGAAGACCCAGCAGTCATCAGTGTTTTTGGAACCTGCAGACACCAGAACTGGTAGCGTACACGGCTCAGCCCTAGAGTAGGAGCAGCGTAGTGGGAGGCTTCTGATAATCCTAACCGCGAAGACGGCTATTCAACATGACACTGCCAGGAAGCCCAACTGGCATCCTTTCTGTTGATGTCACAACTGGCAGAGGAAGCCGCTCAGTCCAATACCTGGAGGTCTGTCTGCTCACCTGGAGGTCTGCTCAGCGCTGCTGTTGTGGTCTTTAGGTCCCACCTACCAGACAGCACAAGCGGTCTGTTGGCAAAAAACTCCTTGCCAGCTTACAGCTGGCTTCTATCTCACCTATTGCCTACAATCGGTTGGCGTTGTCACTCATTTGTTTGCTTATTATTTGTTAGTGTGTAGTTTATCTTCCTCTTTTTGTGTTTGCCCTTCCTGAGGAACATGTTTGCATTACTCTGTTCTTCCTCTGCTTGCTTTTAAAGCACTACTTTTTTATATTGAATTAAACTCTCCATCAGTGTGCATACGTTCTCTCCTTCTGCTGTTGTGCACTCCTCTCCCTTGGCTTCACTTCGCGTTGCTGTCGCCCATGTGCTTCTCCTCCATCCCTGCCATGTTGTGCTCGCCCTTGTGTTCTTCTCTTCCACCTACCCCATTGTTACTTTCTTGCCCGTGTGCTTCTCCCATGCCTGCTCCACATTGCTCTCTCTCGCCCGTTGCTCCTCCTCTGACTCTCCATGTTGCTTCTGTCTCTGCGCCCTCTGTGATATCCCCGCCCTCTGCGTTGCTTTCTCTCTGCGTTGCTTTCTCTCTGCGTTGCTTTCTCTCTGCGTTGCTTTCTCTCTGCGTTGCTTTCTCTCTGCGTTGCTTTCTCTCTGCGTTGCTTTCTCTCTGCGCGTTGCACACTCCTCCGCGTTGCACACTCCTCCGCGTTGCTTCCTCCTCCGTTGCTGCCTGCCGCCCGCGTGCTCTGTGCAATTCCCCCCACCTGCGCCCTCCATTTTATTTTGCCACCACGTGTGCACTCGGTGTTGAGTCCCAATCCGCGTTTCGGTGTTGCCCCCTAATCGGACACAGGAAGTGGTTAGTTGTTTTGCTGTCTGACCGGTGAGAGATAGCTCTGCTTTGTGCACTGCACAAAATATATATATATATATATATATATATATATATATATATATATATATATATATCAGAGCAAGGGAGTGATCTGTCAACAGTAAAGGATGGCACAGCGGACTGTGGAAAGTGTTGAGCTGTTCTGCTTTCTGCGACACATGAGAAATCGCTGTTGTCTGCCCCGAGGCAGGAATGTTAGATGAGCAGATGATGGCTCTGCTGTCAGTGACAGGTGGACATGTGGCCTGTTACACCTGCCTACATATCCTGCCCTGGCGCAGGGGTGTGCTCAGAGCTCTGCTCAGGAGGTCTGCAGGCACTTGAAGAGATGTGGGCCCCAAGACAGGATGCCTAGGGATATATCCGCTAGTGGATGTTTCACCAGGCACAGACGGATGAGTGCAGCCCTCTGCTTTGCCACTAGTTTGTTTGTGCTTTCTGATCCTGTGAACTCTGATCCTGTTTAGGCTCGTGTGTTTGTCTTATTGTTTGCTTCTGTTTGAGGCTTTGTGGTAGTTGTGTGTGCTCAAGCTGGTTATGAATGTTTCTGTCCAACTGACTGCTAACTCCCAGGTGTAAGGTATCCGGGGGGGGGGGGGGAACTTTACTATCCAGCCTACTGAGTTGAAGGATGCATGCCCTGCATTTTCATCCCTTCATACTCCTGGCTCTGTGTGCTTTTGAGGTTCGGGTGCTTAGGCCTTCCCTCATACTTTGGCTCCCTGATGTGACCCATTGACGCCCTGCTTGGCCCAGGTTACATGCACCACGAGTGTGAGAAAGCCATGTTAGATTGTACCCAGCTCAGGCGCTTGCCCAGCCCTCCAGTCACTCAGACCTTGTGGCAGACACCTGGATAAGCTTCAAGACTGATCTAGTTGCCCGGCTGAAATGGGCCCAGACGCACTCTGCACTAACAGAACCTGCTCCCCAACACTTGCTCCGAACTACACAGCAAAGCATGCCATATAGAGAGGGTCTCGTGGTACTCTCCGCATCACTGCCCACCATCTTGTACCACACCACCTTCCAATAGCAGGCATTAAGACCGAACTCTGAACAAACTCCTGGCACTACCCAAATCTGAAATTAATGGTCTATTAAGGCCTCGATACAGCACATGTTACCATCATCTGCTTATAGCATACAGATTTGGCAGACAGTGGTGACGACTTCCATCCTACGAACAAAGTAAGCAGTTTGGCTCAGCCCTACCAGCCTCACTGTGCCTACAACATGCTGCAACTTGTCAAAACATATAGTCACTCTACTGACCACACTTCTCAATACAACCGAATGGGACTCTGGTTTGTGATAGAAACGTTTGGAAAGTCGCATCTCGTACTGGTGAAAGGGGCTGCGAAGTCACACTATTACTTATGTGCTGTCCACATTCCTGTCCTGTGCATGTGAGGATCTCGTCAATCCCTTACTCATGCATGAAGATTTCGTTGCCCCCCAACACCACCACCTAGCAAGTGAGTATCTCATTTTCAAGGATCTCACTCTGTCTAGGCTTCTGACCTGCGACGGCCCCTCCCCCCATACCTACCCATGCTGGCTGGGATCTCATTCCCCCTTGCTTGCAAAATCCCCCCCTTTCCAGTCTGGGAGGGTCTGTTCCCTCCCTCCCTCCCACCCGTGCTTGTGGTGATCTCGACCACCCCAGCACCCCACCCCCAACCTGAGTCTGCTCACACCCAGCCACCACTCCTGATCTCCCTCCTCCATGCCACGCAAGGATCTCTGCTTATCCCCTGACTCGCTCAATCCCACTGCCAGTAGCCTGGGGGGGGATCTCTGCTCCCTCCTGACCCACGAGGATCCCAGTCTGCTGCCCCAACTCCCTCCCCTCCCCCCCAAGTTGATCAGCACTTTTGAATACCCTTATATTATTCAGTTTTGTCTATTTTTCGACAATAGTTATGAGATTGTCCAGCGTATCAAACCAGTGATGTCCAACAGGAGCATTTTATTCAGTTCTAGTTTTGAAGTTGGGTGGTTCTAGTTCCTCCTCCTTGGCATAGTTGTGACGTTGAGCAGTGTCTGTGGCTATTTCATGAAAGGTAGTGGTGCTGCCCAGTGTTTTCCGTTCTTGGTGTTTGTTGCGTGTTGTTGGATCTCTCTCGCTGGGTGGCTGTGCTGTTGGGTAATGTTAGTGTAACCATTGAAATTAGGGTTCTCTCGCTTCTAAGTGATTACATCATTCTCTGGCATTGCCCTTCTTCAGCTCTGTAAGTACCACCACATAGGTGAGATCCTTGCCTCTGCTCCTTCAACTTCCATCTGAAGCCTCTCATCAAAAATGCAAGACCTCTGGAAGCTCGGCTCTGCATCCGAGGCCTTCTGATGGTCCAGCATCCTCGCAGCATAAGCTGAGACCCACCCTTCCTCCTTGAGGTACTCTGTCCCCCATGAGTCTTTGTCTCCATCCTCGTCGCCACATACACTCCTACTCGGATCACCTCAGATAAGCTCTTTTAACAGTTTAATCTCTCGCCTGCTGTACTCTTATGCAGTGTCTGTTATTACTGCTCTCTGTCCTCTCTGCATAACTTCTCCACTGTAGAAAAAATTGAATGAAATAAATGTTTTCAGGTACAGTTCTGACATTAGCGTTTGCAGGTTATTCTGATGGACATCTCTCTGGTTTAATTGTTACGTTGTTTAGCCTATGTCCGTTTTCGGTATTATCTCTGTTAGCTTTTGGTGTATGCACATGTTTGTCTTTCTTGCCCCTGGTTCAGTTGTGGGGTGCACGTTTCCCTCCACGATCGTCTGGTGTGTTGGCGGCCCGGTGTTGGGGGGGGCAGGGCCACACCGATAACCGCCTTTGATTGGCTACCTAATCCTATTTTCCTGCCAGCCTTTCATGGCCTGCTGCTCGGGCTTTGTCTGCGGTGGGAACCCTGCCGCTCTGGCTGGCAGTCCTGAAAAGGGATTTGCTCTTTTATCTCCCCGTCCCCTTCCTGCTCCGTCATCCTCTGTCCTCTGATCCAGCTTAGTGGGCGGCGGCAGGATTTTGTAGCACGGATTGCAGACCTCGCGACTCCAAGTCACGTCATCCACATGGCCCCGCAAAGGTTCACTTGTTTTTGGGGGACCTTTCGCTCGTATAAATTATTTGCAAACAATTGTGTTGAAAAAAGGTAAGTTTCCTTTAGCAAATATCTCCCTCATATCCTCACTTTCGTTCCAGCCTTCTGGTGTCTAGAACAAACATCAGAAGCAGTGTTTGGTGAGAGTGGCTATTTGTCTTCCCTAGAAGGTGCATGTAGGGGCAGCTGAGTGACTCCCCACGCACTGACTGACCCTGCAAGCGAGGGTTCCGTTGTAAAAGTAGCTAAGGTTTGATGAGGTTGTGTGAACTTTCCAAGCTCCCATCTCGCTCCATAACATCTTCTAGAGGGCACCTCCTCAAGATGTGTACGTAGCATTGTGACGTCTAGCTTTGAGAGGATCGAGACATTCATCCTGTGATGCTATTCAGTGACTGACACGAACACCTTGCTGTGGGAAGTATTTGCAGCAAGTGTACTCTAATCAGGTTTGTTGAACTTACAAGTCCTCGGGTGTCAATGGCGATTTAGAGAAGAGAGCGAAGACCGTCATGAGAAAACAAGAGCCTGTAAAGCCAACATTGTCCACTATTACTCCTTTCATGCTCACAACATGTAAAGGGCTTTGAACCTTACTAACGTGTATTTAATAATCCTCGAGTGTAAGCCGCAGTGTTACCACAGGAGGTCGGGCCCCTAAAGCTTTCCTCTACTTTGCCTACTACTAGAGCCCAGATTAGGCAGCCTTCTTGTAGGTGCTCGAGCTGGAACCCCACCTGGTTTGCTGCTGTAGGAAACGAGAGGAAGGACACCTCCCAGGGATGCAGGGGAGCAGCCGTAGGCTGCTCCGTCCTCTCATCCCTGTTCCTCCTCCACAGGCTATGTAGTCAGCTGAGATCCAATGTGTCTGGTCCTCCTGACAAGACCCTTGGTTAAGACTCCATAGTGCTTCCTCTCAGTTGGAGAATTGTCGCACTGAAAAATAAGTAGACATCTTAACCGCGAAAAATGAAGCCCTGATTAAGATAAGTGATTTCCTACAGTGACAGCTGAATTCACTCAGCCCATCTTTGGGTAAATTGAGTGCCAAACCTGGATCTGAATGTGAAACCGTAAGACAGGCAATGCCGTCCCCAGTGGGGAGAAAAAAGCTTTGTAGGGTGGCCATGTGGCTTGCAGTGGTGAAGTGTGACGATGCTGGGTGGAACTTGGAACAACTCCTACTTTCATGTGGCTATAATTGTACAGTTGCAGTGTGCTGTTCTGGAATGTAAACAAGCTTCACGTGTATGGTTTTTTTCCTAGCAAATTTGAAAGACCTACCTTAATGGGTGGCGGCCTGGAAACCTGTAAAGAGACACGTCAAATAGGTTCTTGTTGGATTGGTTGTGCGTGACGCCACTGCTCCACTGTAATAAGAAAACTACACCACTGCTCTGGTATAGTAAGTTAAAACCGTAGAGTTGCAGCCAGAGTAAGCAGACAATGTGAGAGAAGGACATGCAGCTGAATTTCGAAAGCTGCTTAAGCAAATAGAGCCCCCCCCCCCATCAGCTTTTTAGTCAGAATTTTTTTTTTTATCCCTAGTATTTTCTTCAGCTGATAAGGACCTTTATCTCAGAGGACTTATTCATTGCACTTCCTTAATTCACCAAGAGAACGCGAGAATATATCTGCACATTACCACACATTGAACAAACTGCCTAATTTATGTGCTTGCAACTAAGTGTAAACTGATCAGTGGCCTGTTCGCGCACTACAGATTTTACGTTTATTCTCCATGCCTGCGACCAGAGGATGTCTCTTATAAGAAGGTGCTAGAGGGCAACTGTGTGGATGGGGTTTATAGGGAGGGTGATGGAGAGTGAAACAAACATATGAAGAATATAATGCCTCCTGCCATACACAGAGGCCATCACAAGCCACCCCCTATAAACTGACCTTGAGGCGCTCTGTGGTCGCAGAACTCATGACTTGCAGAATCTTCACATAGAAGGCAGTAAGTATTTTATTCCCATATTACCCCCCTGCATGTTTATTTACTCGCATACCTTCAAGAGGAGGATGTGGTGACCCACCCAGCAATGACCAGTGGCCTCTTTCGTGCTTCTGAGTTGGAAGAGGCTCTCCTTCAGTGCCTGTCTGCTGCCACTCTGAGGGTTCAAGTCGGTAGAGGTTAATTCTGTGACTAAAGATGGCAAAGTGGACATGTATTATTTGCTGCCCTTCCTTTTTAAGGAAGAATCGAAAGCCCCTAGCCGGGTGCCTCTTATAGTGACCTGCTGGTCACTGTTCTAGTAGTTCTGATATACCAGCCACTCCCAGAGGGCTGGCTTACACCCCACCCCACACCCATCCAGCACAGGCATCACAGGACATGTGACCCTGGCAATCAAAGGGGCCGGGCGCACGTACCCTGGGCCTGTTCTACACACCAACTACCAGTGTCTGTGTCCTTACTATTAATGTATGAGGGCCTAGGGCCCTGCAACATTACAATGGCGACGAGGGGGCTGTGCTTGTGCGTGCAGCATCCCGGAAGATTGGTGAAAGGGGGAGAGTGCTGCCCGTGTCGAGGGCGCCCCCTGGGAGCAGGCGCAAGACGCGCCTAATGGCCCGCGGGCATGTGAAGAGCCCCGGGGGTGAAAGGTGATCGGGAGCCCACCCTGCACCTGGCGTGCCCGCAAGTAAGTCACGGCACACGGAAAGCGGAGAGACCGCGTGGCGTATGAGGGAACCTGTGGTAGGACCCTGCCACTGGCCTGTTAAGGCACCAACAGAAGCGGGAGCCCACCCCGCATCACAAGATCCCACTGAGTGGGAAGTGAAGGAACCCGGGCCAACTGAAGAGCCCGTAGAGAGTAGAGAAGAGACAGCCCGGAGGAGCGCAGTGAGGCACCCCCCTCCCCTGCACTGGTGAAGGTCTGTAAGGAGAGTGAAGCGGGGAGAGGCGGCGCGTCTGAGGTGGAGTGTGACAGTGAGCACTGAGAGTACCAAGCAGGGGGCCTACAAATAAACCCCCACCAGTGAAGTAACTGCACCGGTGGTGACACCTGCGGAATAGCGGCCCGTGCCTCGGAGCGTGAGTGAGCAGACTCGTCCCCGCTGCGAAGGAGAACTGCAGATCACCCGAGGCCGCATGGAGACAGGGCTCGGTGTTGCCAGGAAGGCGGCAGCATGACCGGAGAAGTGCTGGCTTGTCAGAGCGCACCGCAGTGAAAAGAAAGGCAGCCGGCGGCGTGGCGTGTGTAAGGCTGTGCCTTCAAGTGAATGCGGCATGAGCCTGGTAAGGGCCGTGGAGAGGCCCCGCACCAGGAGCGGACGAAGGGCTACCCTGCGCCAGTCAGAGGTGACGCCCACGAGTAAAACTGCTGAGGCAGACCCTATCACTGCAATGTGATGCCAGCCCAGAAAGCCTTCATGAAAGGACAGAAGAGCGAGAAGGCTGCCGAGCGAACAAGGAAATAAAGACGAAGCATCGCGTCGCGGACTTGCCTGGTGGCCGATGGAGGCTGAAGGAAGCGGGTGAGGCTGCTACAGAAATGGTGCAGCTGTTAAAAGCAAAATGACAATCGTGAACATTACCTGCGCCATCTTGTCTGGTGGAATTCTATGTGCACATAAGTTGCAGTCATTTTAATCTATCACAGCCATTTTGTACTCTGTTGGTCACCTTTGTTTCACCCTGCCCTTACTAGCATCCCTCTGACCCTCTGACCGACCTGGTACGTGTGCTGGGGGCTATAAACTCTATTTGCCGCAACAAACCTCAGCGCCACTTGCTGCCACAAACTCGTTTTTCCTCTCATCTCTGTTTTCAGGCAAACCTTTGGACATTCTACCCCTCACTGCACCTAGTTACACAAACAGGTTCCAAACACCAAAAAGACTCTTGCAACATGATTTATTGCACTGCAAACAGCAAGACTTGTTGTTACCAACAATGGGACCTGTTTTTATCAACAGAACGGACTCTTAGATCTGGCCGGTCTCACATGTTTTAGACCCTGAAGCAAGGTCCAGCTGCAAGATAAGATTGTCTGTTTGACCTGGGTGGGAAGAGAATTACTGTTGGGCTTGTGTGACAACCTGCCCGGGGCGGGGACCCCAAGCTTGTGTAACCATGTTGATGAAACCAATGCATTGTGTCAAACCTGTATAAAAGGAAGAGCCAAAGGAGTATCAGCAGAACACTTCCCTCAGACATCCCGGTGTCTGCAGTTGACGTGATCATCTCATGAGAAATAAACCTTTTTCTTGTCTTCCAGTTTCCAGCGCTTGCCTCATTATTTTGATAGCGAACCCAAAGTGAATTAGAGGTGGAACCCTGCACCGGGCAGCATTGAGGGTCTTAGAAGACTCGCTGCCTTTCACAAATTGGCGCCCAAACGTGGGGGCCCATCAGCGACGCGTGGGTCCGGTAGAGAGGTCCTAACGACGGAGTGAACGACTAAACGATTGGGGTATACCTGCCTGAGAAGACCCTTGTCTGGCTGCCGATCGACTGAACTTCACCGGTTCCGAACGGACCTCTCTCGAGTGACCTGCGGTCCTGACTGGGACCTTAGAGGAACGCCGCATTGATTGTTGGAGTGAGAGGACAACCAGGCGCTGGAAGGGGAAGACGAAGAACCGTCCATACGGTCCGGGTAAGGTCGTGAATAAACTACATAAATTGATTGATTGAATAGTTTGATTGAAATACTAGTATTCCTTTTTTGATAATGAGTTATTTGCGACATTTCCTTCCTTGCAAACAACGAAGAATAGGAATATTCTCTCTTTGCAGGCAGCGAAGGACAGGTAGTGCAGACTTTTTGTCTAAATTGATTGATTGAGATATTCATTTTTGACCGATAATTAAGTCATGCCTGTTTTCTCTAGATTGTTTGATTGTAATTGTTTTGGACCCGACCGTTCGTTAGAGGACAGTCAGCCGGCACCGCCGGAAGGCACCCCTAACAAGGACATGTACGTAAAGTATGGATTAGCCACCGTAGCTTATAGCAAACTATGGCATAAATACACTAGGAAGGACCGGGTAAATCAGTGGCCACTGACGGGATCTTTCGATCCCGCTAAAATAGAAACGTTAGAATTAGCTCTCCACAAAAAGAAAACCTGACCAGCCATGTTTGACAGTTTTGGTTTATGGCGAAAAGAGGCAGCTCAAAGAAAGAAAAGGGACGAAGCTAGACAAGATAAAGAAACGCGAAAATCAGCTTACCAAGCCTGTAAAAGCTTAGAAGAAAAACTAAAAGAAAAGGAAATCGATAAAAGGAACAGGAATCAAAAATATCAGGTCAATGCCCTGTTAGAACGCCCTCGACTCTTTACCCCAAGTTACCAGCAAAACAAAGGGTAGATGATGATTTATTGTTAGGTCCCCCAATCATATACATGCCACCCCCTTACGCCCCTACTCATCCCGTAGTACAACGCCAGGACCACCAAAGTATAGCCGGAGATGGCACGATCGCCTCAGTCTCCACCGCCTCTGCTCCCACCGAGTCACCCACACCAAATGCCTCATCAAAGGATACAGTAGTAGAGGTAGGATCAAAAGAAAAAGGAGCGCCCAGGGTCCCGCGATTAAGTAAAAATGAGCGAGCAGGCATTGATAAAATAGTTAAATCCCTCATAGCTAGGAAGGAGACAGAAGAGTATGTAACTGACATATGCAACTCCTATGTTGAAAACCGCAAACGATACTTTATTGTACGTCTCTGTTACCACATTCTTACTGCATATGAAGAGAAGTACCAAGATGTAGGGCCCGAGCGGCTAGTGGCTCTCTATAGGAAGGTAGACACCGGAGATGAAGGTGACAACGATGTTACAGAACTCTTTTCATCCACACTGGAGGTATTCCGTCACCTCGTGGAACAAGGACTGATAGATAAGGACAGGACATCTAAGATAGCAGGACCCCCGGTGGAAAAACCAGATAGCATGATGCCGATAAAAGAAGCTGCCCCTTATTGGGTACCTCCTAGAGGACAAGGGACTCATGACGATATGAACCATCAAGACGCTAGAGGAAGGGTGGTCTACAATTGGGTGTATCAACTATGGGACAGACAGGACATTTTGACCTTCCGTAAATCTTTACCGGATTTACGAAAGAACCCCACCGCCTTTTACACCGAGCTAGGTACCGCTCTGGGATCAACAATAATGACACTTGCCGACATAGACTTGTTCTTCGGGTTATGTTTGCCAGCAGATGTGTGGAAACAGATTAGGAAAATAGACCATACCGAACTGCTTGGTCATACCTGGGAACAACTCAACACATTAGATAAACAGCGGAACCCTGGTCAAAAACCGGTTAAAGCAATATTGGACCTCCCTGACAAAATAGTGCAGAAAGTGAAAACGCTGATCCCAGAGAAAAAGATAGACTGGTCCATAGTAACCGCGTGCCGCCAGAAACCACAAGAGGATGTCTCAGAGTATTTCTCCAGATTCGAAACAGTGGTCTCCGATTACAGTGGACAAGACATGTCCACCGCAACCGGACACCACTTATTTGTGCAGAACTATGCCAAAGGACTACTGCCAGATGTATCCCAGAAATTACAAGCCAGCGAAAGTAGTTGGGCAGCATCTAAACCGGCGGCCATTCTCCAAATGGCCCAGTACTATGAGCATCAGAGAAACGAAAATGACAGGGCTACAGAAAGGAAAAAGAAGGACTTGAGGGAAGAGGGAAGAGGTGTGGCGCCGCGGCTAGGGCGACTGACGCTGGAATCTGGGGCTCACGGTTCGATCCCCAGCACCGGCGGCAGGTCAGCCCAGCACCATGTGACTCTGGGCAATAGCTTGCTTAATCTTCCCGACGGCCCCCAGCGCCGGGTAGCTGTTCGGGTAGCTGTTCGCGCTTTACAAATACTGGATTTACATTTTTAAATTTTTACTTGAAGGAAAGGGTAATGGTAGCACAACTCCAGGGGGCGAATACAGGAAGGGAGCAATATAGGGGAGGATACTAGCAGAATACCCCTAGAGTACAGCCACCTAGAAACAATTCATCGACATCATATGTAGGACGCCAAGACCTAGGACAGGATCAATGTGCATTTAGCAAAGAATATGGACACTGGAAAACCCAATGCCCGGCTTTGTTAGGAGCTGGTAGGGGCAGAGGGGCGAGGGAAATAGCAAGTGGACAGAGAGGAAGAGGACGTGGGAGAGGGTACGCGAGTGAAGCAAGCGAGGAAAGGCCAGGAAGAGTGAACACATTTGACCATCCCAAACAGAATCAGTACCAACAGACAGATTATGACAATACGTACGACTTTGCATAGGACAGCCAGGGGCAAGGGAGGGATCCAGTCGAGCTCTATGTTGATCAGCAAGGCCC
The DNA here is from genome assembly GCA_963921515.1 of Calotriton arnoldi. Taxonomy (NCBI): domain Eukaryota; kingdom Metazoa; phylum Chordata; class Amphibia; order Caudata; family Salamandridae; genus Calotriton; species Calotriton arnoldi. The sequence goes on from CAWUFW010006065.1 coordinate 498,732, forward strand.
TTATGTTACCGCTGAGGTCCTGGGCACAAAGTCGCCATTTCTGGTAGACACGGGAGCAACACGTAGTGCACTATCCAAACGACTGATTCCAAGGGCACCCTTGTCAGGCTCACATGTGATTTCAATAGGATTTGACGGTACGCCCTCCACCAACCCTTTGTCCCGACCGATCCCTTTTAACCTTGACAACAATAGCGTCGAAACGACATTCCTCCTCTCTTCCAACACCCCAGACGCCATTATGGGTCTCGACCTTTTGAAACACTTCCATGCGACTATCAGATGCTCACCAGACGGAGTGCGTGTCGTCCTGTATGACAACCCCCAGCGCCATAGAGAGAACCCTTCTCAGCACATGTTTCCCATTTCCGAGACTGACACATCCCTACTGGACACTTTGCCATCACACTTATGGGCTAGTGCTGATTCAGACGTAGGACGAATGATGATTGACCCAGTACACGTAACAATAAGACAGGACGCAACCCTACCGAAAGTACCGCAGTACAAAATATCGCCAGAGGGTGAGAAGGCACTGACAGAGATCATACACTCTTTGGTAGAGGCAGGGGTGGTAGAGGAAGTAGTGAGCAACGTTTGTAACAGTCCCATACTACCGATTGTAAAGAGACAGGGAGAGGGAGACAGAAAAGCCTACCGCTTCATCATTGACCTGCGGGAGATAAACAAAATCGTAGTGCCACAATACCCAGTAGTTTCCGACATCACGACAATTTTGACTTTAATCCCCTCCACTGCCACCACCTTCACTGTAATTGACCTCAAAAAGCGCATTCTTTTAATTTTTAAATTATTTGAAGGATATTCGGGGTATCAGATTAATTGGGACAAGTCCCTCCTATTTATGTTGACGGATGGGCCGCCGCCGGACCTGGGTGTGGACTCCCGACTTCAGATTAAGACCAGCTTTAAATACCTAGGGGTACAGATAGACAAGACAGACAGCGCTTTTCTAGGTGCGAACCTTAACCCACTGTTAGATCGTCTAAAAGGCGACGTGGCGCACTGGAGAAACTTGCCGATCTCTTTAATGGGACGTGCTGTGCTATTCAAGATGATGACCCTGCTTCGTCTGCTATATGTACTCCAAAATACGCCCTGTCCCATACCGGAGAAATTCTTTAGAGAAGTCGATAGCCAACTTAGAACACTGCTCTGGGATGGCGGGAGCGCGCGAATAGCGCTTGCAAAATTACAGAAAGGAGTCTATGAGGGGGGGCTGGCGGTCCCCAATGTTCAAAAATATTACTGGGCATCCCACCTTATGGTTGTAAATGATTGGGCCTTTGCAGATCGTAATGATCCAGCCTATCGGGTCGATCACTGGGCAATGGGAGGTGGGGGCTATCTGAAAGTCTTGTATGGACTGGAGAAGCAGGAGGATCTACCCATGCATACAAAGATAGTACAGGCGGCGTGGGTAAAAGCAACCAAGTTTTTGGGCTGGGCGGGACGGTTGACAGAACAGACTCCCCTATGGTCCAGTGTAATGCTCAGGGAGGTTGGTCGCCTGCAGGGTTTCGCGAGTTGGAAACTGATAGACATTATGCGATTGGGAGACATGAGAAAGCAGCAGGCAATGTTCTCATTCGCTGACTTACAGCAAGAATACCAACTTACATCCAGGGAACACTATAGATACCTTCAACTGAAACATGCAATAGGTAGGCACATTAAAGAAGGGGAACAGCTTCCAGAATATAGTCCGTTAGAGGATAGATTAATATTGGACCCCATCCCGGAAAAAGCGCTCTCTGCCACGTACAAGAAAATAATGAATAACGCCCCAGACTTGTTGCTCAAGATCAGAGAGGCATGGGAATCGGACGTGGGGTTGCTGGAAGATGCCGATTGGGCCGAAGCGATACAAAGTCCGAGGGAAGTAGCGATCAGGGCCAGGTTCCGACTGGTACAATTACGGATCCTGCACAGATCCTACTACACCAGGGTCTCGTTGTGCCGAATGGGCAGGATAACGATGGAACAGTGTCAGAGAGGGTGTGGCCAGAAAGGGACCTTTTTCCATACCCTGTGGGAATGCCCTAGTATACAGCGGTACTGGGCCAGAATAGCACAAATCCTTTCTGAAGTAACTGAGCTACAGGTCCCAGTGGATGCCAGATGGCACTTGTTGTGTGTGTCTGGGGAACTAGTCTGGTCTAAATACTCCACGATATGGCTACGGGTAGCGGCAATGGTGGCTAAACGGAATGTGGCAAGGGCGTGGGGGGCGGCGCAACCACCTCTAGTCTCTCAGTGGAAGAGGGACATGGATTGGTGTTGTACGGCAGAAAGGACAGTCTATGAGGGGCGGGGATGCCCCGCAAAATGGAATAAAGTCTGGCAGCAGTGGGTGGATTATAGGGGCCTAGGGGTCGAATGAAGGGAAGAGGGCGGGATGGGGGGTTCTGAATGAGTGCGATAGCGGAGTAGGCACACCGACAAATGAACGTCGATTGATTATATGTACTTTCTATTGACAATAAGATACTGATTATGTAATGCTGACTTTGGTTTGTTATTGAAAATAAAAACAGATTTTCAAAAAAAAAAAACGCATTCTTTTCCATACCTATACACAAGGACAGCCGCTATCTATTTGGATTCACCCTAAACTCCCGTTCGTACAGATTTTGCAGAGCACCTCAGGGGTACACTGAGAGCCCAAGCATCTATAGCCAGGCGCTTAAAAGACAGTTGGACGCCATACAATTGCCAGATGGAGTGGCACTAATACAATATGTAGACGACATCCTTCTAGCAGCGGACACCATACCAATAGCCGTCACCGCCACCATCAAACTACTCCATTTTCTTGCTGAGAATGGTCACAAGGTCTCCCGAAAGAAATTGCAGTTCTGTAAATCACAAGTGACCTATTTGGGTCACCTTTTATCCAAAGAAGGGAGGAAACTCAAGCCTGACAGGATCCAGACAATTCTAGACACCCCTGTCCCCAAAGATCAGAAACAAGTCCGCTCTTTGATAGGTCTCACTTCATTTTGCCGACAGTGGTTACCGAACTTTAGCCTCATTGTCAAACCCCTTCTCTCCCTCCTAGCTAAAGACATCCCCTCACCTCTCCCCTGGACCCCCGAATGCCAGTCAGCCTTTAAAGAACTACGCAATGCCCTTTTTTCAGCGCCTGTCCTAGGAACCCCGGATTACTCCAAACCATTCTTCCTCTACACGCACGAGAGGGAAGGATGTGCATTGTCTGTCCTAACACAATCAATTGGTCACAAACAACGCCCTTGTGCATATTTCTCTGCCACCCTCGATCCAGTAGCCAGAGCGCTGCCAGCGTGCCTGCGCGCTGTGGCAGCTGCAGCAGTATCGATACGCCAGAGCGAAGGAATAGTACTCTCCAATCCAGTCACTGTTTTAGTACCCCATGCAGTCGACACACTACTAAACCAGACCAAAACCCAACACTTGACTAGCGCCCGACTGACAGGATATGAGTTGACCCTGCTAGCACCGCACATTACCCTAAAGCGATGCACCACCCTCAATCCAGCCACACTGTTACCCCTACCCGAAAATGATCCTAGCGTGACTCCACTACACGACTGTGTGACACTAACCGATGAACAAACAAAGAGTAGAATAGATCTCAGAGACACTGCCTTTCTAGAACCATATAGAGAACTATGGGTGGATGGTTCGTGCATCAAACTCCCCGACGGCACCACCTCAGCTGGATACGCTGTCACCACAGCCCGAACCGTTCTGGAAACAGCCCGTATTCCCCAACGTTCAGCCCAGGCTGCAGAACTCATTGCCCTCACACGAGCATGTATCTTAGCGACTGACACGACAGTTAACATATACACCGACAGCCAATATGCCTTCGGAGTGGTTCACCATTTTGGGATCTTATGGAAGAAAGAGGGTTCCTGACTTCACACGGTACACCCATCCTGCATGGAGATTTAGTCTCCGCCTTGACGCAAGCAGTCCTCCTCCCCAAGAAGTTAGCAGTGATAAAATGCCAAGCACATAGGAAAGTGACTGATCTCATTGGACAGGGAAATGCACTAGCAGACGTTACTGCCCGAGCCACGGCAGGAGACAGAACTACGACACGAATGTATGTGACCAGGTCACAAGCTGAACGATGGACTGACGCTAGGACCACTGTAAGGGACATACAGACTACAGGCACACAAGACGAATTGACCGAGTGGGAAAAGGTGGGACAAAAAGACGAGGAAGATTGCTGGAGAACTAAAGACGGAAATAAATGGCTGTTACCCAATGCCTACCTCATCCCCATATTGACCATGGCACATTTACCAGCACACATAGGCTCCACTCCCATGATTGAACTAATCACCAGAGTATGGCATAACGTCAAGATAGCAGAATCTGCAAAACGCCTAGTACAACAATGTATAGTCTGCCTACAACACAACCCAGGGAAGGGGACAGTAGTACCACGGGGAGGGTTTGGAGTCCCTGACCACCCCTTTGAAATCCTTCAAATGGATTACATTCAACTAGAGAGATGCCTTGGTCTAAAATATGTCCTGGTGGTTGTGTGCGCTTTTAGCAAATGGGTGGAGGCATATCCCACCCGCGACAATACCGCCTTAGCCACTGCAAAAGTATTGCTGAAAGAATTCTTCCCCGATACGGCCTTTGCAGAATTTTATGGAGCGACAACGGCCCCCACTTCGTAGCCGAGGTGATACAGAACATACTGAGAGGGTTGGGGGTAAAACAAAAGTTCCATGCCGTCTTCCACCCCCAATCAGCGGGCCTGGTAGAGAGACACAATGCAACGTTGAAACTAAAACTAGCCAAAATAGTTGCCACGACCGAGTTGAAATGGCCCGACGCCCTCCAATTGGCATTATCGATGCGCTCCACCCCAACCAAACACCGACTGACCCCGTATGAGGTGGTCTTCGCAGGCCTATGAGGATTTGGGCGGCACCAAGACCCACCTCCATTAACGATGTCCCGAACATATTAATGTCGGATTACTTGCATAAATTGACAAACGAGCTAACAATTATCCACCAACAGGTGCAGCAAGCCTTGCCTGACGTATCCAGGGGCCCGGGACATGAAATAAAGCCAGGCGACCATGTATTGATTCGCAACTTCCAAAGAACGAAGAATCTGGAGCCTAGGTGGACGGGCCCCTGGCAAGTCCTGATCACCACCCGAACTGCCCTCCGAGTGGGAGGAAAACGAAACTGGCTGCACGCTCATCATTGCAAACGAGTCCCTCCAACCCTGGCAACCTGTGAAGGGGTGGAGGTGCAAGAGGAAGTACTCGAGAGAGACCGACCAGCTCTGAGTTGCTACCCACAAGAAGACACCCTCGAACTATCAGAATTTCCCGACCCCACGGTGCCATCCAGGAAAGGGTACAACCTAAGATCGACGAAAGGAGGGAGCTCCAACGACCAGGCCACTAACTAAGTCAAGGTCTCAGATCAGTAGCACAGTCAAACAACGCTACCAGGAAAGCGCCAGACAAAAGTCTGTGGTCCTAACAGTTGTTGAGCTCCTCGAAGATGATGGAAGAAACTGAACACCTGCAAAACCACCGCAAAGACACCAAGACTGCTAACCTGCACAGCACAAAGACAATTGCACTTGTAGCCGCATTTCTCACCTGTCTCCTGCTAATGGTCGCACTCTGGATCATTGAAGAGAATGCACCTGCATACAGAACATTGTCACCCACCATGCAACCAACCACCAAGAAAGAACACTACCTGGTATCACTACCGCCACATCTCCGAGAACGACGCAAAGAATTCTGGAATAATTCTTTCGTGCAGATGTTGCACCAGCACAATCTTGCCACCAATGCTACCAACTGTTGGGTCTGTGGGCTGTTACCACATGCCACTGAACATTACATCCCTTTCATCCCTTCGCCCTTTTCTATTCACGGATCTTGCCTTGCCTGGATGATGCTCCTACAAGAAAGTTACAAAGACAATGCCACTTCCGACGGAACAATCGCCCAGTTCTACAACGAGTTCTGGCGAAACAAAACAGGAAGGACAGCCGCCCCCTTCTGCCCTCACACCTTCAATGCGACATTCCAGATTAATGTCCCCTCCAAAGAACGAGTGGAAATGCAAGTGTTCAATAATCCTAACAGAGCCACATTTTCCTACCTGAAGAAAAGAACTGCTGCAACACTGACTGTGGCCCGATCTGTGGTGAACGTCTCTGGCCTTGTATGCATTGAAGGCCGTGGGACTAAGAATGTGGGTCACAGCACCTGTAGCATTGTAAGGACTTTGAACACTGCCAACCCCCAGCGCTTGTTGCATCACCCAATATGTACTTTGTTTGTGGAACCAAAGCCTACACCTGGCTCCCAAGAAACTGGGGGGCACGTGCTACATCGCCTTTGTTTTGCCACCAACCTACACAGCCCCTGCAGAGCATCATCGAGAAAAGCGTTCTAAAGACATTGATCAAGCAGACTCTGCCTCATCACAGTTCCTCGACGCAGCAAAAGGGCTCGTCCCGCTATGGGGTCCGATGGCAAACAGCCGAGCCATCAGACATCTGTCCCAAGCGGTAGAGACCGCCCTGAACGTCACTGCTGGCATCCTCACCAACAACACTGCTGAGCTCCAAGCGATCCGTCTGGTTACCCTGCAAAATCGCATGGTCCTGGACGTGGTACTAGCGGACCGTGGAGGAGCATGCCGCATCATCGGTGCCAGCTGCTGTGTATACATTCCTGATAATTCACCTTCTGTCTATGAAGCAATCGAACATCTCCATAGACTATCTTCAGAAATTCATCAAGGATCAGAGACTTGGACAATTGGAAGTTGGCTTTGGGGCATCTTGAAGGAGTGGGGTTGGAAAATATCAATGATTCTCTTGGTCCCAGTATTGACAATATGTGGTTGTTCTTTGGGTATACACTGTATACCACCTTTGTGTTCTCTTTGCATAACTACCTTGCACCCTAAGACTATGAACACTCCGCTAACAAAAATGAGAGTAATGTATGATCAAGAGATACAGGACATTATGGAGATCGAAATAGACTGACAAGCTGGCTAGTTATGTTCAAAGTGGCCACTGTTAAAAGCAAAACGACAATCGTGAACATTACCTGCGCCATCTTGTCTGGTGGAATTCTATGTGCACATAAGTTGCAGTCATTTTAATCTATCACAGCCATTTTGTACTCTGTTGGTCACCTTTGTTTCACCCTGCCCTTACTAGCATCCCTCTGACCCTCTGACCGACCTGGTACGTGTGCTGGGGCCATAAACTCTATTTGCTGCAACAAACCTCAGCGCCACTTGCTGCCACAAACTCGTTTTTCCTCTCATCTCTGTTTTCAGGCAAACCTTTGGACACTCTGCCCCTCACTGCACCTAGTTACACAAACAGGTTCCAAACACCAAAAAGACTCTTGCAACATGATTTATTGCACTGCAAACAGCAAGACTTGTTGTTACCAACAATGGGACCTGTTTTTATCAACAGAACGGACTCTTAGATCTGGCCAGTCTCACATGTTTTAGACCCTGAAGCAAGGTCCAGCTGCAAGATAAGATTGTCTGTTTGACCTGGGTGGGAAGAGAATTACTGTTGGGCTTGTGTGACAACCTGCCCGGGGCGGGGACCCCAAGCTTGTGTAACCATGTTGATGAAACCAATGCATTGTGTCAAACCTGTATAAAAGGAAGAGCCAAAGGAGTTATCAGCAGAACACCTCCCTCAGACATCCCGGTGTCTGCAGTTGACGTGATCTCCTCATGAGAAATAAACCTTTTTCTTGTCTTCCAGTTTCCAGCGCTTGCCTCATTATTTTGATAGCGAACCCAAAGTGAATTAGAGGTGGAACCCTGCACCGGGCAGCATTGAGTGTCTTAGAAGACTCGCTGCCTTTCACACAGCGTGAGGGCCCCGCCCGTGAAAAACTGAAATTCGAGTGGGGCAGCATCGGAAATCCCAACCCCAACAGGCTGCTACAATAGTAAAAGAAAGCAAAACAAAGACTTAGGTGGCACGAGAGGAGGCGTGTCGGGTAAACTGGTGAGTCCCCCGCTGTGCCCGCGTGTACCTCCTGTTGAGGGCAGTCAGAGGATGAAGTCTCGCTGGGGCAAAGCGAACTCCGGGACAGCAAACAAGGAGGCCAGCAGCATGAAGGAAGCTGCCGGGGCCTTTGAAAGTAAAGCGGCAGTGCCACCTAGTGGCTGTTTGACGGGTCCGCGTTTAGGAAAAAAAGAGGATGTTTCCTATGGACAAGCCTGAGCAAATAGAAGACTGCTGTAGCCTAAGATCAAGGCAAGGGGAGAGGCAGCCACATCCCTGCCTCTCCAAAAGAAGAAAAGAATAGTGGAGAAGCACTAGTACAATGAGACTAGATAAACACTGGTGCAATGAATAGAAGACTGCATTAAAGGCAACTTGAGATGAATGGGCAGCCAGTGAATAGAGTACCGCACTCAACTGGATTCGACCCCCACTGCGTTCACAGGGAGTCTACCCTTTGGCATTGTACAGGGCTGATCAAGAGAGGCAGCATGACCTGCCACGTGGAGGAAGTGGACCACAGCACAGAAATAGCTGCTGCAAACTCCTTTTGTCAAGGGAGGATGCTGGAACAAACGGAACCCGGAGGACAAAGGCTGCCAGGACCTGAGAGAAGGAAGGCAGTGACACCTCGTGGCCACAGGTGGTCATTTGCAACAGCAAGAACACCAGGAGAACAAGGGTGGTACAGAACAATAGCCCAAAGCAGCAAGTCTCCGTGGGACCGGAGGAAGTGCGCAGCATGCGTGACCAGTGGCGAAAGGACACCACCGCAAGTGGAAGATGAGGAAAGAGCGCAAGGAGAGAAGTTGCGCCGAAGATGTATCCCAGACACGGACGGTACAGGCTGGAGCTCGAGAGCGAGTGCCCTGCAAGGAAGTCAGGTGGTCACATGGCGTGACTCATCCTGTGAAGCCAGCCCGAGAGGAGGCTGCAAAGAAAGAGCCACGTCAGTGTGACATTGAGGTGCCTGGAGTGCGTCCTCGAGAGCAGAGAAGACGACCTGCCAGAGGGTCGCGGAGAAGACGACCTGCCAGAGGGTCGCGGAGAAGACGACCTGCCAGAGGGTCGCGGAGAAGACGACCTGCCAGAGGGTCGCGGAGAAGACGACCTGCCAGAGGGTCGCGGAGAAGACGATCTGCCAGAGGGTCGCGGAGAAGACGATCTGCCAGAGGGTCGCGGAGAAGACGATCTGCCAGAGGGTCGCGGAGAAGACGATCTGCCAGAGGGTCGCGGAGAAGACTACCTGCCAGAGGGTCGCGGAGAAGACTACCTGCCAGAGGGTCGCGGAGAAGACGACCTGCCAGAGGGTCGCGGAGAAGACGACCTGCCAGAGGGTCGCGGAGAAGACGACCTGCCAGAGGGTCGCGGAGAAGACGACCTGCCAGAGGGTCGCGGAGAAGACGACCTGCCAGAGGGTCGCGGAGAAGACGACCTGCCAGAGGGTCGCGGAGAAGACGACCTGCCAGAGGGTCGCGGAGAAGACGACCTGCCAGAGGGTCGCGGAGAAGACGACCTGCCAGAGGGTCGCGGAGAAGACGACCTGCCAGAGGGTCGCGGAGAAGAGGAACTGCCAGAAGGTCGGGGAGAAGACGACCGAGAGGTCTGACAAGATTGACCAAAGTCAAGATAGAAAAGTACGAGAAGGAGTGAAAGTAAGAAGGTCGCGATGACAGGTCTGGTCACTGAAAGAAAAGAATGCATTGTCCTAGAGGTAGGACAGGACCAGGGAGACCCTTGTGAAGTGCACATCACACGGAGAGGCCTGGTCAGAGAAGAAGTGCAAGACTGGATGGGACTAGACCCCGTCACGAAGTGGAAGAATGAGGAGGAAACTGTGTGGCATGTTGCCACTGCGAAGAAATCTCAAGAAGAAGAGGAGTGTGTGATCTGCCAACGCGCACACCGGAAGGCAGAGGTGACAAGTGCAAGAACATCTGACATGGAGCACAGTACCTGGAGAACATCGGTGGCACTTGGAGAAACTACCTATCCATGAGTCTTCGGAACACCTGGTGATTGCAGAGGCGAGCAGGCTGGACCATTCGTGACATCCACCTTTGGGGTCGCACGGGAGACTGGACGGTGAGACTGCTCGGACGTCCTGAAGAAGAGGATCCGACCACTCCACACCAGACCGTGGCGACCCAGGGGCAAAGGCCTCGGGGACGACGGTGAGAGCGGGTCCCGCCACGAAAGATGAGTCTACAGCCGCCCTTCCGCAGGTCCCAGGAAGACCGAGATCTCGTGCTAAGTGGCAGGAGTAAACAACTACCCTTCAGGTGGAGCTAAGGACTTGAAGGCGTGACTCGTAGCGTTTTCTCCACACACCTAGAGAGTGGCGTTGGAGTGACACAGCGAAGTACACCCAGTCCAGTGGAAGCCTGGCGAAGAGGGCCTCCGGGACATCCCGTGAGAGGGGAACACCTGCGAGAGGGGCATCCTGGTGAGAGGGATGTCTTGCAATTACTCCACTGTTTCGTAGAGAGAAGCAATGCTGCCTGTGTGGGAATGCCACGACAACCAGTACTGATTGGTGGAAAGTAACATCTATCCGATTCACCATCACTCTACCTGCTCTGTCACCACGAGAGCTATGCCGAGAAAGACAGTGATGTCAACTTCCATGCACAGAGTCGAAAGAAGACCGGACCCGCAGGGCACAAATGAACTGTGCCAAATAGAACTGGTGGGCCCAGCTGCTGTCGTACCATTGTCTTTGTTTTTGCAGGCAGCTAAAGAGACTCAGCGGAAGTGTTATTTTGTTTTAGTCTCTCCCACAGGTTGGACTTTATTGTTTCCAGTTTGAATAAAGTTTGGGAGGGATGTAGTGACCTGCTGGTCACTGTTCTAGTTGTTCTGATGAACCAGCCACTCCCAGAGGGCCGGCTTACACCCCACCCCACACCCATCCAGCACAGGTGTCACAGGACATGTGACCCTGGCAATAAAAGGGGCCGGGCGCACATGCCCTGGGCCAGTTATACACACCAACTACCAGTGTCTGTGTCCTTACTATTAATGTATGAGGGCCTAGGGCCCTGCAACATTACACCTCTGTCCTGCCGATGGACGCATTACTTGTCTCACCAAAGGCAGTGTTTGATGACGCCTTGCAGTGATCTGCTGGGCAGATGGACAGAGTCTGCCCTTGCACGACCTAGAGGAGACGTGTAACTGCTGACAGCCACTGTGTGGCTGATCTTTGTGAAAGGACCCAAACATGTATTGTCACGAAATCTGAGCACTACTTTTACCTGAATTTTGTTTCTTAGCTTAAGATTAGGTTGAAATAAATATATTTTACACTGCAAACATAGATCATTGGATGCGTCGTCAACAATTAAACCCAAATAATGTATTTTCCCTTCGTTTGCTAAAGAGTTCTGCTCTTGCGTCACCGTTTTCTGTATTCCTGTTACTTGCATTTTCAGACAGAGTGCGGTGACGTGGCCTGTTGTGGAGTGTCATTGTTATGGCGCTCAGTGTGCTCCGGGCGGGGGCGTGGGCGTGGCTCGGGTGGTGATGACACCTCTCCGTGGAGGCCTGCCCTGGCACTGTACAGAGCAGGGATAACATCACAACCCTGATCTAATGCTGACTGTGCGCCTCGAGCACTCTGTCCCAGACACCAGAGGTTCACCTGCCCTGCTATCTGCCGATTATTGATTCTACCTCTGTGGACTCTCTGCCCTTCAGTCTCAGTTGTTGATTCTACCTCTGTGGACTCTCTGCCCTTCAGTCTCAGTTGTTGATTCTACCTCTCTGAACTCTCTGCCCTTCAGTCTCAGTTGTTGATTCTACCTCTGTGGACTCTCTGCCCTTCAGTCTCAGTTGTTGATTCTACCTCTCTGAACTCTCTGCCCTTCAGTCTCAGTTGTTGATTCTACCTCTGTGGACTCTCTGCCCTTCAGTCTCAGTTGTTGATTCTACCTCTCTGAACTCTCTGCCCTTCAGTCTCAGTTGTTGATTCTACCTCTCTGAACTCTGCCCTTCAGTCTCAGTTGTTGATTCTACCTCTCTGGACTCTCTGCCCTTCAGTCTCAGTTGTTGATTCTACCTCTCTGGACTCTCTGCCCTTCAGTCTCAGTTGTTGATTCTACCTCTCTGGACTCTCTGCCCTTCAGTCTCAGTTGTTGATTCTACCTCTCTGAACTCTGCCCTTCAGTCTCAGTTGTTGATTCTACCTCTGTGGACTCTCTGCCCTTCAGTCTCAGTTGTTGATTCTACCTCTGTGGACTCTCTGCCCTTCAGTCTCAGTTGTTGATTCTACCTCTCTGAACTCTGCCCTTCAGTCTCAGTTGTTGATTCTACCTCTGTGGACTCTCTGCCCTTCAGTCTCAGTTGTTGATTCTACCTCTGTGGACTCCCTGCCCTTCAGTCTCAGTTGTTGATTCTACCTCTCTGAACTCTCTGCCCTTCAGTCTCAGTTGTTGATTCTACCTCTGTGGACTCTCTGCCCTTCAGTCTCAGTTGTTGATTCTACCTCTGTGGACTCTCTGCCCTTCAGTCTCAGTTGTTGATTCTACCTCTGTGGACTCTCTGCCCTTCAGTCTCAGTTGTTGATTCTACCTCTCTGAACTCTCTGCCCTTCAGTCTCAGTTGTTGATTCTACCTCTCTGAACTCTCTGCCCTTCAGTCTCAGTTGTTGATTCTACCTCTCTGGACTCTCTGCCCTTCAGTCTCAGTTGTTGATTCTACCTCTCTGGACTCTCTGCCCTTCAGTCTCAGTTGTTGATTCTACCTCTCTGGACTCTCTGCCCTTCAGTCTCAGTTGTTGATTCTACCTCTGTGGACTCTCTGCCCTTCAGTCTCAGTTGTTGATTCTACCTCTGTGGACTCTCTGCCCTTCAGTCTCAGTTGTTGATTCTACCTCTCTGAACTCTGCCCTTCAGTCTCAGTTGTTGATTCTACCTCTGTGGACTCTCTGCCCTTCAGTCTCAGTTGTTGATTCTACCTCTCTGAACTCTCTGCCCTTCAGTCTCAGTTGTTGATTCTACCTCTGTGGACTCTGCCCTTCAGTCTCAGTTGTTGATTCTACCTCTGTGGACTCTCTGCCCTTCAGTCTCAGTTGTTAATTCTACCTCTGTGGACTCTCTGCCCTTCAGTCTCAGTTGTTGATTCTACCTCTCTGAACTCTCTGCCCTTCAGTCTCAGTTGTTGATTCTACCTCTCTGAACTCTCTGCCCTTCAGTCTCAGTTGTTGATTCTACCTCTCTGGACTCTCTGCCCTTCAGTCTCAGTTGTTGATTCTACCTCTCTGGACTCTCTGCCCTTCAGTCTCAGTTGTTGATTCTACCTCTCTGGACTCTCTGCCCTTCAGTCTCAGTTGTTGATTCTACCTCTGTGGACTCTCTGCCCTTCAGTCTCAGTTGTTGATTCTACCTCTGTGGACTCTCTGCCCTTCTGTGTCTGTTATGTATTCTACCTCTGTGGACTCCCAGTCCTGCTGTGCGTCAGTTGTGTAGTCTACCTCTGTGGGCTCTGCTCTGTTTATTCTACCTCTGTGGACTCCCAGTCCTGCTGTGCGTCAGTTGTGTATTCTACCTCTGTGGGCTCTGCTCTGTGTATTCTACCTCTGTGGACTCCCAGTCCTGCTGTGCGTCAGTTGTGTATTCTACCTCTGTGGGCTCTGCTCTGTGTATTCTACCTCTGTGGACTCCCAGTCCTGCTGTGCGTCAGTTGTGTATTCTACCTCTGTGGGCTCTGCTCTGTGTATTCTACCTCTGTGGACTCCCAGTCCTGCTGTGCGTCAGTTGTGTATTCTACCTCTGTGGGCTCTGCTCTGTGTATTCTACCTCTGTGTACTCCCTGTCCTGCTTTGTACTCTTCCTCAATTGACTCCCTGCCGTTTTTCTACCTCGGTGGGTTCGCTGCCCTGCTGTTTATTCTACCTGCGAGCTCTCCGCCTTTCTGTTTCAGTTCTTTTTTCGTCCTCTGTGGAAACTCTGCCCTTCTGTGTCAGTAGCTGATTCTACCTCTGTGGACTCTGCCCTGCTGTGTGCCAGTTCTTGTTCAAATCCCTGTGGACTCGCTGCCCTGCTGCTTATTCTACCTCTTTGCCAAACTGTGTCGATTGTTTAGTCTACCTCCGTGGACTCTCTTCATTACTGCCCGTCAGTTGTTTACTTTACCACTAGGGAATCTCTGGCCTGCTTTGTGTCGGATGTTAATTCTGCCGCTGTGGACGCTACCCTGTTTGTCAGTAGTTGATTCTGCCTCTTTGGACTCCCTGGTTTGCTGTGTTTCAGTTGATGATTCTACCTCAGTGGGCACTCTGCCCCGTGTGTGTGTTTCATGCGTTTATTTTACCTCTGTGGACTTTCTGTCCCAGACACTATATGGTTATCCTCACATCTGCTGGGGTTTTGGTGATAGTGTCTTTCGGACCACATTTTACTCTCCTGTTTGCTAAAGATCACACCTGGAAGGGTTGCTGCTTCATACCAGTCCGTCCCTGCATTGCCCTCGGTTATATACACGTAGTATACATATAATGCACCTCTTCACGTGTTTGTGGTTGACTCTTGAATAGTCCAGACTGTGATTAACTATTGCCACCCAAGAAATAGAAACGCAAAGTTCTCCTCTCAGAGAGCCCCTGTGCTAGGAATCTGCTCACTGGTTTGAATGTTTTTTTGTGTTTTTTTGTTCATATCTACCGTGGCTCTTTTGTGCTTTGAAATGCTGGACAATCATCTAATAAACCCAGTCTGTAGATGTGAAGTGCACGTATATTAACATGTGATACTTATTAGTGCGTGTAATTTCCAGGCGCGCTCTTCTTGGTCTCGTGTAAGACCTTGAGTTTTCATTGCCTTTCACCTGATAGCCCTCGATAGGGTCATTTTCACTTAATAATTAAGATTTGCTTAACCAGCCGGATGTGCCCGTATTTCTGAAAGATGATAGGCCCAGCGTAGTCGCTCACATGAGGTAAATCCGCTTCACTCTGAAAACGTTTGGTGCTGAGGGGTAGTTTCCGGGTGTGCGGTGTGTGCTCGTGTTTAACCTCTCGAGTTTGAGTTTTTAGCCCCCGGATATCCACGTGAAAACTGACAAGTTGCAACCATTTGTGACCCATATGTCCTTGTTTTACATTCAATATGTACTCAGGGAAGACCAATTCTGTGTACACTTGAGCGCGGGATTGGCTCACACGCAATCATTGAACTTGTTTCCCCCCAGCAACCCAGAGAGTAGTTCATACATTAGCAGCCAGACGATCAGTGTGGGTAGGAGATGAAATTATACTGAATTAGTTTAAAAGCAGAACAATAGAACTGATCCTTAACTAAATAAATCATCACACATGGCCATACACGAATTTAAAAAAGAATGTAATTAACAAAAACTCTTGCATTTAAAATGCCTAATGCGTATCTGTACAGGCTGTTGACAAACAATATTTACACACATATTTCTGTGTTAAAACGTTTTACTACTTCAGATAAGTTTTAAAGCAGAAACTTAACACATCTGTGGGCCTGCTGACCATATCAAGTTACAAGGTGCTCTAAAAACATGGTAAAACTATTTCCCCCCTGGGTTAGGGGCGTGTTGTCCCTGAATGTTGGAAGGAGCCGCCTGTGAATGCCAAAAGGAAAGGAGCAATCAATGGCGGTCTAAACGGAACTGAATGTCTCTGTGACGATCTAAGGAAACGAGCCATCGATGACAGCCTAATGCACGGGCACTTGCAAACATTTTCTGTGCTGTGACCAAGAGCTACATCGAAGCCAGTAGGGTGGTCGGCGAGGGGTGTAAGGTGGGCATAGGGGAAGTGAAGCATGTACATGGTGTGGACAGTGAGTCGTGGAGTTACTTTGAGTGTTTCAATCCATGGTGCCCTCTAAATTACGCAAATAGTCTCCATGGTAGTCATAGAATTGACAGTACTGTATCGGAGTCACGGACCATCTACTGCACCCTGGAGTAAGCCTTCTCTGCTTTCTATCACTACCTTTGGTGACTTAAGTGTTAAAAGCAAAACGATAATCATGAACATTACCTGCGCCATCTTGTCTGGTGGAATTCTATGTGCACATAAGTTGCAGTCATTTTAATCTATCACAGCCATTTTGTACTCTGTTGGTCACCTTTGTTTCACCCTGCCCTTACTAGCATCCCTCTGACCGACCTGGTATGTGTGCTGGGGCTATAAACTCTATTGCCACAACAAACCTCAGCGCCACTTGCTGCCACAAACTCGCTTTTCCTCTCATCTCTGTTTTCAGGCAAACCTTTGGACACTCTACCCCTCACTGCACCTAGTTACACAAACAGGTTCCAAACACCAAAAAGACTCTTGCAACATGATTTATTGCACTGCAAACAGCAAGACTTGTTGTTACCAACAATGGGACCTGTTTTTATCAACAGAACGGACTCTTAGTTCTGGCCGGTCTCACATGTTTTAGACCCTGAAGCAAGGTCCAGCTGCAAGATAAGATTGTCTGTTTGACCTGGGTGGGAAGAGAATTACTGTTGGGCTTGTGTGACAACCTGCCCGGGGCGGGGACCCCAAGCTTGTGTAACCATGTTGATGAAACCAATGCATTGTGTCAAACCTGTATAAAAGGAAGAGCCAAAGGAGTATCAGTAGAACACTTCCCTCAGACATCCCGGTGTCTGCAGTTGACGTGATCTCCTCATGAGAAATAAACCTTTTTCTTGTCTTCCAGTTTCCAGCGCTTGCCTCATTATTTTGATAGCGAACCCAAAGTGAATTAGAGGTGGAACCCTGCACCGGGCAGCATTGAGGGTCTTAGAAGACTCGCTGCCTTTCACAAATTGGCGCCCAAACGTAGGGGCCCATCAGCGACGCGTGGGTCCGGTAGAGAGGTCCTAACGACGGAGTGAACGACTAAACGATTGGGGTATACCTGCCTGAGAAGACCCTTGTCTGGCTGCCGATCGACTGAACTTCACCGGTTCCGAACGGACCTCTCTCGAGTGACCTGCGGTCCTGACTTTGACCTTAGAGGAACTCCGCATTGATTGTTGGAGTGAGAGGACAACCAGGCGCTGGAAGGGGAAGACTAAGAACTGTCCATACGGTCCGGGTAAGGTCGTGAAAAAACGACTTAAATTGATTGATTGATTGAATAGTTTGATTGAAATACTAGTATTCCTTTTTTTTTTATATTGAGTTATTTGCGACATTTCCCGGCTTGCAAACAACGAAGAATAGGAATATTCTCTCTCTTTGTAGGCAGCGAAGGACAGGTAGTGCAGACTTTTTGTCTAAATTGATTGATTGAGATATTCATTTTTGACCGATAAATACGTCTTGCCTGTTTTCTCTAGATTGTTTGATTGTAATTGTTTTGGACCCGACCGTTCGTTAGAGGTCAGTCAGCCGGCACCGCCGGAAGGCACCCCTAACAAGGACATGTACGTAAAGTATGGATTAGCCACCGTAGCTTATAGCAAACTATGGCATAAATACACTAGGAAGGACCGGGTAAATCAGTGGCCACTGACGGGATCTTTCGATCCCGCTAAAATAGAAACGTTAGAATTAGCTCTCCACAAAAAGAAAACTAAACCAGCCATGTTTGACAGTTTTGGTTTATGGCGAAAAGAGGCAGCTCAAAGAAAGAAAAGGGACGAAGCTAGACAAGATAAAGAAACGAGAAAATCAGCTTACCAAGCCTGTAAAAGATTAGAAGAAAAACTAAAAGAAAAGGAAATCGATAAAAAGGAACAGGAATCAAAAATATCAGGTCAATGCCCTGTTAGAACGCCCTCGACTCTTTACCCCAAGTTACCAGCAAAACAAAGGGTAGATGATGATTTATTGTTAGGTCCCCCAATCATATACATGCCACCCCCTTACGCCCCTACTCATCCCGTAGCACAACTCCAGGACCACCAAAGTATAGCCGGAGATGGCACGATCGCCTCAGTCTCCACCGCCTCTGCTCCCACCGAGTCACCCACACCAAATGCCTCATCAAAGGATACAGTAGTAGAGGTAGGATCAAAAGAAAAAGGAGTGCCCAGGGTCCTGCGATTAAGTAAAAATGAGCGAGCAGGCATTGATAAAATAGTTAAATCCCTCATAGATAGGAAGGAGACAGAAGAGTATGTAACTGACATATGCAACTCCTATGTTGAAAACCGCAAACGATACTTTATTGTACGTCTCTGTTACCACACTCTTACTGCATATGAAGAGAAGTACCAAGATGTAGGGCCCGAGCGGCTAGTGGCTCTCTATAGGAAGGTAGACACCGGAGATGAAGGCGACAACGATGTTACAGAACTCTTTTCATCCACACTGGAGGTATTCCGTCACCTTGTGGAACAAGGACGGATAGATAAGGACAGGACATCTAAGATAGCAGGACCCCCGGTGGAAAAACCAGATAGCATGATGCCGATAAAAGAAGCTGCCCCTTATTGGGTACCTCCTAGAGGACAAGGGACTCATGACGATATGAACCATCAAGACGCTAGAGGAAGGGTGGTCTACAATTGGGTGTATCAACCATGGGACAGACAGGACATTTTGACGTTCCGTAAATCTTTACCGGATTTACGAAAGAACCCCATTGCCTTTTACACCGAGCTAGGTACCGCTCTGGGATCAACAATAATGACACTTGCCGACATAGACTTGTTCTTCGGGTTATGTTTGCCAGCAGATGTGTGGAAACAGATTAGGAAAATAGACCATACCGAACTGCTTGGTCATACCTGGGAACAACTCAACACATTAGATAAACAGCGGAACCCTGGTCAAAAACCGGTTAAAGCAATATTGGACCTCCCTGACAAAATAGTGCAGAAAGTGAAAACGCTGATCACAGAGAAAAAGATAGACTGGTCCATAGTAACCGCGTGCCGCCAGAAACCACAAGAGGATGTCTCAGAGTATTTCTCCAGATTTGAAACGGTGTTCTCCGATTACAGTGGACAAGACATGTCCACCGCAACCGGACACCACTTATTTGTGCAGAACTATGTCAAAGGACTACTGCCAGATGTATCCCAGAAATTACAAGCCAGCGAAAGTAGTTGGGCAGCATCTAAACCGGCGGCCATTCTCCAAATGGCCCAGTACTATGAGCATCAGAGAAACGAAAATGACAGGGCTACAGAAAGGAAAAAGAAGGACTTGAAGGAAAGGGTAATGGTAGCACAACTCCAGGGGGCGAATACAGGAAGGGAGCAATATAGGGGAGGATACCAGCAGAATACCCCTAGAGTACAGCCACCTAGAAACAATTCATCGACATCATATGTAGGACGCCAAGACCTAGGACAGGATCAATGTGCATTTTGCAAAGAATATGGACACTGGAAAACCCAATGCCCGGCTTTGTTAGGAGCTGTTAGGAGCTGAGAGGGGCGAGGGAAATAGCAAGTGGACAGAGAGGAAGAGGACGTGGGAGAGGGTACGCGAGTGAAGCAAGCGAGGAAAGGCCAGGAAGAGTGAACACATTTGACCATCCCAAACAGAATCAGTACCAACAGACAGATTATGACAATACGTACGACTTTGCATAGGACAGCCAGGGGCAAGGGAGGGATCCAGTCGAGCTCTATGTTGATCAGCAAGGCCCTTATGTTACCTCTGAGGTCCTGGGCACAAAGTCGCCATTTCTGGTAGACACGGGAGCAACACGTAGTGCACTATCCAAACGACTGATTCCAAGGGCACCCTTGTCAGGCTCACATGTGACCTCAATAGGATTTGACGGTACGCCCTCCACCAACCCTTTGTCCCGACCGATCCCTTTTAACCTTGACAACAATAGCGTCGAAACGACATTCCTCCTCTCTTCCAACACCCCAGACGCCATTATGGGTCTCGACCTTTTGAAACATTTCCATGCGACTATCAGATGGTCACCAGACTGAGTGCGTGTCGTCCTGTATGACAACCCCCAGCGCCATAGAGAGAACCCTTCTCAGCACATGTTTCCCATCTCCGAGACTGACGCATCCCTACTGGACACTTTGCCATCACACTTATGGGCTAGGGCTGATTCAGACGTAGGACGAATGATGATTGACCCAGTACACGTAACAATACGACAGGACGCAACCCTACCGAAAGTACTGCAGTACAAAATATCGCCAGAGGGTGAGAAGGCACTGACAGAGATCATACACTCTTTGGTAGAGGCAGGGGTGGTAGAGGAAGTAGTGAGCAACGTTTGTAACAGTCCCATACTACCGATTGTAAAGAGAGAGGGAGACGGAAAAGCCTACCGCTTCATCATTGACCTGCGGGAGATTAACAAAATCGTAGTGCCACAATACCCAGTAGTTTCCGACATCACGACAATTTTGACTTTAATCCGCTCCACTGCCACCACCTTCACTGTAATTGACCTCAAAAACGCATTCTTTTCCATACCTATACACAAGGACAGCCGCTATTATTTGGATTTACCCTAAACTCCCGTTCGTACAGATTTTGCAGAGCACCTCAGGGGTACACTGAGAGCCCAAGCATCTATAGCCAGGCGCTTAAAAGACAGTTAGACGCCATACAATTGCCAGATGGAGTGGCACTAATACAATATGTAGACAACATCCTTCTAGCAGCGGACACCATACCAATAGCCGTCACCATCAAACTACTCCATTTTCTTGCTGAGAATGGTCACAAGGTCTCCCGAAAGAAATTGCAGTTCTGTAAATCACAAGTGCCCTATTTGGGTCACCTTTTATCCAAAGAAGGGAGGAAACTCACTCCTGACAGGATCCAGACAATTCTAGACACCCCTGTCCCCAAAGATCAGAAACAAGTCCGCTCTTTGATAGGTCTCACCTCATTTTGCCGACAGTGGTTACCAAACTTTAGCCTCATTGTCAAACCCCTTCTCTCCCTCCTAGCTAAAGACATCCCCTCACCGCTCCCCTGGACCCCCGAATGCCAGTCAGCCTTTAAAGAACTACGCAATGCCCTTTGCTCAGCGCCTGTCCTAGGAACTCCGGATTACTCCAAACCATTCTTCCTCTACACGCACAAGAGGGAAGGATGTGCATTGTCTGTCCTAACACAATCAATTGGTCACAAACCACGCCCTTGTGCATATTTCTCTGCCACCCTCGATCCAGTAGCCAGAGCGCTGCCAGCGTGCCTGTGTGCTGTGGCAGCTGCAGCAGTATCGATACGCCAGAGCAAAGGAATAGTACTCTCCAATCCAGTCACTGTTTTAGTACCCCATGCAGTCGACACACTACTAAACCAGACCAAAACCCAACACTTGACTAGCGCCCGACTGACAGGATATGAGTTGACCCTGCTAGCACCTCACATTACCCTAAAGCGATGCACCACCCTCAATCCAGCCATTCTGTTACCCCTACCCGAAAATGATCCTAGCGTGACTCCACTACACGACTGTGTGACACTAACCGATGAACAAACAAAGAGTAGAATAGATCTCAGAGACACCGCCTTTCTAGAACCAGATGGAGAACTATGGGTGGATGGTTCGTGCATCAAACTCCCCGACGGCACCACCTCAGCTGCATACGCTGTCACCACAGCCCGAACCGTTCTGGAAATAGCCCGTATTCCCCAACGTTCAGCCCAGGCTGCAGAACTCATTGCCCTCACACGAGCATGTATCTTAGCGACTGACACGACAGTTAACATATACACCGACAGCCAATATGCCTTCGGGGTGGTTCACCATTTTGGGATCTTATGGAAAGAAAGAGGGTTCCTGACTTCACACGGTACACCCATCCTGCATGGAGATCTAGTCTCCGCCTTGACGCAAGCAGTCCTCCTCCCCAAGAAGTTAGCAGTGATAAAATGCCAAGCACATAGGAAAGTGACTGATCTCATTGGACAGGGAAATGCACTAGCAGACGTTACTGCCCGAGCCACGGCAGGAGACAGAACTACGACACGAATGTATGTAACCAGGTCACAAGCTGAACGATGGACTGACGCTAGGACCACTGTAAGGGACATACAGACTACAGGCACACAAGACGAATTGACCGAGTGGGAAAAGGTGGGACTAAAAGACGAGGAAGATTGCTGGAGAACTAAAGACGGAAATAAATGGCTGTTACCCAATGCCTACCTCATCCCCATATTGACCATGGCACATTTACCAGCACACATAGGCTCCACCCCCATGATTGAACTAATCACCAGAGTGTGGCATAACGTCAAGATAGCAGAATCTGCAAAACGCCTAGTACAACAATGTATAGTCTGCCTACAACACAACCCAGGGAAGGGGACAGTAGTACCAAGGGGAGGGTTTGGAGTCCCTGACCACCCCTTTGAAATCCTTCAAATGGATTACATTCAACTAGAGAGATGCCTTGGTCTAAAATATGTCCTGGTGGTTGTGTGCGCTTTTAGCAAATGGGTGGAGGCATATCCCACCCGCGACAATACCGCCTTAGCCACTGCAATAGTATTGCTGAAAGAATTCTTCCCCCGATACGGCCTTTGCAGAATTTTATGGAGCGACAACGGCCCCCACTTCGTAGCCGAGGTGATACAGAATATACTGAGAGGGTTTGGGAGTAAAACAAAAGTTCCATGCCTTCTTCCACCCCCAATCAGCGGGCATGGTAGAGAGACACAATGCAACGTTGAAACTAAAACTAGCCAAAATAGTTGCCACGACGGGTTGAAATGGCCCGACGCCCTCCCATTGGCATTGTTATCGATGCGCTCCACCCCAACCAAACACCGACTGACCCCGTATGAGGTGGTCTTCGGCAGGCCTATAAGCATTTGGGCGGCACCAAGACCCACCTCCATTAACGATGTCCCGAACATATTAATGTCGGATTACTTGCATAAATTGACAAACGAGCTAACAATTATCCACCAACAGGTGCAGCAAGCCTTGCCTGACTTATCCAGGGGCCCGGGACATGAAATAAAGCCAGGCGACCATGTATTGATTCGCAACTTCCAAAGAACGAAGAATCTGGAGCCTAGGTGGACGGGCCCCTGGCAAGTCCTGATCACCACCCGAACTGCCCTCCGAGTGGAAGGAAAACGAAACTCGCTGCATGCCCATCACTGCAAACGAGTCCCTCCAACCCTGGCAACCTGTGAAGGGGTGGAGGTGCAAGAGGAAGTACTCGCGAGAGACCGACCAGCTCTGAGTTGCTACCCACAAGAAGACACCCTCGAACTATCAGAATTTCCCGACCCCACGGTGCCATCCAGGAAAGGGTACAACCTAAGATCGACGAAAGGAGGGAGCTCCAACGACCAGGCCACTAACTAAGTCAAGGTCTCAGATCGGTAGCACAGTCAAACAACGCTACCAGGAAAGCGCCAGACAAAAGTCTGTGGTCCTAATAGTTGTTGAGCTCCTCGAAGATGATGGAAGAAACTGAACACCTGTAAAACCACCGCAAAGACACCAAGACTGCTAACCTGCACAGCACAAAGACAATTGCACTTGTAGCCGCATTTCTCACCCGTCTCCTGCTAATGGTCGCACTCTGGATCATTGAAGAGAATGCACCTGCATACAGAACATTGTCACCCACCATGCAACCAACCACCAAGAAAGAACACTACCTGGTATCACTACCGCCACATCTCCGAGAACGACGCAAAGAATTCTGGAATAATTCTTTCGTGCAGATGTTGCACCAGCACAATCTTGCCACCAATGCTACCAACTGTTGGGTCTGTGGGCTGTTACCACATGCCACTGAACATTCCATCCCTTCGCCCTTTTCTATTCACGGATCTTGCCTTGCCTTGCCTGGATGATGCTCCTACAAGAAAGTTACAAAGACAATGCCACTTCCGACGGAACAATCGCCCAGTTCTACAACGAGTTCTGGCGAAACAAAACAGGAAGGACAGCCGCCCCCTTCTGCCCTCACACCTTCAATGCGACATTCCAGATTAATGTCCCCTCCAAAGAACGAGTGGAAATGCAAGTGTTCAATAATCCTAACAGCCACATTTTCCTACCTGAAGAAAAGAACTGCTGCAACACTGACTGTGGCCCTATCTGTGGTGAACGTCTCTGGCCTTGTATGCATTGAAGGCCGTGGGACTAAGAATGTGGGTCACAGCACCTGTAGCATTGTAAGGACTTTGAACACTGCCAACCCCCAGCGCTTGTTGCATCACCCAATATGTACTTTGTTTGTGGAACCAAAGCCTACACCTGGCTCCCAAGAAACTGGGGGGCACGTGCTACATCGCCTTTGTTTTGCCACCAACCTACACAGCCCCTGCAGAGCATCATCGAGAAAAGCGTTCTAAAGACATTGATCAAGCAGACTCTGCCTCATCACAGTTCCTCGACGCAGCAAAAGGGCTCGTCCCGCTATGGGGTCCGATGGCAAACAGCCGAGCTATCAGACATCTGTCCCAAGCGGTAGAGACCGCCCTGAACGTCACTGCTGGCATCCTCACCAACAACACTGCTGAGCTCCAAGCGATCCGTCTGGTTACCCTGCAAAATCGCATGGTCCTGGACGTGGTACTAGCGGATTGTGGAGGAGCATGCCGCATAATCGGTGCCAGCTGCTGTGTATACATTCCTGATAATTCACCTTCTGTCTATGAAGCAATCGAACATCTCCATAGACTATCTTCAGAAATTCATCAAGGATCAGAGACTTGGACAATTGGAAGTTGGCTTTGGGGCATCTTGAAGGAGTGGGGTTGGAAAATATCAGTGATTCTCTTGGTCCCAGTATTGGCAATATGTGGTTGTTGTTTGGGTATACACTGTATACCACCTTTGTGTTCTCTTTGCATAACTACCTTGCACCCTAAGACTATGGACACTCAGCTAACAAAAATGAGAGTAATGTATGATCAAGAGATACGGGACATTATGGAGATCGAAATAGACTGACAAGCTGGCTAGTTATGTTCAAAGGGGCCACTGTTAAAAGCAAAACGATAATCATGAACATTACCTGCGCCATCTTGTCTGGTGGAATTGTATGTGCACATAAGTTGCAGTCATTTTAATCTATCACAGCCATTTTGTACTCTGTTGGTCACCTTTGTTTCACCCTGCCCTTACTAGCATCCCTCTGACCGACCTGGTATGTGTGCTGGGGGCTATAAACTCTATTGCCACAACAAACCTCAGCGCCACTTGCTGCCACAAACTCGTTTTTCCTCTCATCTCTGTTTTCAGGCAAACCTTTGGACACTCTACCCCTCACTGCACCTAGTTACACAAACAGGTTCCAAACACCAAAAAGACTCTTGCAACATGATTTATTGCACTGCAAACAGCAAGACTTGTTGTTACCAACAATGGGACCTGTTTTTATCAACAGAACGGACTCTTAGATCTGGCCGGTCTCACATGTTTTGGACCCTGAAGCAAGGTCCAGCTGCAAGATAAGATTGTCTGTTTGACCTGGGTGGGAAGAGAATTATTGTTGGGCTTGTGTGACAACCTGCCCGGGGCGGGGACCCCAAGCTTGTGTAACCATGTTAATGAAACCAATGCATTGTGTCAAACCTGTATAAAAGGAAGAGCCAAAGGAGTATCAGCAGAACACTTCCCTCAGACATCCCGGTGTCTGCAGTTGACGTGATCTCCTCATGAGAAATAAACCTTTTTCTTGTCTTCCAGTTTCCAGCGCTTGCCTCATTATTTTGATAGCGAACCCAAAGTGAATTAGAGGTGGAACCCTGCACCGGGCAGCATTGAGGGTCTTAGAAGACTCGCTGCCTTTCACAAATGTCTACAAAGGAAGTAACTTGATGATTGAATTGAGATGGAGTAGAATCTTCGGCCTCACAATCTTCTTCTGCATTTAGTCCCTTTTCTGTGTATAATAAGAGTTGTTAGAAGCTCTGTTTAAGTAGCCAGTGCTATGAAAGAATCCTTGACAGCGAGCCCTAACTAAGTGTGCAATTCACTGAGGTGGACAAACACCCAACCTCCACGGCTAGACATAGGACAGTGGGAAAGTTTTAGCCATGGCACTGAGACTTTACATATTTTTTTTAATAAACCTATTTTATTGAGTTTTGTTTGTCAACATCACGCACCAGGTGCATCAAAATACACAATCATTGACCAGATTTAAAGTTGACATGCATAGGCAATACAATAGTTACTTAATTTAACAAAACAAGTGAAATCAAACAAAACCCCCAACCCGCTGCGATCACGGCAAAGTGAAAATCTATCCTTACATAGTAATCCAGTCCCTGGGTATTGTCCCGGTTTATCTGCTCAATCCAAGAATTGACAACAGTATGTATGAAAACAATGTTATGAATGGGGTAACCTCCATGTCCAGTATGGTGGGTGGTGGAGTCGGGGGGGAAGGGTGGGGGGTTCAGTACTATTCCTCTATAGTCTGCCCATCGCTGCCATATACGCGTATGTTTCTGAGGGGAACCCCGGGCCCTGAAGATGGGTTCTTCTAATCCCATACAAAAATCCATACCTCGTTTCCAGACCCCTAACATTGGTGCAGAGGGGGTTTTTCAGGAGCGAGCGATGTCGCGTTTAGCCAAAGTTAAACCGAAGAACAACAGGTGGCGCTTATATCTATTACCCCCAATATCTTCTACAATATGGAGTAAAGCTAGTCGTGGTGTGCTACCTATGGTCCATCCCAGCACCTCATTTAAGCATCTCTGGATCCCCTTCCAGAACCTGTCTAGACCAGGGCATGTCCATACCGTATGCAAGAAGGTGGCCTCTTCCACTCCACAGCGTAGACATGTAGGCTGAGACTTTACATTTAACCCTGGCTTTACCACTCTGCCAAAATATGCTGGTTGTGATCTCTGTATTTAAAGTATGGGAAGGTTCCACAGCACGGTGACATTTCTGTGGTGGGTTAGTTTTAGATCCTCACCATTTATGTATAACTATGCAGCACTAGACCCGTGGGCATCAGCACTCTGTACATATAAACAGAAGTCAAGCGTCCATCAAACTGATGAGTCACTATATGGCACTGCTTTTTTAATATGCATCTTTATTTTTCCATTTTCATATAACATGTTCAACAAACTCAAATTTGTTGTGTTTCTTAAAACCATATCAATACAATAAAACAAATCGGGTCTGCGAATAAAAAGAATGAGGCAGGTTGGTTACCCAATGAGGCCAATCCTGGCTTCCCCATTTGACCAACCTGTGTGGTCCTAGGCAATTGTTTTATTTCGCTTTGCCTCCTTTTTCTTCATTATCGCGTATGAGAGCACTTTGAAATACATGAGTTCAGGATGTGCGCTGTACAGAAACTTCTCTTGTGGCTGATTTAATAACCTATAAAGTTGTTCTATGTATAACAGCCTAGGCCACCCAGAGGGTGCACATGGCAATTGACTTGCTTCTTGGTTCACTAATGGCATTGTTGTAGTGGTAGGGAGGCATGAATGTTTCTAAGTTCACGTTTGAAAGCAATCGCTTTTAATAAATGCCTCTTAATAAAATTATATCTGATGTACTAAAGTGAACCGCTTCTGCATGTCATTAAGCACTTTTAGGATTTTTTTATGAGACTTTATCATATTTTTACATGTTTGTTGCACGAGACCTTTCAAAATGAAGGTGTTCTTTAAGATAAGTGGTGCAGGACACCTTCTTTGTTCCTTTTGCTTTATTCAGTTAATGTGTAAATACATGCTTGTGTGTTGAACAGCTTTCTGAATGTTGGTGTGCGGTCAAGTGAACATAAGCCCAGCAGGGGCTGCAGATAAAGGCCAGGAGGGGCCACAAGCTAGTTTGTTGTAAATAAGTGATATTCTTCTATAGCTCCTAAAGGTACGGCGTCCGATCTGGCCAAGCGGTAGCTGTGATGCTGGTGCACAACTCCCACTTAGTGTTACTGTTATTCGGTTCATTGTTGCTTCTTACATTCACCTGCGGTTGTGATTCACCTACCGAAAGCTCTGCTCTGGAGGAATTAGTTCCCTAACCACGTTGGTGTGGTTTGTTGGTGTTGAATAGTGTGGGCTATCCTCAGGAAGGTGTTCCTTAAGGGAGGTGTGGGTCTTGTGACCTAACAATAAAATATGTGAAAGCAGTGTGTAGTGGGTTGTCTTTGTGTAGTGGTTCACTGGGGGGGTTTAGGTCTTGAGACCCTTTCCTAACCTGTACCAGATATGGTAGTTTTGTTTGGGGGTAGTGAATCTTAAGCTCTTCCAAATCAGGCTGGTGGTTGTAAGTCCTTGGTATTGAAGTGTGTCTAGAGTATGTAAATTTCAGTAGAAGCATACTTCCCTGAGTTCTTGTTTTCCTGTCTCTTTGTAGATGTCCCCATCTTGCACTGTTTCCATTGCTCACGCTGCAACCCTGCTGTGCTGTTGTCTGCTCTGTCGCTTTCCAGTGTTGCTCTGTGTCCCCTTTACCCATGCATCTCTCGCGCCTTGCTTTCCATTTCCCACCGAGAAGGAGATCCACCAGCTTGGCAGAGCATTCATCTTGCAGAGCTGAGGGATAGCTCTCCTGGCTGTGGCAAGTGAGCAATTGCTCTGCTGTGACAGCCGAGAGATAGCTTTGCTGTCTTCTCTGAGTGAAGAGTAAGCCAGCTTACTAAGAGTTTTCTTAGCATACAGTGGCAAGTGAACATGTGGCCTCTTATGCCCATCTATAGCAAGGGCCAGTCTATTCGTCTTGAACTCTTTCCCGGAGGTCTACAGGGAGAAACAGGCCTCTCTGCTTCCTGTCACTGATCAATACATTATTTAAAGATCCCTAGGGTTGCAGAGAGAATTGAAATAAGTAAGAGCTAGGGGAGTGGCAGTCCCTCATTTCTCTACATAGTTTGGGATTGTAGAAGGGTAGGGGACACTAGATCATTGCTCTGTTATGAGACGAGCCCTGGCACATTTCGATACCAGGGACGCAGGGCCTAGACTGCCCTAGCCGTGACCCTCGACTATAGTGGTGGCTGCTCCAGTCAGTCGGCAATTGTGTAGATTCGACCATGCGACGCAGAGCCCATCACATCACTATGTCTGCGAAAGAACAGGTTCCGTAGCAGATAACTAGCAGCCTCCAGTACTTGGGCCATAAAACACTCAGGTGCACAGGCATTTCATATAAACAAAACTTACCCTGCCCCCAGTATTCTGCACACTAGGAGTCCACCACACTTGTGCCTGGTCCAAGAGGCTCCTGTAGAGAGCTCTTAAGATTCTTAGCAGCCTCTGAGGGTTAGCTCATGTCGTGCAGAACTTTACACACAACTTTGGCCTCGTGTCATTGCTGTGAATGATTTGAGTTGGGTGATAATTATCAGATATACGGTGTACGGCACAAAACTAATGCTGTTGGTGCCTAATCACCATGTCTGTCCAATACACAACTTCGTTTTATTCACTTTATAAAACTCTGAAGAACAAAAGGACAACCAAATGAGCTATTTTGCCCTTGTCTAATGTAGGGTCGTTTGGTATGTGGGTGCCTGGTACGGGTGGACGAAATGAAATTTGACTACCAAGTGTACAAATGTTGGTTTTTGTGACAGTTTCAACGTTTTTAAACTTAATAAAGCCACTTGAAAGGACACGTTCTTGCTGAAGAATTTTTCCACTGAAACCTTTTTTGTGCGAATATTCTCCCACAAGGTTTTCTGTCAAATCCTCCAGAGTATTTATCTTCACCCCCACCCTAACTGGTTAAGGTTAAGCTGTGCTTTGCAGTGGAGAGTTCTGCATTGCATTGTAGCGATCATAGACTACTACATACCTCTCATTAGTCAGCAATGCTCTCTCGTCATTGGAAGCCAAAGAACCAGTGTTTTAATATAGTCATCTGGCGAGGGTGAAATTAAAGCAAATTCTATGATGGTGGTTTACCAGGTCTGACCAGTGGGAACAATACTAAGTTAACATTGACTGAGTCCATGTAGCTCTTCATTGTCAAAGCCCAAGCATGCCAATCAAGGACTGGCTTAAGGTGTGACATGGACATTAGGCTGCTTGGCATCTGTTCCCTTAACCCTTGAAACGTATAGAATCTGTGCTCGTCAGTATCGAGTAGATGGGCAGACTTTGAAGGATCTAGTCTCTTCCTGCATCACCTTCCCTCAGTCCCTGCCTTCCAAGACTCAGACAGAAGAATACAGCTGACATCCTGTTAAGGTAAAGTACAACGGTAGACTATTACCTAGCATTCCTCCCATCTCCTTTTGTGCGTTTGTTGTAATGCCCTAAGTGGCCATGGGTATGCCTAGATGTGGGTCCATTGCTCACTGTGCCACAGGATCAACGCTGTGGCTAGCTGAGAAGGCCAAGTAAGACCGCAACTGGTCTAGAGTTACTTGTGTCACGTTCTCGAAGGGGCTCGCCAGGCTGTTCACGATGGACTGTTCCCATGAGTAGCAGGGTCTGTATTCAATCAATCACAGAATTTGTAGAGCGCACTACTTACCCGCGAGGGTCTCAAGGCGCTGGGGAGAGGGAAGGGGGGGGGGATGCTGCTACTGGTCGAACAGCCAGGTCTTGAGTAGCCTCCTGAAGGTCAGCAGGTCTTGGGTCTTTCGTAGGCTTAGTGGAAGGGTGTTCCAGGTCTTGGCGGCGAGGTGTGAGAAGGATCTGCCGCCGGTGGTTGTTCTTCGAATGCGGGGGACGGTGGCGAGGGAGAGGTCGGCGGAGCGGAGCTGGCGGTTGGGGACGTAGAAGAAGAGCCGTCTGTTGAGGTAGGCTGGGCCAGTTTTGTGGAGTGCCTTGTGTGCGTGGGTGAGGAGTTTGAAGGTGATCCTCCTGTCGACGGGGAGCCAGTGCAGGTTCCTCAAGTGGGGGGTGATGTGGCGTGGTACGTCGAGGATCAGTCGTGCGGAGGCGTTTTGTATGCGTTGCAGTCGCTTGATGAGCTTGGTCGGGGCTCCCGCGTAGAGGGCGTTCCCATAGTCCAGTCTGCTACTGACGAGGGCCTGGGTGACTGTTCTTCTTGTGTCTGTCGGGATCCACCTGTAGATCTTGCGAAGCATGCGGAGGGTGTTGAAGCAGGAGGAGGAGACTGCGTTGACTTGCTTGGTCATGGAGAGCGTTGAGTCGAGGATGACTCCCAGGTTGCGTGCGTGGTCGGTGGGTGTCGGGGCTGCTCCCAGCGTCGTTGGCCACCAGGAGTCGTCCCAGGCTGAGGTGTTGGAGCCGAGGATGAGGACCTCCGTTTTGTCCGTGTTCAGCTTTAGTCGGCTGATCTTCATCCAATCGGCGACGGCCTTCATTCCTTCATGGAGTTTGGCTTTGGCGGGGAGGGGGTCCTTGGTGAGGGAGAGGATCAGTTGAGTGTCGTCGGCGTAGGAGATAATGTTGAGGTCGTGTTGTCTGGCGATGCGTGCGAGCGGGGCCATGTAGATGTTGAACAGTGTTGGGCTGAGGGACGATCCCTGGGGTACGCCGCAGATGATCTCGGAGGCTTTGGATCGGAAGGGTGGGAGGCGGACTCTCTGGGTTCTGCCGTCGAGGAAGGAGGTGGTCCATTCCAGGGCCTTGTCTCTGATCCCTGCGTCGTGGAGGCGTGCGCGTAGAGTGCGGTGGCAGACAGTGTCGAAGGCGGCGGAGAGGTCCAACAGGATGAGGGCTGCGGTCTCACCATTGTCCAGCAGGATCCTGATGTCGGTGGCGGCGATGAGGGCAGTCTCAGTGCTGTGGTTGCTGCGGAACCCTGATTGGGATGGGTCCAGGATGCTGTTTTCTTCGAGGTATCGGGTTAGCTGTTTGTTGACGATCTTCTCGATGACCTTGGCTGGGAACGGAAGCAGAGAGATGGGCTGGAAGTTCTTGAGGTCTCTCGGGTCCGCCTTGGGTTTTTTGAGTAGGGCGTTGATCTCTGCGTGTTTCCAGCTCTCTGGGAAGGTCGCGGTCTCGAAGGAGAGGTTGATGATGTTGCACAGGTGGGGTGCGATGGAGCTGCTGGCTTTGTTGAAGATGTGGTGCGGGAAAGGGTCTGACGGGGAGCCGGAGTGTATTGTGCTCATGGTCTTGATGGTGTCCTCGATGTTCACGCTGGCCCAGGCTGGCAGGGGGTCGTGGTCGATGGTGTGTGGCGGGTCGATCTTAGTTGGGGTTGTCTGGGTGTCGAAGCTGTCGTGGATGTCGGCGATCTTGCGGTGAAAGAAGGTGGCGAGGGAATCGCACAGGGGTTGCGACGGTGGGATGTCGTTGGTGTTGGAGCTGGGATTGGAGAGTTCCTTCACGATGTTGAAAAGCTCCTTGCTGTTGTGTGCGTTGTTGTCGAGACGGTCTTTGAAGGAGATTCTCTTGGCAGACCTGATGAGGTGGTGGTGGTTACGGATGGCGTCTTTGTGGGCTGTGTGGCTGTCCGGTGTCTTATCGCTGTGCCATTTCTTCTCTAGTGGTGTCACTGTAGGTGAGCTTTTTCAGCGGGGCGAGGGTGTTGGCACAGTCGTCCATCCATCGTCTGAGGTTGCAGGCAGCGTCGTCGGTGTTGGATGGGTCGGAGGGAGGGCTGTGAGCGAGGGTTGCCCGGAGTTGGTCTTCGGTGACTTTACTCCAGCAGCGGCGTGGGATCTGTTGGGTGCGGTGGTGTGTGGTGGGTTTCTGGAAGGTGAAATGGATGCAGCGGTGGTCGGTCCAGAGGAGTTCCGTGGTGTGGCTGAAGGAGACGTGGGAGCTTGAGGGGAAGATGGGGTCAAGCGTGTGGCCGGCGGAGTGGGTCGGTGTTGTGACGAGCTGGCTCAGACCGAGGTTGGCGAGGCTGTCGATCAGGGTGGTGGAGTTGCTGTCGTTGTTGTTCTCCAGGTGAAAGTTCAGGTCTCCGAGGAGGATGTAGTCGGTAGAGGTCAGGGCGTGCGTGCTGATGAAGTCGGCGATGGAGTCGCTGAACTGGGGTCGGGGCCCAGGGGGTCTGTAGACAAGGGTGCCTCTAAGGGTGGTGTTGGGGTCCGTGTGGATCTGGAAGTGCATGTGTTCGGCGGTGCTGAGAGTGTTGTCGGTGCTGGTCGAGACCCTGATGGTGTTCTTGTAGACGATGGCGATTCCTCCTCCTACTGCGTTGATGCGGTCTCTGCGGGTGATCTTATAGCCGTCTGGGATGGCTATGGCGATGTCGGGGGCGGAGGAGTCGTTCATCCAGGTCTCTGTCAGGAAGGCGACGTCTGGTGATGATGTGTCGAGCAGGTCCCAGAGCTCGACGGCGTGTTTGCGGGCGGAGCGGGTGTTCAGCAGGATGCACCGGAGGTGGTTGAGGTCCTTCTTGGCGGGCACCTCGGTGGCTCTGAGGCTGGTGTAGCTGCAGTTCCGGCAGGTGAAGGGACCATGGGTGCGATTCGGGGCGGCCTTGAAGCAGTTGTGCGTCCGTCCGGGGTTGAGAGCGTAGAGTGTGGTGGCATCGTATCGGCGTCGGTCCTCGTGGCTGGGGCGGGGGGCGCGCGGTCCAGTCGCGGACGGGCGCAGACGGGCTTGCCTTAGGTGCGCCTTCGGCGCGCCAGCGGCGCCGCCGCGCAGCGGCCGCCATTTATGGGGAGGTGGGAGGGAGGAGCAGCTGGGAGGCGGGAGGCAGGGGCAGCAAATGGGCAGTCAGGGGGGCGGGGCCGCAGGGGGCGCAGCGGCGGGAATGGCGAGAGGCAGCGGGGGCACAGAAGGAAAAACGGGGAGAAAATCAACAAAAATACAGGCACAGTACAGTGGGGCAGCGGGGGCACAGAAGGAGAAAAGGGGAGAAAATCAACAAAAATACAGGCACAGTACAGTGGGGCAGCGGGGGCACAGAAGGAGAAACGGGGAGAAAATCAACAAAAATACAGGCACAGTACAGTGGGGCAGCGGGGGCACAGAAGGAAAAACGGGGAGAAAATCAACAAAATACAGGCACAGTACAGTGGGGCAGCGGGGGCACAGAAGGAAAACGGGGAGAAATCAACAAAATACAGGCACAGTACAGTGGGGCAGCGGGGGCACAGAAGGAAAAACAGGGAGAAATCAACCAAATACAGGCACAGTACAGTGGGGCAGCGGGGGCACAGAAGGAGAAACGGGGAGAAAATCAACAAAAATACAGGCACAGTACAGTGGGGCAGCGGGGGCACAGAAGGAAAAACTGGGAGAAAATCAACAAAATACAGGCACAGTACAGTGGGGCAGCGGGGGCACAGAAGGAAAGACGGGGAGAAAATCAACAGAAATACGGGCACAGTACAGTGGGGCAGCGGGGGCACAGAAGGAAAAACGGGGAGAAAATCAACAAAATACAGGCACAGTACAGTGGGGCAGCGGGGGCACAGAAGGGAAAAAGGAGAGAAAAGAAACAGGAATACGGGCACAGTACAATGGGGCAGCGAGGGGCACAGAAGGGAAAATGGGGAGACAGAAGCAAAGAAATATGGGCACCGAGGCCACAAGCGGAGGGGCGATCTTAGCAGCAGCAGCGGGCGGACAACACAGGCGGAGCTGTGTGGTGGGGGAGCGACCTACCTGGCAAGGTCAAGGGTCGCTCACCTCACCGCGCAGCGGCCGCCATTTATGGGGAGGTGGGAGGGAGGAGCAGCTGGGAGGCGGGAGGCAGGGGCAGCGAATGGGCAGTCAGGGGGGCGGGGCCGCAGGGGGCGCAGCGGCGGGAATGGCGAGAGGCAGCGGGGGCACAGAAGGAAAAACGGGGAGAAAATCAACAAATACAGGCACAGTACAGTGGGGCAGCGGGGGCACAGAAGGAGAAACGGGGAGAAAATCAACAAAAATACAGGCACAGTACAGTGGGGCAGCGGGGGCACAGAAGGAAAAACGGGGAGAAAATCAACAAAATACAGGCACAGTACAGTGGGGCAGCGGGGGCACAGAAGGAAAAACGGGGAGAAATCAACAAAATACAGGCACAGTACAGTGGGGCAGCGGGGGCACAGAAGGAAAAACGGGGAGAAATCAACAAAATACAGGCACAGTACAGTGGGGCAGCGGGGGCACAGAAGGAGAAACGGGGAGAAAATCAACAAATACAGGCACAGTACAGTGGGGCAGCGGGGGCACAGAAGGAAAAACGGGGAGAAATCAACAAAATACAGGCACAGTACAGTGGGGCAGCGGGGGCACAGAAGAAGAAACGGGGAGAAAATCAACAAAAATACAGGCACAGTACAGTGGGGCAGCGGGGGCACAGAAGGAAAAACGGGGAGAAAATCAACAAAATACAGGCACAGTACAGTGGGGCAGCGGGGGCACAGAAGGAAAGACGGGGAGAAAATCAACAAATACGGGTACAGTACAGTGGGGCAGCGGGGGCACAGAAGGAAAAACGGGGAGAAATCAACAAAAATACGGGCACAGTACAGTGGGGCAGCGGGGGCACAGAAGGAAAAACGGGGAGAAAAATCAACAGAAATACGGGCACAGTACAATGGGGCAGCGAGGGGCACAGAAGGGAAAAAGGAGAGAAAAGAAACAGGAATACGGGCACAGTACAATGGGGCAGCGAGGGGCACAGAAGGGAAAATGGGGAGACAGAAGCAAAGAAATACGGGCACCGAGGCCACAAGCGGAGGGGCGATCTTACCAGCAGCAGCAGCGGGCGGACAACACAGGCGGAGCTGTGTGGTGGGGGAGCGACCTACCTGCATAAAGTGGAACTCTGTGTAGAGTGGCCCATTGAGTGAAAAACGATTGATTGGAATGAAACCCAGAGCAATTGCCAGGGCTTCGACCATTAGTAGGCATTCATCCTTTCACCTTTTGTATGTTTGCCGAGGTCAAGATTACCAGCTGACATTCCGCCCACGCACAGCAGAATGTAATGCATCTTGAAATAGTGTGCCAGCCCATTACTTGTCCTGGTATTGTCGAGAGCCACGTCTGCCACATGCCTTCCCTGATGCCATTCCACGTCCCGTCCAGACTTGCCAGGGCATCACGACCTGCACACCCACGGATGTGACAGCAACCCTTACTTGTCAGTCAGCCTCTTCTGAGATTAACCTGACTCACTTGCCCATAGGAGTAAAGAAGCAGATATACAGCAGCATCAGTGCACGGTCTGCATCAGAGACACCATCTAAATGTCGACTGGCTGCTCCTAACCTCTGCTGGGCAACCCTTCCTGCAACTCATGCACCAAGTAGTGCCACCCTGCTACAGGACTATCTATCACGAGAAACCGTCCGAATAAAAGGGTTTAAAGAACTGCAGTGGTTTATAAAGAGTTTGTCTACACCTTACACCGAAGTGACCCCTGGGTGTTGGAATGCGAAGCTCTCCTCGTCACACACAACCTATTCCCTAATGCAGTGGTTCCCAAACTTTTTTGACCCGTGGCTCCCTTGACCTAATTGGCAGTTGGCCGCGGCTCCCCACCCACCATTTTTTTACCGGAAGCCAAAACTTGCTTCTGTGTGTATTTTGTGCATATTATTACATCTGTCCTCTTCAATCCTTCCACTATCCTTTTTCAATCCAAATTAAAATGAGAGTGACAATGAAGCCAACCAATGGTAACTAATGGGTGGGCTCTAAGCATACTGTATGTTAACAAAATGCCTCACAAGCAACAGCAGATGTGCTGTCTCCGACGAGACCTAATCAGGTTTGCACTGGGTACCGTTTAACTTAAGGGGTGTGCATTATATTTATTTGAATGGACAACAAAATAGTTATATAATGGTTTGTTGATTTTAGACATTTCTCCGATCCCACCTCCAAACTCATTCAGCCCGCTCCCATTGCACTCAGAACCACAGTTCCCATACTTTCTTATGCAATTCAACTTCTAAATATATGGTATGGGAAACATACAATAACTGTAGCAATTAAAGTAGTACCTAAGGCAGTGCTTAATTTATATTAACGCTGCGTTATCTTGATTCCACCTCACGCCTCTCTTCCACCTCCCTACTCCCCCTGCCTCTTTATCTCAGTCTTGCAGATTCTTTACTTCCCTGCTTTCCCCCTCTGCCACTGTTTTCCCTCCATTCTCTTCTTCCTTCTTTCTCCCTCTTCCATTGTTTTCCGTCCATTCTCTTCTTCCTTCGTTCTCCCTCTTTCCCTTCTTTCTCTTCTGTGCCAAATTCCGATGATGAAAAATCATACCCAAAATAAGAGAAGGCTATTTGGATAAATCGCAACAGAATAATGGCACCACGGGTCGAAATTAGTTATGGTTGGAGCATTTAGATAAGGTGGTGGATATGACAGATGTGCACTAAAGGGGCTGCCCGTTTAGGGTGGCCCTCCTGCGGGGGCCGCGGGCAGCCGCATTCATGCAATTATGCAGCGACAAAGACAAAAAGCCTGGCTCTGTCACGACGCGTCCTCAGCACTCTTTATCTCAATTGCTTAGTAAAACCAAACAAGTAGACAGACTGTAAACACTGCACTAGTTACGTCAAGTGCTACGTGCAGACCGACTCACAGACAGACGTAAACACGGCACTATTAACACTGCATGCCTAGTGTAAACTGGCATCCACAAACAGAAACAAGACCCCCCCCCGTCAAACGTTGCCATTCATACTGTCTCAAGTTCCCAGCGACCCTAGCACCAGCACGCGTCACGCCGTTCCTTATTACGCTGGGGGAGGTGGAGAGGGAGCTTCCTGGTGCACGGCGGCGCCCCTGGCTTTTCATCGCGGCGCACCGGGGTGCCGCGGCGCACAGTTTGGGAACCACTGCCCTAATGAGACCATCTACTCCTCATTTACCGTCCTCCCCCCTCAGAGAGCCTCTGTTATAGCATCCTTCTGCGGCTCTACCTCACACACCTGATCTGCCATTAACGAGAACGCTAATCTGTAGACTTTGAGCACTGCAGCTCTTACAGTTCATCAGTGACCCAGACACTTGGCAAGACACACCCTGGAGGAAATACTTGACCACACTGACCAGAGCTTCTGTGTTCCTATGGTGTGCCCCACTTTGTTTGGGCGCACTCATAGTGCACCGCACACTCTGTGCCCATTGCACCCCCTGACACTGTGTGCCCATTGCACCCCCTGACACTGTGTTTGGGCCCATGCCATACCCCTCATACTGTGTGCCCACAGCCCACACAGTGGGTCCATGGCGCATCCCACATGTTCAAGGGCGTAGATTCATGGGGGTGCCTCACCCCCGCTTAAAAATGTATTCTCATGTTTAAAATCGGGTGGTGGTAGCTCCATTTGGGTCTGCAGGTGTCTTATCAGGTTTCACAGGGGATGGGCAGAATGGCTTTGCTTTCGTATCAATGGTTCGTGCTCAATGCGCCGTTCGTGCACCCTACACTTCGTGTGGAGCCATGACTCACCCCTTGCTGTCAGTATGGGCCATGGGTTACCCCTTACACTGCGTGTGGGACCATGGCTCCCCCTCTCAATTCACGTGAGCCCATAGCCCCCCCTCCCCCCCCCCCCCCACACACACACACACACGTTAGGGGCCCATAGCTCCCCCTTGCAATGGGTGTATGTGCCCACAGCTCACACACTCAGTGAGTGCCCATGCCCCGCCCCTCACGACGGCCCGAAGGCCTGACCCGTGCGGCCCGCCCGGTGAAGCGTGCCGCCACCGCAGCCGCACGTCGGATTTATGGGCCCGGGGTAGGATTTATGAACAAGAGCTCCGGGTTTATGGAGGGATTTACGGATCCCGGGCCTGCTGCTGACTGTCTCTGTCTTTGTTCCTCAGTAATGGCCCCTGCGGGTGCCTCGCCCAGCCCCGAGCGCTGCATTGTGCGCGCTGAGTCCGCACCCTGCCGGGGCACCCCCTGCCCGTCTGTGGTGGCACATTTACTGCTCATCTTGAGTGAGGGTTAAACACATGATCCGTGCTGCCCCGCCTCCCGCTGCTCCTCTGTGGCCTTACAAGCGCATCCTTCGCTTCGCGCTGCTTTATCATTCATTGGAGTGTCGTGTTTTCACCGCCTAGTTCCCTCCATGCCCCCCCCTTCTGTCCCTGTCGCCCCCTTTCCCCGCCTCGTTATCCGTTCTCGTTGTTGTATTTCTGCCACTACTCCCCCGCCTTGAGGCATGGGGAGAGCAACTCACTGACCGAGGTCTTGATTGGGGGCGGGCGGGGGGCAGGCGGGAGGGGGGGGGGGTAATGGCAGAAATGGGACATAACTGTATTCCGTTATTGGTTGTGAAGCGCCACTATAGCAACAGGGAAGCTTCAGACCTCTAGCAGGAAGCCAAAGGTGAAAAGGAATTCCTTTGGCGACGTTGACCAGTGTATAGACCACCCCTTCTTTGGAGACAAAGGTCTTCAGCCTATTGCAGTATTTCCTGAGGTTGGTCTCCAGGTGAAGAGGCCGATCAGGGAAGCTTCAGATCTCTAGCCGGAGGCCAAAGAATGAAAGAACACCAGTCTAAAGACCACCAGGCGAAGAGGCAGCAGCAGCTTTCCAAAGCATGGTGTCTTGAAGATGCATAGGTCTAAGGCCAAGCCATTTGGGTCTTGGTGGCTGGACCAAGACGCCATTGAGGGAGGCCTAGCTTAGTTGGCACAAGCACATCCGTTTTCCAAAGGTAGGCTGTAACACCACCCTGCAATGCCTTTTGCTTGGTACCCAGGGTAGACTGCCAGAAGCACTGTGCGGTCTCTGGTATCAACCAAGAAGGTCATGGATCCCACTGAGTCCAGGCGTTTTAGAACTGCCTGCCAGTGGAGGTGGGTGACGCACTCAGTTACTGTTCAGCTATTACCCAGACACTTGCATATTCTAACATGGACCTGGGTTTTATCAGCAAAATGTGGCATTCCACATTTTTTATTTTTTATTTTACAGAGTTTTATATAGCGCGAACTTGACCCGAAAGTATTGGGTATCAGAGCGCTTTACATAGCACCAGTTGCGTTACATGAGGACACATTCATTTTTTTTGTTAGGCATGGGGAGATTAAGTGATGAGAAGGATAGTCTCAATGGAGGCTATGTAGGCATTGTAGTAGGTCAAACCCTGAGGCACGCTTCATCAGATGTTGCTGCTCTCCAAGGGGAATATCACTATGTAAGTGATGATGCTGATAAAGCTGAAAAAAATCCATATATTTAAGAGTTTTCTCACTCTTAGCATTAGTTTAACCCAGTACTCAGATGAGACCTCATGGGACTCTTTCATGCAAAGTTGAGTATGGTAAGATGCAGGGAAAACAACTTCATTTACAGGGTTGACAGTTTTAAAAAAAATATATATATTTTTTTTTTATTGATTTTAAATGAACATACGAGACTCCGTTCACAGTGGGAGTTTACATTAACTTCTAGCATCAAAACAGTGTAAAATATACCAATTTCAGAAATAAATGCTGGAATACGGGAAAAATACAATGTACAATGTACCACTGCACAATCGATAATTTGAGCAAATCAGAGCAGAGATTGCAGTCACTGCGATGCACATCAAGAAATATTAAAAACAGAAGGTGGGTGAAGGCCTTTATATTAATCCTGCATCTAATATTTTCAGAGTGGTTACTGTGGACCACCGCTATGCAGTGCGTGTGTGAGATGGCGATGTGTGAGAGCTCCGGAACACGGCCGGATCATGTGTCCAAGGTGTGTGGGGAGGTGATGTCGGAAGGGGCAAGAGTATGGCAGGGTGGTTCCCAGTGTCGTTCCCAGTGTCTTAATGCAGCCACCCACTCCCATTCTTATGTCGGCCCATTCGAAATCCGATAATCAACTGGGGAAGTTGGATAGTTTGGACTCTATCACTGTAAGGTAAGCTTTCCAGTCAGGGGGATTGGGTGTTATCGAGCGGCCTGGTATGTTGACCTGGGCAATCTCTAACTCGGCTGTGAGGGCACTGCAAAGATCAGCGAGCCATAACTGAATGGGAGGGGCCAAGTGTGACTTCCAGCACATAGCTATCCTCCGTTTGGCTATTTCCATTGCCAAATCTAAGAATGTATTTAGGGTCTTGCTTTTTGCTGTGCGTGAAGTGACCCCCAACAAACAGTGCAGGCTGTCCAGAGTGACGGGTCTGCCTGTAGCCTCCGCCAATGTATCAGCTACTGTCGCATTTACAGGGTTGACAGTTAAGCTATATAAATGCTGATTTAATATAAAAAGTCAGATAAAATATGAATTGGCAACATTCCATATATTTAGGACATTTGATATTAATGGCATATCAACACCTTAAAAAGAAAAAATGTTGCCACGGCATTCATAATCTCTACCTTCAAAGAGATTGTGGTGTCCACAGACAAGAGCCAGGTGGAAGGTTTTTCCTTCACTTTTCGTGGAACGTCCTGACACCCATCTAGTGTGGTGCGAGGTTTGGAGCCTAGAGTTAGAAGTATGGTCCTGAACTACACTGATGGTTTCCATCGATCTTGAAGGGCGGTGCAGGCATCCCACAACAAGCCACTACCTGTGTCTTTGGCTACAGGCTCGACCGCAAATCCGTTTGCGACCTTTAGACCACCTGCACCTGAGATTACAGTACTCTATTTGGAGGTAAAGCAGACTTTCACCACTTATATCCCCGACCAGGATTCCCTAAAGACGGAGAGTCCCGTGCTCACTGTGCCACTAGAGCCGGGCTACATCTGCATGATGAACCCCATTCTTGGGTTGCTTGTGTTCTAGTTGAGGAACAACATGACATGGCAGTTCTGGCTGGATTGTTAGTATTTGAATAGGATTAAGGCTGAGTAGCATATATCTGGGTCCCAACTGAGGTGGCATGGTGGGCAAAAAAACAATGGGTTGGAACGC
The DNA here is from genome assembly GCA_963921515.1 of Calotriton arnoldi. Classification (NCBI taxonomy): domain Eukaryota; kingdom Metazoa; phylum Chordata; class Amphibia; order Caudata; family Salamandridae; genus Calotriton; species Calotriton arnoldi. The sequence continues at coordinate 540,356 of CAWUFW010006065.1, forward strand.
TGCCCGAGCGATTGCCAAGTGGTTAGACTTAATGCAAGCATTCCTCCCATCTCCTTTTTGTGTGGATATGCCTTTTGATGGATTCTGCCTTTTTGGTGAATACGTTTTCGCCCTTGAGTTCTTCATGGAAAACCTGACATGGCACACACTTTGAACCTTTTGACCTCTGCCTGACAGTTCCCTTATTAGTTTTGGGCCTTCGGAGAATACTCCAGAGATTTGGCATATAGAAAACTCCAGGGCCCCACTGCCCCAGCTGCAGTCACCTCGGCGCTTTTGTGGCAGAGGATAGGAATCAGGCAGGCAATGAGCATGTGACCAGGGGCAACGATTTTCCCAGTCCCCTCTCTTGTGCCGTATCAGCTTCCAAGCCACTTTGGTTTGCTACTAGCAGCGCACAACCACCCTATGGGAGGCAGGATCCAACATTTTCTTTTACAGTGGCAGTCCATCACATCAGACAGATAGGTCCTTCAGATCTTCCAGCAGGGCTATGCCCTTCCGTTTCTTTCAGACCCTCTAAAGATGATGCCCACATCGGAGTCGCTCTCAGAGAAGCACCTATCCATCTTACTGCAAGAGGTGCCAGCTCTGCTGTCCACACGGCCATCGGGAGGGTGCCTGCCTCAGACAAAGGAACAGGTTGTTACTACTGCCATTTCCTCATGCTGAATGAGACAAGGTCTTTGTCCTACTTTGAATATTTGCCTTCTGAATGCCTTTCTGTGGATAGACGTTTAAAATGCTCACACTGGCCCAAGTACTGCCTGCCCTGGATCCGGGCGACTGGATGGTAGCAGTGAACCTACAGGATTTTCATGTGCCATTCCTACAGGTCACAGGTCCACAAGGAGCATTTTCAGTTTGATGTGCTCCCCTTCGGCCTTACCAGCACCACTAGGGTCTTTACGAAAGGGATACAGTTGGTCCCACTCATCGTCGGAGGTTAGGGGATACTAGTTTTACCCTCCTCGACGACTGTCTTCTAAAGGCAATCTTGCCACAGTCAGTCTTACACCAGTTCCAGACAACAGTGAACCTCCTGACATTGGTGGGATTCTCAATCAATTAACTTAAATCACTCCTGATTCCTTTTAAGAGACTTCCCTTTTATAGGAGCTGTTCTGGGCACAGGGCAGTTCAGGATGTTTCCTCCATTCCAACGAGTCTAGGACATTAGGGTTATGATCCCAATGTTTCAGCTTGGGTCCTGTATCTTGGTGGGAGCAGCTCTGATGCGTCTTGGCCTTTTGGCTTTGTGCATCCTGCTTGTCCACCCAGTGGCATATCCAGGTTCTGCAGTGGAAGCCGAAGTCTCTGTGGGCCCAGCACCAAGGGAAACTAGTGGACGTCATCCAGGTTTCGAGGAGACTGCACAAGATCTGCAGTGGTGGCTGCTTGATCGTACCCAGACTAGCGGCAAGGATCTCGCCCTTCCACACCCAGAGCTGACAGCGGTGATTTATGTGTCACTGCTGAATTGTGGAGGCCACCGGGGAGAGGTGGGGATCAGAGGACACTGGCCTCCAGCAGAAACTTGGCTCTATATAAGTATGTTGGAGCTGCAGATCATCTACCTGGTGTTGAACACCTTCCTGTCGTCCATCAAGGGAAGGCATGTGCAAGTTTTCATGGACAATACCAATTTGGCTGGAGCATCATGTCAATTGTTTTGATTGTGAACCACCTGGTGGCATCTTTAAATGCCAGGGCGGGTGAGCTCAGCCGGTGACATCTGGGGCATCATGAATTGTGGTTGCACCCGAGGTGGCACATGGAATCTTCTGGTATTGAGGAGAACCCTGGCTGGATCTTTTCGCCGCCATTGAAAATGTGCATTGTCAAAACTTCTGCTTGTTGGAGTTCCCACGAACGCTTTTGCTGGGAGACTCATTCAGATTAGAGTGCAGCACGGGACTCCTGTGCGGCTTTCTGCTCCTGCCTCGAGTGCTGAAGATTAGAAACAAAAGGGCCCAAGTCATCCTAGTGGCCACAGATTGGGCCAGGAGAGTGTAGTTAGCCGCAACATCTGGGCATGAGCATCTGTCCTCTGGTCAAGCTACCGCTTTGGGAGGATCTTCTGTCGAGCCTGAGCAATCTACACCACTGTGCATGAAGCTTGAGTGGTAGCAGTTGACTCCATTCGATCTAGCACCGGATGTTGTGGAGGTTATCATTGCTGCCAGGCGTCTGTCTATGAAGTCCACTTACGCCCGGGTGCTGGGACAATGTTGTGACCAGGTGTGGAATTCGCAAAATAGACCCTTTGCAGACCAAAATGTCATACGTTTTATTGTTTCTGGCTTTGGCCCAGCAAGACCTTGCAGCTGGTACTAATAAAGGTTATTTTTGGACCTTTGCAGCATTTTTGCGTTTGCCAGACCAATCAACCTTCTTTTGGTGACGTGTTGTGGTGCAGTTTATTAAAGTTTCACACACATATTCCCTCCCAAACTGTTTGTGATGGAAATTGGGTTCTTAATCTGGTCCGTACGTTCCTCATGTGCACCCCTTTCGCGTCAATGCACAGCTGCTGGTTGCGTCTTCTGGCTCTCAAAACTGTCTGGCTTTCTCACTGCAATCACGTCCGCTCGTTGCATGAGTGAGCTCCAGGCTGTCTTGGTGCAACTGATCTACACCACCCTTTTTCCAGACAAACTAATGTTGAGGACCGGGTCGGTCTCTTTGCTAAACGTTGTGGCTCCTTATCACGTTGGGCAATCCATCAACCTCTCAAAGCCCTTTACTCTGTGTTACCCTCAAAAGAGGAGGAGAGACTCCATTAACTAGATTGCAAAAGTGCCTTAAGCAATTACATTGATCACACCAAAGCCAATCAGCTTTTTGTGGGATTTTTGGAGCAAAGAAAGACGAGGCGGTACAGAAATGAACTTTGCTAAGGTGGATAGTTCTCTGCAATAAGATGTGCTATGCATTGGCCAAGAAGCAGCCTCCGGAAGGACTGAGGGCTCATTCGCCAGGGCCAAGGCTGCTTCCACTGCTTTGGCATGTAGAGTGGCTGTTCTTGACATCTACCAGGCCGTCCGTGGGTGTCAGTGCTCATGTTCACAAAGCACCACTAGTTTGACATCCAGGTATGTCAAGAAGGCCATTTCCTCTTTTCGGTCCTGTAGGACGTTTTAGTCAGAGCCCACTCCATGTTTGGGAGATACTTCTTTAGTATCTATTGTGAAGGTGAGGAATCTGCAGTTCGAAGTATCCATCAGAGGAGCAAGTTACTTGGCTACAATTACCCGCTTTCTGGTGGATACTCTAATGTCCGATTCCTCACTGCCCTGTTCTGTGGAGTGGACACCTTTTGACTATATATAAAAAAAGTCTAAAATTAAAGTTCTACAGACAATTATTTTGTGCTCTGTGTCCAAGGGCTAGGAAAGAGTTGAGCAAGAAACGGAAATCTTTACGCAGTGGTGGTGCTTATAAGCAGTTGTGCTCCGTAACTTCTGAGGTGGAATGAAGTCAACGCAGAGGTGCACGGCATATGGGAGCACTGCGGTAAAAACGCCTGGATCCAGTCTGGCACCTGGGAATATTGTGAAGGGGAGGAATCTGCCATTAGAGAATTCACCCGAAAGAGCCCTATCAAAGAGTAATAGCTCGTTTTCTGTAGTATGAAGGGGCTTAACTGCCCTTGGTCATTCTTATGTTATGATGCCTATTCATGCTGTATTACTGTCCCTGGCATACTGGTGGTATTGTGTGGTTTGAAAGGTACATGTAGAGTATGGCATGCAGTTCTTGGGGTCACTTGTGAAGTCGTAACTATGCTTATTTCTTCAGACAACACGCATAGTATCTAGTTTAAAGTGGCACTTATAGGGTATGTATCCATTCATTGGGTTCGTGTATGCAGTCCAGTGGGGAGAAGACCACGTCACTGGTTTGTTTTTGAGGCTGCGTAAGTAATATTGTGCATTTGAGCAGGGCACGTACAGTATTGTGCCAAGTTCTTGGGGTCGTATGTGAAGTCTAGTGTGGCTGTGTTTCTTTCTTCAGACTGCATGCGTGGTTTAGTTTACAGTGGCACATATAGGGTATGTATCTATTTTTCTGGATCGCGTGTGGGGGAGACCACGTGACTGGTTTGTTCTTGAGGCTGCGTGAGTAGTATTGTGCATTTGAGCAGGGCACATACAGCATTGCGTCCTGCTCCTGGGGCCTCGTGTGGAGGGGAGCGGGTGTCCAGGCGCACAAAGACTAGGGCCCGTCCGGAGACAAGCGACCACAAGGGAGAAGGGTTCCAACCTCAGGGACTGACACCAGGGAAGGGTGCACGTAAGGAGGCTGCCGAGGGAAACCTACTGCTCCACGCCGAGAGGGGGGTGTAATGAGGCCACTGAAGCAGGACGCCAATCCCAATATGGCGGCACGTTCCCCCGACGTTCGTTCCTGAAGGCTCACGTCACGCAAGAACAGCAGAGCGTCCTTCAGCAATGCCCAGCGTCCGGACGTCACAGAAGCCAAGAAGCGGGAGCGCGTCACAGAGGGGGCCGAGAACCAACAGCGCGTCGGAGTCAGGAGAATGCAGGTAATGACTCGTGCTCCGAGAAATTTTAAAAAATGAAGTCAGTTAGGGGATCACCACCGGGCGGGCGAATCCGACCATGTTTGAGTTTTTAGGCCGCAGAGAACTCATTTCTCAGGGCGCGGTCTCCAACAGTCGGCAAGGTCAATCCCCAAATCCTTCACCGGTAGCAGGAGGGCCTCAGTCGAGCGCACACAACCACTTGTTTAGGTAAATCCTACCGTTATTCCGCGACCACCGCGATGCCTTAGATAGTCACTGCAATCCGGTGGAGAGGTGCCGACGACACAGTCAAAGTCCCTCTGGTCACGCCGATTCAGCTTCGTGCGTGTCCAGGGGTCAGAAGGTCTCGCAGTTAGTAGCTCTGCGTGGGTCGTTCGGTCGGTCGGTCGGTCGGTCGGTGAAGCGACAAAATCCCGATCGTCGCCAAATGTAATGCGACAAAATCCCGATCGTCGCCAAATGTAATGATTCACTTAGTCATTACTTGTGATTAAAGAGAAGTTTATTGTAAGGTACTTCACCCACGACAAGGAGCGCCTCCTCAGCTCGAAGTCCGATCGGCAACTGCCTCAGCCCATCGAACCCCGAACCGAGGAAGACTCCACGTCCTACATTCTAACAAGACACTCCACATTACCTTTACCGTATTCCAACGCCATTCAATTACATCACCACTACAGGAGGATGAGCCAATTCAAATTAAGGGTCCTTTGTGTGAGTCTACCATCAACGGAATTAATCTGGAAGTCATGGCAGACTCTGGTTCGCCTATCACCATCCTTCGAGACTCCCATTTTTATGAAAAATGGGGCAAAGGTATTAGTTTACTGGAGACAGATGTGAATCCCAAAGCCTTTGGTGAAAAGGATATTGAAATGTTGGGGTTTTTCATGGGCACCTTACAGGTTTTGGAAAGATCGATATGTACAAAAATGTATGTGGCAATTAAGGGAAAAAAACATTGTGGGGTGGAAAGACCTGGCAAAAATGGGACTGTATTTAGTACCAGGGGACGAAAATCCCATAAGAGCAAGGGATTTGTCTATTTGCAATGTGGAGGAACCTAAAATCGATCGCAAGGATCTAAGTGGAAAGAGGCTAGCTTGAAAGATACAATTCTATCGAAAGCAATGGAATTTTCAACCAAAATCTGGCCCGAGGCAAGAAATTTGACTGGAGAATTGAGAAACTTTGCTCAAGTTGCAGATGAGCTGTCCGTAAAGGACCACATCCTTTTAAGGGGCGATAAATTTGTTCCGCCATCTGAACTAAGGAGTACAATAGTGAAAATGGCTCATAAAGGTCATTTGGGGGTTACCAAAACTTGTATGAAAATTAAACTGCACTATTGGTGGCCTGGCATAGATGCACAGGTTAGGGCAGTGGTGAATAATTGTGAGGAGTGTTTGTTGTCAGATAAACACTGGAAAACTTCTTCTGCTCCATTACATCCCACTCAGTTTCCCGCTTCAGCATGGGAAAAAGTAGGTTTGGATTTTTCAGGTCCTTATAATATTTTACCAGAAGGAATGAGGTACCTCATCTTAGCAATGGACTATTATTCAAAATGGATGTACTATAAATTCGTAGATGCGCCTGACTCAGACAATACCATCTTATTTAAAAAAAAGTATTTTTGTTAGAAGGGGCTCCTCATGTTCTTGTAACAGACAACGGGACACATTTTGTGTCAGAGAAAATGCGTAAGTTTTTAGATTTACAAGACATTAAGCATTTTAAAGTAGCACTCTACTCTCCTTCTTCTAATGGGCTGGTGGAACGCGGTAACAAGATTATGAAGGAAGGGATTCAGACAGCTATTGCTTCAGGTCTTGATGTGGGAAAATTTCTCGAGGAAAAGGTGTGGAATTATACTACATCTCCTCATTGTACCACTGAAGTCACTCCTTTCGAGCTGTTAAGAGGTAGAAAAGCACACTCTACTTTATTTCCCTCTTGGTTAGACTAGAAAAGTATAAATGTTATAAAAGAAGGGTCTGACAGAGAAATGTTGGTAAACAAAGTTAAAGAGAAACAAGATCACATGAAGAAAAATTATGATAAAAGAATTATTTAAGGAATTTGGAGATATCAGTGGGTGACTGGGTAATGATTAAAAAACCTTATAAGGTTTCAAAAGGGAATTCGGTATTTTCTAATCCAGTCCAAGTCAGCAAAACCAGCAAAGGAGCTGCTTTTTGAATGAGAAGGGTTGGTGGAACAAAGGCAATTAGTAAAAATGTCTCTGAGCAAGCCAAGCTTGTTAGTTGTAGGAAAGACAATTTGGGTTCTGAAAGCTGCGGGTGGACACATTGGTTACAATCGGATGTGAAATCTGTACCTGTTTCCAGAAATGAAAATGTTGGTTCTGCCAGTGGTGCTCCCACCACTTCATTTAGTCGTTGCGGCAGGTTGAGGAGAGCTCCGGCTAGATATGAGTTCATTGCATATTAAATTGTTAATGAGTTTATTGAATGTTAAATTGTTTATGATAAAGGGGGAGGTGATGTAGTGGTGATGTAATTGAATGGCGTTGGAATACTGTATAGGTAATGTGGAGTGTCTTGTTAGAATGTAGGACGTGGAGTCTTCCTCGGTTCGGGGTTCGATGGGCTGAGGCAGTTGCCGATCGGACTTCGAGCTGAGGAGGCGCTCCTTGTCGTGGGTGAAGTACCTTACAATAAACTTCTCTTTAATCACAAGTAATGACTAAGTGAATCATTACAGGGGTGGCAGTAAACGAGACCCCTGGACGCGGACATGCCTGCACGTGTTTACATGGTGGAAAGGCGGCATTCTGCACCGGATGGAGTGAGCAGAAGAGCCTAGGGGTGACTTCAGCAAATAATTCGGGGATGGAGACTGGTTCTGAACCTGCTAGTAAGCGAGGCCAAGGCTGGAGACCACCTCTGTGCGCCAGCGGCGGGTTGGTGGTCTCGGGGGTGGAGGTCTCTACTCAGCCTTCCTTTTCTGGCTCCAGTGTGGGGCTGTGGGCCCAGGCCCTGCCCCCGGTGACTGTTCTCTCCGCACCTGTGTGGATTTGTGAAATCTTGTCTGTCCCCTTTGTCTGGTTGTCGTGCTGCGTGGAGAGGTACAAGGCAGCACTGTGGAGAGGCAGTGAAAGCACCCCCCTGCTGCGGGGTGGCAAGTGAGCCGGGCTGTCCGGAAGCCTCTTTATCCTCAGCCCAGCCTCTGATAACCTGGCTCGGCCGGCTGCCTCGCTCGAAAGCCAAATACTAATTACTCCAGTTTTGGGGCGTGGAGCTCGGCAGCTCCCAGAGGGGTGTGCCTCTCATAACATCCCTGTGTCTGCGGCCCGGCCCTGCCTCCTCACGGTGCTCCACTTCACCCCACGGCTTATCGGGGGCTGAGAGGGTAAATAGAAACGCGTCCGGAGCCTTGATATCTTATCGGGTATTTCTATAGCACAGAGTTCGCCAGTTATTCGGCTTCTTGGCGCTTTGCGCGGGTTGTATTCTGTAGCTGTGACTCTTTCTAGCACAGATTCTCTGTGTGACGGTTTCGATTCTTGATCCATGTTGGTGTGGGCGGAAGGATTAGGAGGGATGCGAGTGACACTTACATGGTGTTGGGTGGGGGCGCTGTCCCGCCCTAACCCGTGTCAGTGTGCGCTGGATTGTCTGTGCGGTGGCTCCCGGCCCGGTCCTCCCAGCACGTGTCAGCTGCTGAGTCCTCCTGCTGGCTGCTTGGCTGTGCGGGCCTTCCCGGCGTCACTAGAGTGAGGTCCAGCTAGATAGTCCATCCCTGGAGGATGCGCCGCTGGTGGCCTGTAACCTGCTGTTATCAGGTCCTAGTGCTTGTGTGATAAGTCTTCACAGCGCTTTACCGATGGGGCAAGACCGTGATATGTGTTCTCATTCGAGGCCTTAAATAGAAGACTTGGGAAGGCTGGAGAGGCCGCTGTCCGTAAAGCAAGGCCATCTTCACGCCATCAGTATTGACGCTCTCCACAGCCATGCCAGCCAAGGATGCCCTCACCCCCCCCCCCGCACTCCTCTGTCCAAGAGGTCGGCTAGCACTGGGAGGGCCCTCCTAGCCCCCTTGTTTGGCTGCCCCCGCGTCAGACTGCTAATGCCTCGCCATGGACTCGGCAGTGATCAGTAGATTGACTAATCTCATTGGCTCTTGGAAGCAGCAGAGGTGTGAGGAAGTGACACACAGACCAGCGTTTATTCATATTTTTATTTGTAGTAATGAGACAACCCCTACCACTGCCGCACAACTCTCTCATCGCCCCTCTGTCCTTGCTTGGGTAGCGGCACCAACCCCTCTCTCCCTTCTGAACAAGATCTCGCTCGACTGCACATTTTGTGCTTCTTGATATTGTGGGTAGAGTGCATTTATCTTTCTAGTGGACTAATTGTTTGACGTCTTCTAAAGTGAGTGATACAAATGACACTTTTTTTTTAAAGTAGAAGAGCAATGAATTCAGTTTTATTGAGACCTGCAAAATAAGTCTAATCTTATTTCTAAGGCGATGCTCTCTGAAGTATCCAGCAGTATGCTTTACATGTGGCCACTAGGGGGCAGTGATGGACCGTCTTTCTTTCTCAGTGTACTTTCACTCTACTAGCCCGATAGATAGGTGCGCATCGCCTTTAAGCAGCCTTTAATTTTGCGTCCACTTAAAAGCAATACCGTCCTGTTCTGGCACCGGCCCCACCATGCACTCTGTCCCCATGGACTATCGATTCTCTCCGTCTGAAATGTAAATACCGAATCCACCGTCTGTTATTAACCTGCCTGAAACTGCTGCTTCCACCTGGCGTTTCGTTGGAAGGCATTTCTGCTGCACTTGCTGTCCTGGCTAGAGACACCCCCTTCTGATTGGGTCGTTTCCTCGACCTCCCATTCCTCTCTTTATGGATGGCCGTCTATGCCATGTCTCTTTATTTTTTTTCAAGGAATTGCTAAAAGACAGCTTTTCTGGCATCGTGTACTCCTGTCTGAACCTCAGATTCTGCGTGGGCTTCGTTTTAGGTCTCGCGCCTAGCGTTGCAGTGCGTAGCACTGCTCGCGCAGCGCGAGACCTCTAGAAGGCTTCTGAAAACGACCCACACGCTCGTGCGTGTGTTTTTGTTTCCAGAAGCCCTCATTGGCTGTAGCGTGCGTTTTTAGAAAAACGGCACGCTATTGGGCAAAGGCGGGCGCATGTCCCGCCTTCGCTCCTCCCATTCCCGGCGGTGGCCAGAACGCGCAGCAGCGCGCGTTCGCCTCGCTGTCGCTGCCGCGCTCCCCCCCGCTCCTCTGTGGTGCGCGCACCACTGGTTTCGATTCCAGCGTTGGTTTCGATTCCGTGCTTGTATACATGGGCGCTATTCCGTGTTTCAGTACGGCGCCCGCCCGCTTTGATAATTTGTTTTTTAATTGCTAATGGCTCCGGGTTCACGTGTTTACGTAATGCTTGTTAATTTTCCGTTCATTACAGCCTGTTGATTTCAGTGTGCTGTGATATGCTATTCGCTGGTTCTTTTTGGGGTAAAGTATTTCAGTTTTGCCCTATATGAGAAGCAATCCATAAAATTACGATTACTTGAGTGACAACCACGTTGTTATCACTCCTAAAACGGAAGATAAACAATACAAAGAGAGGGTTTCGACAGATGCATTTCCAATGAAGAGGCCGCACAGTAGAAACGAAGCTGAAAAGGGTTAAAGGAGGAGTAGGCAAAACCGACTTCCTTCTCGACCAGTCCCTTCCCCTCTCCGTGACGACGAGGAAGCGATAGACGTGTGGGGCGAAAGCGTGAAAACAAGTCCGTTCTGCCCACCAGAAGAAGAAAACGCAAAGCCCGCCGGAGCTCCGTAGGTGCAGGCCTGCTACAGAGAGGACCCCAGGGGGCGTCAAGGAACGTCACGAATCACGATGCCTTTCCGGAGAGGTACGACTTCTGTGCGCGAGCTAGCTCTGGACTATGAGGTGTGTGGCGGGCTGGGCTGGTGGAGTGAAAGCCTGAAAGGTGTGGCAGGCCGAGCCCTCCAGCTATTGCCTTTGAATGCAAACGCCACCTTTTGCAAGCCTTCCGGCACGTTTTGTTTTTTAATTTTGGGTAGGACTGGATGTCCTTATATGGACCTCTTTCTACAGCATTAAGAAAATAACGGCTATGCCTTTGGTACACGAAGACTTCAGCATGCATGCTAACATTTTGAAACAAGAAAGAGGGAAATTTACAAAAAAAATCGGGGACCTTAATTTTCCCCTTTGACATACAATTCAAGCAAAGTCCCTTTCAGACGTGAGGTGACTAAAATGAAACAATTCTGGCTTTAAAAAAAATCGTGGTAATCCCAGAGTTACATTATTTTTTAAGTGTTCTATTAAATTGAGCAAATTGGATTTAAGTGTCCATTTACTGTTACGTGCCAGTACTAAGGCCAGGAAAGAAAAAATGCATCAATAACAGGAGTCGCCTGAATAATCATGCGATTTTTTAAAATGTTCTTTATTGTTCACATGTTTTTTGACACATTGGATCTAGAGTAGCGCGACTGCTGCAGCTGTAGAAGTCCTTTTGTTCCACACCTTAGGAGTTTCAAATGTCCCCATCTCAGCAGGAGTACCTTTATCCAGGACTTATGTTTTTTTTTTTCCATTTTACAAATGTGGGCCTGCCGACCACCATGTTATTGTTTAAAAAGCCAGGGCTGGGTAAAGGTTCACCTGATCACATGGGACCAGTTACACTTCTGGGCTGCACGCACCACTTGTTTTCATTGTTCTATGCACCCCTTAGCCGCTGTGCTGCTTCCTGACGCTCTCCTTCCTATGGGACGGCTATAAAAGTAGCGAGGGTAGTGGGAACCAGGCCGGCCCCGGCAGGGTAATGCAGGTCTCCCGCTAAGCTTGGCTTCCGGTCGAGGTAGCTGGACTGGGGAAATTTGCGTCCTGAACTTAAAGAACTGCATTAATGCCTGGATTGCCGAGGTGAGCTCTTCATTGTTTGTACACCCACCAATAAACAGAAGCAGAAAAGCTGGCTTGGATTGTTTTCTCTCCTCCGAGCCGCACAGCTGCCATAAAGCTGAGTTTGTGCACCATCGAGAGAGGGCGTTGCAGTTAAGGGTATGTGGCGACATTAGAAATTATGTAAAAAAAAAAAAAGGTTTGTTAGGGCGCGCGCGATGTGTTGCTTGAATCTTTTTCTGCAACCTGTTTCCTTCGGGTATGGTGGATTACGTGCCTTCGTTCAAGGAGGATCGGTTTGGGCTTCAGCATATTGGGTACCGCAGTGTGCAGACTGCTTCTCCCCTTTGAATTGCTATTGTGTTGATGCTTTAAACTCTTGTAGAATTTATTTTTACACGGTAGAAAGTTTCCGTTGCCAGGCCTTCTCTCTAATTGTTACTCTGGTTATCCAATTTTTCTTTCCAATTACTTGGAAACTTTCACTACCGAACCTCATTTAAGAACTACGTCCGATTTATTTTACCGCCACCTCTCAGAGTCACTCTGGGCTGCATTACTATTGCGCAAAAACACATTTGGTAGACTGAGCCTATTGTTTGGCGTTCATTTCTTCATATAAGTGTATTGAAAATGCGATGTTGGTAAGTGTAGTGAGTTCCCCCACCCCCCCCATCATGTTTGCTGCCCCCATTGCTGACTCGTTCAGAAAATAATTTAATAATAAATGTTAGTGGCGAATGTAATCCATTGACTTGCCTGTTTTGAATTCTTTCTGTTTACCTATTTTTATGTTTCGATGTAGGATGGTACACTTGAATTAGGATAATACTGCAATTTTTAGCTGCTTACTAAAATGGCTGAGGCTTTCTTTCACCAAGTTTCCTGGGCTTCCATAGATGTGGCTTACCTAGTGACAACATTTGTCGGTTTCTTCTATTTGTGGATTTGAGGGATGAAGTGTGTACTTAAATACTTTGAGTAGAGAATACAAATGTATTTCGTAGTCGAACCCATTAAAATATGTGAACAATAATATACGCATTCCATAACAAGTAAACCTCATTTAAATGTGCTGCATACAATTCGAAAAATTTAAAGGAAGTCACAAAGTAGACCAAATCCAAAGTTGAAACCTTGGTCTTAAATGCCCCAATGCAATATGGATTGTTAAATATTACTACGATCTTAAAAGAAGATAACCGGAAAACCCACCCCATCCAGTTTCTGACCACCTATGACTCCAAGAAGTCTGTTAGGGTTACTCGTGCGTGTCTTCAACTGTGACCGCAAACCTAACCTTAGTAGACTTATAAACAATTTCTGTAATGCATTTAGGTGCTGTCACCTGACTCATTACTTATGGGAGGGTTCACAATCTAATATGGTAGCCTTTTGTTTTGGGGTTATTATCCCGCAGTAATGATTAGCAATCTAGCACCAGCTTTGGTCTAGGCTCCCAACTTAATTGATGGACGCTTGCTTCTATCAAGATCTAATGCAAAATTTTTTTTAGCTATTAACATGCACTCCAAAGCTTAGCATGTCACATTTGAAGAAATTTTTGTGTTTACAGGGTTGTTTTAAACATGTTGATTTCACAGACGCTTGGCGCAATGTGTTCGGTGGCTTTCTTACTATAGTGTGCACGTTTGTTTCGGAAGTTCAAATTACTTTTTAACAACTTTGGGAAAGGTGACACTGTTCTTGTAAAACTTGTGTGTCCCTCTCTTTTCCCATAGGCAAAAACAAGACTACGCTGACAGCAAACGTGTCCCTGTTTTGCACCTTTTTGAATCTTAATAAAATGCCAAGAAAAAAACCTGTTAGGCTAAATGTGCCACCAATACTTGCCACAAACCAGACCTGCGCAGTGGCGTTTAAGTGCTCTTGGAAGACAGACAGACTCTTGTTTACTCCACAACTTTCCCTCACTACGGTGCAGTCTGTCTATAAAGTACGTAGTAGATGGTCTCTCATTGGCTCTTCCCCTTTATCTCTCACACACACTTATTCCTCTGTTTCTGTCTCTCTCTAACGCACACACATACACACTTGCTCTCTTTCTAATCTTCATTAGGTACAGACCGCACTTCCAGTTTCTTTCTCTCTCTTCCTCTCACATATACACACATTTTTTCTCTCTCTCTCTAAAGCGCAAGCTGTCTCTCTCTGTCAAAAGACTATTCTTTCTCTCCAAGGCCCATCACACCTCTTTCAGCCACCTTAATTTCTCTTGAGGCAGAGCGCATGCTCTCTTCCTCTCCAAGGAACAAGCCATAGGCTCCCTCTTTTATCTTTCTCAAATACTAGCTCTCTCTAAGGTGCTGAACACATGCTCCTGGTCCATCTACTTTCTTTAGAACAGGGTCCTCCTGCCTCTCAGGCATACAGTTCATTTCTTAATCACAGGGTTCATTCTCCCACGTACCACAGCACGGTCTCCAACGTACACAACACTTATTCCCTCTCTAAGTTGCTACATGTCTCTAAGCCTCGGGCACACCTTTCCCCTATTCCTTGGAGAGCGCACTCCACTAATTCCAGCCACAAAATACAGGCTCCCTCGCCAAAGAGCTCTAAAGGGGAAAACGTTCTAAGGTGTAAACTTCTCACTACGGTTCTGGTTGCAGGCCCCTCTCTCTAGTGTAAGACTCCGGCTCCCTTCCTAAGGTACAGGATGGAGACTCCTTCTCTCTCATGCGCACATACTCTTTTCGTACAGGTACATGCTCTCTCACTCAGATGGAGACTGTCTCTGGGGTGCAGGGCGCAAGCTTTCGGCAGAGATCCTTACCACATGCTTCAGGTCAGCATAAAGCACCTAAAAGCTCAAACGGTTGTGGGACTTGAAAAGACTGCCCGGTTAACAGCAGTTACATGCATTAAGTAACGCATACACAACAACACCCAAATCTGCCTTTTTTTTAAATTTAACAAAACCTGTGTCATAAATATGGCAAACCATGTTTAATCGGGCACCATTACTTCATTTTGAAAATGCACTTACAGGAGAGCAGGGTGTTTAAAAGACTATATGTGTGTTAAGCTCAGCGTCTAGCATTTCAACATTCACCGGAGGACCTCCTCCACCCGCATAGGTTTCATGGTTCCAAACCTATATAGTAGGACACACACATTTCTCAAATTTTCAACATTCACCTATGGCCCTTCACTTGGAATCCTGTTTCAATTACCCTCAGCCCCCAAAGTGTGAGGAACAGAGCTCAACATTTCAATATTCTCCAGTGCATGCCTACCCTTCCTCAGCTCGGGTTAAACTTGTTGAGCCTAGTTACTGTTTTTCAAGTGTCACAGCACACCATATCAACATTCGCTACAATGGACTTATTTTCCATATTAATATCTCTGAGCCCATGCTATTAAAGCCTCAAAGCTTAACATTACAACATTCTTTAACAATGGACTTCCTTTCCTTGGTTACAATCCCCGAGCTCATAATGCATAAATGTCAGTGCTCCACATTTCAACATTCTCTAATAATCGATTTCCTTTCCATTGTTAATGCCCCGCTTCTACATGCTAACACGATGCACACAGGTGTGTGGCCACAAATTAAACGTGGCACTTCACCTACCCTGGTACCCCACACATTCCTTTTCCAATTTTAAGGGAAGTAAGTTACAGTAGATGTTCTGGTTATGGCTCCACACAAGTGCTAATATTCTTAACTTCACACACTCACAGTTAGTGGGAAATAGGTCTGGAGTGTGACAGTGATCCTTTCCTCAGCTCACATTAAACTTGCCTTGTTACTGCTTACTAAGTGTCACAGCTCAATATTTCAGCTACCTCTAATCTCTAATAATTCACCCCGCACCAAACTCACTAACCCTGTCCCATACCATACAGCACCACAGTTCCCATATTTTCTTAATATACTTCAATTGTAGCCCAAATCTATCCACCCCTCTCCCCACCTGATGTTCTCTTTCTCCCTCACAAATGTTCAAGGTCTCGCTATCTCCACATGCCTAGGGACCCCTTTGTTTTCCGGGCGTTCTCGCTTCCATGTGTTCTCTCACCCTCTCAAGTGCCCAAACTTTGTAAATCTATCTCCCCATTCCCTGTGTTCTCGTACTATCTGTGTCTCCCAGTGTCTGATATTCCCATAATCCTTTTCCTCTGCACACCCTGCCACATAAGTCCACTACACAAATCCATTCCACACCACACAACATTCCACAACTAAGAATTCCAATACAAACCTCATAATTCCACTCCACACAACATACATTCAATACACTACAAACCAAAATGCATAACTAAAAGGCATTGTCATTTACAGCTGTAATAATGCGAGAGTTTGAGCTATTTTTTATTGTAAATGACATTGCCTTTTATTTATGTTTTGGTTTTTGAAATATAAATAAAAGCCATTGTCATTTACAATGCCAATAGCTCAAACTTGCGTAAATGCGAGACCTATTGCATTGCAAATGCTTGTTTGAATTTCTTGGCTTTCTGCACTGTTTCCGTCGGCTGTATAAGCACTTTTGTTAAAAGCGCTACAAAATGAGATGCTGTTGGACAAAGAAATATAACTCATCATGGCATTCTTTGACTAAAATACATTATTCCCTAGTGGTAAAGCACATGCTCTGGTAGATAGTTCTACACGTACCTGGGGAAAAACTGACTGATTATTCCACATAAGGTTAGATGTGCAACACAGATGATTCCAACAAGAGCCTGTGCAAGGATTTCTGAATTTCAAGTCGTCAAACTGGCTAGACCCGAGCTAAGTCTGTCTGAAGTCTGGCCTGATCAACTTGGGCAACCCCAAATAGTGTTTTGGCCTAACCAGGTCTGGGTGCCTCCAAGGATGACACTGCAATATCACATCTGTAGGGCCTCAGACCAGGCATGTTATGTGGTAGAAATCGTTGATACCGTTGATCTATGATCAAGATACGAATCTCTGATCGAGCAGTAGCCCAGGGTCTTCACTTTAACCCAGGACATGTTCAAGCGCAAGGTTGTGTCTAAGATCTCGTTAATGGCTCTTACAACCACAAACCCGTTTGTCTCAGTATCACATTTCAACCAGTGTTCACCCATTACATTTCTGACTACCATCAGCTAGTCTTTGAAGGCCGTTTCTGACACACCTTCATCTCCCCTTAAATCAAAGTGAATCTAGGTCTTCCTGAACGTGGGAACCGAATGATGGGAAAAATCGATTAATGGTATTGGGTATCACCATAGGACAAAGCAGAAACACAAGGATCCTTGCAGCCAAGAAAACCACTGGATCAGAGTGATCTAAATATGCATTAGAAAAATTCTAATGATTCAGTGACGTCAGCCTTGGGAAAACTTCTGCAATTTACTTGACTCGCAGCAGAGGAAACACTTTGTGCTTAATCTTGGCCCCATCGAACTCTGTAGGTAATAGCCCTTCCCAGCTGCACTGGTGAGGCCACTTTGCCGTCCCATTCATTACAGCACCCGTATCAATGCCCCACTCTGATAAACTAAAACCAGCACAAAACTCTGTGGACCAAGATGAATTTGTATAGTCTGTTCTCAGCTTTTGTTGTGTTGTTGAGCGTTTTAGCACCCACTGACAACAATGTTGATTCCCTCTTAATCTTTCAGTGAAAAAATGTAAATTTTTATGAATGATTTAGTTTTCACTTAAATTAAAATCTTTCAAGCTACAAAAAAGTCACCTTGGTACTTAAATGAACTGAAGATGGATTTTTTTTTTTAAACAAAATAAACATAACAATTCTGCAGACAACGAAAATCAATGCAATTCTAGGATCTCTGATCACAGAGCCCTAATCCCCATTCTTTGAATCCAAATCCGCTTGGCCTCGAACGCCCCGTTGTCCTATCCTGCATGGTTTTGGCTCGGCATGTGCACATTTAGCTCACAATGTAGCCTGCTTAGATGAAAAAACCTCGGATCTATACTAATCATATTAACCAGTGAGGATACTGTGCAGAGCATTACAAACCAAAGATCCTTGCGCCGGCAAAGCGTAGCCCCATTCAACCTTGTTTGTGTGTCTGGTTGGAGTGTGATGCGTGTTAATCCCAGGTTGAATGTTGGTTGACACCACGAGGCCTGTGTAAAACATTTTATCACAGCAGAGGTTCCAAACTGATCGTTCACTCCCTAGAAAAAGAGGGCCATTACATTCTTACAGTAGAGAAGCCATTGTAGCAAGCTGAGAGGTTCAGCACCGTGATTAAAACAGCAGAAACTACAGGGAAAGGGGCTACGGGGGCTTGCCCCTTTAAAGTTTATTTGAAGCCGTGGGTGGGATGTCCTCCGTACTGGAGGTGGAACACAAGCCAAAATCATGAGTATCCTCTGTGCAGCAGTGACTGTGATGGAGGGCTGTACAGAAGCACAGCTCGAAGACTGTGGTTTTAAGAATCTGGTTCATTTTCCAGTCCAGCAAAATGCTTATAAACTGTAGTGCCCAGATTTCAGGATTTGGGGCCAGTGGTAGGCATACGTAGGAGGAATGGTGTCAATCACATTACCCGTCCCACTGTGTGCGTTTGTAGAGCCTTAAAAAAATAGATCAATAAAAGCATATTGAGCAGGCCCGCTCCAAGGGTCTCTCCACAAAGTGAGGTGACCCGTGGGTCTCCTACTCACTTCTTTATGTGAGTAATTAGCACGGTGCTTGGTTAGAAAAGGTAGATGTTGAAGGAGAGGCTGAATGAATCGCCATCTGAGGTGTGCTAAAAGTCAGAAGGTTTGTTCTCGCCCTTGCGATAACCAGACCAGGAACCAGTCAAGATACACCTCGGGACTGAGGGCCCAGACTTCATGGGAAGCTGCCCCCAAGTTGCCTAAGTTTAGTCTGTGAAAATACATCTTCCATAAGAGTATGTTTTAGCAGTAACCAATGACCTCGCAGTGTTTGTGTCCTGCCTTTCATTTTTAAATCCTCTGGCAGCTGCAGCTGCTTGAATGCTCCTTGTGGTAGTTTGTCACTGTGTAAGTAAGGAGATTCTCACAGGGTGTCATCTTGTGTGGAAATACTTAATGCTGTTTGTGTTTGCTCTTTCTGTAGTAAGCACATTCTACAAAAGTGGTATGTTGTATGAAGATGGTGTTTGATGCAATTTATTTACGCTTTAGGGACCAAGTTCACCGTCACAATAGGGGACGCCAGCTGAAGTATCCAAGATAGTCATTGAATGATCTCTGCTGGGAGGGAGCGGTTGTCCCTCTGTAGTCGTATCTCTCAAATCAAACATATGCTCTGTCAATCTTTCAACAAACAAACTGTACTTAACACTCATCCAAAGCCAAGGATAATTACACAGGTACTTATCTTGAAAGTGAGCAGCAACAAAGAAGAAAGATAGCTGCCTGTCAGGGGTTTATGTTGGATTCGAGTGTTTGACATTCTTCTTCTAAGTTCTATTGTTTGTTGAAGTTGCTGCTGTGAGTTGGCAATAAAGAGGATCTGCATAATATTGGCTTCCGTTCCTTGCCATAAACCAGGATTCAGTGAAGATATCCCTTTAATTTGTTTCTTTTTGTGCAGTCTGTCGTTATTAGAGTAGAAGGAGATGCAGCGTGGTCTCTCCTAACCCATCCTCTCTCTTCTTCCTCAGCCATTCTTCCGGTTGCTGAACCTACGAAAGCTGGGCCTGAGCGACAATGAGATCCAAAGACTGCCTCCGGAGGTGGCCAATTTCATGCAGCTGGTGGAGCTCGACATCTCCCGAAATGGTAAGGAGTCGAAGGTCATATGGTGCTCGTGCGGAATGGTAGAAGCTGGTGAAATGACAACTTTAGATGTTCTTAGATCAATTTTCACTCTTTAAACCAAGCCTCTTAGAAGAGGTGTCACAATTAGACTGTCTTGATACTAGCAGGTCAGAGGCACAGTACTATGTCCAAGAGTTCTTAAGGCCGAATCCTAGACAGGGAAGCCTCCCTCTGGATTTACATTAGTTTTGAAGAAGACTGTGACCGTAAGATTTCTTTCTCTAAGATTCTGGTTACATCTGTGTTTTCAAAAGTGTGCAGACACCTTGAAGCTTTTAGTAATTTTTCAATGCTTTGTCCTTAAAATGAAACCTGAATCTAAAGCTTGGTTTTCAGCAAACATAATTGTTTGATATTTTTCATGAGCACTCATGCCACCCTTAAGGGTTTATTGGTCCTGAATGAACATGTACTCAAAACACATAGTCCCCCCTCATAACCATAGCATTCAGAACATAACCCAGTTTTACATTGACTCTTAAAATAAGATGAGTGGAACGCAGGCTACTCCAGAAAGTCCGGGTTCATGCCTCCCCATATTCTGTCTCTCGTAACTGGGAACTAAGAGCAAACCCTGGTTGGCAGAGCGCAACACACATCCAGGAGAATGTGCAGTTCATTGCTGGAAAAAAATGGATCCACCTTCCCATTAAGGGGCTTATGTTGAACACAAAGTACTTGAAAAAGACATGGGTGAAAAAAGGAGCCAGTGGAGTTTATGCATAATTGAAGTCTTTGCATCTTATTTTTGAGCGTACAAGTCCAGCTGCAGAATTCTGTAACATTTGTTGACATAAAAGGGCATTGCCATGATGCATCATAAGGCTTAAGTTATGGTCGCCTTTTTATCACTAAATTGTAATGGCTATATCTATTGATATTAATTATTGATAGTTTGTAAAGCGCTCGATTGCCAATGGGCATCTTGGCACTAGCGTCCATTGTGATGCAAGTAAAAAGCCTGTATAGTTCACATGGAAGATGTGCTAAAGGGGCAGGGCCTGTTAAAAGAGCCAGGTTTTAAGTTGTTTCCTGAACTGCAGGAGAGTGGGTTGAGCTTTAAGGTGCAAAGGCAAACTATTCCATAATTTTATGGTGGCAACAGAAAGACTTCTTCCTCCCCACAATGCTTTCCTGATTTTTAGGCATTACCATTGATTTAGTGGAGAAAGAGCGAAGGGGTCTTCTGGGGATATATCAGCAGAATTTCTTTCTCAGATATTGTGGGCTGGAACCGTGAAGGGCTTTGTGTGCCAAGCAGAGTTCCTTAAAAGCTGATCTTTTTCTGACTTAGTCATTGTCGCATCTCAATAGTTTGGGAGACTGATGTATCTTTTAGGATCTTCATGAGAAGGCAAGCTGCCGCATTTTGAAGAATGTACAATTTATACATCTGCCTTTTTTGTATGCCCAAATAAAAGGTATTACAGTAGTCAATCCCTGAGAGAACGAAGTTGTGATTACTGTTTTCTGTAAATCGAAACGGATGAATAGGAGGATATTTTTCAGTGTTCTTAAAAGGTAAAAGCAGGATGATGTAATTTTATTAATCTGTTCTGAGTACGTGAGATTACTATCAAAAATCACTCCCAGATTTCTGACCTTAATGACTGGAAGGGGAGAGGGTCCAGCTTTTGAGGCCACCATGTAGAATTCCAAAAATTGTTTCATTTCCAAAAATAAGGGCCCCGGTCTTCTCAGAGTGTAGTTTGAGACAATTGTCTCCCATCCAGCCTACGACTTCACGCATACACTAGCTGAAACGTTTGGCAACCTCAGTGGCATCACCTGAGATTGAAACTACAATTTGCGTATCGTCCGCAAAGGAGACAGTCGAAAAGCCAAAGGATCTAATCAATTTGACTAGTGGTGCCACATACGTATTAAACAGTGTAGGGCTTAGGGAAGATCCCTAAGGGCCACTGAATGGTAAAGTGAAAGATACAGATGTGAACTCTCCAAAAGCTACAGTTCCTTTTCTATTTGAGAGAAAAGATGTCAGAAGCTTAAAAGTAGTCTCTCCGACACATAACGTGATCACGTTGTTCGATGAACATTGAGTGGGTGAAGGTATCAAATGCAGCAGAAAGATCAAGCAGGATTAATGCCGCTATCCCACCTCTGTCCATAATCATTCTAATTTCTTCAGATGCTGCAACCAGCGCTGACTCAGTACTTTGGTTTTTCCTAAAACCGTACTGCTTTTCATCTCAAATCTCATTCTCGCCCAGGAAGAATGAGAGTTCAAGTTGAGTTGTTATTCCAGTATCTTTGCTATAAAGAGAAGCCAGAAAACGGGTCTGTAATTTTTAACCTCATTAGGGGCCAAGTGAGGGCTTTTTCATCAGGGGAAGAATGGAGGCTTTCTTGCAATCAGCCGGGACGATTACAGCTTGGATGGTCGCGTTTAAAAGTTTAGTCAGATGAACCGATATAGTACTGGTTATTGACTGCAGAATTATAGGTAGACAGGGATATGAAGGGGCACCTGATTTAGTGGAATCAATAGGCATCCTAATTTTCTTATCATTCAGCAAAGGGAATTCATGAAGTGTAGCATGAGAAATCTGTGAGCAATCCAAACTATTTCCCATCACTTTTGTGTTCTAGTTGGGGTAACATTTACAATATATTCCCTGTACCTTTCTTGAAAGAATGTTGCTATTCTGTTGCACATAGTATGGTCAGATACCAGAGTGTTTGGAGTATTGAGACTGAAAAGTGTTTTAACTGTTTGGAAAGTTCCTTAGCTGAGTTTTTGGTCAGATTAATTTTCTCCATGAAGTATTTTGATTTATTATCTATAATCAGGCTCTTGTATTCTAAGATGTATTGTTTGTATTTAGTTCTTTCTGCCTCACAGTAGTATTCTCTCCACCCACATTCTTGCAGCCTACATTTTTGTTTAAAGCGTTTAAGTTCAACTGAGAACCAGGGGGCACTAGTTTTGTTTCTGAGTTTTCTAAACGTTTTAAGTGGGTCTGTTAGAGACCCTGCTGCGTTAATCCAGTCCTTATAAATTGGAGGAGGCTACATTAAGGTCCTTCGCTAGGATAGGCTGAGAATCAGTCAGAGTATCATTGAACTTAGTAGTATTTAAGTTTTTCCAGGCTCTGGCTTTAATAATCTGCAGGGCAGTATTAATTGATGTTACTTTAGTTGAAGTTTTTGGCATGAAAACTATGGCTTTGTATTCAGTCCAGGTTAGTGGTATAACAGATTTAACCTCTAACTTCTTATTGTTTTTAAAAATGCCATGTAGTGTATGGCCCGCTGTATGAGAGTCTTGATTTACCAATTGATCAATGTCAAAACAATGTAAGTTGTCAATCAATTGGTCAGTTTCTGAATTATTTAGAACCTCCAGATGAATATATCCAAATGAATAGCCAAATGAATAAATCCTCTAGATGTATAGTCTATTCCACAAATATAATACATTAGAGTCACCGAAAACAGGTGCTAACCATAGGTCCTGGCACTCCTATGGTCAAGCTGTAACGGAGTTTATTGCTGTTAATTAAAGCATTGTGCAACAGATTAATCCAGACTTTTAGAAATGTGACTATGAATGGTGTGCCGCTCTAAAGATGTATTTTCTTGTCTCTTCACTATAGTCTTACCCAGAAAATTTGTCAAAGCAGAATATTTTGTTTCCATGGGTGATTAGAGAAATCAGGGACAAATCAGTCCTTACACTTGAAAATGATTAGCAGGTCCCATAGCTTCAGCCACTGCCTTCTTGTGATTCTCTACTTCTTTGTTGTGAATGGTGCCCGAAAAACTCCAGTGTGTGCTTTTCATTTAGTTAAATGCAGAAATGACAAAGGGTGGGGATCTCCGGCACTGTCCCCCTACCTTCCAACTACTGTAAATCTCGGCTCCTCCCCTTCAGCCTCCTCGGTTGTCTTGTCCATCTATGATAGTGCTCCTCTTCGGCTGTTTAACCTTTGCCTGACCTCCCACAGACTGACATACACTCTTGTGGATTTTGTCCATCCACTTGTCTGGTTTCAGAAAAAGCTCCATGAAATAATTCTCAAAATAGCATAATTTCAGTCGCCATGACGCTCATACTGAATTTTTAAAAAACAGAGAAAAAATATACAGTACTTCTGACCGTAGAATTCTGAGAGTTCATATTTTATGGCTAATAAAATGGTTGAGAAACTGGAAAACTTTCACCCATTTCCTCTGCTCCAGTGAGAGGATTTTCATATCTCCACTAACAGTGTGTTAGCCATCTCACCCTCGTCTTCATTAATTGTTATAATTGTGGAATCATTTTTTGTGATATCGAAATAAATTGGAGTTCTATCTGTGAAAATGACTCAAGTTTTTAAATGTTCCAAATGTTCGTATGTAACACATTTTTTAAAGGTTTTTAACATTTTTATTAATGTTGCAGATCAAATGGGAGTTCAAGTATCTAATAAAATTAACATTTTTAGTTTCTATTCTCACAACCAGAAGACAGTCCATCTCCTTGCGCACGTTAATGAGGTTTCAGAGGTTGATCATTTTCGGAGGGTTAGTTTTCCTGTGGCCTCAGTTCTTTAGACCAGTAACATTTCCAGTTGTGTTTTAGATGCTTTTCAGTAAAACCAATTACATTTTAGATTTTTCCTATTTGGGCCTAAGACTTTGAATATTCCGTGTGTGAAACTTAAGGCACAAAGAATTGCTAAAAGACATTTATATATTTATCAGCATACTTCCTGTCAACACTTAAACCAAAGCTGCCCGTCCCACTAAATTCTGAAAGCTGCCTGTGTAAATTTGTGGTGTTTTTGTAGATGATATTCCTACTCCTGATAGGGCCTGCAAAGTTCTAGTGCCTTTTTCCTGTTGAAATACTTTACTCTCTATTTAAACAATTCACATTTGAATGTCCGCTATTAATTCACATGGGTTGCTCCCAACACACTGTAAGAACTCAGACATTTGGACCCTTCATCATAAGATCCCCCCCTGCCACTGAGTCACGTTGCTTTATCTGGCAGTATGTCACACTGCCCTCCTCATTAAAACTCTAGTTCTTGGGAGGATAAGGGCTTGCATTGATTCTCTGATACTGCCCGATACATCATACAATTCAAGCTTCAGCTGGTATCCCCTATGGCTCTCCTCAGGATTTCTGTGCTTCAGAGTTCTTCTGACTGCCTCCCTTCTCTCAGAAGGTGACCTCAATTGATGAACAGATCTGACATCTCTTACTGACTGGATCAACAACAGCTGGAACTAAAGTTGACTTTGCTCTGTTTCAGGAGCACTCCAACATGCATATGTTTCTGATCAGTCCAGACACATTCTGAGATGCCTTGAGTGCCAGGTGTTTACAGCAGGTGTTCAGGTGGAGTATCAATCATGTTGGTTGAAAAGGTGGCAGGCACAGGCCTTCTTTTACATTTAAAAGCAAGGAGAGCTGTTGCTCCCTGAAACTCTGCGGTTGGCAGTAGAAATGTGTGAGTGGAAGGTCGTTCTTACTCATACAGATTATAAGGCACGACCAACAGGGTGTGCTATGCCAACATGTCATCACTTCCACTTTTGCAAGAGAAATCCATCAAGAAGTGCTCAAGTCAAACTGAGGCCTAAGGGCCACCCAGTCATCAACTCGTTCATGGTTCTACTCCAGGTCTAGGAGGTTAGCCGCCTGAATGGGCAAGAGTAATCATTGGTGTATGGCTTGATGTTTAGTCAGAGGGTAAATTCATTTCTTTCTTTCCCCTAATCTCACTGATTCTGAGATGCCTTCAGAAAATTGGGGCCTCAAATGCAAAAGCAAGGTGATGGCTGGAATGCTTAAATTAACCTCAGCCACTGGCAATCGCTTGGGGCCGCATCCCAATCCATTGTTTTTTGCCAGCCATGCCACCTCCGTTTGGACCCAGCCATATGCAAATCAGTCTTGACCCTGCTCCTCATAGGAACAGTCCAGCCCGAGCTGCCAGGCCAGGTCCTTTCTGGACCGGAACACAAGCAGCCTAGGACCGGTTTCACCCTAGTTAAGGCTCTTGGTTCCAGTGGCACAGAGAGTCCAGGATCCACATCTGGGCCCTGGATCCATACCCGGGCCCAGGATCCATACCTGGTGCACTTAGGGCTTCAAATGCAAAAAAACAAGGTGATGGATGGAGTGCTTGGCCCCTCTTCAGATAAATATGTAGGCCTGCTATGTTGGCAAGCCTGCAATACAATTGACATCCCTTGAATTTGTGTACCTGGTGGCGCTTTCTTCTCCGTTGTCTCTTTTTTACGTTGTGGAGTCTACCTTGAGAAAAAAATGGGAGAAAACCCTATTATATTTAGTTTTTACATTGAGTTGTTTTAAGTCCAGAAAAGGATTCTAGAGCACTTCATATAAAGGTGAAACTAGTTAATAAACTAACAAGAGCCTGGTGTACATGATTTAACAGAGCAAAATCTACTGAAACAATCACCAGGAAACCATTAAAGATGCTTACGTTACCTGGTAGTCCATGGGCTCTTCCAAAACCCTTCTGCCGAATACTCCGCCATCTGTCATCGGTGTAGGGCTTACCTTTCCATGGCACTGGGTGGCTAAAGGTATTTTGAACAGCTGTAGCATCAGTTTCCCTTCTGGTAAAGAGCTGGCACCAGTTGCCGTCAGTGGTCCTTAGTTTATCAACCTCTTAGAAAAAATCACGCCTGGCCTTGCTGGGATCAGTGACAGCAGAATCCATACAGATCTCTGCAGCAGGTAAGCTATCTTACTAAGGCATTATACCAATTCAAATTAAATTTTTCTCGCACTGGGAACGTCCCTTGTTTTTCATTTTCTTCAAATTGTGCTTCAGTGGGGCAAAATGGACCCTTGATAAATTTGTAATGGAAGACACACAGGCATGGAGTTGATTACTAAGTGAACTTAAGTGAGTGAAAGTCTAGAGGTCCAATGCCATGCGTATTTTGGGCACCTTTGGAATATACTTGGAGACTGTGCACTCCACAAGCAGAAATCCCACAAAGGCACTTCATGGTTAGGTTTGGAGCAGAAACACCTGTTGAGGTAAAAAAAAATCACCAGCAAAGTATACGTAAACTAAAGCTGTATAATGAGTTGATTCATCTCATGACTGGCTGAAGTGAGGCAGTGGGCACTACAGAGATGGACTGGAATGTGGCTCTGTCCAATCGCTATTGCCGGAGGCACTCACATGCTTCCTTGCATCACCTCCCTTTGGTTTAATATGTTGGTACAAGAGGCTTCCCCTTGAAATTGCCTCGGATTGAATTGCCTTGCCTTGAATTGCCTTCTGATAAGCCGGACAGCTTAATTGTAGCGCCTGTAGCTTTGTCCAGCACAGTTAGTCCGATGCTTTAAGAAAAGGATCAAGGGATCAGAAAGATATAATGCAATAATCATCATTTATTGAGTTTAAAATGGATATCATCAATAATGGATTGTTTCAGCTGCTGCCCAACTTAATAACAGCAGCTTTACTGAGTCCCGATGAGTTAATGGGACAGACGACAACTTTGTATTTGAATGTCCTACCTTTAGGTCATTCACAGATGTCTGAAGTGCACTCATTAACACTCTGTCCAGCAGGCTGAGAATCGATTCCCATCGCACTCGTCCTTGTTGATGGACAATCTCCAGTGCCGGTGAAGACTGAGGACCTCAGTAGGATAAATGTCAACAAGCTAAAAATTGCTCTAGGAATCCATCCCATAGACCACATATTGGATTTGAACCATAGAAATCCTCATTCATTGTTTGTTACTATATACAAAGTGCCTGAACCTGGTGCCAGTAGAGTTGCGCCCCAGGCACCTCATAGAGCAGATGTTCACTCTTGGCTTCCCCTATGCTGAGCTCCTACAAAGGGTCACAGAGGATCAGCAGCCAGGTTCAGAGTGCTGCTGTGAGGAGGGCTTTGGTAGGAGCTGGAGTGGTTGTAGTTCCAGGGACCGATGTTTGTAAGTCTGCTGGTAACGTCTTCATGAGCAGAAGGGCTAACCTGCATGTCTGCTGCATATACTGGACTGGTGGGGGGTTTAGAATGAACCGTCAAAAGCCAGCAGTGCTGCTAAGAGTGGACTCTGTGAGGTCTGCAGCATGATGGGCAAGTGGGAAGTTTAGGTTGCATGAGCCAGCAGTGTTTTGTGGCGCCACATGCTTCCATCTTCTGATGGCTGCTCTTTTTATTTTATTTTATTGCCTTGACCCCTTAACAGACTTGGGCTGATTTACCTTGTCCTAGCCACCCCCATGAACGTCTTCTCACCAGAGTGCCTTCGGTAGTAACACAACCTTTGAGTCATCCTCACAATAACATCAGTGTTGACTCCTTGGAGAAGCCTCAAGCCAACAGCAGTCTTATACTTCTGTTGATAAGCCAGGAGTGGAGACTACAGGAAGTTGACGTGGATCCCGGAGTGTTTTCATTTCTGTTGCTGCCTTCATGACCCATTAACATCAGGAGTTGTAAGTGTAGTGCCAGGGGAAACACCGGATTCTTCTGGCTCTGGTTAATTGACGTGCATGCCCTCATCTCACTTGCTAATGGATTGCATGAAATTGCTGCAACTGCGACACATTGAAGTGATATGTTTCAGCTGTTAGTAGCCCTTGACTTTCTCCTTGCAACTGTTTTACCTAGTTTTCGTATTCATTTAGCTTTTTCCTAACCTTAATGGGGCGACTCTCTTCAGTCTAAATATTCCAGAAGATATATATTAATTATCAGTTCTTATTGGGATTTGGGGAATTGCCACTTCTCCAATGCAGCGTTTCTACCCTCCTACTGCCGTTATTTTATGGTTTTATGCTCCGTTTGGTCTTCCTCTTGTGCGATGTCAGACTCCATTGCTGTTAAAGTCCATGCTTTTTTGTGTTACCCTCCAAAACTCCTTTTCTGTGTCGCACCATCCCAGAAATTAGTTTTGGCTCCAATAAAATCTCCCAAACCATGTTTTCCTTTCCCGATATTACGGTACATTGAATCAGTTTCATTATCTTCAATACAATACATGCCGGGCTACGAAGTGGGACACTTGGACCAGTAATGTGTTAATTGCAATTCTGATGAGTAAAAGCTAGAAAGGTAATGTATCTGTAATGCAGAGGTTGAAGGACTAAGTAATAGGGTTGAGCCCTAATAACCGAATCCAGAAAGATCCAGTCTTTTTTATCAGCATGAAGGGGGAACTCAAGAGGAAACCCACAATCCACTCTGCCTTTGCATCTGTTACCACAAACTTTTGCCATGTTTTGTCCATCATCTCAGCCAAAGGCTGTCCAAGCCACTAATTTCACTACTGTCTGTATGGCTGTTTTAATTTGGCTGTCAAGAAGTGAACTTTCAAATGCAATTGCATTTCGGCAACATTTATAACTGAATTCTGCAAGCATGCCACTTTGAGATCTTTATGCACTTTCCTGAAGTACCTCTATTTTGACTCTGGAATACTGGAGCTGTAATGGTGGGTCAGAAAGCATGACCATCTCTCCTGGCAGACTGTCTGCTCCTGTTTATTCATTGAATGTGTGTCATTTGTATAACGTGCACTGTGCTAGCTGACTGATTTGTATGTAAGTGTTGGTATTTGTAGAGGGTGAACGTCGCTCGAGCAACGTGCACAGTGCTAGCGAAGGTAGCGGACATCTTTTTATGTATGTGGTGGTATTTGTATAGGGTGAACCTAGTTATTGATATTGAATAGTTTTATATAGGGTGTCTTGGAGCTGGATTCGGCCACAAAACCTAGACACTGAGGCAGGCGCTTATATAAGAGGATATCATTGGGGGAGAGAAAACAGCCAAGTCTTAAGATATTTCCTGAAACTGAACATGTTAGCTTGACCTCTTAGATGTGCTGAAAGATTGTTCCAAAGGTGGCATGTGATGTAGAAAAAACTTCTGCCACCCGCATTTTCTTAATTTTTGGAACATTAATGGTACTGGAGGTGACTGAGTGCAGGGTTCTCCTGGGAGTGTACCAGGAGAAGCGACTCCTTAGATGATCAGGACTTCTGCCATGCAGAGCCCTGTGTGCCAGACAGAGTGCCTTGAAAGCTATTCTATTGGCAGGGAGCCAATGAACCTCCACCAGAACCTTCGAAATCGACTCAAGCTTGGGGACCCTCCTAAGGAGTCGAGCTGCAGCACTCTTCAGAGTTTGAAGTCTCTCTAACGCTCGTTGATGAATGCCTAAATATAAAGCATTACAGAAGTCCAGCCTGGACAAGACCAGCGCTGGAACCACTGACTTTTGTAAATCATAGGGTAAGAAGGGCAGAACTTTTCTTAAGGTGCGAAGTAGGAAAAAACATGATGGGAGTTTATCTGGGCATTAAAAGAAAGACTGGAATAAAAAATCACCCCGAAATTACTAACTGAGGATATCAGAGTAGTAGGGGAGTCCGAAGCCACCACAATTGGTCCCAGAAGGTAATGTCCCTGCCAAAAAGAACAACTTTGGTTTTATCAGAATTTAGCTTTTTGAGCTTGAGCCTGTTTTTATTCATCCACTCAACCCCTGCGCCCATACAGCTGTTAAAGCGGTGCGCAGTTTCAGTTACATTGCTAGAGATTGACACCGCAATTTGAGTGTCATCCATGTATGCAACTGCTGAAAAGCCAAATGTACGGATTAGTCTGGTCAGGGAGGGCCACATGTATATTAAAAAGCGTTGGGCTCAGTGACGAACCCTGAGGGACGCCATACAGCAATGTGAAGGGTTTAGACACAAAATTCCCCAAGGCACCTGATTGTTCCCTGTCAGAGAAAAAGGAGCATAAAGGGTTAAAACTGCCTCCGATTCCAATCTCAGCAAGGCGATCAAGTAGGACAGAGTGGCTCACGGTTATCAAGGGCAACGTGCACTTCACTTGCGAGGGTAGCGCACATCTTTGTATGTATGTGTTGGCATTTGTATAGGGTGCACCTAGTTCAAGGGTAACATGCACCATGCTCATGAGGGTAGTGGACATCTTTGTATGTATGTGTCAGTGTTTATAAAGCATGAACCCAGCTCAAGGTGAACGTGCACCGAGCTCTTGAGGGTAGCGGACATCTTTGTATGTATGTGTCAGTGTTTATAAAGCGTAAACCTAGCTCAAGGCCAACGTGCACCGAGCTGGTGAGGGTATCGGACATCTTTGTATGTATGTGGTGGTCTTTGTAGAGCGTGAACCTGGCTCAACAATGTGCACAGCGCTAGCGAGGCTAACAGGCGTCTTTGAATAGACAAACTCAACAAATTCAACAGATCAGCATGTCAATGGCCAGGCTGGTGGGGCACCTTGAGGATCTTGAAAGTCAGCCTTGAATAGTAAAAAGTTAATATTTTAAATAATGATGGGAGGTTGGAGCTACCAAATATTGGCAAGGTAAAAAGTCTAACTGTCCAGTAGTTCAGGGTTGACTACTCTGCAAAGGCCTCCATTGGTCGTTCAGCTACAGGGAGCTAGTTTTTCACATCACAAGATGCTCTTAGCAGGTTGTCGAGGATAATCACATAATCACATGGCTGGGAGCTTGCAGATCGATGCGTGTGTAAGGGTTTGACCTGCCAGGTTTGCGTGTAGATTGGATGTGACGTCACTATTCTGAATCGGAAGACCCTGGTTTGGAGGCAGCAGCGAGCTTCAGAACCGCGGAGCTCCCGGATGAAACGCCAGGCCCCTTCCTCATTGGAGGAGCCGCCCGGCTCCTATGAATGGTTGCTTCTCGGTGTAGATATCACTGTGTGTGGAGGATCCTAAACTGCGGAAAGAAGTCCCTTTCTGCAAAACTGGTTCTGCCGCCTGTCTACCTTTAATAGCCACCCCAGTCTGTGACAGCTCTTCCCCGTCTGTGCTGTGTGATTGTACCTTGAATCGCATTCATTCCGAGGCGGCTCCTGGCACTTAGGTCAACGCTTCAAAGTTCGTTTAAGTCGCTTCTGTTGACGCCAATTATATATATATATATATATATATATATATATAACGATTCCTCGCTCACATCTGCTGCTCCAAACAAACGAGAGTGGACCCAGGTATTGTGCAGATTGTGTTTATTCACGCACAAACAGTCTCGCTATTACGCGTTTCGGCAGATCCCTGCCTTGATCATATATATATATATATATACATATATATATATATATATATATATATATCTCCAACAGAAAAAGTTTACTTTAAGAAAAATGCTAAAAAAAAGTAGAAAAAAATGGTATATAAAGGTAACCTCCTCCCAGCTAGCGTGTCATGTGATCAAGACCCTTGTGGGGTCGAAACGCGTAATGGCTGCCAATGGCTGCCAGTGCTGTTTGAGCTGAGTCAATAAAGAGTTAAGTTCCAGCAAAAAATGTTGTGGTCCGTGCTCCTGTTCGTCGACATGCATCGAGATTCGAGCGGAGTGGTGCAGATAACTTTGTAGCCGGTTTGGGACTCCTCCGGTACTACACGGACCCCCTCCCACCATGGCTTTGCTGCTTTCAAAGGAGTCACAGCTTCTAATCAAGCATCAAGTCGATCCAGAAGGATTTATTGCGGCGAAGCCCCCCAGCGAACATCAAATACCACGGCGAAATCCTGCAGCACCTGTCAGGTAGGCGAGCACGAGTCGGAGGACGCGTAGGGCGCCTGAACCGGGGATGCACAGGGTATGCCAGGTATCAGTCGTGTAACTGGGTGTGAGGTACAGCTAGGATATACGAATGAAATAAGCAGAACAGCGCTATCACGCTAATTACTTCGTCGTCACTATCCAACACAGTACAGATTTATCGAGCTCAAACAGCCAGTATGACAGCCGACGCGCTCAGAGAGAGGGAAGAGGCGGCGGCTCAAATGTTCGATGATAACAGAGCACCTATTATGAACTCTAATTCCCACAATGCACCAGTAGCTCAACGAAATCCTTCGATAAGGGACAAAATAAAACAATTAGAGAAATTGATGAGAACTGAACAAAACAAATGGTGGGATGCTAGGTCCCTTCAGCGCTACTTAGATGTGGGTCGAGTGCCACGAGGATTAAGAATTTTAATTGCTCCAAGCTATGAAACCCCCAACAAAGACATGATGAATGAATGGGCAGAGACTAACTTGGAATCATCAAGAAGATTGCTAGTTATTCTGGTCAAATATGCTGAAAAAGATCGAGTGGAGATATCAGAACAAATAGACGCATTGAATAAAGAACTAGAAGCTATGGGACAAACTGACGAAATAACTAAACTGAGAGAAGAAATGACTAAAAGATTAAAAAAGGAGGAGGACAAAATCCGTGAACGCAAAGCATTTAAATTCCATAGGGATAGAACTGATTATGAGTCAGGTAGAATATTTACATTTGCCAAGAAATTCGATTCCCTTAAAGTCTCTAAATACGGAGGAGCATTAGCTACTAAATACAACACAGAGACCAAAGTTATAGCGGGTACATCTTCGAACTCCGAATTAAGTTCAGCCCTCGAAAGCGAAACAGAAATGGAATCTAGAAAACAACATCAATCGCAAATACCGGCTAAAATAAGTCTGGCAGAAAGAAGGTCGATTTTTTAGTCCTCGAGCGCAGGCAAACCCTGCGCCCCAGAGGTCAGCGAACCCAATCAACAAAAGCAGTACAGCAAAACGCCGGGAAAGGAGAAGGGCAAAACGAAGAAGAACTAGGCAACAAAAAGCAACAAACTCGCCAATCGAAACGAAATTGGAGACGGTAATTCCTAATGATCAAATCGCCAACCCTACCATAATCAATCTCACTGACATGGTGCTCAATAAAGCAGAAGAGCAACTACTCTCATTAGGTCTGTCCTTCTGTCCAGTTAGCTCCTTCAATTATGCTGCAACTCGCATGGATGTATATAAAGCTATCAGAAAACTTAAACTCAAAAATATTTTCTGCAACAAAGCAACACACGCTTAGAGAATACCACAACTGCACATCAAGTAGAAGCAGACATATCGTCCCAACTACTATTAACTCCCTCGGATATGCCATTGTTACAAGATATGTGTGATCTAGCAAATGAAAATGGAGTCACACAAAGTGATTCAAATGTAGAATCTCAATGCAGCCCCAAGATTGACAAATTAAGGGATACAACTCCCTTCAAACCACGCTCAACGTTTAATCCAATCATGCCAAAAGATAACATTGATATGTTTCACGAACAGATTACCAACAGTCTCAAACAACTCAACTTCAAAATAAAAAGCAGCACTCGCCAGAAAATCAACAGGCGGGAACTTCAATATCATGTTCTGATTTCCAAATTGAAAGCGGATGAAGAAATCATAATAAGAAATGCAGACAAAGGGGAAATCTGGTACTGTGGAAGAAAAAAGATTACATCAGTGAAGCAATGAGACAATTAAAAGACACAGAATGTTATAGACGATGCGATCAAGTTACACTTAAAATGGTAAATGATGACTTCAAAGGCAAATTGCTAGCGTGGAAACAAGCAGGTCTGATAACATTTGATAAATTCAAATATTTGAAAAATGAAAATCCTGTCACGCCTATCCTATATTTCATACCCAAGATTCACAAAATCTGCAACAACCCCCGGAAGACCCATTATTTCAGCCAGAAAGAGTCTTCTTGAAAACACATCCAAATATGTGGATTTTTTTCTACAGGAGCATGTACAAAGACTCACATCATACATCAAGGATACAGGGGACTTTCTTTACAAAATGTTGAACTTTCCTTGGCAGAATGATTTCTTTCTGGTCACACTAGATGTAACTTCACTATATACATCAATTAACCATCGTGACGGATTGAGAGCTATGAAACATTTCTTAGAACGAAGGGGCACTGATTCTGTACAACATAATGTAATGTTGACTGAGATGGTAGAATTCTGCCTTTGTAACAACATATTTCTATTTCAGAACAATCTGTATCAACAGTTACGGGGGTAGCAATGGGGGCCAGCTTCTCCCCCAGTTATGCCTGTCTCCATATGGGATGGTGGGAGGAGCTGGTCCTCCTCAAGGAGCACACATCAGTTATGAGAAACAACATCAAAACCTGGTGGAGGTTTATTGATGACCTCTTTTTAATATGGCAGGGCACACAAGAGGATGCTGAAAAATTTATTGATAGCCTTAACCCCTTCGGTACGCGGCCGATTTTCGCCCTGTGCGGGGCGTTTCATTGAGTGGGCGGGTTCATGACGAGCTCAGCTCGTCATGCGCACACGAGCACTGCGCAGCATGACGAGCTCAGCTCGTCATGAGCACCGAAGGGGTTAATATTAATCAACTGAACTTGCAGTTTACAGCAACTATCAGCAAGGAAAGTGTAAACTTTTTAGATGTTGAGGTCTTCATCAAAGATGGGAGATTGGAAACCAAACTCCATAGAAAGGTAACGGCGGGCAATGCAATATTGCATGCAGGGAGTGCACACCCCCGTCATCTGATTCAAAGCATTCCTTATGGAGAAATGCTCCGCCTTAAAAGAATCTGCAGTTGTGAGGAAGACCTCACACAAGCACAATCCAACTGCAAAAGCAGATTCTTAGACAGAGGCTATACATCGCACTGCATAGATAAAGCAATCAAACGCAGCAATACAGTCCCTAGAGAAACACTCCTTAATAAAAACATGGGGGAAGTCCAAGCGACCACTAATGAGACTAATGAGTTCAGGTTCATTTTGGGGTATAACAAACAACATAAACAAGTTCAAAATATCATCAATAAACACTGGCCCCTGATTCTAGGAGACCCAGCGATAGGGCATCTATTCCCTAAAAGACCGGCCATCACCTACAGCAGGGCACCCTCAATGAGGGATGCCCTGGTACAAAATGATCCTGGTGAACTACCAAAGGGAACGTGGCTTTCACAAAGAAAGGGATTTTTCAAATGCAGGACATGCAAAGCATGCCAGTTTGGCAGTAATCGAACTACTTATGTAACTGCATTTGAAACCACTGAGAAACCTATCAAAAAGGCACTCACATGTAAATCCAACTACGTGATATATGTGCTGGAGTGCCCTTGTGGCCTACGGTACATAGGTAGTACTATACTACAGGGACACAAGAGGGTACTCCAGCACATAAGGGCAATCAAAAACAGGGATGCCACATATCCAGTGGCCAGACATTTTGACGAACTCCATAATGCAGACCCCAAACATCTCAAATATTACTTGATTGATTCTGTTCCTCCACAAAAAGAGGGGAGACAGAGAGAAGGCCCTTAGATGTTTGGAAACATGGTATATTCTTAACCTCGATTCCAAACACCCCAAAGGATTAAACGCTACAGAGGAATTACATACATGTTTATAGATATATATCTTCCGCCGCACTATAGTCCCTCAAATTTTATTCACCTGGGAAAAATAGGTTTTACATTAATTTCACACTATCAAAAAAATCTTTTTAGCACTAAGCAATTTTTAAAAAATGTTTTGCACTAGCACGAGTCACTTATTGTCATCTGGTTTACATGGTATATGTTTACATTATATCGTACTGTATTTTGCTCACTCTTTATAGAGACATATTGATTATGAAATAAGACTTCTCTGTTTTAATACATTGTGGTACTTATACCTGAATGTTCTATGGCCAAAACCAATTGTCTAGCTATATGTGTTTTTAAAGACAACTATGTTTCTTTTTAATGAGCATATTTCAATTTGATCAGTACTGTACAGATTCTATGGTTGTTTTTATGTGGGTTTTTATACTTCAATCAGGTCATATATATGATGGTAATCATACTGATATTAATCATTTATTTATTCAATTTATTTATGTCATTCTAGTTGTTGTATAATCTAACAATTGAGAGAAAAAAGTAGTAATCTTTTTTAAATTGAATTTTAAAATTGATATGTGAAAATAATTTGTAAATTAATTTATGTATAGCCCAACCCCTAACAGTCTAGGAACAACCGAATATAGTCTGTTTTCCATATCCATGTTTAAAACTAATGGCACCTCTCACTTTAAGAAAAATGCTAAAAAAAAGTAGAAAAAAATGGTATATAAAGGTAACCTCCTCCCAGCTAGCGTGTCATGTGATCAAGACCCTTGTGGGGTCGAAACGCGTAATGGCTGCCAGTGCTGTTTGAGCTGAGTCAATAAAGAGTTAAGTTCCAGCAAAAAATTTTGTGGTCGTGCTCCTGTTCGTCGACAGGCATCGAGATTCGAGCGGAGTGGTGCAGATATATATATATATATATATATATATATATAACGATTCCTCGCTCACATCTGCTGCTCCAAACAAACGAGAGTGGACCCAGGTATTGTGCAGATTGTGTTTATTCACGCACAAACAGTCTCGCCATTACGCGTTTCGGCAGATCCCTGCCTTGATCATATATATATATATATATATATATATATATATATATATATCCAACAGAAAAAGTTGCGTGTACTCTGCCTCAAGCGACGGCGGGCTCCGGCGAGGTAGCGAACCTCATATTTATCAACATCGATTTCAGGAAGTCTCCAAGAAAAACACCAGAGCCCAAATCCATATGCGTGGAGTTTTAATTTATTCCAGTGGCAAACGCCCAACGCGTTTCGGAACAGCCGTTCCTTTATCACGGGTCAATACACGTTTGTAAAACATCAAACTTATACCAGTCACATGACATCATGAAATGACATAAAAATAGGACTACTACACCACATCTTGGGAGGTCAACATAAGCAGCCATTTTGAAGTGGTAAATCAACCACTTTAAAGTCCATAATTTGTTTCAATACCAAACTTGGTATTCTTGTCAGAAATATGCAGTAATTAAAATGTCAGAACATGTAGTAATTTAAACAATTACATTATCACACAATTCCACCCAAGTGGGCTACTGACAAATAATTACATGTATGACTATAATATTGCACCTTATATACAGTATATACAACGATCGTACTGATCAATCGAACACACAATTCTGCCCCAGTGGGCTAATGACTCCTACAGATATTTTAGGCTCTTTTACGTTCTCCTCATCACAGTGATGATGGTTTCTCCGTCTCATATAAAAAATATAAATAAAATCAGTGAATAATATTAAAAATAACTACAAACTACATCCAGGGGGACAAGATACATTTCAATACTGCTTCATAACCTAGTTCATATTTTCAACCCAAATGTACAGAAAGTTCTTCATCTTTATTTAAACCGTTAAGACACATCGTTTCGTACTTGATGATCATTTTCGATTCCAGTCGCCTTAATTCTTTCAATCTGTTCCCTCCCCTTTCGGAGATAGGAATACGGTCTAATGCACAATATTTCAGTAAATTGACATTTTTATCATGTACATCCTTAAAATGTCTGGCAATGGGATATTGCCTATCCTCATTTATAATGGCTCTTCTGTGTTCAAGGACACGTCTAACCTAACGATTGCTGACTATGATGTTTTAACCACTATGCATGAATTAGAGGGTGAAGTGGAAGAGTCCCTGGGTAACCCTATTGAAGAGTCTTTAACGTTGAAAATATGAACTAGGTTATGAAGCAGTATTGAAATGGATCTTGTCCCCCTGGATGTAGTTTGTAGTTATTTTTAATATTATTCACTGAACTGGATCCGGACCCATTTTGCGGCACGGCGAACTGTGGCGAGAATTACTTGCACCTTGTTCTGGGGCCCACTAAGGGTGGAGAAAACATGCTTGGAAAGTGATGACGATAGCAGGACCTACTAAAGGTATTATTTGTTCTGGAGGGAACTACGGGACCCAGCATGCAACGAAAAAGTAAACCCACTGAGGGCGTGGCATGCTATAAATAAGTATACCAGAACTGCCTGTGAGTCATTCCAAGAGTGACCTCTGATGAAACGCGTCAGGTCTGTAATATGTTACCAGCGAACAATGATGCAAGATTGTGCCAGAAAGTGAAAGCCAGGTGGTTCAGCTTGCCGTGTGTGCGCTCTCAAAAGTTCTTGGACCTTTGGTGGAAAAATAAAAATAAATATATATATATATATATATATATATATATATATGTATATATATATATATATATATATATATATATATATATATATATATATATATATATATATATATATATATATATATGTATGTTCTGCCACTAGGTGGCAGAAGTCACAAACACATGAATCCGGATAGTACCCACCATTGCTGAAGAACGAAAGTTTCAACCAAGTTAGCGTTTTATTTTGCTCGGGTATCATTTTTAGGTCTAGCTTGACAGACCTGTTTTTTTGAACCTGTAACAACTTATTAAAATGTACATAATGATATTTGGCTTTACCAAGAGGAGTGTGACACTGGCCTTGTGTGCATCGTTAGCCCCACCCCCCTCGGGACACTCCACCTGGCTGACTCAACACATGCCCACCCACTCTTTCAGCTAGGGTCCAGGCCTGCTGCCTCCCAGCTTGGACGGACCGAGTGCAGCTCCTCACGGGTTCCAGCATCCACTCGCAGCGAACCACGGACCGACTAGCTCCTGCTGCCAGATCTTTTTATCTGCTGTTCTTTCAAAGACCTGACCCAAGACCTGCTAGGCGATGAACCCACCGAGCTGACACTTTTACTTTGTAGTCCATGCATGCTTCTTCTTAGCTGCTGTGATCATCATGTTTGCTCGAAACACGAACCTTAGATGAGCACAGACTGTGCCCTTTGTGATCCTTGCTTCTTCCATGCCAAGAGGGCTGGAAGGTGGACATCTGAGGTGTTGGAGACATCCGTGTTTAGTGCACCCAAGGGGTACCACACATAGTGCCGGCGGAGGCTGCCGCCAGCAAGGTTTACGCTGTGGGTAGCTTGGCAACTTCCCTGGCGGGACAGAGGTGAGATTTTAGGACAGCCTACCTGATCCCAGCTCGACCATGCATCAGAGCAGCACCTTTGGATCAAGCACAGATAAACCTTCTGTAGGTTCTAATCTAACCTAAGCTCTGACCTTTCACCTTCCATACACACGAACATCAGTCATCACTGTTTGCCACCTCGACAGCACACCCACCTTCACATGTACCCAGGCCTGCGTGTGCAAAGAATGAGACCAAAGGCATGCCATGGGGAAAGATGGCTCAAAGCATGTCCGCCTAAAGCTGAGCATTGGACAACTGTAACCCCATCAGAAGCAGCTGCATGGTGCTCCAGCACATGGACCCGTACATACGATGCTCCACAAATACCCATGCCCGCTAAGGATTTCTAAACAGTACATTAGTCTACTCTACTCGAACATTGTGGCCATTATCCAGTCTAACTCGCCACTAAATGGGAAACGCCACCAAAGGCAATATCAAGACGGCTGCTTTCAACAAGAGCCCCAGAATCACAAAGGACACACTGATTCCAAAATGGCTTTGAGACTGCACAAGTAGCTTTTCTGCAGCTGTTTCCTTTATTTTCAGCTTTTTTAGTTCAGTATTAATGATACAAAACAAACTACCAAGTGCTGGAATTCAATGAAAAAGACCACATTTGGTCCTCTGACATTCGAGCCAGCCTATCCCTCACCATTGAGTAGTAGTACAGGTGGAGGCTCGCTTTTGAAGTGTTGTGTGGGCCTGGCTGACTGCCAGTGGTGGGCGAGCCAGTAACCAGGGCCGGCTTTAGTGCTGTTGGTGCCTGGTGAGACAATAATTTTTGGTGCCCCCACACCCCATGACCACCTCCTCGGATTCTCTAACTACCACCGGGCAAAAGTGCCCCTCATTTCTCCAATCATAAGTTATTACTATATATACCCCCCTGTTGAGGTCAGCTATCTCCCCCCCCCCCGTCAGCGCCCAGGGAGGCTGCACCTGTCGCACTGCCCTAAAACTGGCCCTGCCAGTAACTCTCTGCTTTTGAAGGTGGGGCATTGGAGAGGCCTCTTGTGCCACTAACGCTGGCACAGCTCTTCCGCCTTAGTAGCATTGCTATTAATAAAATATAAAAGTATTTCTCTCACCATTAGTAATATTGCTCAGCAGCCGCTGTTCTTCCATCAAAACATACAGCTATCTGATCATTGCTCAGTCGGTGCAGTCATGGGTGCAAACTACTCAATTAAGTCCAGGTGCTCAAAACAAAAAAGTTCTGTGGCAGAACCCTGGTAAACACCTGCTAAAATTAAGCATTTGATGACTACGATAAACATGAGCAGACGCCTGGTTCTCTGGCGCTTGGTGTGCTACTGGTGATGTCTCAACACAGACTGTGTCAAGATCGTACAAGTCTGGGTATGGTGTCACTGAGATACCCTCGAACGCAGTTACTCTGGGTACTGGAATAACTGTGGTACCTATGATACAAGGATAGTGAGGGGGTTAGGGTCCTGAGGTATATCATTTCACACTGCTAGCTGGTGTTCCCCATACATTATGAACTCTGGTGAAGCCCTTTTTCATACTTTAGCCCAAATCCTATCTACACATTCTCATCGGTTCTGAAGGAGCTAGAGTGGCTTCCTCTGTATTCTAAAATACACATTTTAAACCTGTTGTCTGACGCATAAGGCTCTAAGTTTGGTTGCCTCATTTTATATGGGTCTGTTGCTCACCTACTCCAGAGGATGTTCAGGGCAAAGCAATAGGTTCTACATGTTTTCTTGTAAACACAGTCTGGTAGATCATTGTGGGTCCTCAGGCTTGGACCGGTGCATTCTAACATGATTGGAAGGAACAGACCGGATGTGAACCACGCACCCCCTGCAATTTACCTGCAGTTAATGTGTATCAGGCAAACAATCAGATCCTCCCAGAGACCGTCAAAAATGCATCTATATTTCTAATGGTCTGCTGCTGCACTTTTCCCCAAAAGGGGCGCGCACACACCCAAGAAATCCACAGTTCTATTTAAAAGCTTTATTAAAATGATTTTGCCCAGTTTTAGTGCAGAAGATATAGAAGAGTAATTGCAGACATCACACTTGTGGTGATATTAATATAGAGGCACAACATGTGAGCAATCTTAAAATTGACAATATATTATTTAGCAATATTTGATGGAATCCCTTTTCTCCTAATTCTAGCTAATGTTTATACTGGCACCAAACGTTTGAGCTTCCCACGAGTTCCCATGGTGCACATGCATACCTGCTCAATGCTCGTGTTTTTCCATTCCGCTGCTTGCTCTTGAGCAGGTTGGTTCTCGTCTCTGTTGCTGTTCCCAGTGGAAAAAAAATTAGTAAGTGCCACCTTAATGCAGATGGTTTGTTGTAGAAGCGCCATCTGAACTGTTTGAAACGTCATTTTTTCTTGAGACTTGCAAACACGGTTTATATAATTTTCAAACTTATTTTGGTTAGAATTAACCATGTGATCTGTGAGTTGAGTTCAGAAGCCTGTGAATTCCTTTAAATATTTAATCAGAGCCGCAATGCTTTTTTCTAAAAGTCTCACTTCTTGAATATATAACGTATGATCTAGAAATGCACTATCAAATTATATTAAAACCTTGCCATACTGTAAATGCAAATCCATGAAATGGCACCTAGCAGCTATATATTATAAAGTAGATGTAAAGCCTTGGGTAAGGCTGCTCCAAATATGCAAGTATAAGTTATGAGGCGGGCGCAAAAGCATACATAAGGCAAAACATGCAATACAAGTATCAAAACAAGTCTTCAACTGGAAGCACCAAACCTTCAAGCATCTTTGGTGCTAAAGCAATCCTGTACTCATGCTCCAACCAGTTTATCGAACACCCTTCCGCCCGACACAGGACACTACCTAGACTCCTCACCTTCAGACAATACAGATGAACACCGATCTTTTGGGACCTTCTGTTGACTAAATATGCGTTTACATACTCGCTCACTTGTGTATATTGCATTCCTGCATCCTTTCAGTTAAACCTCTCATGGTAACCCTCTCATCTTGACTTAAGCCAACATTTCTTTCAGTGTTGTATGATTGTATTTTTATATGCAAGGCACACTAATGCCTTTCAGGTGCA
Source organism: Calotriton arnoldi (assembly GCA_963921515.1). Classification (NCBI taxonomy): domain Eukaryota; kingdom Metazoa; phylum Chordata; class Amphibia; order Caudata; family Salamandridae; genus Calotriton; species Calotriton arnoldi. Next base: position 582,495 of record CAWUFW010006065.1, read on the forward strand.
GCAGGCACTATAGAAAGATGAATTGTTGTGTGCAAACGACAGGTACTGAACCACTGGTTGTGCATAAACCCGTGTATGTTCACGGTGATACACAGAGGTTGTTGCAGTTATATTCTGATATGATATTCAAGTAACCAGTGTTGGGCTCAGTAAGTGGTGTCTGGCATGGATTTCTCCGGTCTCTCCCTTCTTTCTCCTATTTTCCATCTCTGTCGATGCTCCCTTAGTACTTTGAATAAAGGTTTTATTTGACACAAAGTGCTATAACACAGATATAACATATTTGTGGCCACCTAGACCACTTGAAAGCTCCCAGGAAAATGGGAACTTAGTTTTCTGGTACAACAGCAGCATCCAGTTCTCGGCATGATTTATTTGGCATTATTTTTAAGTTGCCTCATGATAACACAGCATCCTCTTCTGTGGTGAACAAAACATCCTTTTTGCTTAAAGTTTGGCTCTCACAAGTATACTTCCATAGCCTCTCCAATGGAATTAGTTGTAATTGTGCAAACTTACATATCCCTTTTCTCCCTTCTTGCTGAAAGATTGCTGTGGGTCGCTTTAAATCCGAGCATTGACTTGTAAAAAGCACAATCAGTTGCTTTCTTGAGGTTATTTATCCCAGATTACCAACATCTCCTGCAGGGAATAAGGGTACTCCTTCTTCCACGGTTTCTGGAGATGCTCATTTATAGTAGCTGTTAATTCCCATGAAGTGCTCCCGTTGCCCATCCTCAAGATGATTCTCAAATACCAAGCCCTGTGTCTATCTGTTGAGCCCCACACATTTGTCTCTGGGCTTCTGAATTTTTTGGGACATTGCAGTTTTCGAAATGTAATTCTTATTGACTTTGTTTTCAGACATTCCAGAAATTCCAGAAAGCATCAGGTTCTGCAAGTCCTTGGAGATCGCAGACTTCAGCGGCAATCCTCTGGCCAGGTAAGACCGCATTCCATGGGGAGGTGCAGCTAAGCCAGACCTCTTTTCCGATCAGGTTCAATGCAGTTGGGAATTATCAGCTCTTCCTAAGTGACTTCTCTTATGTCCATTTTAGTAAGTTTTGAGTTGGACTTCTCAGAGGATGGGTTGCTACCTTCTTTAGAGGCCCGTGGCCAAAATTCTAGATTTATGTAATGTCATAGAAGTTATCAATAATCTAAGTTTGTCTACTTTGAGCTTAGCCCCCAGGTCAGAAAGTCCTCTTGCCGCACTGTCCAGGGCCGTTGGTTGGGAGGTGGCTACTATTCATCTCTTTTCCACACCTCGGGCCGCCCCTGTTCTTTTCATGTGTTTGGGAAGTGTCCTCCAGACTCTAGGTAATCCTCCGGTCTGTGTCACCCAGGAAGGAAATACTTCTCCATGCTGGTTGTACTGATTTAAAGGGACAAATCTATTTCAGTTGCCGGTTTTCTGCATTATGACCCCACCTCATCGGAGTAAGATTCCATCATGGGTTATTTTGTTTTTCAATTATTTAATTAGTTCAATATACCTACCTGCATAGTTGTCTTTGAGAAATATGTTTAATTTAAATGATTATTATCATTTGAATTAAAATGTGTAAAATATCCACATTTTCACAAGAAATCTTGCTTAATACAGTGCAGCAATGTAAAATTGTAATAACTTAAAAAGGAAGTGCAGTAATAAAAATCGTAATGCTCTTCTGATTCCTCTTTATTCTTTACTCCTTTCCCAAGTATGTTCCAGACTCACATTGAATAAATACGACATCCAAATTAATTTTTAATGTAATTGTATGAATAGTAATGCCCTTTTGACTGCTTTCCAATGTTTTAGTAGTTTGCGAAATATATTTTATTAACACTGTGCGACAGAAGGAACCTTTTACATGTCATTGTTTTACAGCAATCTGATGGTAAAATGTAATGGAAATTATTAATTTCCAGCCCCATCTCGTTTTTGTTGATTTATTTAATATATTTAAGTGTAGGCAAGTCAGTGACTGAGTCTTGACATCTCTTATTTAGTATACCATGAAAAGGCACAGGACGGCCGTAGCTTGCGGTGATGAAGGGGGCAGTGGAGGGTCACATGAACAAACCCTTCCCATTTTGAGTGTGTTTAAATGATTTAAACCTCATTTCCTCCCTTGGTGTGTGATCAGACCACAGGTATTGAACAGTACGTTACTGTCGGCTGGCATGATAACCGAGGCTTCTGGCGTTGGGTCTTTTTTTCTGGGTTCTCTTGCAGTTGCGGTTCAGTAGCTATGGCCTATGTTATGCCATTTCCAAGAAGAGTAGGGGTAGTCTAGGGGATCTACGCCACCTCGGACAGGGCTACGGGTAATGTTCCAATGGGCTAACTAGCCTATTAGTGTATTATGCCCCTAAAATCCAAAGTGCAATCGAGATCCGTAACTTTAGGTATTGGTTAGTCCTGGATATTGTATAAATGCAATGTTGAATTCAAATTACAATGAATATTGAAGTCCATGAGTCATCATATTCTTGTATAATAATTTATTCATCTTGTGGTTGAGCTCCAAATTCTAATTACAAGGTTTGGGGAGATATTACAAATAGTGACCAGCCAACACGTGTTTCACGCCATGCAGTGCGTAGGTCTGGCGTTTTTTCCCCAAGTCGAAAAGATACTTATAAGTAGAGGTCTTTGAATCCAGACTGAGACAGTAAGAGAAATGGAGACATGATCCCGGTTAAGCAATCTCCGCAGGAACTTAACACCGCATGCCCCACCTCCGATCAAGACGGCATCTAGCTACGAACTTTCTCTGACTTTGGAGACTGCTTAACCAGGATCATCTGCCTCCATTTCTCTTACTGTCTCAGTCGGATTCGAAGGTGCTGAACCTTCTAGGGTCTCGGCATGACCTGCTCTCTCAGATATAACAGATATGATGGGTCGCCCACAAGCAGCTGGCTGTAGATTTTCTCAGATTCCAGGACAGGTTCTGGGCATTGGTTATCCTAGACAGATTTCGGCACTGAGTCGGACTCTTGATTTGTGGGTAAGTTGCTTCTTTTCTTTCAGTAAAGGACTGCTGTGATCTTTCCGACTGTGCTATATTAAACTCCTCACCTTGGCCCTCCGGAGCAGCACTCCGCTTCCTGCGTCAGCTCTACAAAGTAGGGGGTGGAGCATGCGCTCACTGGTCATAGGAATGTGTATTCCATTGTAGACTTTCAGAGTGGGGTTTCAACTGTTTTCACACACCCCAAAGTGCAAGACTGATGGAGAGGCTTCAGAAATGTTTACCATTTGGGTGCTGTGCCACATACCTCTTTTCTCCAGGTAGATCTGCAGGCAGATCTGGCAAACTGCATAACTTGTTTTGGACAGCCAAGCAGGAATATGGCCTGGCAGGAGGCATATGTGGATTGCCCTAACTTTCCCAGACATGTTTCAGGACTCTGGAAGTTACATATAGAATGTCTGGCCAACAACGGCAGTGTGGAGGTGAACCTCCTATCGTATGCTAGGTAGGATACCATCCACATAGCACACAGCTACAACACACCTCTCACGACAGGCCACAGCTCCTCACATGCATACAGGAGAAGGTGAAGGGCACCTGTTATAAGAGAAGGTACCAATTTATCTATACATATGTTGCCAATGGACTCCATAGGTACAGGTAACAAAAACATCGTGTGACCCTTGCAGAACTCCCACCAAACATCAATTTTACCACAGAGAGGCATTAATCACCCTTCACAGTGTGTGATCACACATTGAGTGCACCCCTACTCCAGCACATTTGTGCTGTCTTGGAGAAGTAATGCACAAAAATTCAGTGTCTAGCTCTAGGCCATTAAATGGTAACCCATTTTCCTTGTGTCTGCTGGGTCAGTCTGTGTTTTCTTGAAATTTAGGTTAAAGTTTTCAGTTGCTGAGAAAACACTGTGGCTCTTGGATGTGTGTCCTCTTTACCGTGCACCAGAAGGAAGTACCTTACTTAATCTGTGGTCGTTGCCCCCTGTAGGAAAGTGCTCCTTTTTGACATGGTCACCCCCACTTTTTCAACTGGAAGTGCACTGGGTTCCTGCTAACCAGATCCCCAGTGCTAGATCTCTTTCCCAAAACTGTACAATTGGTCCCCCAATTAGCAATAAGTTTAGCACCCTCTATAAGTACCTAGTAAATGGTACCCTTGGTACCTGGGGCCTGAGGTACTAAAGAGGACCCCCACAAGGGCTGCAGCACGAATTGTGCCCCCCCCCCCAAGGGACCCCTCACCAACCTCATGCAGGGCTGCTATCGCAGGCTGCGTGTTTTGGTGCACACAAAAGTGAAAACACGACCTGACACACACCCCTGTGTGCCAGGCCCCTAAAACTGCATGTGGTACTTGAAAGTCACCCCTACACCATGCCTTACAGCCCTAAGGCAGGGTGCTTGGTATTACATGTGAGGGCATACCTGAATGAGCAGATATGCCCCTCTGCTGGTCCGTTCAATTACTGCCAGTGCAAGGGAACAGGGGGGAAGCCATTTTAGAACATGTGCTGGACACTTGTGAAAATGAGTTCCCCAGCTACATGATGGCTTCACAGAAAATAGGGATGTTTGGTATCGAACATCTCATATTGATAAACCCACACTGAATCCATTGTTGGCTTTACCAATGCATGCACACAGAGGGTACCTTCAAAGTGCCCCCTGAAAACCTACCAGCTTCTGGTGTGCTCGCTGACTGGTTTCTGCTAGCCTGCCACCTGAGACACTGTTCTGACCTCCTAGGGTAAGGGCCTTTTGCTCTCAGGAGACCCAGAACAAAAGCCTGTCCGGGAAGAGGGTGTCACACCCTCTCCCACAGGATCACCTGCTGATTAGCCTTCCTAGGCTGGTAAGCTTCAGAGAACTGCCGCCTTTGAAATGCGAATCTGGCTCCCCTCACAGAAGAGGAAGCCGACCTCCTTTGTCCAGAGCCCCTTTGGTACCTGGACAGGTGGGAAAATTAGCTAGTTAGGTTGGCGTGCCACCCCCAGGTTAGTATCTCCCCTAAGGTGGTCTAAACTGAGGTGGCCACGACTTTTCAGAAGCAGCCATCTTTGTGATGGCATACTTGGATTTCTGGGACAGGGTTATGCCCACTTCCCACAGGAAGTTGTCATGTAGGGGATGTAGTGACCCCAAGGGTCAGTAGCCCATTGGGTACTACCCTACACTACCCCTAATGCCCCTAAATTCAGTTTTTAGGGTGCCCCTGGCACCAGAAGAACCTGTCCTGCTGACCTGAAAGACAGAATGACGTGAAGAGTCACCTCCTGGAAGAACAGAAGATCCAGCAACTGACTTGGCACTAACCCTGCCAGCCTGCCTGCTGCCTTTGCCAATTGCACCAAAAGTTGATTGTTCAGCAGCTGCTGAGTCCCCAAAGCCCCGGAGACCTGCCTGCACTTTACCCAGGAACCAAGACTTCCTGAGAAGCAGCGGACCTGCTTCCCTGCATCCTGGAGACATCCAAAGGCCCCTGGAAGGACTCAGTGACTGCAGAAACCCAACGCCTGAAGACACCACTGTACCAGTCGCTCCAAGCCAGAGTTGAAGTGGGCCAATGATGTCAGTGTGGTCCCCAGAGACCTAGCCCAGTGTGGTGACACCTCTGGTGGACTCTCCCAATGTCACCTGCAGCCTCTGCACGCAGGCCCCCTCTACCGCGACTGCTCCTGGTAAGAAAAACCTGACGCCTAGCGACACCTCTGCACCCGTCACCCCTGGGCCGCGAAGAAGAGGACCAATGGTATCCCTATGTCCCTGAGCATCGTGAGGCCTGAGCCCCCCTGTTGGTTCAGCCAGACTGGCTTCCCAGTCCAAACCTGCAGCCTCTTTACGCGAATACCGATCCCCATAGAGTAACATTAGGCATCCAGCGCTGTTGTGCATCTTTGCACCCGGCCGTCCTCGTGCCGCTGGTGGTCTGCTGGTGCTGCCTTGGACCTTGCCCAACCCTCACCTTAACTCCTGGAGACTGGTCCCGTAAGTTGCTGTATTATGACCGCGTGGTGCATTGATTTTTCCTACCAAAGGATAACATTGCAGCTTCCAGAAAGTGCACGGTCAACTTTTTGAACTCTTAAACATTTGTATTAACAAACGTACTTACCTGAACGAGTTGTTTCTGGTGCCAAAGCATATACAAAGATACTGGTTATTTTTATATATTGGTGTGGAACTCCTTCTGTCGTGTGTCTCACTTATTGACTATTCTGTGTATTTTCAGATGTCTTGCACTCCTCTGTGATGAGCCTAAGTCTGTCCAACCACACTACCACTTTGAAGAGCACCTTGGGATTGCTATAGCAAGCCCCTGTCCACTCATAAGGGAACCCCTGGACTCTTTACACAGTATATCTCATTCTGATATGATACATCATATAAAGAGCCAGCTTACTGCACCTCTTTATCGTAACCTTTCCTAGTCACTGGCTAGAGGTGTCATCACAGCTGTCGAGGTCACACCTTGAGGCAGTGAGAGTGGCTGTTTCCCAGTAGTGACACCCGGCACCTCTGACCTATTGTAACACCCTAGGGCGAGGAAAGTATAGTTGTTTTATGGTCCCGGGAGTGGAGTTGAATTTTTTGGTAACCCTTCAAACCAAGGAGTGCCGATTTTAGAAGAGAGTTGCATTGTAAAGGCCTCCTTAAGATTAATTGTGCTGTGATTTTTCCTATCTGTTGACCTGGCATTTTCAGAGTTCTCTGGTGTTGTTTTATTGTTCGATAAGAGTGTATGCCACCAGTTTCGAAGGTAGTGTTTTGATTCTAGAGTATCATCAGCTATCCCTTATTATTGTTTTTAATCAGAGGTCTGTTGGTCTTTAATTGTTAGGCAACATACCCAAATTCACCTTCATTTACCCGTATTTTGTGTGTGGAGTCACCTCATTGACCCATCATACAGGTGTAAGCTGAAATCAGAATTTTCAAGCTTTTATGCAAGAGGCAATGCATCAACCAATCAACCGTGCTTACCCATGATGCCAAAGCCTTACTCGGGAACACCCAACAATAAAAAACACGAGTTACATCATCAAGTCTAAGAGTAGCTGATTACATTTAGACAATCTTTTCTTTGGTTGGGGAGTAGATGGTTGGTTTATTGTTTTAATTCCAATCTGATTTTGGTTGCAGATTGCCGGACGGGTTCACACAACTACGCAGCTTGGCGCACCTTGCACTTAATGACGTCTCACTACAAGCCTTACCCAGCGACATTGGAAAGTAAGTTTCTCTGTTTGTGCCCTATGCTCCGTACGCGTAAGTGATGGAATCTTTCTAGTAGGTGCTTTATAATGGAGGGGTACTATGACTTATCTGAGCGTTGGTACCAACACAGCATTAAATCAGATTTCTGCAGCCACTGTCACCTGTCAAAGCGCGGAAGGGCTTCAATGAAGAATTTACAGAGACTGTACGGTTGAGTGTAGCACAACATCCAGCTGTAATGTCTAATTGTGGTTCTAGCTTTACTGTTGAATTTCAGCAATATTTTAATGTGATTAAAATAATTAGCAAGAAATGCAGTAACTCGCATTTTGTGCTTTGTTCCGATTTTATTTTTAGCGGCTCCGTTCGCATCAAATAAAAAGGAGTGCCACCATAGTATTACTGCATTTTTGCAAATACAGCTTAAGAGTAATATATGCTGAACCTGATTTTGTCAATTATTGCTCTACAATTCAGTTACTTCATCACTGTAAATAGGACCCTTTGTGTAAATGGCAAAAATTGAAAACACCCTGAAAAGTGTGCCAGGTGTTTCTTTCTGCCACGTCGGTGAAGTCTCTTGGTAGGCATAGATTGACTACTTGCCAAAGGGCCAACTATTGTCAGTGGCTACCATCATCCTATGATGGATCGGTCTCATTTATGTAGCTCACCGTGCATGAAAAAGCTCTCATTGCTGATGGTTGACTTCAGATCTTTAAAAAAACAACAGTTTTTAAAGGATTCCAAAACCAATGGTAAGTGTTCAGCTGTTTAGTACTTTGCAGCCTCCAGCCGCACGCCCTTTTGATTAGTTTAAATCTTGGATAGACATTTGCCATCGGGCAGTATAGTTAAAGGCTCCTGATGTAGAGACTAGACCTGGGGAACCTGAGCTAGGTGATGCATGCTCAAGAATGAATGTGAAAAAAGAAAAGCCAAACAACATGGTTGGTTCGGATTGATTGGCATAGCAGGGGTGTGCTGTAGTAGTATCTGCCTAATTGGTGGCACCTGCTCTTATGTTGACCATCTGAAGTCTGAGGGCACATTTTGACACACATTTTCTGCTTGTAGTGAGAACTGCTTGACTACCAACCCTTCATTGTCTTGTTGCCACTCTGTCTCGTGTCTGAGTTACATGTGCCTATACGTGAATCAGTTGTCTTATCGTCTGTCTCTCTGATTCCTAGGGCTGAGACCTTCCATTGCCCTAGTAAACTATTAGTGGTGTGCACATTGAGTAGGTGGAGAGTGGTACCTTTTTAAGTCTCGCGATTAACCAATTTCTCTGTAGCCCCTCTCTTAATATCTGTAGGTGTTGTTGAAGCAAATGCATCAGTGCTTTGTAGGGAAGGTTTGCCTGGGCCTGCTTTCTCTGTATTGTCTTGGTTTATTGGCAATGTCACTAAAGTCTGTGTAACTTTTGTCTCTGCTTTCCTTTCCAGCCTGGCAAACCTGGTGACCCTGGAGCTGCGGGAGAACCTGCTGAAGCTGCTTCCTGCGTGAGTACTTAGGGACTTGCATTTCCGCTCCTGATGGGTTTTTAACAGAATGTAGCTTTATCAAAGCTGTGTAGTGAAACCCCTTTATCAGTCCTGCATGCAGTCTTCTCTGTCATTGACCTTGACACTTTTGCCTCATCCCACTGAACCAAAAATGTTAATCAGTCCTCCAACCAGTGGATTCACCTTTACTGTAATGCCTTAACAATACTGCTTATTGTATTTGTGCTCAGATATAAAATGCTTTTACATTCAAATATCCATTCAAAAAGGATCACCATTGGTAGAGTGGAGGGAGATCTGTCATATAAACCTGTGAATGTTTAGTCTCTTGCCTTTTCAGGATGTCCCTGTGTATGATTAGCGTATTCCTCTAAAGTTAAATTACACTTTCAGATCTCTTACATGGACACCATTAATGGGTTTCAGACACCTAGGATTTCCTAAAAAAGTTCTTTTTTCAGATGAGGTATCTCTAGCACCTGCCGAAGAGGAGAGGTAGGAACTCAATGCTTCTGCTCCTTGCAGAAAAGAGCAATGAAGTAAGCTACTCTGTGGCATAATAGCTGAAGGCAAGGAGATCCTGAAAGGTCACCTTACATTAAAAGTGAGCCCCTATGTTTAAGCATATCACCTTTATGTCACATTCCGACTGCCTATGAAATTTTGAAGTTATTTATTGTCAGGCTTACTGAATTTTAGCATGCACTTCTGTGATTTTATTTCAGGGTTACAAACTGTATGTTGCTGTAGGAAATTGTGTTACCGGTCAAGGGGCGAAAAAAACCTACCCAAGCAACAACCACAATTCTTCTCAGGGTGAAACACAAGCAAACTCCAAATTAACCTTTGCTCAACCCTCTGATACCTTGGCACAAAAGCAGTCTGCCTTAACTTGGAGGCAATGTATAAAGTATTTATGCAGCATTTCAAACCATAATAAAGCCAAAACACAGCACAAGAAAAATGCCACACCAATTTAGAAAAATAGAGTAAAATGTAATAAATTATTTTATACCAAAACGACATATATTCAATCAGTAGAACCGAAAGTGATCCAACTTTAAAAGATTTAAGTGAAAATAGTGCCCAAAAGCACAGAGTCCCAACTTTAATTATCTGGTCATGCCGGTCACAATTTCAGGCCAACCGCGATGTAGCGAGGCCGGATACAGGGACCAAGTTAGGCCTGCTGAACAAAGTGCCTTAAATGCTGGTTGCAGAGCGTTGCAAGATCCTGCATTGAGAATGTGGCGCGCAGTGGTGGTTCCGATGAGCAGCGGGTGGCGATGCAAGGCCCTGCATTGAGGATGTCTCACTCAGATTTTGTTGGAGCCATCAACGGGGCTAGCGATTTGAGGTCCTTCAATGGGGAATGCCGTACATGGAGGCTTGCGATGCGTTGTCACGCAGCAGCGGTTCCGATGAGCTGCAGGCTGTGATGGGAGGTCCTGTGTCAGGGATGCGTCATGTAGCGGCAGTTCCGATGTGGGGCTGAGAGGAGATGCGCTGCATCAGTTCTGTCCAAGACCACAGCTGGGCTGGCGGAGCTCCTTCAGGCCCACGTTCAACAAACCTGGAGTGGGGTGGCACCACTTGGGGATGTGGGGGGCAAGTCTCACAGCAGACAGTCCAGCTGCTGGGTTCAAGGTGGCTGGAGCCTTTTCTGTCCCTGAGGCACTGATCAAGCGGCCAGCCAGTTACCCTTGGAGTCACTCTGGTGGTCCTGGGTTCAAGGTGCAGGTCTGGTCCTTCTCACTCGGGTAGCAGAGTAGCAGTCCTCCTTGCAGCACAGCAGTCCTTCTGAATCTTCCACAGGTCGAGAGATGTACTGAAACGTTTAATCTGAGGGCCCAATATTTATACCTGGTGCCAGCTTTGAGGTAGGAGAAGGTTCTGGAGGTTTCCACCACCAGAGGTGTTTGGAATTTCCTGCCTCCCTTCCGTGGCCCCCGGTGGTCTGGGAGCACAAAAGACTACCGCCCCGGTACTTACAGAGCCCTGTTCCATGTAAGAGGCAAAGTGTTGCTTTTCCCTTAAATTTAACTCAGTCTTTATTCCTTGCTCTTGGCAAACACCTGGCAATCGCCATTTGTATTTTTAGGATGCGTTTTGACCTAGACAATCCCCATGTGTCTGTGGACGTTAGCATTGCCTTTCTATTAAGATTGGGCATGAGATGATTGTAGGTTCTTGGCATGAAACTGAGCCTGTACTGAATGAGAGGCGTGGTTGGAAGGTTTACAGATTTAAGAGAGCATGGAGTTTAAGTATTAATATATGAAGAGTTTTAGAATCCCTTCCCCTTGGGTTGGTAGCCTTTCTCTCAGGATGCTTTTAACAGAATGGCTTTCAGTTGACATTTGTTTGGATTCTGCAACTGAACAAGTAGCATTGGTGGTCTGCCTTTAACAAATATCCAATAAAGTTTTATAACCTTTCTCTTCTGTGGAAGCCTTTGCCACTCTGGATGTTGCTAATGTCAGATCTATGTCTAAGATGGATCTTCCTCTTGCATTTTTAGCTCATTGATATAGTAGCCAGGGCTGTAACGGAGAAAAGCTGATCTTTTATGGTTACTCTCCTGCTTGAGGTCCTTGCATTTGACACATTACAATTTTGTAAAGTCTTTATTGCTGATACACTTGGCAGTATCCCTTATTATAAATAGCTTCAAACATAGCAGGAGTGGGGTTTCCAGCATTGCACTGGTTCCTTACTCATTTGCCACCTAACCAGTTGTTAAAATTCTGCCTGTTGTGTGACCCATGGCTTTTATTTCTCCTGGATGGCTGACAATTTCACATACAACTGGGGAAGAACAATCTGGATGAAGGAAAACAGTTTTGAAATCAAGCCCTAATCGAGAATATTGTGGCAGGTAGCCCTCCTGTCTGAAACATTCCCTTTCATAGTGTCTCAAGAACTGGTCACAAGATACTCTCTAACTCAATGGGTCAAACCTGACGTTTTGGTTCATCCTAGTTCTTTTTTCCCCTCACAGCACATCACAACCATGATGGTGATCCCTAAATTTCAACTCATGGTAATGAGGAGTGCTGCTACTTAGGACGAAACAGTGGTGCAAACTTACCAGATCTATGAATCTAACGCAATAGGTTGACTGATCTATGCAGGAGCATGCAGAAAAGAAATCCAGAATTTTGAAGGGTCAAAAAATAAGGAAAAGACCATGCATGAACCTCATGAGGTGGAATCTCATCAACCAGCTGTAAAAAGCTAAACTGGATGTCAGTGGAAAAAATGATCATATCTACAATTCTTTATATTGGACACAAATCCTTTTGTGTGTGGTTGCCCAGTACCTACTCCAGCTGAATTCAGCAAGCATCGTACTTGCTTGCACACCCCAAGTTCAACATCAAACTATACAACAGTTAATCCATCCAGAGTCAGTGATTCAGGAACCCCAAGGATCTTCATCCAATGATTGTGTCCAGACTACCATGTGCCAAAAAGCCCTTGAAACACACTTTTAAAGAAACCTTTTGAAACTCGCTTATCCCCCATGGGCTGTGCCTCCTTTCTGGTTCGAAAAATTGGATGTCTTACTGTGCACAGGAATATGTGGAGGCCTCAGTGTTGGGAATTGCTGGCTTGCACATGTTCACTTAAGGTTCTATAATAATAAATGTGTGAAATTATTGAAACCTACATCTTTCAAAACCACAAGGGGTGCAGGTCTGGCCAGGCTCTGTTCCTGGGGCTGCTTTCTCGCATTCGGGCAGGGATTTCTGATTTTAATTTTCTGTCTCTACTAAGAAATGACAGTAAAAAAAAAAAAAAAGCCTACATGCTGACTGTCCATGCCCTGTTCTTCATTATATTAGAAACTGGAATGTTTTGCAAGGAGCTCTTGGGACAGATATAGACACTGTGGAATAGTTTAATAAAGTATGTTGAAATTGTGCCATCTCAGTGGACGGGGGTCCCCTGGGGCTGGATCCCTTAGTGGACAGTGGTCCCCTGGGGCTGGATCCCTTAGTGGACGGGGGTCCCCTGGGGCTGGATCCCTTAGTGGACGGGGGTCCCCTGGGGCTGGATCCCTTAGTGGACGGGGGTCCCCTGGGGCTGGATCCCTTAGTGGACGGGGGTCCCCTTGAGCTGGATCCCCTAGTGGACGGTGGTCCCCTTGAGCTGGATCCCCTAGTGGACGGTGGTCCCCTTGAGCTGGATCCCCTAGTGGACGGTGGTCCCCTTGAGCTGGATCCCCTAGTGGACGGTGGTCCCCTTGAGCTGGATCCCCTAGTGGACGGTGGTCCCCTTGAGCTGGATCCCCTAGTGGACGGTGGTCCCCTTGAGCTGGATCCCTTAGTGAATGGGGCCCCCTTAAACTGGATCCCTTAGTGGACAGGTGTCCTTTTGGACTGGATCCCTTAGTGGACTGGGGTCCTCGATCTGGATCTCTTAGTGGATGGGGGTCTTCTTGGACTAAATCTTGCAGTGAACAGGGATCCTCTTGTACTCAATCCCGCAGTAAACACAGGTCCTGTTTGGCTGCATCCCACTGTGGACAGTCGACCCTTGGGCTGGGTCTTGCAGTGGGTGGGTGGTCCCTTTGTACTGGATGCACATTTTACAGGTTTTTATCATGGGCTGGTCTTAGGGTGTGTGATGTCCAGCTTGTGCTGATAAGGTAGTGGATGCACTGTAGGAAGCTGGCTCTGTATATGGTATGCCACTAGATGGTAATGCCGTGCACAGACTCCAGGGCTTCCCCAAAAGTGTACAGGGCTCAATGTAAAACCCCCAAAGTGCTCTATTGGTGGTAGTGTGGGCGAGCAGCCTTAGGCCTAACACAGAGGAGCGCAAGACATTTATTGGACAACATTGACCAATAATGGACACACGACTCAAAAAGGAGATCCACACCAATTTTATAAAAAATAAGCTTTGTTTGTGTTTAATTATAAGACCAAGATCTTTGCAATAAGGTCAATAAGTAAGTTCTTAACTAAAAATACATTTCACTTTAAAAAGTCGACACTTTCTGAACAGTTCAATGTTATCCTATTGAGGAAAACAATAATGCGGTTTAACAGTTAAGTACAACACTTACAACTCCAGTCTTCAGGACCAAAGGTCAGCAAGGGTCAAGAGTCAGGTGAGTACCAAAACAGCACCACCAGTGGCACAGGGGTGGCCGGGTGCAGAGGTCAAAATCGGCATTCGGCCCAATGCGTTTCAATGGAGATTGGGGGTGCTAGAAGCCACACTGCTTGCAGGTGAGTAAATCGGTTGCAGGGTCCAAGCTTTGGGGGTTAGGTTAAGCATGGGGGGCACAAAGCAGCACCACACATACACCACCAGAGTGGGTGCAGGGTGCAATTTCAGCGTCGGATGCCAATGCTTTTTTAATGAGGATAATGCTTTTGACAAACGTGCTGCAGGTGTTCCAACAGAGGTTGCAGGAGGGAGACCAACATCAGCAGAGTTAAATAGAGATGTAGAGGGTCGTAGGGGCACCATCGATTCAGCTCACCAAGGCGCAGGGGCTTCGGGTGCACGGGTACCTTTAGATGTCGGAGTTTTCTTACCGGAGCCTGTCACGATCAGGGGGAGCCTCTGGATTCGGGCTGCAGGCGGCGTTGTGGAGTCCAGGAGGAGTAAGCCAATGCTGGACTTGAGGTCAGGATCGCTGGGAAACCTTTTCTGGGTTGGTAGACATGGGCTGTAGGCGTCGGGTGCAGAGTGGACAGGACTCGCGGATCCGCAGGGCACTGGAGTCCTTTATGTTGAATTCTTGGGCACAGAACCACTGTCCTCGGGAGTTCTGTTTTTTTTTTCGAAGTTAAGGAAGTCTTCCTGCGTTTCTGGAAGTTTCTGGCTGCAGGACCGGCATCGTCTTCTTGCAGGGTCTTGGAAGCTGGAGACGCGCCGGTAGGGCTGAGGCCAAGTCAGTCGTCATCTTCAGGCTTCGCTGCACAGCGTAGTCTTCGTCCTTCTTAGGTTACAGGTAATTGACTACAAGGTCTCATGGAGCCTCCTCAATACTAGATTAATGGAGCTTTTTAGGGGTGCAGCAGGTGGGGCCAATAGGCGCTTTACCTGGGGTGACTACACCCTCTATTAAGCCATCCTCCTGTGGGAGGGGGCATAGTCCTAGCCCTGATTGGAGGAGTTCCCTCGTCTTCAAGATGGAGGGGGACTGAAAAGTGTGCTCAACTTCGCCTCCTTCACCTGAGAACTGGAGTTGGCAAAGGTGGTCACACCTCCTAGTCTTAAGTGTCCCCCCTGGTTTTCCCGCCCAAAGTGGGGGTGTAAACCAGGGGCTGCATCAGCTGCTAGCAGCAGAGGCTGGGGATCGCATTAGAAAGGAGGCAGGCCTTTGAAGCTTCCTCTTCGAGCACTGTGTCCATCCTAGGGGACAACGTCCCCATCCTCACCCCTGAGATTGACCCGGACCGACGTCGCATCCGACGCCAGAGGGTACCTTTGTCCCCCTGTTCATCCCTGGTGTTCCCTACTGCCCAGAAGGTGGTGATGAGGACTGGGAGGGGTCGCTGGACCCTTTAGCAGATCAGCTGGAAGAACCGAACTGGAGAGGACCTAGGTGACTCCAGTGGTCTGGACACTTCTCCAGACCTTGGCATGCTTTCTCCCCCTACCATGGCTACGGAGGATGGAGCGTCCTACGCTGTGGTGGTGCGAAGTTCGGCCGAGGTCTTTGGCCTTGAGCTCCCTTCAGTGTCAGTCGGGACTAATCTCCTGACAGAGGTGCTTCAGCCTGCGGCATCCTCCCCTGAACCCCTTCTGCCCTTCAACGAAGCCCTCGCTGACGTCCTCCTGGGCATCTGGTCCAAGCCCAGCACAGGGGCTCCTGTGGAAAGGACGATTGCCTGTCACCATCTCCCGGCGACCCAGTTTTTCTCACCCAATACCCTTCCCCTGAGAGCTTGGTGGTCCCAGCCTCTTCTTCAAAGGGCGCATTCCCTTCTGCTCCTCCAGATAGGGAATCCAAGAAGCTGGATCACCTTGGGAAGCGCATGTTCTATTTCTCCAGCTTGGCACTGCAGTCCGTGAATACTGCGTGCCTCTCGGGCCGATACACCCACACCATATGGGATACGGTTGCGCAGGTGCTTCCTCAGTGCCCAGAGGAGTACCGGGCCGTCCTCTCCCAGGCAGTGGCGGATTGGAGAGACGCAGCCAAATTCACAATCAGATGTGGCTAGATACCACCGACTCACTGGGCAGAACGATGGTCACATAGGAAGCTCTTAGGCGCTACGCCTGGTTGAGGACATCTGGCTTTTCGGGGGATGTCCAGTCAACTTTGCTGGACATACCCTTTGATGGCCGTCGTCTTTTTGGCGACAAAGCAGACTGCGCTGGAGCGCTTTAAAGATTCTCTGGCTACGGCCAGATCTTTGGGCCTTGCTGCGCCTTCCAGACCACTCCAGTCTGCTTTTCGCCCCTTTTGTGGCTACAGAAGGGGCGCCCAGCCACGTCCGGCCCAGCCTAGCCACTGGTTCACGCAAGCTGCCCAGCCTCTGCGTGGCCGCGGTCGTGGGACCCAGCGACCTCACAGGTCTGGGAGCCAGCGAGTGAGCCAGTCCACCCTTCCTCTCCCCCCTCACCCTCCGTCCCCCCCCCCACCCCGCTGCAGCCTCCAAACCCTCCTAGTCCGACATTTCAGGCCCATCAATGGCCAGTGGGCGGCAGGATTCGCCATCACCTCCCCCTACTGGCAATCCATCACGTCGGACAGGTGTGTTTTGTAAATAGTCCGAAGGGGATACTCCCTCCCATTCGAGACTACCCCTCCCTCCATGCCACCGTCTTTCGATCGCATGTCAGAGGATCATTTGGCGCTTCTCCGCCAGGAAGTCTCAGCTCTCCTGGCCAAGGGAGCTACAGAGAGGGTCCCTGCGCCAGAAGTAGGTCTTGCTTGCTATTCCCGCTACTTTCTGGTGCCCAAGAAAGACAAAGTCCTGTGTCCTATTCTAGACCTCCGTGTCCTCAACAGTTTCGTCTGGAAGGAGAAGTTCAAAATGCTCACGTTGGCTCAGGTCCTGTCTACCCTCCATCCTGGAGACTGGATGGTGGCGCTGAACTTGCAGGACGCCTATTTCAATATTCCCATTCTGCCAGCCCATAGACGCTACCTACCGTTCGCGGTAGGCCATGATCATTTTCAGTTCACCTTGCTCCCCTTTGGACTTACCAGTGCCCCTCGGGTGTTCACGTAATGATGGCGGTGGTCTCATCTCATCTGCGCAGATCAGGGGTTTCAGTCTTCCCCTATCTCGACGACTGGCTGTTGAAGGCGGGTTCACCCCAGGATGTCGTCTCCCACCTCCAGAGTACGGCGGACCTCCTGCACTCGCTGGGCTTCACTATCAACGTGCCAAAGTCACACCTGACTCCCTCTCAGACGCTCCCTCTCATCTGAGCTGTTCTGGACACAGTACTGTTTCGGGCCTATCCTCCCGAGCAGCGAGTCTGGGAAATTCGGGCTATGATACCGATGTTTCAGCCTCTATCCCGGATTTCGGTGAGAATGAGGCTGTTGCGCCTTCTGGCCTCCTGCATCCTGCTGGTGGATCATGCCAGATGGCATATGCGGGGTCTGCAGTGGGATCTGAAGTTCCAGTGGACACAGCATATGGGGAATTTTTCCGACTACGTCCAGATCTCGGAGGGAACTGCACAACAATTGCAGTGGTGGCTAACAAACCAAGCTTGGGTCAGAGGATCATTTGGCGCTTCCTTCCCCAACCAGATCTAATAGTGGTGACGGATGCGTCACTCCTGGGATGGGGCGGCCATCTGGGAGAGGCGGAGATCAGAGGCGTCTGGTCTCCGGTGGAGTCCGGGCTCCATATCAACCTGTTGGAGCTATGGGTGATCCGCCTGGCACTGAAAGCATTCCTTCTCTCTCTCAAAGGGAAAGTGGTGCAGGTGTTCACTGACAACACCACCGCCATGTGGTACTGCAACAAACAAGGCGGGATGGGGTCGTGGACACTGTCTCAAGAGGCTCTTCACCTCTGGACATGGGTATAACATCAGGGCATGACCCTGGTGGCTCAACACCTGGCAGGTTCTCTGAACGCCAGGGCGGACTAACTTAGCCATCGGTGCCTAGTTGATCACGAATGGCGTCTTCACTCGGAGGTGGTGCAAGGTCTCTTTCAGCGTTGGGGAGAGCCTTGGTTAGATCTGTTCGCCACCGAAGAGAATGCACAATGTCAGCAGTTCTGCACATTGGAGTTTCCAAGGTGGCACTCGGCGACGCTTTTCGTTGTGAGTGGAGTTGCGGCCTCCTGTACGCCTTTCCGCCTGTACCACTTCTGCCCCGAGTGCTGAAGAAGATCAAGCGCGACCGGACCCAAGCTATTCTTGTGGCTCCGGACTGGGCACGAAGAGTATGGTATCCCGAAATTGTTGAACATGGCTATCGATCCTCCAATCAGACTGCCCCTTCGGGAGGATCTTCTGTCGCAGCAGCAGGGGAGGGTTCTTCACCCCAACCTGTTGAGCCTCCACCTCCTTGCGTGGAGATTGAGCAGTGACAGTTGACAGCTTTTGACCTTCCACCCGAAGTGTGTAATGTCATTTTGGCAGCCAGGCATCCCTCCACTAAAATGGTATACGCCTGTAGATGGAACAAGTTTGTGGCATGGTGCACAGCAAAGGCTGTGGATCCCCTTTCTGCCCCTCTTTCAGAGGTTCTCTTGTATATACATTCTTTGGCCGAGCAGGGCTCTGCTCTGGGCACTCCTAAAGGTTATCTTGCAGCTATCTCTCCTTTCCTTCGGCTGCCAGATCAACCCTCTTTATTCAAGCCCCCTATTGTAAATAGATTCTTTAAGGGCATTACTCATCTCTTTCCTTCATCTCCTTTCATAATACCCCAATGGGACTTGATTCTTGTTCAAACCTATCTTATGTGTGCTCCCTTCGAGCCTCTTCACAACTGTCCTCTCAGGCTCCTCACTCTGGAAACTGCCTTCCTTGTTGCCATCCCCTCTGCTCGCAGGGTGAGTGAGCTTCATGCTCTATCTTCCAAGCCCCCTTTCTTCTCTGTGCATTCGGACAAAGTGGTGCTTAGGACGAGGCCCTCGTTCCTTCCTAAAGTGGTTACACCATTTCACATAGGACAAACGATCACTTTGCCCACCTTTTTCCCGCCTCCGCACCCTTCCAAGGAGGAGGAGAGACTCCACCGTCTGAACCCTAAACGTGCGCTGTCCTTCTACCGTGATCGCACAAAAGATTTCCGGGTGGATGATCAACTCTTCGTTGGCTATGTAGGTGCCAAGAAAGGTCGGGCTGTTTAAAAGCGTACCATCTCTTGATGGGTTGTCCTTTGCATTAAAGTCTGTTACACTTTAGTGAAAAAGGAACCTCCAGTGGGGCTGCGTGCTCATTCCACTAGGGCTACGGCAGGAACCACTGCATTGGAACGTGGAGCGCCATGTCATGACATCTGCCAGGCGCCCACGTGGGCATCCTTGCACACGTTCACCAGACATTACTGCCTGGACATCCAAGTCCGGAGCGACGGCTATTTTGCCCGTTCGGTCCTCCAGGACTTTCTGGTGTGAACTTAGTTCGCAGACCCTCCACCGGGGATGGTATTGCTGGGATATCTATTCTAATATAAGGAATCTACAACTAACTGTCTCTTTCAGATGAACAAGTTACTTACCTTCGGTAACAATGTATCCGTAAGAGACATAGGTTAGTTGTAGATACCTTACCGCCCCACCCATCCTCCCCGTTCTGCGAACTGACTTTCTAGGGATAGGGACTCCGTTACAGGGCCCTGATTGTGGCGCACCAGTGGTCAGTGTCTTTCATTGCTCTACGCTTCTGGCGTGGAAAGTCGTGTCTGAACTGACTTCAGCGCGCAGGGGCGGTGTCTAAGTAGGCACTGCGACGTCATCCCGGTGACCACGACGACGGGCGTGGAGTCAACCGACGCCACCTACCGACGCGCAGGGGTACTGCTAAGAAAAAATTCTCCGGATCCATTCTGACGCCTGGGGGTAATTCTGAGGTAAGGAGTCTACAACTAACCTATGTCGTTTACAGATACGTCGTTACCAAAGGTAAGTAACTTGTTCTTTAGGTTTATCCTGCTGTTCCTTGTTTATCTTGAGCTGGTTCCTTAGTGGGTGAGGTTCTACGTGGGCTAAATGTAGAGTATAATAAGCTCTGTTTGAACATGCTCTAGGATAATTAGATTTTTCCTGACTAACCAAGGTATTTGTAGGACACCTACATGGATATGTTATGCAGTAAGTGCCATGTAGAGGTTGATTCTACAGCGGAGTTCTTATGTTAATCAGATTAAAATGTTTTCTTATGCAAACTGCTTGATTTGAAATGGTTTTCTTTTTTTTCTTTCCATATCTTTTCCATTTCCTGTCTCCATTCTATTCTTTTTTTCTCTGCACTTCTCCCCCTATGTCTCTTGTCTGACTGGGTGACAAAATTCAGTTCTCTTTCATTCCTTGTCAAGTTGGAGCAGCTGGACCTTGGCAGCAATGACCTGGAAGTCCTGGTAAGAGACCACCCTTCTGTCCTACCTTTGTAAAAAGTTGAAGATTAAACCTTTTAAGGACCCTCCTCACATTTACATCTACATTTGAATTAGCCTTTGGCTTGCTGCATGGGTGGGAAAAGAGCAGATTTATGTTGCCCAAATTAGGTTGTGAAGCAAGTGTCTAAAAAGCTACATTGTGAGATGTACACTTTGTGCATTTGACAAAGAGGTGCTCTCCCTCCCCCCCCACCCCCCCTTCAAATCAGTTTTCTCCTTTGACCACCGGATTGTTGCTCTTTGTATGGTAAAATGATGCTCTCTACCCCACCGCTTATGTTCACTGCACAACATGCGGATTACAAGTACCAAAGTACTCTTGCATAACAATGCACTTGCTTATGTTGAATACTCATTGAAAACAGAATTACACTGATAAAACATGATGAAATAGTTCTCCAGCATTGAATCTTTCATAGATTCACATGCTTGAATCTTCCCCGTCGTCATGGTGGGAGTCTCACGGTATTAGAAATATAGCAATATAAAAGAAAAATTCCATGTAAACCAATACAAAGGTATTATACTTTGGTAACCCATCACCATCTTTATATGGTCCAAATTTCAGCCAATGAGACGCCAGCCCTGAGATCACAATCCCCTGCAGAGCCACCATACCTCAGATTTCTAACCGCACGTCGTGTGAGAAGGAGTCTCCCTGAGCTCTGCTCAGTTCTCTCTCTGTGGTGAACTTTTGACCTTGCTATTCATCTCAGTGTTTCTTTGGAAAGAGGTATTATTTTCTTCATTTGGGAAGATGTCTGAGGGCTCTAAGAAGAGGTTATTCATACCCTGCAGATCTTGTGGGAAGGCTAGACTGTTCTCTGAGGACCCCCACAAAGATTGCTTATATTGCTTATATCCAAAACATATTCCCAATGAGTGTAAGCATTGCAGGACTTTCTCTGCAAAAACTCTAAAGGACAGAGAGGCACGTTTACTTCTGTGGCTACAGAAGAAGAAATCCAGATCAGAGTCTGGTTCAGAGGCTGAAGAGGCTCATTCTACTCCAAAAAGGAAACTAGAGCCTACTGTTGCTAAAGCTGACTCTAAAAAACAAAATGTCAGTAAAACTAAGGACAAGGTGCCAGAATTACTGCCTTCTGAAGGTGTTTCTAAGAAGTCTTCTTCCTCAGTGCCACACACTCCTCATAAAAATTCTGTGGAGAAAAAGGCCCCGTCGATGGACCCGTCGGCGGCAGCCTCGTCGATGAGAGTGCATTCATCTTCACCGACAGTGTCTGAGACAGTTACTCCGACGACCACAGCGTCGTCGGCGGTAGGAACTTCAACTCTGACGACGACGGCCTCATCGACGGCTGCCACAACGACGGCATCGTCGACGACAACCCCGTCGACTACCTCGAAGACGACCTCGTCGACGATGGTATTCAAGTCTCCAAATATACAAAGCTCGTCGATGACCATTTCACTAAAGAGGTTTCCACCGTCTACGGGCTCGTCGACGGAAAGAAAAAGGTCCTCAGTTATACCTGATTCAGGAAGATTTTCTTCAGAATTGGCATCTTGGAGCAAAGTCTCACCGCTACCACCCTCTCATCTGTTCGAAATGCAGGAATCCGAGGAGGAGGGCTCTTTTGGACTTGCGTATAGTCCCTCTCAGCTCAAGGTGAAATGCCAAGACACGGATGAGGAAGACTATCAAGACAAAACTGAATATTTACAAGAGGATTTCTCGTTTAAGGATCGTCCTCCAGCAAGATCACAGAGGTACAAATCTTTTCAGGACACTTATGAGTAAGAGGAAGATAATCCTCCAATGCCCAGAGAGAAGATACTATGTCAGTGCCAATCTCATTGGTTACGGATCTGAGGCACATGATTAAGGACTATTATAAACGCTTTCCGGAAGCAAATGCTCCTTTACCTAACACCCCAAGTAAGACGCAGAGCGCACCCTCCGCTGAGAAGGCAGCACCACCGCAAACCTCACAGAAGACTCGTCCCCCGACATTAATAGCCATCAGGGATGACTATATAGAGAGCGATGTGGAAGGACAACCAGAAGGAGAGCTGACACAGGAGGAAGAGCCAGTGGGTGACGAATGGGATCAGTATATTGCTCCGTCATCTCCTTCACCAGCAAATTCTCCGCCGGAGGATATTGGAGGGTTCCACGAGTTAATGGAGCGTGCATCAAAAAGGTTCGATCTACCTCTTCCGGTGAAACAGGCAGACTGTTTCTTATACAACTTCAAAGATTCGGCTAGGAAGTCAATCCGGACCATCCCATTGGTGAGCTATATATGGGAGGAAGGCCTAAAAATTATGAGAAATCCAGCTTCTATTTCGGCATCAGTTCCGAGAATGGAGAAAAAATATAAAGCTCCAGAATAGTCACCGGCATGTCTGATTGGTCATCCTAGACCGGAATCAGTGGTCATGCAAGCAGCGCAGAGGCGCTCTAGAAATCCGGCCGCTACATGTTCCGCTCCACCAGACAAGTAAGGTAGAAAACTAGATGGCACAGGTAAACGATTTGCGGTTATGGCAGCCGCGTCCATCAAGGCATCAAATGCTTTAGCCATAGTAAGCCAATATGACAGACAAATGTGGTCTGACTTAGCGCCTTTGCTATCTCACCTTCCTGAGGATAAGAAGGAAGAGGCAATCCAAATTCTTCAAGTTGGGGCTAGGGCAGCCTCTGAATTGATTGATATAGCCATGGGCATTTCATCAGTGGCTTTTAGGCAGATGGTAGGGGCTATCGCTCTTCGCAGACAGGGATGGCTTAAAGCTACCTCTTTCCGTCCGGAAATTCAAGCGAAAATTGTTGATATGCCATTCGATGGTGAAAATCTATTTGGTAAGAATGTGGATGATGCTCCTCAGGGAATTAAGCCCGATACAGACACAGCACGTGCTTTAGGGATCCCACAACAACAAAGGTTTCAGTCCTTTCGTGGTAGAGGAGCAAGAGGCCATTACCAACAAAGGCCGTCTTTTCAATCATATAGGTACCAGCCCTACCAGCAACAGGGGTATCGACAATACCCTAATCAACAACAGTTTCGATCGACCAATGCGCCGTACCATCAACAGGCGAACAGAAGAAAGACACCAGCTAGAGGAAAGTCGCAGGACAGTGGTAGGCGACAGTGACCTTCTCAGGGCGCCAACCACCTTGTCAGAAAACAAACCTCATCAGTACCACTACCTCTCTCAGTATTACCAACAATGGCTGTCAATAACATCAGGCAAATGGGTTTTGGACATTATACATCAAGGTCACACCCTAGAGTTCGTTCAAAAACCACCAGCCCGGCCTCCCATTCCCAAGAAACATCAACACCTATCCTTACTAAAGAAAGAGATTTTGAATCTTCTTATAAAAGGGACAATAGAGGAGGTTCCTCAAAATCATTGAGGGAAGGGATTCTACTCACATTTTTTCCTAATAAAGAAAAAACAAAGTACCAAATGGAGGCAGGTGATGGATCTAAGAGGTTTAAACAAGTATATCAGAAAGCAACTCTTCAGAATGTTATCGCTGCAAGAGATTCTTCTAATGCTGAACAGAGGAGACTATATGACATCTTTAGATCTATTATATGCATACTTCCATTTTCCAATACACGTCAAACACCGACTGTATCGGAGATTCGAGGTGGCGGGGTGCCACTACCAATTCAAGGTGTTGCCCTTTGGTCTCTGTTCAGCACCAAGAGTGTTCACGAAGTGCATGGCGCCAGTGGCAGCATATTTAAGACAACAAGGACACCAGGTCTACCCTTATCTAGACGACTGGCTGATAAAAGGTCCCACATATCATTGCACTCGAAACTCATTAAGAGCTTGCCGCAGGCTATTCGTAACCCTAGGTCTAAAAAATAAATGTGGAAAAATCCTCTCTGATACCATCACAAACTCTACAGTTTTTAGGGGCAGTGTTGAACACAAGAGAGGCAAAGTCGTATCCTTCAGAAGAACGCATTCAGAAAACGTTAAAACGGAGTTCTCAGATTAAAAAAAGTGTCAGTTTCAGTGAGGATGTACAAGTCCATGCTGGAAATGCTCTCATCCTGCATTCCGTTGGTTCCAAACTGTCGACTCCACATGAGGCCACTTCAGGAACTACTCGACCTACAATGGATTCAGGCTCCAGGATCTTTCGAAGATCTAGTCCTTGTCACTACACAAATAAAGAAAGCTTTGTCATGGTGGGGGATAAGAAAAAATCTTTCAGCAGGCCTACTTTTCGAACCTCAACCTCCCAGTTACATAATGACAACGGATGCATCCTTGCAGGGATGGGGAGCACATCTGCAGGACCTGGAAATACAAGGTCATTGGAACTGGCAAGAAGCGAAGATGCACATCAATTGGTTGGAACTAAAAGCGGTGTTTTTAGGTCTTCAGGTTTTTCTCCCCAGAATTCACGATTCCCCAGTCCTTGTCAGAACAGACAACTCAACCACTATGTTTCATCTTCTAAAGCAAGGGGGAACAAGGTCGAAAACTTTATCAGCCCAAGCTCAAAAAATCTGGCAATGGCTTCTAAAGCACAATATCACTCTGCAGGTTCAGCATGTTCCAGGAATCCACAACAAGTGGGCAAATTCCTTAAGCAGGTCGGCAAGCCTATGCCACGAATGGGAGCTAGATCAACATCGGATTCTCCAGATTTTCCACCTATGGGGAACTCCAGAGTTGGATCTATTTGCCACTCGAGACAACAAGAAGTGCAAAAGGTTTGCGAGCAGATTCCCTCAAAAAGGCTCATGGGGGAATGCTCTTCAGCTACGATGGACGGGAATGTTGTCGTATGCATTTCCCCCATTCCCTCTAATTCCGAAGGTGCTGAGGAAAATGAAATCGGAACCGCGACACCGGATAGTCATAGCTCCGGCATGGCCGAGACAGTTCTGGTTCACGGAGCTTCTACGAATGTCTGTATCCCCTCGTGTTCAATTTCCGCCGGTGCGCGGTCTAATATCTATGAAAAAGGGACAAGTGGTGCATCCTCAAATAAGCTTGCTAAATTTATCCGCTTGGAACCTCATGACCATGAATTCCAATCCTTGAATATTCCTCAGGAATGTCGTGATATTCTGACTCACTCGAGCATTCTCCACTAATAAAACATATGCAGCGAAGTGGAAATGATTTTGCCAGTGGTGTTTGGATCACTCTTTACACCCTTTGCTTTCAACGCCAGATCAAATCCTACCTTATTTACTGTATTTAGCCAAAGCAGGTTTAGCCCATTCATCTCTGAAGGTGCATCTTGCGGCGATCTCAAGATATCGCAGAAGGCCGGGGCAACCTTCTCTTTGGTCTGACAGAGTAGTAAAGGAGTTTATGAAGGGTCTATTCAGGGTTTTCCCTCCAATAAAATGTCCAGCAGTGCCTTGGCAGCTTAACACAGTCCTTGCACAGATGATGAAGCCACCTTTCGAACCCATTCATAAAGCTGATTTGAAGTTTGTGTCATGGAAAGTAGCTCTACTTCTGGCTCTGACATCGGCCAGAAGGGTCAGTGAGATCCAAGCCTTTTCAATTTCTGAACCCTTTATGCAGTTCAAGAAAGACAAAGTAGTGCTGAGAACGAATCCAAAATTAATTCCGAAAGTTCCGACGTCATTCCACCTAAACAAACCTATTGTCCTACCTACATACTTCAAAGATCCAACTTCTATAGCGGAAAGATCCCTTCACACGTTGGATGTCAGAAGATGCTTAAGTTTTTTATATTGAGAGGACAAAGTCTTTTAGAAAATCAAATCAACTGCTAATCGCTTTCGCCACCCCCAGGAAGGGTTTGGCATTATCCAGAAATAGTATTTCCAGATGGATATCTTCAGCAATTGCATTTTGTCACGAGAAGGCCGGAAGGCCTCTGACTTCAAAGGTTAAGGCACATTCGACAAGGAAGATGGCTACTTCTGCTGCACTGTTCGCGGGAGTATCGCTCTGTTAGAAATGGGATCTCTAGTTGGCAAGGGCTTGCACCTTTGTCCAAGTAGGGACCCTTCTTCCTAGTCAGGGTAAGGGTTGTTACACTCGTGAAGTAACCCCTGCTCACCCTCGTGGTAGCTTGGCACGAGCAGTCAGGCTTAATTCAGAGGCAGTGTGTAAAGCATTTGCACATAACCAACAGTAATACAGTGTAAGCACTACAAACGGACACCACACCAGTTTAGAAAAATAACCAATATTTTATATACTCAAGACAAGACCAATTACGACAAAAATCCACAATACTATACTTTACGAATGAATACTTGATACGGTAACTTCTTTGCAGGGATAGCACAAAAGCAAAGTTCGTACGAGTCGGTAGCTCCGTCCGAGCCTACCGTGATGCTGAAAACCACAGAGTCTAACAGTTCCAGCCGACCGCGTCGATACGGGCCAGCAGAGTCGTGAACAGACTCGGTTACAGTACCTTTCTCGTTGTGGCTGGTACGGAGTGTACGAGCCGGTCGGCGTTCGTCGCGGTTGCGGTGCAAGACGGAGCGATGCAAGGTGCGGTGTCCCTCGATGCGGTGCAGGCAGCGGCTCGATGAGTGTCGTGCAGACGGAGTCGGTGAGTCCAAGGCGTGCGATGCAGGGTGAGACGATGCTCGATGCGGTGCTGACAGGTTGCGATGCAGGCGACCAAGCCGGAGTGCGGGAGCTGGCGTCGGACAGCGGTGCGAGTCGGAGCGGTGCGTCGCAGACGTGCGAGCGGTGCCCCAAATGCGGTGCGGTCTCGACTCGAGCCAGTTGCAGCGACCGCGTCGGTCGGGTCCGGTTGGTTCAGTGAAGCGATGCGAACTGCGGTGCCCACAGGTCACGGTGCAAGCAGCGGCTCGATGTTGGCGGCGTCGGACGTCGCCCACGGTGAGACCAGGGTTGCGATGCGAAGCGGGGCGATGCGGTCTGCGGTGCAAACAGGTCACCGGCCAGGGATGGATTCGGTTGACGGAGTCGGTTGCAGTTCCCTTCCTCTGTGGCAACTGAAACAGCGTTCCAGAAGCGGTACCCAGAGGCTTGTGAAGTCTTTGCAGTCCCTGAGACTTCTTAACAGGAGGCCAGCTCGGTTCCAGGCCCTTGGAGATACTCGGCACAAGTTTGTGGAAAGTTCAGTCCAGTCCTTTCACTGCCCAAGGCAGAAGCAGCAGCTGCAGGCCAACCCAACAAAGCAACAACACATCAAAGGGGCAGTACTCCTCCTGGCAGCTCTTCCAGCTCTTCGTCTTGGCAGGTTCCTTGATTCCAGCGAGATCTAAATTCATGGGGTCAGGGCCCCAATATTTATATCCCAAATTCCTTTGTTCTCTGAAGGCAGAGAGGCCTTTGCCTAGTCCAAACCAGTTCTGGAGCACTTTGTTGACAAGTCTCCGTCCCTTCTTTCAGTGAGTAGGCCAGGGACATCAGACGCACCACAGGAGGTGGAGCCAGCATTGTGGAGGGAAGGCACTGTCCTATTCAGGGCCCAGGTGCGACCCCTCCCACCCATCTACATATAGATCTTGCTATTCAGCCCTGTGCTGACTCACCCTGTCTCCCGGCATCCCCCAGCCCCTGTCACTCACACTCCAGACAAGGAATACACAACCTCGCAGAGGCAGGCTTGGATGGTTAGACAAGAAAATACCCACTTTCTAAAAGTGGTATTTTCAAACACAGAATGTTAAAACCAACTTCACTAAAAGATGCATTTTATCATTCTGAGTCCAGGCATACTAAACTCGAATTTCTACCATGTTCCCGGGGTCAGTTAGGATTATAAACTGTAATAATCGAAACGGCCCGTTCTGGCCTAGGGGGAACAGGTAGCCTTGCAATAGTGAAAAACGAACTAGGCTGTAATTCACTATCAGGACATGCCGCACACACCCGGGCATGTCCTACCTTTCGCGTACAACGCACCCTGCCCACAGGGGTACCTTGGGCCTACCTTAGGGGTGACTAACATGTAGCAAAGGGAAGGTTTAGGGACTTGCAAGTGTGTGCACTTGCCAAGTCGACATGGCAGCCCCAGGCTGCGCACAGGCTCTGCGATGGCAGGCCCGAGTTACACTTTACGGGCTGTTTGCGTGGGTGGCACAATCCAGTGCTGCAGCCCACCAACAGCATTTGGTCTATAGGCCCTGGCACTCGCAGTGCACTTTACAAGGGACTGACACATAAACCAAATAGGCCAATCATGGAAACACCAATCCATAACACATTTTATACAGGAGCACTTGCACTTTCCCACTGGACAGCAGTGAGGAAAGTGCGCAGAATCATTACACCAGCAAAAACAGAGTAAAAAACCGGGAGGTCAGAAAGCAAAAAGTCAGGGGAAACACGCCAAAAGATGCCAAGTCTAACACGCTCCCAGACATTTGTAGAGCGGCAACGTGGTCAAATGTCCATACATTTACCAGGCACTACTGTCTGGACACAGCATGGAAAGGAGATTCACCGGTGGGACAGGCTGTACTCCGCCGACTTTTCCTTTAAGGTACCTTTTCCTTCAAAAGAATATGCTTGTATATGAAGTAATGCATTATATAATTATTTTCTTTTCATGATATTTTATGTTTATATATGTAGTCTTGGTTATTTTAACATTCTGAGACACACAATCCGATATACAGGCTATTAATCTAGTAGCTTATGAAATTGGACTATTTTGACCATAAGGAAAAAGGGGTCTTACCCTTAAAACGCTTTTAATGGGTGAGATACTGCTTTCTATTCTGATTCAAGCATGTGAATCTATGAAAGATTCAATGCTGGAGAAAAAACAAGTTACTTACCTGTACACTGTGGTTCTCCAGTATTGATATCTTTCATGGATTCACATGCGGCTTCCCACCTCCCCGTTTTTTAAGGTAGACCACTTTTACCTCACGATAAGTATCCTTGGCTCACACTTGTGCTGGAAATCTGAGGTATGGTGGCTCTGCAGAGGATTGTGATCTCAGGGCTGCCGTCTCGTTGGCTGAAATTTGGACCATATAAAGATGGTGATGGGTTACCAAAGTATAATACCTTTGTATTGGTTTACATGGAATTTTTCTTTTATACTGCTATGTTTCTAATACCGTGAGACTCCCACTATGACGACGGGGAAGATTCAAGCATGTGAATCTATGAAAGATATCAATACTGGAGAACCACAGTGTACAGGTAAGTAACTTGTTTTTTTTCTTCAGACTAAAGATGTATCTTCAGTTTTGAAGGCAAAAGAATTCAGTTGTTGCTGCTTTTTCTTTGTAGGTATCTACTGTCATTAGACTGAATCTGAGTAGTTTGAGATCTGATAGAGACATCTAGCCGCAGATACCTCACCTTTGAACTTACAGGCGTCTGGCTGGATCCGTAATAATGTCTTAGCAGTACCCCATGCGCGCCAGTAGGTGGCCTCTGTCGACTCCGCTTGACATCGTCGGGGTTGTGTTTGTTATGACGTCCACGTCGTTAATATAACCGCCACTACGGGGCGCTGACATCAGTTATTTTCTTTCTGCTCTAGCCAGCGCAGATCCGTCGAAGAGAACTTACCCCCCTGTAATTTTTTGAAAGACTTTTGCAAGTTTTTGTTGACGACTTTTGGTGTGCTTGGGATGTCTAGCAAGAAGACCTCGGGGTTCAAGCTGTGCAGCGTCTGTCGCCGCGACAGGTCGGTCACGGACACCCACTGAGTGCATCTCTGGTGCCTGGAGCGCGACCTCGACATGAAGTTGTGCTCCGATTGCCGGCCCATGGTGCCGAAAGCTTTAACAGAGCGGTCCCTAAAGCTAATCGGGCTGGTGACCGGCGCCTCGGAAGTCGCCCTGTAGGTCTCGATCTCAGTCAAGAGAAAGGTGTTAGCACCGTTCCGGAGGGTCGAAGTCCTCTTCTTCCAAGTCATCAGATAAGAGGCATCACAAAAAGCACAAGAAGTCAAAACGTGCTTCAACTTCGTCACGTCCATCGTGTGACAAGATGGAGGAACCTCGGCATTCGAGGCCCTGCTCCGCGGAGCGGGTGCCTAGGTCGGCTCCGTGTTTCCCTCCCTTCCTGGGGCCGGGAGTGACTCCCGCCCAACTTCAGGAGTTCTATGATGCCATGTGCGCCATTTTTGGGTGGGCAGAACCTGCCGGGGTGCCTTTGGGCCCCGAAGGCTCGGATGAAGGAGTCCCCGTGGGTTCCGCGCCTTATGCTCTGGCGCCACGGCCTCCTACTGGACCTGTTCCCGGGTCCGGACAGGCGCCGGTCGCACCTCCACAATGACCTCTCCCAGCACCTTGTCCGCAGCAGAGGTCCTTGGCGTTGCTGGCGCGCACCGGCGGCACCTCCCCAATACTCCTTCCCGACGACGCGGGGCCGGTAGGGCGTCCACCGATGCAGAGACCAGCGCCAACTGAGCCGTACGGCTCCATGCCGTTTAACCTGCCCTATCCTGAAGGGTTATGAATGGATGAGGAGGATTGGGAGGGGGAGCTGGACTCATTAGAAATCCTGCAACCCCAGGACATGGACTAGTATGAGGAACTGGGTGATGCCACTGACCTGGACACCTCTCCAGATTCTGGCATGCTGTCTCCCCCTAACCTGGCTATGGAGGAGAGGGCATCATTTGCTATGGTGGTGCGTAGGGCTGCATAGGTCTTGGACCTGCAGCTCCCTTCGGTGGCAGTCAAGACTAACGTCTTGACAGAGGTCCTGCAGCCTGTTGTCTCCAGCTCGGAACCCTTGCTGCCTTTTAATTAGGCCTTGACGGACGTTCTTCTGGGCACCTGGTCCAAGCCCAGCACAGGGGCTCCTGTGAACAGAACGATTGCTTGCCGCCATCACCCAGCACCGGGCAACCCAGCTTTCCTCACTGCCCACCTCACCCCACAAAGCTTGGTGGTTCAAGCTTCCACTTCCCGTGGCGCATTCCCTTCCGCACCCCCGGACAGGGAATCCAAGAGACTGGAAAGCTTTGGGAAGAAATTTTCTCTTCCGCCAGTCTAGCATTGCGGTTGGTGAACACTGCATGCCTTTTGGGCCATTATTCCCATTCGATATGGGATATGGTTGCACAGGTGCTGCCCGGAGTGTCAGAGGAGGACCGGATTCTACTCTCCCAAGCCATTTCAGATGGGAGAGATGCAGCGAAGTTCGCCATCCTTTGTGGCTTGGACACAACACACTCGCTAGACAAAGCTATTTCCATGACAGTGGCCGTACGTCGCCACGCCTGGCTGAGGACATCTAGTTTTTCGGGGGATATCCAGGCTAATCTTATGGTCATGCCCTTTCATGGCTCTCGTCTCTTCGTACACAAAGCAGATGCGTTTCAAGGACTCGCAGACTACGGCCAAGTTCTTGGGCCTCACCACAACATCCCGGCCTGTGTCTGCTTTTCGCTCCTTTCATGGCTACGGAAGGGGCTACCAACCGCGCCAACCCTATTCCAGCCAGAGGGCCCCGCAAGTTCAGCAACCTCTGCGGGGCCGTGGACGCGGGTCACCCCGACTCAAAGGGTCAGGAGGCCAGAAGTAGAGCCAAGCCACAATCCCCCCAGGGTCATTCACGGCCAGTTGGTGGCAGAATACGCCATCATCTCCACCACTGGTGAGAAATCACCTCGGACAAGTGGGTGTTGCAAACAGCCGAAGGGGCTACTTCCTCCCCTTAGAGACTACCCCTCCATCCATTCCTCCAGGGTACGATCGGCTTATAAAGGATCACCTTGCCTTACTCCGCTAGGAAGTCAAAACTCTTCTGGCCAAGGGAGCCAGAAATAGGCTGTGGTTATTACTCCAGTTATTTCTTGGTCTCAAAGAGGGACGGAGGCCTTTGTCCTATCCTTAACCTCCGAGCTCTCAACTACTTCCTCAAAAAGGAGAAGTTCAAGATGCTCACTCTAGCTCCAATATTGTCTGCCCTTGACTCGGGAGACTGGATGGTAGTTCTGGACTTGCAGGATGCCTATTTTCATGTCCCCATCCTGCTTGCCCCACGTCGCTACCTGCGTTTTACGGTGGGCCACGAGCAGTTTTAGTTTGCCGTGCTCCCTTTTGGCCTCACCAGTGCCCCATGGGTGTTCACAAAGGTGATGGCGGTGGTCGCAACCCATCTGTGGAGATCAGGCGTTCGATTCTTCCCCTATCTCGACGACTGGTTGTTGAAGGCGGACTCGTCCCAAGCAGTCTCTTCCCACCTTCAGACTACGTTGAACCTCTTGCATTCGCTGGGGTTCATTATCAATGTACCGAAGTAGCACCTGATTCCCCCTCAGACGCTTCCTTTTATCGCAGCGATCCTGGATACGGTGCAGTTTCGGGCTTATCCTCCCAAACGGCGACTCTAGGATATTCAGGCTATGATACCGATTCAGCCTCTATCCTGTATTTTGGTGAGAATGACTCTGAGGCTGTTGGGCCTCATGGCCTCCTCCATCCATCTGGTGGACCATGCAAGGTGGAGCATGTGGGCTCTACAGTGGGACCTGAAGTTCCAATGGCCACAGCATCGAGGAAATCTCACCGACCTGGTTCAGATATCAGAGGGCACTGCGAAAGACCTGCAGTGGTGGCTGACAAACTGTGATTGGGTCAGAGGCAGACCCCTCTCCCTTCCCCACCCAGATCTCACAGTAGTGACGGATGCGTCTCGTCTGGGATGGGGCGGCCATCTGGGGGAGGTGGAGATCAGAGGACTCTGGTCTCCGGCATATCAACCTATTGGAGCTTCGGGCAATCCGCTTGGCACTGAGCCTTTTTATCGTCCATCAAAAGAAGGCTAGTTCAGGTGTTCACTGACAACACTACCGCCATGTGGTACTGCAACAAACAGGGTGGTGTTGGGTAGAGGACTCTGTCAAGAGGTCCTGCCTCTCTGGACTTGGCTGGAACAACAGGGCATTTCCCTGGTGGTTCAACATCTGGCTGGTTTTCTGAACGCCAGAGCAGACTAACTCAGGCGAAGGTGCCTTGTGGATCACGAGTGGCATCTATATCCGTAGGTGGTACAAAGTCTCTTTTAGCGGTGAGGAGAGCCTTGATTAGATCTGTTAGCCTCCGAAGAGAACTCGTAATGTTAGCTGTTTTGTGCGTTGGAGTTTTCAAGTCGGCTCTCGCTCGGTGACGCTTTTCGTCGCGAGTGGAGCTCAGGCCTCCTGTGCGCCTTTCCACCCATAAAACTCCTGCCTAGAGTGCTCAAGAAGATCAGGAGCGACCGGGCACCAGTTGTTCTTGTGGCTCCGGATTGGGCACAGACTTTGGTATCCCAAGCTTCTGGCTATGAGCATCGAACCTCCGATCAGGCTGCCGCTTGCGGCGACAGCTGACAGATTTTGACCTTCCTCCCAAAGTCTGCAAAGTTATTCTGGCAGCCAGGCGTCTCTCCATGAAATCGGTATATGCCTGCCGATGGAACAGATTTTGTAAATATTGTACAGAACGGTCTATTGATCCCTTATCTGCCCCTCTGTCAGATATTCTCCTGTTAATCCTTTCCTTGGCCCTGCAGGGCTCTGCCTTGGGCACTCTGAAGGGCTACCTTTTGGCCCTCTGTTTTTCTCCGGCTGCCAGATCAGCCTTCACTTTTTAAGTCCCCTCTGGTGCAGAGGTTTTTGAAGGGGTTAACCCACTTGTTTCTCCCTTCTCTTTTTCTTATGGCACAGTGGGACCTTAATTGGGTCCTTACTTTCTTAATGTGCGCACCGTATGAGGTGCTGCACAACTGCCCTCTACGGTTGCTCACTATCAAAACTGCCTTTTTAGTGGTGATTACCTCTGCCAGATGGTTGAGCGAACTGCAGGCACTGTCATCACAGCCTCCTTACCTGACAGTCTTTCTGGACAAAGTGGTACTAAGGACTAAGGCATCCTTTTTGCCCAAGGTTGTAACTCCCTTCCATCTGGGACAGTTCATTACACTGCCCACCTTCTATGCACCTCCGCACCCTTCCAAAGAAGAGGAGGGTCTCCATCGTCTGGACACAAAAAGCGTTCTCGTTCTACCCTGATCGCACTAAAGAGTTCCGGGTGGATGAACAACTCTTTATATGGTACGTGGGAGCAAAGAAGGGGCGTGCTGTTCAGAAGAGGACCATATCACGTTGGGTTATCCTCTGTATAATGATTTGTTACGCCTTCGCAAAGAAGCAGCCTCCTGAAGGCTTTAGGGCCCATTCCACCTGGGCGAAGGCAGCCACCACAGCCCACCAACGTGGAGTCCTAATTGCTGATATCTGCAAGCGGCCACATGGGCATCTCTGCACACGTTTGCCAGACACTATTGCCTGTTTGGACGATTTTCTGGTCTAAAACTTTCCGCAGTCCCACCTCCAGGGGAGGTATTGCTTGGGTATCTTTTCAAAAGTAAGAAATCTGCGGCTAGATGTCTCTATCAGAAGGACAAGTTACTTGCCTTCGGTAACGCCTTATCTGGTAGAGACATTATCTAGCCGCAGATTCCTTACCGAACCACCCATCCTCCCGGCACTGCAGAATTGTTAGTGTCAGGGCTGTTCCTCTTCAGGTCCCTAATTGTCTTTTTTAACACACCAGTGTCAGTCATCTCATGACTCCACGCTTCTGGCGTGGAAGGTAGTGAAAAGTACTGACGTCAGTGCGCCGAAGTGGCGGTTATACTGATGAGGTGGACGTCACGACAACGACTAACACAACGCTGACGACGTCACGCAGTCGACTGACGCCACCTACAAGCGCGCAGGGGTACTGCTAAGAAAAATCTTCCAGATCCAGTCTGATGCCTGGAAGTTCAAAGGTAAGGAATCTGCGGCTAGATCATGTCTCTACCAGATAAGACGTTACAGAAGGTAAGTAACTTGTCCAAAAATGGCATCCGTTGAGCCACAGACTTAGTTGGCGAAACCAACACAGTAGCTCCAGCTCAGCTGGTGCTGTATTTTTCTGTATATCATAGACACTGTAATTCAGAGATT
Source organism: Calotriton arnoldi (assembly GCA_963921515.1). Classification (NCBI taxonomy): domain Eukaryota; kingdom Metazoa; phylum Chordata; class Amphibia; order Caudata; family Salamandridae; genus Calotriton; species Calotriton arnoldi. Next base: position 617,660 of record CAWUFW010006065.1, read on the forward strand.
TTCTACCAGTATCTTTGTGATCTTTTCCCACCACGTTATCATATTGACTTGTGACCTGCTGACCAATTGGAAGGGGACTGGTCATATGGTCTTCAGGCCTAGCACATGATACTGAAGACTAAGTCCCATGTTTGCAGATGCACCCTGAGGCCATTAGGGAGAAGGAAGCCAAGCTGTTACCGTCTGGGATCCATGCTTTATGGATATGTCTCCCATAATGCAGAAATAGTGCATACACTGTAGAGTGATCTTAACCTGAGAAGAGCAAGGATTTCAAGAGTACGTCCTCTTGTCACAAGTCCATATTTGAGTGTGTCCCTGTTAGTGTAGTTCGCCAGTTTCTGTGGAGTTGTTGGACTCTTCAGAGCTCGTCTCTGTCTGAAAAGTTTTAATTGAAGTGGCAATAGCGCATGAACAGTCTCCTGCTGCTTTAAATGTAGGACAGATAGAAGCTTTCTGCACTACCATGCTGAGAATATTTGGTTTGAAACCTGCTCTGGTGGCTGCTAGGAGCTTTTGTTACTTATGGTTCAATCTGCATCTGAGCTGGTGGCTTTGGCCCAGGTCCTTCACCCTTTGGTGGGGCTTTAGTGCCAATCTTGATTCTATATGAGCCATCCTCAGTCTTTTTTTTTCCCGGAGTTTTAAATAGCTCAAACTTGACCCGAAGGTATCGGGTATCAGAGCGTTTTACATGAGCACCAGTTACTTTACACAAGGACACATTCATTTTTTTTGTTAGGCACGGGGAGATTAAGTGATTTGCCCAGAATCGCAGGATGTTGAGCGTCATTGCTGAGACTCGAACCCGGTTCCCCAGATTTGAGATCGACCACCCTAGACCGTTAAGCCACATCCTCTCCCCTTCTTGAATGGTCTTGAATGGTCCAGTTAAGTTGGCAGTGCTGCACTTTCGGATAAATAGATGTTCTGCTGCTGAGATATGAAAGCAGGTAGATTCCCTATTTGACTCAGATTTGGGCTTGCTCAGCCTTTGTGAGTCAATGACATGCTCAGAATGATGGTGAAGGTTCACTGACTGATGGCCTTTTGCCTAATTTGACTTCTGATCTACATGTGCCAGTTACATTGACACACCACTTGAAAGTGGGACCTACGCTTCCCTACAGAACACTGTTCATGCTTTGGGTAGTTAACAATAAAGAAAAACTGCAGAATTGTTATATTTTCAAGTTTCTCCAGTTGAGTAGTCTAACCTCTTTTCATGGATTCGTGCTCTCGAAGTCATCTGAAGCCGTTCTATCATTTAATGAGACCATCCTCAACACTATCTGTTGATATGGGGGAAACCCTCTCTGCTTCTTCTGTACTGAGAAGGCAGTGATGAGACCTGCGCCAACGTTACCTGACCAGAAACACTCATGCCCACAGCAGACCTGAGAGTTTGATGGTGAAAAAAACTCTCCCTAACACTTTCCTATGGATCCATTCTAACAAGCATTTGAAGCATATTGATGCCTTGGGAAGAAATGTCTTGCCTCTAGAAGTCTTAGCCTGTCCGTACAGGTGTCTAGCTCGTGCATGATAGTTGGGTACTTTGGAGGAGGACTGATATAGAGACACTTCTTGCCAACTTCATTTTTGCTCAGTGTGGGCTTAGCAGCTATCCACCCACACAGTCCGTTTTTTGCCAATTGAAGGTATTATCACAGTGGTGCATCCCAAAGACGGAAAGTCTGGGGAGAGTGGGGATGCCTGTGGTTTCACAGTTTGCTTTGTTCCTGATTACGTGTGGTCTGCCCAATGTTATGTGCAGCAGTCTCTGCCTTCCTCTGTTCTCTCGAGTGGGGGTCATTTATTCAGTTGTAGATCGTATTCATTTTTATGACTAGATTGCCAATACCATCCTCTCACATCTTATATCACATTGAAGCAGGATCTTAATCTCACACTGATTCTTCTAATGGGAGCCTCCGGTTGAGCCTTTTTGATCTTGTCTTGTGATATGGTTATTGAAATTGTTAAACATTTTCTTCTTGAAGCTGTTATGTCAGCCAAAAATGTGGTAAAGCTTAAAGTTTTTTTCTTGTGGAATTGTCTCTGCGGTTTGCTGAGCTAGAAAGCTCATGCCCAGCCAGTGTTCGTCCTTCATTTTGCTTTAAAGTAATTTCAGAGTTTCGCATCTCAAGGTCTTGTTGCCTCCATTTGTTTCTCCTCCTAATACCTCTTAGCCTGGGAGCGATTTTGTACGCTGGGCACTAAGAGGGATCTGAGTTTGTATGTAGAACTTACCAAGACGTACTGTCTCAGTCCTGGAGATAATTCTACGCTGTAGTCTGTGCTGAGAGTTTCCTACTGAACAAGAGTTAATGAAAAGGAGTAATCTGTTCTTTGACAATTAAGACCAAGCAGTTGCAATAACTTTTCCCTGCTTTTAAACTTTTACTCATGTTAATCCCTTTAAGGAGTTACACCATTTCTCCCTTGCACGTTATCACCGGGTTTGTTTTAACATGATTTTATCACCACAATGTCAAGGCTGCAAACATGCCTAATAGGCTGTCTTAGTAGCCAATTTGGGTCTCGCCTTTCATATCAATTAGATTTATTGAACCGTGGTTTTTTTAAAATATAAATTTCTTTATTGGCATTTTCAAGAAAAAGGACTGTATTTAATTGTTTACAGCAAGAAGGTAATTGCAGTATTGAATTAGGTCAGCACATGTTCCAGGAGGACAACAAATTATTAGTCAGCAGCTTAACTGCTTATCGTACGTTCGCATATATTTCGGTACATGTATTTGTTTCACAGTCTAACAATGTATTGAAGTGTTTCATGATTTCCCTTTTTTCTGTTGTTGACTTAAGCTAACTCCATGATTAATAACACCTTACCCTGTGACCCCATCTCAAGGTTTTTTCATCCAGATTCAATCTATTGCAGTTATGCATTGTTTTTTAGGTAGGCAACATTCACTGTTTTACGTAGTTTCAACACAAATCATCCCTTGAAGCACAACCCAGGGCAGTGTGAGTTGAAACCCCCTTCACAAGTCTGCAGTGAGGTTGGAATGCAATGGAGCAGATCATAATCTCCAGGATTTCCTGGACATATTCTGCTGGAATGTATATCCAAGTATCAAATACAAACATTTCCACCTGCAACAATATAGACTACAAGATGTAGACTTGCACAATATCGACTGGGGGCCCATGGAAGGGCTTGATATATATTTAATTGTGTTTGGCTGGCAAAATCCAATTGGAGTAATTTCAAGCACTACAAATCCCAAGAGGCTGTCGGATGAACCCATTTGAGGGCGGTATTTAAACAACAGAGGACGCTTGTGCTTGCTTTGCCGCCTCACTTAGCCCGTGAACAAGGAGCACAAAGCTCCGAAACGCGTAGGACGTGGCATGAATTCCTGCTAATGCCTCTGGTCCAGCTCAATAAAGATTTCGTTGGTTTGATGGAGTCTGCCTGTCCTGAGTGCATCTTCGATTTTGGACTCTTTTTGTATGATATATATATATATATGTGTGTTTTCATTGATTTTGTCCTTCAAACTCTTAGGGATGTATTCTTCTAAGTCTTTGAGCTTCAAATCCTCTGCTACCTTCCGATGGTGCAAGGAGTGCCTCTGGTGTGTGGGTTAGTCTCACTGTTGCATACCAAGCCAGTCCTGGTCACACCGGTACATTTCCCTTAGCCACTGACCGTGCAGATGTTCCAGCTTACCATTTGAAGATGGAAGAAATCCATGTTAAGAATGAACATTACCTGCCAAACACGAAGTATTTCCGTTGGTTTCTGTCTCACATTTTCTTCAAAGAGAGCGCACACTCGACATCTGTACTAGTATAATTAGGGGTTTTATTAGAAGCCAAGTTAGTATAGAACATATACAAAATTTTAGTGGCAGATATCAGAATTACCGTGCTATTGGGAATAAACCAATGGTGAATATTATGAAGAGAGGTAGCATGTTATGTTCTATAGCTCCCCTTTGTACGGTGTCTTTGATTAGATTTGGCAGAGATAAGTCTGCCATCAAGAGGTATAGTATGTTATTGTATTGTATTATGTTTTAATCTCAACAGGCTGCTCTGTCCCTGCGAAGCCCGGCTCTGTCTGAGAGCCAAGCCTGTTTTCTTGTCAGTGCAGAAACAGTCCCCCTGGATTCCATGATGTTCATCTCTCTCAGAAGGCGAAAGATGCTGTATTTGTACTGTTTAACGGAGCTATTGTGAGAAAGTGCCCTTGTGATTACTTGCTCAGTGTGTGAAAGAATGTCATGGAAATCCTTACAGTTATACCTGCAAATAACCAAGGCCTAAACTGGCACTCTGTACCATATGTGAGCCCAATGTACACAATCATAGTACATGAAACATAATCAGCATTGTTATACTGATGCAGAAAGGCAATCATCATTGACTGTACATGATCGCGGGCTGTAGGTAATAGGCAAATGGTGGGCACCCATGGAAACAATGTGTAAGCTCACCTCATCATGACATGAAGTTGTACAACTTGTGCACACTGAGGTACCTGAAGAGAGGCCAACCTAATGGTGAGTGTGTGGAATCCATGAAGGGGAGATCCAGATCCCCTTCAGAGGAAGGCTGCACACCCAGTCTTATTTCTGAATTTGTTTGGATTAAACAGCTTAAGCTTAAAAAGAGGCATAGTAGGTCTGCTGTGGCATCATGGAGAAAAAAAGAAATTGCTCAACGGAGCATTCAGAATCTTTCTCGATGCCAGTCTTGGAATAGTTGACTTCACTTAAGTTTCCCATTGTAAGTTCTATGATGACAGACGTTGAGGCTCTATTGGTACAGTGTTGGTCTGTTTGCTTATGCCCCTCTGCTGCGCTGACACTGGTCGTCATGGTGCCTTAGACTTTACCTTTGGTTGATTCTGATGGCCTGGGTTCCACCTGATCTGTCCCCGCAACCATCAAAGTTAGCTTCTGTGCCACTGTTTGTTTGTGTCAAACAATGCCTCTTACAGTGCCTTCGATGGTGTTTACAGTGCCCCTTCTGAAGGTATCGAGTTAGAGCATCTTAGAGACAAAGGCCAAATCCTTTTCTTACCTGCAGAAAAAAAGCAGCCCATTATGCCAACTCTCTTCAAAACAGTTTATCCAACTTATGGAGGACCTATTCAGGTGGGACTGAAACCTTGTGCAAATGTCCCAACGGATTTGGCATAGCAGACTAGGAGAGTTTCAGACAATGCACTTCCTCCGTTGAACATTAACTCACAGCAGCTGGTCGACCTACATGACCTCGTGGGTTGGTCTTCTCCAGAGGTGGATTTTTCCCACTCTGGAAAGCATAGCGGATGCTGAGCAAGGCCAACTGTTTACTGAAATAAAAAAGGCAGCAGCAACACTGGCCTTTCAGATGCACTCCATAGAACCTGAAACTTGTTCTTACACAGGGATTCTGAAGGGCAAGAAACTCTAGCAAGGCCTGGAAAAAAACACAGTCCAACCAGGCAATGCAGAAGCCTCAAGAGCTTACAGTAAAATCAGATCCTGCTTCAGTTCCACTTTACTTTCTTTTCATCTGTCCTCCAAGAGTATGGTGGTTAAGGCCTTCTCTCACACTTGGAAGGCAGTCACCATTATTTTCAGCCCACCAGACAAAGTCCAAAAAAAAATAAAATTTGATAGTAAGGCAAAATAATGTTTGCATCTGGTAGTGCCGCCCTCAAATCCACAAGTGCAGAATGCGTCTTGGCATCATGCAACCCCACTTTGTGGGAGATGGCGGTGTTGGCTGTGCCCAGCCTGCAAAATACATGTAAAAGTCAGAGCTGTGTCATAGTGGGAGGGCGGCAGTTAAACAGTCTATGGTGGTGGGCTTGGATACTGTGGATTCCGTGTTCTGCTAGCATTGAATTGGCTGGAAACTCAGTAAAAAAACTTACTAATAAGTGACATGTCTTTTCTGGAAATGTCCATGTACAGATGTTAGACTTGCTTTTTGATGGCCACTAACGTTTTGGTAACCAGGCCTATGCCTTAATGAGTGTGTGAAGCAGGCTATATGTATGAGTTTTTATAAAGCACAACTGTAGCTGGGCAGCCACAGAGCGCTGAAAATTAATAGAGGGGAGCTGGGAGACCATACAAGAGTGAGTACATTGTTGGGGATCTACACATTTGAGTTGCCCGGTGATATCCCAGTTTGCATATTTACTTAGCAGAACATTTCACACACATTTACAATTTAAAATACAGATTAAGTGTTTTAACTGGGGTTCCAGAGCCGGTGGGTTATCCCCTAGCCCATTTACACTGCCCATCCAGGCTCTTAAAAAAAAAAAAAAATGTATGGGTGCAGTCACCAATGTAGGCGCATATCACCCTCCTGAAGCCCAGAGGCTCATGTAGAGCCAGCAACCACTGACTGACTTTCTCTTGCACCCCCCCAACCCTCTTTGACTTCCCAGTCCTGCAACATGAGACACCAGAAGGGCCCATGGTAGTTGCATTTTTCCCACAATGGCACAGGATTATTCTGGACCAGTGGGTCCTTCACCTAGTTTCCTCAGGTTATTTTTTGTCATTCATGAAAGAACTTCCTTCTGCCCCTCACTCTCCCTGACCCTTCCTCCCACATAAGAATTTTGTTGAAAGAAATTCTTTGGCCAAAGGGGTGATGGAATTCATCCCACCCTCCTGAGTGTGTTTGTGGGTATTAATCAAGATATGTCCTCATTTCGAAGAAAGGAGGGGGACCAAGAGCCAATTCTGGAACTCCGATTTCTCCTCAAGTTCTTAGAGAGAGCAATTGAAGATGATTACCCTCCTGTATATCCTGTTGGTCCATCAGTTTCAGACCTAGTTAGTACTGCCGGATTTACAGGATTCTTATTCCCATGTACCAATCAATATGCCCTCAGCACAGATATTATCTGTGTTTTTACAGTGCGAGACTTACATTTCCAATTTTAATTTCTTCTATTCTTATTATCTTCAGCTCCAACAGTATTCTAAGAGTTGTTGGTGGTAGTAGTTTACCAGCATCAGCAAGACATTTGTGTCTACCTGTTTTTGGACTACTGGCGCCTGAAGGCAGACTTCTACAGGGCTTCCACAGAGTCTTTCTGTTATTGTCGTTCTTTTGCACTATCTTGACTTCTCTGCAAATAATGAGAAATTCAGCCTGCTGCAGATGCAGCACGTATAATTTATTGGGATGGCTCTGGCCGATGGGAGCCTCAACCTCAGAGTACTTGCTTCCGTACAGGAAAGGGTGAGGATTTTTATTCAGTCATCGGCTTGCCAAGGTCTTTGAGACTATCAGGTTTGATGTTCTCTTGTACCTTCATGGTTGCTCTTGCACGCCTTTTCATTAGCAGTTCTTTCAGTGGCTACTCGGGCACAAACTGCACATTTTATTGGACAGTGACATTGAGTCCGTCCTTTGGATGATTCCTTTCAGTCTACTTTTGGGGGAGGGGGTCGTTTTCAGACTCTGTGGATTCAAATCATCTTAGTGAAGGATGCCTACTTGTAGGGATGGGGAGCCCGTCTGTGTACTTCATTTTCTGTACTCAATGTTCTTCGAGAGAATGGCAAGGTCATGTCTGTCTGCTAGAATTAGGAGCTACAAAATTGGCGCTGAAAGCGTTTCTGTCCCGTCTTGAAACATCTTCGTTCTGAAGGGTAGTACATGTGCCATGCACTACTTGAACAAAAGAGAGAGGGATTAGATTCCATTCCCTTGCGCCAGGAAGGGCACCATCGCATGGGCCACAGACAGATTCACTGGTAAGTGAGCAGCTCCACCAGGAAACTTCCAGATTCATTCAACTAGGGACACTGCAGCCACCTTTGCTCTCTTGAGAGGTGTACGCCAATATGGGTTCAGGAATGAAATGGGCATTAATTTACATCTGATAATTAGTAAATACACACTAGCACGCCAGGGCTCATCCACCTTTGTTTTGCAGACAGAGTTGCGCATTCGATTTAGTGAACCATGTAAAATTGTGGCAGACACTAGCCAAAATGGGTGCCTCAGTTGACATTATAAGCCATCTTTCACAGCTGTACGCCTCATTAACAGCCTGCGTATGCTTTGAGAAAAATGGGGAATATACAGACCAGTTCAGGGTGACATAAGGCATGAGGCAGGGCTGCGTCTTGGCCCAGTTCTATTTTCATTATACATTAACGGAGTCGATGCCATGCTCCAAAGTTAATATGCAGATGCACCCAAAATAGGTTCACGTGCCACCCCGATTTTATTATACACAGACGATGCAGTCCTGTTATCTAGGACAGCAAATGTCCTTCAGCTTTTAATCAATAAATTTGTATCTTTTATGGAGGGCATAAGCCTAAAACTTAACTTAACCAAAACATACACCATGGTTTGTAGCAAGGGAAGGAATAAGAGAGACACATTTTGCAACAGGCCAAAAGCTAGAACAGGCAAAGACCTTCAGCTATTTGGGTATTTTATTCTCACATGACGGGCACTGGGGACCTCATCTAAAGACAGCAAATTTAAAATGTATTCAAGCTTCGGATGCAGTTTTTAGATTTGCAAGTCAAATTGGGTTGAACCCCATTAGAGAAATGGTGAAATTGTATAAGAGCAAATGTCTTCCAGTTGCTTTATATTGGGCACCAATATGGGGCATAATAAATAGCAGACAGATGCAGATTCAGGAGAATACTTTTAGTGTTGACTTTTAGCAGTCCCACTATCGATCTCCGCCTATTTAACACAAAACTCGATATTTTGCACATAGAAGATCACGTTCATCTTAGTAGTGTAATCTAATGGCACAGTATCTGGAGCAAACAAGACACTACATTTGCTAGAGACATCATAAGGGACTGTTTAGAACTTGACCAGTATGATACAATCCCCTGGTTTCAGTACATAAATGGTTTATTGAAGGAACTGGAGGAAAATTGTAGTGTCGGGGCTTCTGCCAGTATCTTGCAATTTAACAAGATAGAACTAAGTACTGTTTTTCTAGGGAAAAGGGAGGCCCTCTTAGAACTAAGTGAAAGAACTAAGGCCACAGTGGAGAGTTATTGCAAGGGCCCGATACAACAAGGGATACAAGGAAATCTGATAAGTGTGATTAATAACCAGGATAGATTTTACTTGACCAGATTACGCTTCCAGCTACTTCATCACACTGTTGCATTTCCCAGATCTAAGGCATGGTTTCCAAATTTACTTATGTGCCCATGTGATGGAAAAACTAGGCAATCCACAATGCACTTTATGTTGTTCGGCAAAGTTTACTAAGATATTAGCCTAAGAGTACTTCGACCCTTATTAACACAGGGTCTTATTTACCATCAGTTGGCCTTTTATTTTTCCGAAAACTGTCAGATGTTGACACTTGTTATGTTATTGCGACCTATACTAGGTATACAATTAGGAGATATAAATCACTGAGCCACCTAGAAATACAGTGTTATGAGGCAGATTAAGCAAGGGCTTGGATTGTCATCTCTAAACAAAAGCACCATCCTGAATTAATTAGTGCATGAGGCCCTTCGCAGTCTTAAAAGATTAGTGGTTTATATGAAGTTTTCTGTTAGATTGCTTTATATTGATGGGGTTTTTTTAATGGCTCAATTTTGGATTTTGAGAGGTGTACCCGTTCAAACAGTAGGAAATACCACCACTTGAACCTTGGTCCCCCTCATTCGCCAAACATTACTGCCTGGTTTCAGATGAGCTGGAGCAGTCTCAATTTAATATAGTGGTGCTGCGATCCTTCTTGTTGCAAGTTATTATGGATCCTCAACCTTGCTCTTCTGTTGCTGTTAGATGGGTTCCTATAGAGAACCTGCAGGTATGCGTTAGAAGAACAAGTTAGCTTTGGGAATGTTCTTTCTCTTCCAGGGGATACTCATCAATAGTCCTAAGCACTGAATTATCCCCGCCCACGTGCGGGATCCCGGAGCATATAGAAATATATATATGTGTGTGTATATATATATATATATATATATATATATATGTGTATGCTCGGGCCCCAAGTGTATAACACTTCCGAAACATACATATGTATATACATATAAACATGCAGCCTAAAACTGTTTCAATAAGGCAAACCGCCAAAATTACATAGGTTTCTCTTGTATGAAAATAATCCCCTAAATACATTTTGTAATAGAGAACATACACTGTAATAGTATCATACAAGAATCCTTTATTTTCAGAAAAGGAAAACAGGTAATAGCAGGCAGTTGGCCCATAGGCTGCATAGATAAATAACTGTCATAGTACAGTAAAAAAAACTGGCACCTTGCCTTTAAGGCTTCCAAGATTCTGGACACCGTGCCTTTAAGACCTCCAGGAGCCCCTCTGCTCCCATCATGCACCACAGGTGACAGTTAGGTCAGTTCTTTTTTCCGGCTCCTTCTGTGAGGATCCTGGAGCTAGAGCTCGACAGTTTTTGACATTTTCAGTCAGGAATTGTTTTTCTTCTATTGTATTTCGATTTTTTTGGTCTGCTGGTAGTGTTTTCTACTGTTTTTTTGACAATTTACAAATTTTCTGTCAGAATGCCGGCTTTATTTAGGAAATGCCTGTCTTGTGGTAAAAAGATGGCAATATCTGACCCACACTCAGTGTGTATAGCGTGTCTTCCATCTTCCCACAAGCCTGAAATTTTCTACCACTGCCAGCAGTTTTCTAATAGGACCCTGCGTGACGGGGAAAGGATTCAACTTCATGCTGTGTTGGAGAGGTGAAAAAATCTTCCTAAAGTGGCCTTGGGAGTCAAGAGCCCTCCTCTCACCAGGTACACCGAAAACAGCGTCCTGCCTCTCCTGGGTCAAGAAAGAGGCAGATTCCAGAGTGTTCGCCGTCGGCGTCGAGATCGCCGTCGAAGAAGAAGCAGAAACACTCTTCAACGTCGAGACGGCGAGAATCGCCGTCGCCGAAGTGGGGATCGACGTCGAGGCACACCACTTTGGGGACGAAGTATGTTGACCCCGAGAGGCCTAAGACAAAACACCAGTCGACGTCGAAACACTCGTCGACGGCGAGGAACACTCCGCCACCTTCTCGAGGGTCGGCGTCGAGAGTTTCGCCGGCTAAGACTCTGCCTAGAGCCTACAGGCGGTCGACGTCAAGATCACCGTCGCCGTCGAGGGTTTCACGGTTGACGAAGTCGACTTCGGAAGGACGTCGTGGAAGATCGACGACTAAGTCTCCAGTTCGTCGATCAACGTCGAGAGCATCTCGGAGACAGGAGAGGTCAACGTCAAAAACGGCAAGGTCCGTGTCGCCGTCGATACATCAGTCGACGTCGAGAAAAAGGCCTCCCACCATCACCTCGGAGGAGGTGACAGAGAGGCCGAGATCGACGTCGAACCTTTCGCCGTCGAAAGACAAAAGTCCTGCTGTCGTTTCGGAGGAGGTGCCAGAGAGATCTAAATCGACGTCTAGGTCAAGACGGTCGACGTTGAGAGAACAGTCATCGTCTCCTGGCATTAACATTGTTCAAATTTCCCCGGAGGGCTATCCGGTGGCTCCTAAGAAGCATCCCTTTAATCTCTCGCCAAGGTGGCTGGAAAGTGTCAGACACAAGGAAGCAGGGGGTGCTGTTCATACAAGTCTGGGCTCGGTCTTCTCTCGTACGTATTCCCCTTCAAGGCTCTCAAGGGGCTCTCCTCCAATGACTTCACGGAGAGAGTCTCCGCGTAGAAATCAGAGAAGGTCGAGGTCCCCATCCTCCCGCCATACACGTTCACAAGAGAGATCACGTCCTCATCACTCCTCCTCTCCAAAACGGAGGCGGCGAAGATCTCCAACCTGGTCCACGTCCACCAGGTCTTCAATACGGGACTATTCTCCAACTTTGTCGTTGACACCTTCATCCAGAGTATCCCTGATTGATGATCTAGGTACCTTCACTGAAGTTCTCTGCAGAGGGGCCACAAAATTGAACATAAGTATGTCAGCTCCTACGGTCTCCACTTCTGTTATCTTTGAGACTTTACATCATCACTCTTCTACGAGGTCTCTGCTACCATTGGTCCCAGGCCTTTTGGAACCCGCCATGCAGACGTTCTTAACCCCTGCAACAATAGGAGCGGTACCTTCTCGCATTGCAAAAAAGTACAAAGCCCCTGATCAGGATCCGCTTTTCCTTCGTTCTGATCCTCTTCCGGACTCTGTAATTGTGGCGGCGGCCAGGAAAAAACACCCTGCAACATCTTCCTCTTCAGTCCCTCCTGACAAGGACAGTAAGGTTATGGACTCGTTGGGCAAGAGGATGTGTAATACCTCGGCCTCGGTCATGAAGGTGGCCAGCTCCTCAGCTCTCTTGGGGAGATATGACAGGTCGTTATGGGACTCTCTCGGTTTACGGAAAAACTCCCGAAAGAAGACCAACAGGACTTTCGTGAGATACTTCAGGAAGGGGGCTTGGTGGCCAACCAGATAATAAGTGCTGCTGCGGACTCATCTGATCTGGCCGCTCACGGCTATTCGCACGGTGTCTGCTCTAGGCGCTCGGCCTGGCTGCGTCTGAGTGGGCTTAAGCCTGACGTGCAACGGAAGATCGTCAATCTACCGTTTAATGGTTCTTCGTTGTTTGTGTCTCATGCGGACGATGAGATGTCCAAAACGAAAACTGATTTGGACACGGTGAAAGGCGGTTGGGCTGTAAAAGCGGAAGGAATTCCGCAAACGATTTTGTCCCTACGACAAGCGTTCCTTCCAACAGAGGGTTCAAACCCCTCAGTGGTCCTCTCAAAGTCAACAACCGCAGAGGCCACACTTCCACCAGAGGAGAAATGGTAGGGGAAGAGGGAACAACAGACAGCAAGTCTCAACTGCCAAACAACCAGCTAAACAATGAGCACATGCTTCCTCCGTGCCCGTTAGCCACTCCGGTAGGGGGAAGTATCGCTTTTTATCTGGAAGAGTGGAAATCAATCACAAACGACAAATGGGTGCTGAATATTGTGCAAAATGGATACTTGCTGAGATTCAAAGTCCCACCTCCACCAGTTCCACCACTCGCAGAATTTCGTCGATGTCACCACATGTTACAGCAAGAGGTGAACAGTCTTCTACTAAAAAAGGCCATAAAATATGTTCCTGCTCAACAGCGGAAACAGGGAATATACTCTCGCTATTTCCTGGTTCAAAAAAGAGGTCCGACCACAGAGTACAGACCAAGGTTATCATCAATCAGGGAGAAATGTCGCGAACTTCTCCGATCTCATCTTCCCACGGTCAGGCAAGTGTCTTCTCTTCTGGGGTCAATGGCTTCTTGTGTCTTCATCGTCCCCAATGCCAGATTGAACATGCGTCCTCTACAACAATCTCTGGAAGACCAGTGGATGCAGACGTCAGGCCGCTGGGAAGACCGTGTAACTCTACCTCAGTCAGCCAGAGATTCCAACACATGGTGGATGAAGCGTTCACATCTCCTGAAGGGAGTCCCATTCCACCAAGATACTCCCACTCAGACCATAGTCACGGATGCTTCCCTGCAAGGTTGGGGAGCTCACATGGGACATCTTCAAGTACAATGTTTCTGGTCGGAGACAGAGCGGGGATATCACATCAACCTTCTAGAGTTGAGCCGTGCACCTAGCCCTCAAGTCGCTGTACCCTTCTCTCCAGTCCAGCTCTCTCTTGAGTCAGACAGACAACATCACGACGATGTATTATCTGAACAAGCAGGGAGGCACCAGGTCGAGACCTCTCTCTCAGGAGTCGCAGACCATCTGGAAGTGGCTTCTCGCAAGGAATCTCAACATTGTGCCATTCACCTGCCAGGGTCTCTGAATGTCCAGGCAGACGCCCTAAGCAGGGACTTCGTAGAAGCTCACGACTGGGTGCTAAACAGCGAAGTCACACAAGACGTCTTCCGGCAATGGGGAGTGCCAGACATCGATCTCTTCGCAGACTAGGCAAACACCAAATGCCCCGTCTTCGCGTCCAGGTTTCACCAGCCAGGGTCACGGGGGAATGCCCTTTTGATAAAATGGTCTCAGACATTACTGTACGCCTTTCCGCCAGTGCCTCTCATCCCAGCAGTGATCAACAAATTCTACAGGATCAACTCCAGGATGATCCTGATAGCTCCGGAATGGCCGCGTCAGTGGTGGTACCCGGACCTGCTGCAACTATCCGAGATGCCACACCAGAGGTTGCCTTGCCGTCCAGACTTGTTATCCAAGAGCCAAGGGAGAGTGTTTCATCCCAATCTCTCATCCCTCAGATTGACAGCATGGCTCCTGAGGTCCTGCAATACTGACACTTAGACTTACCAGCGGACTGTATGTCCATCATCAAGGAAGCCAAGAGACCTTCCACCAGGGCATCCTATGCTTTCAAATGGAAGCGATTCTACTTGTGGTGCATGAACAATGCTCATGATCCGGTGAGGGGTCAAGAGCAGGTGGTCTTGCCATACCTACTACATTTGGCCAAATCTGGCCTGCAGTTCTCCTCGATAAAAGTTCACCTAGCAGCAATCACTGCATACAGAAAGTCCCCTACACAGGTTTCTTTTTTCCAAATGCCAGTGGTTAAAGATTTCCTTGAAGGGATAAAGAAAGTTTACCCCCCAGTGAGATCTCCTTCTCCACCTTGGGAGCTCAAGATAGTCCTTACAAAACTAATGGGTGCTCCTTTTGAGCCAATTCACAGGGCTTCTCTGCAGCACTTGTCATGGAAAGCTGCCTTTTTAGTCGCCATCACTTCTGCCCGCAGGGTTAGTGAAATACAGGCCTTGTGCTGTAACGAGCCCTATACTGTTTTCCATGCAAACAGGGTAGTTTTAAGAACCCATCCGAGTTTTCTACCTAAGGTTGTCTCGGATTTTCACATCAGTCAGACTATCACTCTGCCCACATTTTTTCCCAATCCCACGACTCCTCCTGAGAGGTCCCTCCATTCCCTAGACCTCAAGAGGGTACTGAAATTTTATCTAGACAAAACCAAGTTATTGAGAAAAACAGACTGGTTGTTTGTTAACTATGGTTCCATAAATACCGATTTGGCAGCCTCTAAAAGATCCATCTCTAGGTGGATAGTCTCTTGCATATCTTTGGCTTACCAACTAGCCAACAAGTCTCTTCAGGGAAAACCTAAAGCACATTCTACCAGGGAAAAAGCCTCTACCACGGCTCTCCTTAGAAATGTTCCTATAGTAGAAATTTGTAAAGCAGCTACATGGCGTTCTGTTCATACTTTCTCTCGCCATTACTGTTTGGACTCTGATGCACAGGCAGATGCCCAAGTTGGGCAAGCCTCGTTGAGAAATTTGTTTGGTTGATTCCATTTTAAGATGCATTGTGATATATATTGTGTACTGGTTTGCTCGTCCGCGAAGTAGTGGGTATGGGCTTGCTACTCTATTCAGTGCTTATGACTATTGATGAGTATCCCCTGGAAGAGAAGGATAAGTTACTTACCTGTAATCCTAGTTCTCTTCCAGGGGTATACTCATCAAAGTCATAAGCAACCCTCCCACCTCCCCGGGCGAGCAATTATGGTACAATACTGTGTGTTGTGCATCTTATACTCGGGGTGATACAAGTTAGTACACCGTAAAAAAGAACTGACCTAACTGTCACCTGTGGTGCATGATGGGAGCAGAGGGGCTCCTGGAGGTCTTAAAGGCACGGTGTCCAGAATCTTGGAAGCCTTAAAGGCAAGGTGCCAGTTTTTTTACTGTACTATGATAGTTATTTATCTATGCAGCCTATGGGCCAACTGCCTGCTATTACCTGTTTTCCTTTTCTGAAAATAAAGGATTCTTGTATGATACTATTAGTGTATGTTCTCTATTACAGTGTATGTTCTCTATTACAAAATGTATTTAGGGGATTTTTTTCATACAAGAGAAACCTATGTAATTTTGGCGGTTTGCCTTATTGGAACAGTTTTAGGCTGCATGTTTATATGTATATACATATGTATGTTTCGGAAGTGTTATACACTTGTGGACACACACACACACACACTCACTCACTCACTCACTCACTCACTCACTCTTCAGTGCTTATGACTTTGATGAGTATACCCTTGGAAGAGAACTAGGATTACAGGTAAGTAACTTATCCTTCTGACTAATATAGGTGCTTCTCCACATCCCTTACTATCTTCACACCTCGTTATTGTTTGGCACTGTCCTCTTCGTTTTTAGCCTCTGCGGCCACCTATATAACCTTGGACAGGACAGAGGCACTGGTGCTTGTGCACAATATACACTGGTAATATATCATTAGGTCAAATCGTGCCGTCTGTGACTTTGTTGGATTCCTTCGGGCTCACTGACTTTCAGTGGCTAAAAGGCTTTCTGGATGAGGTCTGGCACATGAGAAGGGGTTCATATAATGAATCTGTGACGACTGTTGTAACCATCAGAAATTCACTTGTTCTTTCTTTTCATGCTCTTTTTTTTGCACTTTCATCACGAAGAAAGAGCAAATCTTTTTAGATGTGCAGTTGTGAGCTTCTTATCGAAAACCCTTATAACCGCCCATTAATCCCCCCCTAAGTATTTGAGGCTTGTGTTCCCAGGACACAAAATGGGTCTTGTCTTTGAAAACTATTGTAGATAAGTTAATGCTCAACCCCCATTACTATGCACTGTTAATTAAATAACTGAACTGCAGTCGTTGAAACCGATAAACAGAAAATGCTTTGTACATGAAAGACCGCAATCTGTACTCTCTGAAAATGCCTCGGTAGTAGTAGGCTACACCTTTTGTGCTGCTGCCCCAAACTGAACAAAGAGCGCCGGCGCCTGCTTCTCCCGTTATTCATCGCAAACGGAGTAAGGACCTGTAGGGAGGCCTTGGCTTTGTGTTCCTTAGACCCAACGGCAAGAAATTTAGCAAGCCTGGGGAAATTTACGCACGCAATCAGGATTGCTATAAAGGAGGCGTCACTAGGAGATGCTGCCCCTGTGCCAGTCTGACGACCCATTTTACAACTTCTGCAATTTGGGTCTTACAAAATGGTGTAATTTAAGAGTCTTAGCGCCCTAGTTTTTAAATTATTTTTAATGTA
Source organism: Calotriton arnoldi (assembly GCA_963921515.1). Lineage (NCBI taxonomy): Eukaryota > Metazoa > Chordata > Amphibia > Caudata > Salamandridae > Calotriton > Calotriton arnoldi. Next base: position 634,661 of record CAWUFW010006065.1, read on the forward strand.
AACCCCGAGAATGTGCTCTAATGAACTAAGGAACATAAGCTTCTCATAAGGTCAATGACATTGAAGGGTAGGGTAGTGGGCAGGGGCCAGAGGTGAATTTGTTTTAAGCAATTGATTCATTTTTAACAGAAGTTGTTTTTTTTTTGTTTTTTTTTTTACTGTAATAATTTTAATTATTCGAACAGTTAATAAATTCAATATCAATTCAATGTAGTAGTTGGAGGAGGAAGGAAGGGGGGAAGTGGGCGCTGGTTTTGACTTCATAGTTAGACCAGATCCATTGGCATCAATTTCTGAACAATTTCTTAGTGATGATCCAGCTGGTAGAGAATCAAAATCATGAGGAAAAACATCAAAAGGGTAAAACGGTGAAAAAATGTAATTGCCTTCTGCCTGGAGGTGCAGGTAGAACGTAAATGCATGGAAAAAAGCAGGTGTTTAAAAGAGTCAAGGTCAGGGGAAGAAGAGGAAATAGGAATTGTCTAATGGAATTAGGAAGGAGAAACACAGCTGTGAAAGTCTCTGTCCTACCCCAAAACATTTGTAGCCTCAATATTTTGTTTTTTATATATTATCCTAGAACTGGTGCAAAAAAGGCCAAAGAAGACTTCGAAAATAGAAAGACAGTTGCTTTCTTTTTGGCCTGAAATATTGCAGTCCGCAAAATCCCAAAGCTCCTGTGCCAAATTTTCTAGCAATTCCTAATAGGGAGGTGGGAGAGTGCCAGTATAGTTTCCAGTAGCAGACCTTGTGTGATTGCCTGGACATGCTAGAACAGAACTAGCATTTGGCTGTTTTGAGTTGGTTTTCCAGATATTTGGAGAAAGGTTTCTCAATTAAGTAAACTTTACCCACTCTTAGCTATGGTTCATAGGTGATCTGTATATTCTGGTGCTCTGCAAGTAAAGCATTTCCTGACTGCCTGCAGAGTAAAGGTCCTTCAGAAGTTCAACCATTAATAAATGGATGTGTATAAAGCATTATTTGCATTTGTAGGAGAACCAAATGGACGGTTGACACTCGGTGTACTCAGTATTCTGAAGGACGTGAGGGATTCTTGCAGTCGGGTGTGTTTCAATAATGACTGCTTAAGGTTTTTGCCGATCTTTGTGACAATGCGGGAGTTTGAGGAGAGATCCTGACTGCCATTTAGATCCAATTATTCAAGTGGGTTGGAAGGTGATTATTTCTATAGGTCAGTTTATAGGAGCGATAGTGCGCCTAGGATCTGGCTACTCATTGGGCAAGGAGCCAACTTATCATTGGGCTCTGAGTGCTGGCTTGCAACCGGTGCAGTTTATGGAATGGCGAATGTGAGAAAGTGCCCTCTTTCTGCATGGTTGCCCCCACTTTTTGCTGAAGTGCTGATTGGCTTTGACTGAGTGTGCCCTGGGCCCCTGCTAATCAGGTACCCAGGGCCTGTGTTCTTTCCCTAAAACTGCATTGAAACCCAAACCCAATTGGCATCTTAGGCCACAGGTCAGCCCCTGGTAAATGGTACCACAGGTATCCAGGGCACTGTGACCAGACATGGCCTCTAAGGGCTTCAGCACTTATTGTGCCACCCTTATAGGCCCTGTACCTTTACACTCACACACTGCCTTTGCAGGCTGCGTGTCTTGGTGCAGAACAAAGTGAAGAGTCGACATGGCACACATCTGTGTGCCATGCCTACAACCCACTGCCCTGGCATAGATCAGTCACCCCTCTAGCTGGGTGCACTATACCAGTGGTGAGGGTACAGGTGCATGAGCCCTATACCCCTACAGTGTCTAAGTCCATTCTTAAACATTGTAAGTGCAGTGCTGCCATTAAGAGTATACGGTGCTGGGAGTTTGTCATTACGAACTCCACAGCACCATAATGGCTTCACTGAAAACTGAAAAAGTTTGGTATCAAACTTCTCAGCACATTAAACCCACACTGATGCCAGTGTGGGATTTAATGAAAAATGCACACAGAGGGCATCTTAGAGATGCCCCCTGAAAAACGACCTACCACTAGTGTCCAGGCTGAGTGGCTGCTTTCAGCCGCCACCACCAGACATGTTTCTGGACCCCTGGGTCGAGAGCCTGCTACTTTCGGGGGGCCTGAAACAATGCACATCCTGGGACGAGGTGCCAAGCCTCCTCCCTCAGGATGGGCAGGGTCCATGAAGGGGAAGCTTCAAAGGCTTGCCACCTTTGTGAGCTTCCCAAGGCCACTTGCTGCTTTCAGCAACTGGTCCCCACTGGTTCTGACCCCCCACTTTGGGCGGTAGAACCGGCGGGAAGTGAGGAAGGGAGGTGTGCCCACCTCTGCCAACTCCACCCCTCAGGTGGGTAGGCGAGGTGAAGCACAACTCTGTCCCCGCCATCTTGCAGATGGGGGGACCCAGCCAACCAGAGTGAGGCATATGCCCCCCTCCCACTGGAGGGTGGCATAATAGGGGGTGTACCCACCCCAAGGAAGGGACCCACTGGTCCCAACCTGTACTTACCTGTAGCGCCCCTAAATCTAGTATTTAGGGGGCACCCCGAACCTTGCTTCCTCAGACAAGAAACCAGAAGAACAAAAGAAGGACCGAACAGCCGTGCTGAAGCTAACAAGAGGAGGATGCCCACAGACCTGGCCCCAGCCCTACCGGCCTGTCCCCACCTCGAACCTGCAGAAGTGAAGCTCCGGTGTGTCCTGCAGCCAGCAGCCTCAAGAACCCCGAGGGCCTTCCCTGCCTTCAAAAGAAAAGACTGTCTCCCGTGAACACTGGATTTGTTCACCAACAGACTCTAAGTCCGCGAGTCGGCACCACTGTGCACCCGACTCCCACGGCCCGAGTGGCCCAACACCAAGAGGAGGTCTCCCCGGCGATCCTGACCCGAGATCCGGTGACCCCGGACCTGCCTCCAGATGATGCCTGCAGCCTCAAACCGGAAGTTCCCCCCAACCGCGACCAGGAGCTGGTAAGAAGATCCGAACCTAAGAGGCACCCAACTCCCCGCGACCTTGGGTGGCCCAACCGACGGTGCCTAACCAACCCCCAACATCCCAACTTACCTCTCCAAGTGGTGGTCGCACCCAGAAGACCTTCGTCCCCGAGCCTGCAGTGTGTTTGCAAACCGGAGACTCCCCATTGAAAGCTACAGGGCGCCCAGCGCCAAAACAGCACTCTGCCACTGAGGGTGCACCTTTTGTGCTGGCTTGAACCCCCAATTGCCCTGAACTTAAGTCCAGGAGCTTTGCTCCCACAACCCAGTGGCCTGCTCGTCAGCAGCCACCAACCGGAGGCCCCCTTTCCCCCATTGGATAACATTGGACCTCAGCACTCTGCACCCGGCCGCCCTAGTACTGCTGAGGTGTAACTAGAGTGCATCCTTGACCCTGGGGGACCCCTGAGTCTACCCCCAGAATACCAACTTCCACAACCGAATAGTTACCTTTGAACCGATAACTCTATTTTCCTCCATAGCATAACATTGACTGTTTTTCTGTGAAAAGTTTCTAAGTGTGGAGTTGGAAAATCTAAGAAATCCTTTAAAACTGTAACTAAATAACAAAAACGCTTTTACTTACCTGTTTACAGGAAATGTCCCAGTGCAGTATCCAGGTATACTGCACTGTGGAAGAAAAGTAATCTGTAAAGTAATCTACTTGACATTCTACTAAAAAGCCAATACAAAGTATATGTACAGTATATCAAAAGCATTGCATTACTAGTAGTTCTACTGTAATCAAATCAAAGTGCATATACAATTGCAATTCAAATTGTTTACAAACTGCATTACTACTGTAAAGTATGTATTGCTTACCTGTGCCAGGCTTGCTTGGTTCTAGAAAATAAAATAACTAAAAGAATGTTTTATACAAAACCAATTGGTCTGAAGTTCAGTCTTTGAGTGTGTGATATCATTTGCTGATGGAGTGTGTGCAACAAATGCTTAACACTACCCTCTGATACAGCCTTACTGCTTGACCACACTACCACAAATAGAGAGTAAGGTGCTATCTACTTTTACCTCTGCCTACCTTTGGGGTTCCCCTGGACTCTGTGCACACTATACCTCACTTTGTTATAGTATATACAGAGCCAGCTTCCTACAGTGAGTCATTGGGCAGATTTCTCATAGAGCCAATGCATGGCCTGGCGAGGTAAGGTACTAATTTCATTTTGGGTCGGTGTATGCAATGGTGAGCAAGGGGACTGGCTGCTCATTGAGTCCCTATAAGGGGTGGTGATCCAAGGAGAGCCCACTTCTTATCTGGTTAGTTTATGGGATGGTGATCCAGTAGCTGGTGTCTCATTGGATGCTTGTATGAAATGGTGAGCCAGTAGGGTCAGTCTGTGGAAGGGTCTTGAGTCTGGATTCTCATCTGGCCAAGGTTTAAGCCAATGGATCACTTGACATTTAGTCAGTGTATTGGATGGTGAGGTAAGGGACTGTATTCTCAAGGTATGAATGCTTTTCGATTTTGGATCAGCGACCGAGAGAAGTGTGTGTGTGTGTGTGTGTGTATAGTATTTTGTACTTTTCTAGACTATTTATTAGTGCCTGTTTATTCATCATTATCACCATTTGCTTTATTTTGGAACAGCCAGACACTTTAGGAGCGTTGCCAAACTTACGGGAACTATGGCTGGACCGAAACCAACTCTCTGCACTTCCTCCAGTGAGTATTGTTCTTTCAACGATAATAGGTCTGTTATTATTTTACCATAAGGTGGTGTCAAAAAAAGTATTGGTTTCTATAATTGACTTTAACAGAGACATTTGCTTAAAGCATCACTGCCTCAAAACTTTAAAACCTTCAAATCAAATAGAGAAAAGGTTGAAGGATTTTATGGGGGTTATTGAGCAGATTCTAAATCTCAAGGTCAGTTAATGGTCTCACACTCACTCTGTTAGAGATTAGTTGAACATTTAGTGTTTTTAGAAATTATGGTTGTAAAGCCTGGCTGCTTTACAGAACGTTTCTGCTGCTAGGCATTGTTTTTCTGAGCAGAAAATGTCCTTCAGAGCTGCAGAACCTTAGTTTTCTCCTGAGCTGGGCGTCTTTCAATCCCTCTTTCTTCATCTTTCACAGGAACTTGGCAACCTCAGACGCCTGGTGTGTCTAGATGTGTCCGAGAACAAGCTGGAACACCTGCCTGCCGAGATCAGTGGCCTCGTCGCTTTGACAGACTTGCTGCTCTCCCAGAATGTATTGGAAAACATTCCTGATGGCATTGGTGAGGAAACAGTTATTCTTTGTTGAATTGTACCTACCTGTTCAACTGTGTTTGTGCTCGGCTCGGCACTTGCACTGCCTCTTCCTTATTCTACCACATGCTTGTAAACTACTTGTAACATGGCTTTGTATTTCGTCAGTCTGTCCTGTGCCAAGTACTATGGTGCCATTATGGACTATTGCTATATCATGGTGTAATGGAGGTTGAGATTTTTAGGCAGTCTCTTTGAGCCTTCAGTGAAATATTCTCTGTAGGTCCCTCTTTGACTAATAATGTCTTGCTCGTCCTAGCTAGTGCTGTAGCAGTTGAAGACGCATTTCTTTAAAGAACACTACATAACCGCACTACATAACGCATTAAAAGTCCACAAACCAACCACCTCTCCTGTCACTCGTGGACTTTATGAGCGTCTTTGGCACTTTACAAAGCTCGGCTGCCTTTTAGCTAGGTTTGTGCTATGGAAATAGTGCATACATCCAGTGTACTCCATCCTAGAGTGCTCGTAAGCTTGGAGGCTGTACTGTCTGTTCAGTCCGGTAGTTAAATCCCAGCAAGCCTTGCTCTGTCCTGAAGTTGTTGTGGGGTCATCATTTCTTGCTAAGCTTGCATCTTGCCTGACAGATTGCACAAGACACACCTCATTGCACACATGGGAGGTTTGCCTGTTAGGCATACACCGTAGCAATAGGGCACACAGGGCCACCGCCCGATTTCTCGACTTGGGTCTCCTGCTAGCCAAGCGCCTGATTACTTTTCAAATTTAAATCCTCTTTCCCTCCTATGCTCTCTGCCTGGGAGCAATCCATGGCTACGTGGGTTCAAGCAGAGAGTATCGCCCTATACAGGGAAGACACAATGAGTTTACGCAAGTACCCCCTTGCAGCCTGCTGCATGTTATCCTGATTGATTTCCAAACTGCTATGTAACACACAGTTGAGTCCCCTGGATGATCATTAGACTCCACTATAGACATATGCTGCCCAGTTGTGCAATGATTGCAAAATGTATCGTATGCTCCGCTCTGACCATTTGCCACCCGCTCTTTTTTTTTTTTGTAAACAGATTTTATTAGGCATTAATAGTACAACCAACAATATAGTATGATCATGTAACATAGTCATGTGGATCAATATACAGTCAGTTAGCAGTCATATGTCTGACCACTGCTGCACAGTGCTTTATATCCAGGCACTAGGTTCTCAGTAGGTTCAATTATAATCAGTCACAGCCCGCATTGCCATGCAAGTTACAAAAAGGTAATCCCTCATCCTCAACTGTATTAACAACCCCAGACCCCTACCCTCACCCCCCCCCCACCCCCCCCCTCCCCAGGCGTGCCTTGAATTACCCTACTCTGGAAATTTTCCCAGGGCTACTCTTTTATAATTTCCATCCCAGTGATGCATTATCCATGGTTTCCAGGTAATTGCCAATAGAGGAGCACTACTGCACTACATCTCCCCCGTGCCTCCTTCCGTTGCAGTTTACCAATTCCCTGCTTACGGGGCAACTCCATCACCCTCTTCCGTAGTGTCATTCAGCTGCCTAAGGTGTAGCGTCAGAGCCTCCCAAGCCCTAGCTGCATCCAAAGTCTTCTCACTTCCATTACGCCTAGCATCTCTAAGTCTTGCTGTTCCCTCACTGCCTGCCCAGCGCTCAAATTCCCTTCTCCACCTGCCTATATTAGGCCTTCCAACGGCTCGTGATATCCCGTTTCGCTAACAGCAGTCCCAAATCTTGAAACTTACTAGTGACTTTGTTCTTGGCCGTGTGTGGAAATCTGTGGAGCAGGCAATGCCCTGGGTTCAAGTGTACCTCCTTTTCAGTAATGTCTGCCAACACCTCCGTCCCTTCTCTCCAGAAGTGCCCCATCTCTGGGCAACTCTAAAACATGTGGAAGAACTCTGCGCTTATTTCCCCACATCTGGGGCAAGCCGCCGTTACCATATTAAAATACTTGTTGAGACGCCCAGGGGTGAGATACGCTCTATGGAAGATGTAGAAATGTATCAGTTGGAACCTAGCATTTCTGGAAACCTTACCAACCCTCTCCGTGAGCACTGTCCACCCTTTGTCTTCTATTGGCTCTCCTATATCCTCCCCCCACTTCCGCTGCAGCTCTTGAAGCGGCAGGAGCATCGCCCTACTCAGCCTTCTATATAAACAGGTAACCGCTTTAAATGTCCCTGCCGCCGATACCACATATTGGCATCCTGCGTTCAGAGGAGGTTCAGTCAAACCACAACCCCAGTGTTAACGTATAGCTGCTGTTCAGGGCCGCGTGAAGCAAAAAATCGCCCCCGGGCACCTCATTCCGCTCACTGAATGCATCAAATGGCAACAACATTCAATCCTCATATAGCTGCCCCATCGTGAGAATTCCAGCCTCCTCCCACAGTCCCAGCCTCCTCCAATCTGCCCCATGAGGTAGCTCCATACAATACTTCAATGGGATCTCCGGTGCGTACGGTCGCCTTATTTTAACCCTCTGTAAGCTGCGAGTCCAACACTTATGGCCTACCCACAATTCTGCTGACATAACCCTTTCTGGTATAGGAAATCGCATTACTACTCTAGCCAGGAGATCTGGTGCTGGGCACCCATCCCCCTGCTGTGCTGTGCCCTGCAGCTGGCTAGCCACCCATTTCGTTAACCATTGCATTTGAGCTGCAATATAGTAATGCTCAAAGTCCGGCACTGCTAATCCCCCATCTGCCCTGGGGCGCAACAAAGTCTTTAAGGCCACTCGTCTCCGTCCAGCCCCCCACAAAAACTCCGTCACCAGCGTCCGAAGCTGCCGAAACTTCTCCGCAGGGATCCACTCCGGCCGCACCCCAAACACATATAGGAGCCTCGGGAGGGTCAGCATCTTTAGTAGTGACACCCTGCCCATTAATGACAAGGGGAGTGTGCCCCAAAAGTCAAAACTGGCCTTTGTCCCCAGTATTATCTTTCCCACATTTCCCTCTAAGAGATCCGCGCTATCATGATATATTTGCACCCCTAAATACGGAATACATCTCCCCTCCCATTCAATGTCCTCTACTGTCTGCGGTTTTGCCCGTCCCTGCCTGACGGGGAATAGACAAGACTTGCTCCAGTTAACCTTGAGGCCCGCCACTCTCTCCAAGGCCCCTAGCAGCCCCACAGCTCCCTCAAGATCCGTACCCGTGTTGCTGAGAAACAAAATAAGATCATCTGCATATAAGGCTATGTGGTGGACCCGTCCCTCGACCATGATTGCCACCCGCTCTTTTGTTTAATCCATTTGATGTTTAATTGAGAAATGGCGCATGTTAGTTAATTAGATGGGTGCGGGCCTGTTCCCTGTTTCAGATTTCTTGTTTTTTCCACCTTTGCCTCGAATTAACTGAATCTTTTTACTTCTATCGGTTGGCTACGTTGATTCGACCTCAGGCGTTCCCGCCCGTACAGCAATGTTTTTACAGGCCACATGTAGCGCGTTCCACAGTAGACCGTAGCTAACATTACAGCACACACACTGCTGTGTTTAAATGCATGTCACTCTTGTACGTTGTATAGTGTTGTTGATGTTGTCAATACTGTATATGATATCTAAATGAAAATGTTAAACAGATTTAAACAAAAAAAAGCCTGCATCTTGCTTCGTTTGGGATTTTTATCCTTGCTATATGTGCAGGCAGGTTAAAGCTGAAATTGTGTCCCAGCATGTACTGAAATCTCTAGATTGCTCTGTATATGAACTGTAGTTCCCCTAAATACATTTGCACCTCTGCACTTAATGCTGCATGCGTTGCATTATCCCAGCACGTCTGCTCTGCTTCTACACTGTTTGGCTTATTTTAGCTGCTTTGTTTGCTCCTTTCTAACAAAACTTTGTGTCTTCACTCCAGGTCAGTTGAAGCAGCTCTCAATATTGAAGGTTGATCAGAATCGCATTGGCCTTCTGACGGAATCCATCGGGGACTGTGAAAACCTGACTGAGCTCATCCTCACAGAGAACCTGCTAACGGTGGGTGTGACTACTACCCCGTTTAATGGAAGTCACTTGACCAACCTTGAAAGGATGGAAGATTCAGTTGCCCTTGCTGGAATTCAAATTTGCAGCCCGCAGATCACAGCTCATGTCTGAGATGCGTTTAACTTTCTGAGCCATTTTACTGAAACTTGTCGTTTTTACTTGCATCACGTAGCACACATCCACGTACACCTTCAGGGCGAACGTGGGAGCCTGCTATAGGGATCACATTGGATAGTCAATGATTCAATGGACACCTTCACTTGGGCTACATGTAAAATTTTTTTATTTTTTTTAAATGCAATCCTGCATGCAAAATTAACAGCCACTGACCATCCATGTGGCCAAAGCCTAGTGAGATCTATTAGCCATCATTCTTCCTCATTGAGGCTCAGGGGTCAGGGAATCTTAAGGGAAAATGCCCTGTCAAATAAATGCAGATTGTTTCTGGATAAAGAGGTGACTTTGCTGCCATTTCTGATAAATACCTAACCGAATCAACATCTGGGTGATGAATGACTCCGTTGACATTTGTATAAGTGTTTGGCTCCAAACTTTCTATATTCACAAGGATCAGGGCCTTCACCGGACATGTGGATCAGTGTGTTAACACCTACTGTCAACGTTTGCTGTGGTCTGCAAGTCACAAGTCTGAATCTAAGCAAGGCCAGCTCGGTCTGCTATCCTGCTGAACTGTTTGTTTGGAGAATGATCTAGAGTGACTTGCATATGCTTACTTCCTACTTGCAGTGGTGCAGTAGGGGGAAAAATAATGGACTGGAATGCCGCAGCTCCGAGCAGTTGCCAGTAGCTAAGAATTTTTCACGGACTCCACCCATTGCCTTTGGTCTTTTGAACAAAGGTTTCACTCACCAGATCTCTGGGCGTGCTTTGCCTGAGGCCATCTGCATCACCCAGTTGTCAGTCTTCTCAAGATTTCAAGGCTTACATAGCAAGGGCCATCTCGAATTCCAAGCTGAAACTGAGGCGAGGGTGGTGATGTGTTGTGGTGAAAGACTGTGCTTTGTAGTTTGCAGTGATAACAGATTGAGTCAGAGATTGCCGTCATGTTGAATTTTGGGGTTCCTCAAGTATTTTCTTGTGGTTCAGTGGCAGTTATTGTTACTGGGCAGTATCCTTAGTGGATGCCTTGGTTTGCCACTGATGTCACAAGACCACAATGATGCATTCGACGTGGAAGGCCAAGTTAAACCTTTGGACTCTCGATTGCCCTGGCCTGGCGACCTAGCCAAGCTTTGTCCAGGATGTAGTTATTACACTAAAAAAAGAATACTGTTTCGTAGGACTGACGGTGTTATATTTTTAAAGAATATTTCAACTTCTGTTCACAGGTAACTATAAATTGCACTTACAGCTATGATACATAGAGAAAATAAAGCTGTGTGCACTGCCTATGGATGAGACTTGACCCAAGCGCTATCGTTTTAAGTCCTAGATTTTATTTTAAAGTAGGGGCAGGATTACAAGGAATAGATCTCAGGGATTACTCTCATCTTCTGATCTGTTAGAGACATTCCCCAGGTCAGGTGACAAAAAGATACATGACAGCTTGTGTGAGAAAGTGCCCTCTTTCTGCATGGTTTCCCCCACGTTTTGCTGAATTGCTGATGTGCTTTGACTGAGTGTGCACTGGGCTCCTGCTAATCAGGTACCCAGGGCCTATGTTCTTTCCCTAAAAATTGCATTGAAGCCTAAACCCAATTGGCATCTCTGGCCACAGGTCAGCCCCTGGTAAATGGTACCACAGGTACTCAGGGCACTGTGACCAGAGAAGTCCTTTAAGGGCTGCAGCACTTAAAGTGCCACCCTTAGAGGTCCTGTACCTTTACACACACACACTGCCTTTGCAGGCTGCGTGTTTTGGTGCAGAACAGTGAAGAGTCGACATGGCACACATCTGTGTGCCATGCCTACAACCCACTGCCCTGGCATAGATCAGTCACCCCTCTAGCTGGGTGCACTTATACCAGTGGTGAGGGTACAGGTGCTTGAGCCCTGTACCCCTACAGTGTCTAAGTCCATTAGTGCAGTGCTGCCATTAAGAGTTTATGGTGCTGGGAGTTTGTCATTACGAACTCTACAGCACCATAATGGCTACACTGAAAACTGAGAAGTTTGGTATCAAACTTCTCAGCACATTAAACCCACACTGATGCAAGTGTGGGATTTAATGAAAAATGCACACAGAGGGCATCTTAGAGTTGTCCCCTGAAAACTAACCTACCACTAGTGTCCAGGCTGAGTGGCTGCCTCCAGCTGCCACCACCAGACATGTTTCTGGACCCCTGGGTCGAGAGCCTGCTGCTCTCTGGGGCCTGAAACAATGCACATCTTGAGACGAGGTGCCAAGCCTCCTTCCCTAGGATGGGCAGGGTTCACGAAGGGGAAGCTTCAAAGGCTTGCCGCCTTTGTGAGTTTTCCCAGGCCACTTGCTGCCCTCAGCAACTGGTCCCCACTGGTTCTGACCCCCACTTTGGGCAGGAGAACCAGCGGGAAAAACAAGTGAGGAAGAGAGGTGTGCCCATCTCTGCCAACTCCACCCCTCAGGTGGGGGAGGCGAGGTGAAGCACAACTCTGTCCCCGCCATTTTGCAGATGGGGGGGACTCAGCCAACCAGGGACAGGCTCATGCCCCCCTCCCACTGGAGGGTGGCATAATAGGGGGTGTACCCACCCCAGGTAAGGGACCCATTGGACAGACAAGAAGAAACTACAAGGAGAAGAAGGACCGAACAGCCGTGCAGCAGCTAACAAGAGGAAGACGCCCACTGACTTGGCCCCAGCCCTACCGGCCTGTCTCCACCTCGAACCTGCTCCTGCGAAATCCCGGTGTGTCCTGCAGCCAGCAACCTCGAAAACCCCGGAGGACCTGTTTGCCTTCAACCACATAGACTTTGTCTCCCGTGAACACCGGATTTGTTCATTTGCAACCTCTGGCTCCACCGCAAATCCGCCCCACTCTGCACCCGCCGTCCACAGCCCGAGCTCGAGTGGGCAAACACCACGAGGAGGTCCCCCCAGCGATCCTGACCCAAGATCCGGCGACCCCTGACCTGCCTCAAGCCTCCAGCCGACGCCTGCACGCTAAATCCAGAAGGTCCCCCCAACCGCGACCAGGAGCTGGTAAGATCCGACCCCAAAAGGCACCCCTGCACCCGACGCCCCATGGCCATGGGTGGCCAAACCGATGGTGCCTAACCAACCCCTAACTTCCCAACTTACCTCTCAAAGTGGTGGTCGCACCTTGAAGACCTACGTCCCCAAGCCTGCAGTGCCTTTGCAAACCGGAGGTTCCCCATTGCAAACAACAGGGCGCCCGACTTCGAAACAGCACCCTGCACCTGGCTGCCCTAGTGCTGCTGAGGGTGCACCTTTGGTGCTACTTTGTTTCCCCATTTGCCCTGAGCTAAAGTCAAGGAGCTTTGCTCCCACAACCAAGTGGCCTGCTCGTCAGCAGCCACCAACCGGAGGTCCCCTATCCCCCATTGGATAACATTGGGCCTCAGCACTCTGCACCCGGCCGCCCTTGTACCGCTGAGGTGTAACTAGAGTGCATCCTTGACCCTGGGGGACCCCTGAATCTAACCCCAGAACCTCAACTCCCACTACCAAATACTTACCTTAAAACCGATAACACTATTTTCCTCCATAGGATAACATTGACTGCTTTTCTTGGAAAAGTTTCTGTGTGGATTTTGAAAACCTAAAGAAATGCTTTACAATTGTACTGTTTAACAAAAACGATTTTACTTACCTGTTGGCGAGAAATATCCCAGAGTAGTATCCAGGTATACTACTCTGAGTAAGAAAAGTAATCTCAAAAGTAACTTACCTGTAATTTTACTAAAAAGCCCATTCGAAGTATATGTACTGTATACTGAAAAGCATTGCAATATCAGTAACACTATTGTAATCAAATCAAAGTACATTTACAATTGCAATCCAAACTGTTACAATCTGTATATTTACTGCAGAGTACTTATCATTTACCTGTGCCAGACTTGCTTGGTTCTAGGAAATAAAATAACTAAAAGAATATTTTTATACAAAAACAATTCGTCTGAAGTTCAGTCTTTGAGTGAGTGAATTAATTTGCTGACTGAGTACAACAAATGCTTAACACTGTCCTCTGATACTGCCTTACTGCTCGACCACTACCACAAATAGAGAGTGAGGTGCTATCTAACTTTACCTCTGCCTACCTTTGGGGTTCCACTGGACTCTGTCCACACTATACCTCACCTTGGTATAGTATATACAGAGCCAGCTTCCTACAGCTTGGCAGTGGTTTTTCAAGCCGCGCAGTCGTGTTGCTGCACCCAGGCCTTTCAGAGGCAGTTATTCCACTGTGTCAAAGTACCTGCCAATGGACAGTGTAAAGAGCACATTTTCAGGTAGGTCTTGTCTGAACAGATACTGTTTACATTGTGTCCTCAAGGACAGCACAAGGTAAACTACCATTCCTAAAAATACTCAGTCACATTTTCTGAAACTAAAGAAATGATGCTTGTTGTAACCTGCACTTTTGTATATTTCATTAAAACATGCAGATTTGCGGTTACATTTTGTCATGTTTTATTTTCCTTTCTAGACTCTTCCTAAAACCTTAGGAAAGCTCAGCAAGCTAACCAACCTGAACGTGGACCGGAACCGGCTCACTGTTCTCCCACTTGAGATTGGTGGCTGTGCCTGCCTAAATGTCCTCTCTTTACGAGACAACTGCTTAACGTGCCTTCCCTCGGAGCTGGCGGACGCCACTGAGCTGCATGTACTGGATGTAGCTGGCAACAGGTAAACCTAGGCTTCTATGTACTATGCTCCAAAACAGCCTCTTTAATCACCATCCATCCACTTTTGGCTTTCCTGATCCAGACTACTAGGGGATTACCCTGTGTTGTTTTTGAGTGCCCTTATTTAGTTCTTAAAATGCTTTAGAGAATAGTAAAAACAAACTTCAGTTACCAGAAAAAAGGAAACTGTTAGACAGCTGACGTCCTGGTACTCAAGTCTACCTTGAGTATCGCCAGTTCGGCCACAGGAGTAAATGCTGAAATTAACTGAATTTTTAACAAACAGATATTTGTGTTCCGTCTGAAATTTATTACTGCGAAGCTCAAAGGCCTTAGGGGCTCTGCGCTTCATAAAGTGGATGAATGGAGCAACAACATAAATTAAAGACTTTGTAGAGTACAGGAAGGAGAAGATGTGTCATAAGGAAGGAGAGGCAACCAGAAATTTGGTAATGTAGTTGATTTGGGGGTTAAGATTAAAGCTGGTCTAAATTTAAAAAATTGATCTATCCAGGAGAAATAATAATGGTCTTGCTTATTTAGCTTAATTCCATTAATTGATAAGAAGTTCTGTAATTAATGTGTGTTGCCCTGCAGTTAGTTGCGAGCACCAATGGGAAAAGACTAGCATGATGATGGACAGGGGATTTTAGAGTCTAGCTTGACAGGGTAAGTGAGTGTGTCGGAGGTCTTCAGTTGTGACCTTCGTTCTGTGTTGAGATCAGCTGAAGGGGAAGTCTGAAATGTTCAGTTTTCTGAATATCTTGTGTGTGGATTTGATTTCAGGTGTCCGTTTCAGCAGTCCACGTCCTTGTATATGCAGTGTTCTACCTCCGTGGTTCTTCCTCTTGTATGATCATTGATTATTCATAGGGGTTTTAGCATAGGTTTGTACAAAATGAAATCAAATATTACATCTCTGTAGAAGAGGACCTCTTTTTGTATGATCACCCCCTTCCCCCCCAACTTTTTGAACTGATGCTGCTGGTTTTTCGACTGCAGTGCACTGAGCCCTGGTGTCCAGGAACCAGTGCATGTGCTCTGACCCCCAAAATATGTGTACAATTGGCTAATACCCAATTAGATCATTTAACTTACTTGTCAGACCTTAGTATATGGCACCAGCGGTACCCAGGAATCGTAAGTTAAATGTCACCTTTGGACTGAAGCACTTGATTGTGCCACCACTGCTGTGACAAGGTGGAAACGTAACTCTAGGCCTGCCACTGCAGCCTGGTCGGGCAGCTTAAACCTGCCAACTATAGAAAAATAAACCCTTTTGTCAGCTCAAAACCTTCCGTTTGATATTAGTAAGCTAGTCTTAGGGAATGCCTAGGTAGCCCACCAGGCAGGGTGCTTAATATTAAAAAGAAGGGCATGTTTCTTTTGTATTTAACATCCTCCGACAATGAAAACACAAAATTGCATTTTCCCTAGAGTAAGGCCGGTGGTCCCATTGGCTAACATGGAGTTTAGCCACTGCGCTAAATGCTAGCTTCTGTTTGGGACCTCCAAAGGTATTACTCCAAGGTATCAAATTCAATGTTACATTAAACCTGACTCATTGCTGAGATCGTATTTAAGGTAAGCATTTGGTAGCCTTTCATACCATCTGCTGCAGTTGTCTCCGGAGAAAACATATTGCCCCCACCCCGCTAGGAAGTGTGTAGCGCTCCTAGGAACAGGGACCAGGTGTCACCTCCTCAAATAGGATGACTACTGGGCAGTGGCTGCAGATGGTCTAACTTCAAAGAGGCTACTCTCTCAGTGAAGCACTTCGCAATCGCTGCACCCTCTTTTGTGTAGGCAGACAGACTGGCATCTTCTCCAGCGGGGGGAAACCCGTTGCAGAAAAGGTTTTCCAGAAGGAGCGGCTTATTATGCTGGATACAACCCAGTGTGTGCCCAGGACACCTCAGAGAGGAAGAAAGCTTGCCCCATCTTGGTTTAGGGTAGCAAGAGTATCTTGGGATTGCTTGGTGGCTAAACCTCGAGGAAGTAATGTAAAGTGGGAAGGGTGCTCGTAGGAACTATTGCCTCATTGGCTAGTGAGTCCTCCTCTCTCACAAACGAGAATATGGTATATAAGAAGCAGCCCATATCCACATTCCTGAGATCCCTACTGCACCAAAGACTGGACTGCAGCTGCTACACCCGAGGGACCCCCAAAGAGAACTTTCTTGCTGTGACAAGAGCTCCTCTTGTTCCAGCACGGAAGAAGTGACTCCAAGGGCTAGCTGGCTAGACTCCTGTTAAGCTTTAGGGCCACCAAAATCTTAAGGAACCTGCACCGGTACAAAGCCCTGCCGCCAGGAATATTTGCCTGTTGTCGGATGACAAAGTGCCTGCTGGGCGACCGAGTCTGGACCTTCCCGAGGTGTCCCCAAGTCCGTGGGACCCATAGCTAAAGTGGACTGTGATGCCCCCAATAAAAGTATTTGCTTGCCTATAAGCAACTGCTGTACCTGCTGTGACCCTGGAACCAGTTGACCAGTGGCAACTGGATGTACACTAGACTCCCCTGTTACGTGGCCATAGAGTCCTGTGGCTGGAGATGACCCCTGAGGTTTGAGGACCCCATTGTGGTCCCGGGAAGCCTCAGCACAATTTTTGAGGATCCCTTCAGCATCTTTATCTCCAGCATCAGGACCACTTCTTTGCTGCACTGCGTGAAAGGAAAAAAGTACAAAAGTTCAGCGCATGGGTGATAGTGCACTTTACAAATACACATAACATAACACTGAGGACTCCAAGACTGCTGATCGCGACAGGTAAACTGCCCTGCTGGATGTGAGTAGACCCTGCAACTGGCCCCAGTTGTGGCTAGTCCTAGAGAATTCTCACAGGTGTTCTAGCCCATTGGCTGCTAACCACTTGCAATGATTTATCGCATCTAAAAGATCAAAGTTAAAATATTTTACTTACCTTTGAAAAATCATATCTCCGGTTCACCTCCATAGATTCTTTCATTGTAGTGTCTATTAAAGCTAAAACACATTCTACTTTCATAAATTGTTGCATTTCTTTTTATTTTCGTGTTTTATTTGCCTGTTGATTTGGTACTTCTAAATGGTTTACACTTGGTCCCTCTGATTAAGCCTGACTGCTCTGTGCCACAGCTACCCAGGACTGAGCTAAGTGTTTTATGAATCAATCATTTTTATTAGGTGGAAGTCATATCAAATGAACACAGCCTCCTGCCTACATCCAGTGGCCGGCAGAGCGAAACAAGAGCATGCATATCCAGAATTAAAGCCCACCACCCGAGGGCCGGCTGCAAGCCAATCGGTACAGCTGTACATTACGTTGCATCTTCCAAATTGAAGAGAATGAAGACAGTGAACCCAAATAAGCATAACCAAAGAATAACAATACCCACACAAAATCCCTCCCAACCCCTTAAACCCTCCCCCACCCATATCCACACCAGGTGTTGCTTCTTTATGCGCACCTGAACTTCTAGTCACATATTTGGGGCAGCCTCCTAATCATGGCACCAGTGTCTGGGTTGTAGCTAACCTCTCCAATGGAATCAGTTGAAGAATCTGCAGATACTTAGGACAGGTCACTTCTCTCACACCTTTCGATAACAGTTGCACAAAGGGCGCCCACAGCTTAGCATATTCATTCCCCTTGCCCTCGACGCTCAGAGACATGCGTTCCATGGCCAAGAGATGCCACATGCGATGAATCCACGACCGCACATCAGGTGGGGGCGTCGCACCCCATTGGGCTAAGATGACCTCTTTGGCTGCTAACAGAGCTAAAGCAATTTGCCTACCACATATTGATTTTAATGGGAAAACCTTGGGGTGCGAGAGGCCTAGGAGCGTGTATTCTGGTGAGCGGGGCAAAGAGATCGTAAACGCTGCATCAATGTCATCTAGGACCTCAGTCCAGTATCGTTCTAGCTTCGGACAGTGCCACAGCAGGTGGGCCAGAGTGCCAGACATCCCACAGCCTCTCCAGCAGAGATCCGTTTTGCTCTTGTCCCAGCTGTGGATGCGGGAGGGAGTGTATTATTATTTATTATTTTTCATTTATAACGCGCGACGAATCATCCCCACAGGGATCTCTCGGCGCTTTTGGCTGCACAGTGCTAAAGGCTAGGACAAAATTGCTGATTTAGAACAGCCAGGTTTTTAACTGCTTCTTGAACTGCCCCAAGCTTGCGCAGGCGCGTAGCTCATCCGGCAGGCGGTTCCAATGGAGCGGGGCTAGATGTGAAAAAGCGCGCCCTCCCATTTTGACTTTCCTGATTTTACAGGGACGTAGTAGATTACGATTGCTAGATCTCAATAAACGGGCAGGTATATAGGGAACCAACTTCTTCCTTAGGTAGACCGGGCCGATGCCCTGCTGTGCTTTAAACACCGACGTCAAGAGCTTAAACACTGCTCTCTTCCTCATGGGCAGCCAGTGTAGTTGTTGCAAAAGAGGACGGGAGGGGGTACGTACTGGTTTGTTGAGGACCAGACGGGCTGCCGTATTTTGCACTACCTGTAGCCTAGACGCAAGGTCCTCCCTAATTCCTACTAGTAGTGCGTTCCCATAGTCCAGTCTACTAACTAGTAGTGCCTGTACTAGGGTCTTTCTGGCCTCCAAAGGGATCCAAGGAAAAATCTTCCTCCGCATCCGCATGATGCCAAAGCATGTGCCCGATACTGACTTCACGTGTTCCTCCATCGAAAGCTTATTATCAAACAGGATACCCAAATTCCGTGCCTGCGTGGTTGGATTGGGTGCCTCCCCCAATTCCTCCGGCCACCAGTCCGACGACCATAATTCCGTCGCCTTTCCAAACAGAAGGATCTCCGTCTTATTGGAGTTGAACACAGTGTAGTACCAGTATGAGTAAACCTTAAAAGCTGACTCCGCCCCCGCTGTATTGTGTGCAGTGTGGTGCGTTCTATAAAGGATGTGTTCCCATTCCTTAGGAGTGAGCGGCCTGCCCATCTCTGTTTCCCAGCGAACCTTCGCCCTTGTGCGTTGCCCAGTGGGCCCTGTAGTGAGCATCTTATATAATTCAGAGATGAGCCGGCTGTCATCCCTTTTGCGAAGCAACCACCTTTCGAACATGGTAAGGGGCCGCGACATATGGGAGTAGTTCGAGGGCCGTGTGATCCAGTGGTATAGCTGGCGATAGGGATATTCATCGGTCGTTAGGAGGCCGTAATCCCGCCTGAGCTGCTCAAAGGGGACCAGCCCCTCTGCGTCAAAAAGGGACCCCACTCTCTTACAGCCCTCTTCCTGCCACCGTTGGAAAACTGCCGAAGCCTGTCCCGGAGGAAAAGCAGGGTTATCCACAATGGGGGTCATCGGCGAAGGAAAGGAGGTCCAGCCCTTCGCGGCAGCCACCCTATCCCATATCTTAAGTGTCGGCGAGGTAATAGGGGAGGAGTAGAGGCCCCAGGCCCTGTGCCTGCGAGGTAACCATAATTCTCTCCAAACGTTGACACCCGCTACTGCCTGGTCCATGAAGTTCCAGTGTTTACTGGATAGCGGTCTGTTCCATTCGACCAGGAACCTAAGACATGCTGCTTGATAATAGCCGCCAATCAGGTGTAGCCCCACTCCGCCCTGCGCCCTCGGACACGCCATACGGCTGAGTGAGAGTCGCGGCTTTTTCCCTTCCCAGACAAATTTATTAATTTAGAGCCTGCAATGTTTTTAATGCCCCTGGCGGGGGGGGGGGACATGGGAAGCATCTGAAATATATACAGGATGCGCGGAAGGATGGTCATTTTCACCGACGCAACCCTCCCAAACCATGCTAGCCTTAGCCGCGACCAAGCGTCCAGCGCTTTGGCCGTCTGCTCCAGTAATATCTTGTAGTTGAGCGTGACTGTCCGGGCAATGGTTGGGGCCAGCTTAAAACCGAGGTACAGTACGTCGCTCTGCGTCCACTCCAAGGGGAAGCTCTGCTGCAGACTGTCTACATCTTCAGGGGGGATGGTTAGGTTCAGAATATTAGATTTCCCCAGGTTAACTTTAAACCCCGATACGTCCCCAAAAGCAGAGAGTTCCGCAAGCAAAGCAGACAGAGAGGACCGCGGTTGAGTAAGAGAGAGGATCACATCGTCGGCATATAAACTTATTTTATGGATGTCCGCCCCAAATTTCAAGCCAACTATGCGGTCGGCCGCTCGTATACGCTGAGCTAAGGGCTCCATATAAAGCGCAAATAAGAGCGGGGACAGGGGGCACCCCTGGCGAGTCCCTTGAGAGATGGGGAAGAACGCCGACCTACCACCGTTGACTCTCACAAACACCTTGGGTGCATGATAGATGCACCGAATCCAATTAATGAAGCTCTCGCCGAACCCATAGCAGCGCAGAGTTTTGAATAGATAGTCCCACCCCACTCTATCGAATGCCTTTTCGGCATCGATGGACAGCAAGAACGCCTGCCTACCCGATCGCTGAATACTATCAATAAGGTGGAGAAGCCGCTTAGTGTTATCCCCACCTTGTCGCGTCAGTATGAAACCCGATTGGTCAGGGTCTATTATGTCTGCCATGAGAGGATTCAATTGCGCCGCTAAAATACCTGCGAAGATTTTCGCATCGATGTTAAGAAGCGAATCTGAAAGAGACACGTTAGTGACAGATTCCTTACCTTAGAATATCCCCAGGCGTCAGGCTGGATCCGGAAAGTTTTTGCGTAGCAGTACCCTTGCGCGTTGGTAGGCGGCGTCGTGCAGCTCCGCGTCCGTCGTCGGGATCGCCGGGATGACGTCGCGGGCAGTACTTAGACGCCGCCCCTGCGCGCTGACGTCAGTTCTAATTTTTTCCGCGCCAGTAAGCGCAGATCCGGGAAGAGCAGTGCCCTAGTCATTTTTTCACTACATTTTTGGTGATTTTTTCACAGTTATCTCCACGAGTCTCTCGACTCCGAAGGTGTCGGTAGGGATGCCCGGCTTCAAGCCCTGCGACGCCTGTGGTCGCATGATGTCGATCACAGACCCGCACTTAGAGTGTCTCTACTGTCTCGGCCGCGACCACGACACGAAGTCGTGCCCCGACTGCCGGGCCTTGCACCCGAAGGCTTTGCGAGAGCGGTCTCGAAAGCTCCTCGAGGTCCGGCAGTCGGCTCCGCGCCACGCCAAGCCCCGGTCACGTGAGAGGTCGAGGGGCCGGTCGCGGAGTCCTCATCGTTCGTCGGGGTCCAAGTCTTCGCACTCCTCCGGTAAGTCGAAGCATAAAAAGTCTAAGAAGCGTCATCGCTCCACGACTTCGCCTCGCCGGTCTCGCGACTCGGCTAAGGCTCCTGTCGGCACCGTCCCCGCGGCTCCGGGAGTGCCTGTAGAGCCGCCCCCCCATTACCCGTCCTTCCCGGGTTCAGGGGCGACTCCGGCCGAGATACAGGAATTCTTGTCGGCCATGGCCCGCCTCTTCGGGCCTCAAGGTGTCCCCCCGGTGCGCCTTCGGGCCCCGCGGGCCCTGATGGGGTTTCCCCGGCGCCGCCGACGACTCCGGCGCCGCCTGTCACACCAGCCTCGGTCCCGGCCCCGGCCTCGATCCCGGCTCCGGTGCTGCCGCAACCCCCATCGACGCCGGTTGACCTAACCACACCTCCGCCGGCGCCGATGTCTCCGGTGCCGTTTCCGACGCCGCCCGGGGCTCCGGGCGGCGTCGTTCCCCGGTTCTCTCCGGATCCGGACACGGCGCCGGACCGATGTCGCTCGACGCCGGCTCCGACGCCGCTGAGACCTTGGGTCCCGCGTGTCCCTCCTTCTCCTTATTTTGAACCTGAGGAGGACGAAGAGAACTGGGAGGGGTCGGATGACCCTCTCACACAGCAGTGTGAGTACGAACAGGACTGGGCTGAGGAACTTGGGGATGCCAGTGGTCTGGACACCTCCCCTGACTCTGGCATGCTGTCTCCTCCTTCTGTGGCAACGGAGGAGGGAGCAAATTTTGCAACGGTGTTGCGTAGAGCAGCTGGGGCCTTACACCTCCAATTGCCTACAGTGGCTGTCAGGAGTAACCTCCTGACGGAAGTGCTTCAGCCGGCGGCTACCTCCTCGGAGCCACTGCTGCCGTTTAATGACGCACTTTCTGACGTTCTTTTGGGCACCTGGTCCAAGCCCGCCACAGGGGCTCCTGTGGATAGGAACGTGGCCCGACGTCATCGCCCCGCTCCGGGCGACCCCCTGTTCCTCTCCCAACACCCCACTCCTGAGAGCTTGGTTGTCCAAGCCTCTGCTTCCCAAACCGCCTTCCCTACCGCTCCTCCGGATAGGGAATCCAAACGCCTAGATCAATTTGGGAAGAAGGTCTTTTCTTCCTCCAGTGCTGGCTTGCGGTCTGTCAACACTGCTTGCCTTTTGGGCCGATATTCCCACTCTCTGTGGGACTCGGTGGCGCAAGCTTTGCCCCAGTGTCCTGAGGAGGTCCAGACACTGCTTTCCCGCGCCATTGCGGAAGGAAGAGATGCGGCTAAATTCACCATCAGATGTGGCCTTGATACCGCCGACTCGCTGGGTAGATCGATTGCAACAACAGTGGCGCTGCGCCGTCACGCCTGGCTGAGAACCACTGGTTTCTCGGGTGATGTCCAAAACACTCTTATGGACATGCCCTTTGATGGGGTCGGTCTTTTTGGGAACAAGGCAGACCATGCGCTGGAGCGTTTTAAGGACTCACGGGCTACGGCCAAGTCCCCTGGGCCTTTCTGCTGTACGCCCTCCGCAGCCATCTGCTTTTCGCCCCTTTCGTGACCACGGAAGGGGCGCCCAGTCACGTCCGCTGCCCAGCCACCGACCCGCGCAGCAAGCGTCTTCGCGTGGCCGAGGACGTGGCTCCCGCCGTGGCGGGTCAGGCAACCAGCGTGCGGGTCAGGCCACCAACCCCGCCCCGTCCGCGGCCTCCAAGCCCTCCTAGTCCTTCCTTTCAGGTGCACAGCACGCCAGTAGGGGGCAGGGTCCGCCATCACCTTCACCACTGGCGTGCCATCACCTCGGACAGGTGGGTCTTGGACATTGTCCGAAGGGGCTACTCCCTCCCCTTCGAGACCACCCCCCCAGCCATGCCACCTCAATTCCACCGCATGTCAGGGGATCACTTGGTGCTTCTTCAGAAGGAAGTTGCGGCCCTCTTGGCCAAGAGGGCCATCAAGCGCGTTCCGACCCCAGAAGTAGGACGTGGTTGCTACTCCCACTACTTTCTGGTGCCCAAAAAGGTCAAGGAGGACATGCGTCCTATCTTGGACCTCCGGAACGTCAATCGCTTCCTCCGGAAGGAGAAGTTCAAGATGCTCACCTTAGCTCAGGTCTTGACTGCCCTCGACTCTGGAGACTGGATGGTAGCGTTGGACTTGCAGGACGCTTATTTCCACATCCCCGTCCTGCCGGCCCACCGGCGTTACCTGCGGTTCCTGGTGGGCCTCGAGCATTTTCAATTCACCGTGCACCCCTTTGGCCTCACAAGTGCCCCTCGGATGTTCACGAAAGTGATGGCGGTGGTCGCAGCTCACCTGCGCCGGGCAGGGGTTCCAGTCTTCCCCAACCTCGACGACTGGCTGCTGAAGGCGGGCTCGTCCCAGGCAGTCGTCTCCCACCTCCAGACTACGGCCGAACTCCTGCACTCGCTGGGATTCTCCATCAATGTGCCGAAGTCGCACCTGATTCCTTCTCCACAGCTCCTTTTCATCGGAGCAGTTCTGGACACGACGCAGTTTCGGGCCTATGCTCCCGAACGGCGAGTCCGGGATATTCAGGCTATGATTCCGATCTTTCAGCCTCTATCCTGGGTTTCGGTACGGATGACCATGAGGCTGCTGGGCCTCATGGCCTCCTGCATCCTGCTGGTCGATCATGCCAGATGGCATATGCGGGCTCTGCAGTGGGACCTGAAGTTCCAGTGGGCTCAGCACCAGGGCAACCTGTCCGATCACGTCCAGATCTCGGAGGGGACTGCAAAACAGTTGCAGTGGTGGCTCTCGAACCGGCAATGGGTCAGGGGCAGATCCCTCTCCCTTCCCCAGCCAGAGCACACAGTCGTGACGGACGCGTCCCTTCTGGGATGGGGCGGTCACATGGGAGAGGCGGAGATCAGAGGCCTCTGGTCTCCGGCGGAGTCCCGGCTCCATATCAACCTTCTGGAGCTCCTGGCGATCCGACTTGCACTCAAGGCATTCCTTCCTTCTGTCAAAGGGACGGTAGTGCAGGTGTTCACAGACAACACCACCGCCATGTGGTACTGCAACAAACTAGCGGGGTGGGGTCGTGGACCCTATGTCAGGAGGCTCTGCGCCTCTGGACATGGCTGGAACATCAGGGCATTTTCCTGATGGTTCAACACCTGGCAGGTTCCCTGAACGCCCGGGCGGACGATCTCAGCCGCAGGTGCATGATGGATCACGAATGGCGTCTTCACTCGGAAGTGGCGCAAGGACTCTTTCTACAGTGGGGAGAGCCTTGGTTAGATCTATTTGCCACCGAAGAGAACGCGCAATGTCATCAGTTCTGCGCGTTGGAATTTCCAAGGCGGCACTCGCTCGGCGACGCTTTTCGTCGCGAGTGGAGTTGCGGTCTGTTGTACGCCTTTCCGCCTATACCACTTCTACCCAGAGTGTTGAAGAAGATTTGGCGTGACCGGGCCCAAGTCATCCTTGTGGCTCCGGACTGGGCTCGAAGAGTTTGGTATCCCGAGCTACTCAGTATGAGCGTCGATCCCCCGATCCGTCTGCCTCTTCGGGAGGATCTTCTGTCGCAGCAGCAGGGGACGGTCCTCCACCCGAACCTGTCCAGTCTCCACCTGCTTGCGTGGAGATTGAGCGGCGGCAGTTGATTCCTTTCGACTTGCCTCCCGAAGTTTGTGATGTGATTCTGGCAGCCAGGCGTCCCTCCACTAAGGTGGTATACGCCTGCAGGTGGAACAAGTTTGTGGCATGGTGCACAGCAAAGGCTGTGAATCCCCTCTCTGCCCCTCTTTCTGAGGTTCTTCTGTTCCTTCTTTCTCTGGCCCAACAGGGTTCTGCCCTGGGTACCATCAAGGGCTATCTTTGTGCAATCTCAGCCTTCCTCAGGCTCCCTGATCAGCCCTCTCTTTTTAAGTCCCCTGTTGTTAACCGGTTTCTAAAAGGCATTACACACCTCTTCCCTCCTGTTCCGTTTGTAATGCCTCAGTGGGACTTGAACTTGGTTCTTACCTTTTTAATGTGCGCTCCCTTTGAGCCTCTCCATAACTGTCCTCTTAGTCTTCTTACTCTGAAGACAGCCTTTCTGGTGGCAATCACCTCCGCTCGGCGGGTGAGTGAGCTCCAGTCTCTATCATGCAAACCTCCCTTTCTGTCTGTCCATCCAGACAAGGTTGTTCTTAGGACGCGTCCGTCCTTCTTGCCAAAGGTGGTTACTGCCTTCCACATTGGGCAGACCATCACTTTGCCCACCTTCTTTCCGCCTCCGCATCCTTCCAGAGAGGAAGAGAGGCTCCACCGTCTGGACCCAAAACGTGCGCTTTCCTTTTATATCAACCGCACACAACACTTCCGGGTGGATGACCAGCTCTCTGTTGGCTACGTGGGCGCCAAAAAAGGTCGGGCGGTGCCAAGAGAACCATCTCCCGCTGGGTAACCTTGTGTATCAAAGCCTGCTATTCTTTGGCTAAGAAGGAGCCTCCTGTTGGGCTGCGTGCCCATTCCACCAGGGCAACGGCTGCTACCAAGGCTTTAGGCCGCGGTGTTCCGCTGCAGGATATATGTCAGGCAGCTACGTGGGCCTCGCTGCACACGTTTACCAAGCATTACTGCCTTGACAGTCAGGTCCGGAGGGACGGCTTCTTTAGCCGTTCTGTCCTCCAGGACTTCCTTGTCTGATCTTTGTTCGCAGACCCACCACCGGGGTTGGTATTGCTGGGGTATCTATTCTAAGGTAAGGAATCAGTCACTAACGTGTCTCTTTCAGATGCACAAGTTACTAACTTGTGTAACGATATATCTGTAGGAGACAGTAGTTAGTGACAGATTCCTTACTGCCCCACCCATCCACCCCGTTCTGCGAACTGATTTCTAGGGTTAAGGACATCCCTTTCAGGGCCCTAGTATTTTTCAGACACCTATGTCAGCTTCTTGCATGGCTCTGCGTTCCTGGCGCGGAAAGTCGTGTACAGAACTGACGTCAGCGCGCAGGGGCGGCGTCTAAGTACTGCCCGCGACGTCATCCCGGCGATCCCGATGACTGACGCGGAGCCGCACGACGCCGCCTACCGACACGCAAGGGTACTGCTACGCAAAAACTTTCCGGATCCAGCCTGACGCCTGGGGATATTCTAAGGTAAGGAATCTGTCACTAAGTACTGTCTCTTACAGATATATCGTTACACAAGTTAGTAACTTGTGCAATAGGTCTATATGACCCGCAGTCCCGGGGGTCCTTTCCGGGTTTTAGGATGACGGAAATCGCCCCTCCGACATGGATGGTGTGACTTCCCCCAGATCCATAAAGGAATTGAACAGTTTGGTTAAAAAGGGGGCCAGCTCCCAACAAAAGGTCTTATAGAAGGAAGCCGGGAACCCATCCGGGCCCGGCGTTTTGGCCAGTTTCAATCTGGAGATAGCCGAGACCACTTCCTCAATTCGGATCTCAGCGTCGAGTGAGTCCGCTGTGTGTTTAGGGAGAGGTGTGATCCCACACGTATTCAAATAGTCGCGCGGGTCTCGCGTCGGCGGGTCCTGCCCAGTATAGAGTGTTGTAGAACTTGCGGAAAGCCTCTACAATCTGGTCGTCCGCGTTTTGTTCCTCCCCCGTGGGACCCCTTATTGACTGAATCTGGGTGACCTGTGTCCTGGCCCGCAATCTATGAGCTAGCATTTTACCGCATTTATCACTACTGAGGTAGAATTTGTGTCGAAGACGGAGGAGAGCATATTCCGCCCTGTCGAGGTCTAGATGTTTCAGCAAGCGCCTGCGCTGCTCCAGTTCCCTCCACACCCTCGGTGCCCCGGTGCGTTTGTGAATTGATTAGAGTTCTCCCACCTCCTTCTCAAGCTCAGCGCGCTTCTCCCTACGGAGTTTGTTATATGTCGCAGATATGGCAATAAATTCCCCTCTTGTAACGAGCTTCAGGGCCTCCCACACAGCCGACAGCGGCGTGGTGCCCACGTCGTTGAGCGAGAAGTAGTCGACTATTGTTCGCTGAATACGATGTATTGTGTCTGCAGAGTGTAAGAGATTCTCTCAAAGGCGCCACCCAGGAGGAAACGCCAGAGATTGCCGCGCCGGGAGGAGAACAGTAATAAGGGCGTGGTCAGAGAGAGAGCGAGGCTCTATCGTGGCTGTGTGAAGTGACTTCAACAGGGAGGTAGAGGCCAGAAAATGATCTAGTCGTGCATTAGTTTTATGCGCTGCAGAGTAGTACGTATAGTCCCTCTCTGCGGGGTGTTGTGCGCGCCAGACATCGTGCAACCCGTTGTCCCCCAGCCATGCCTGCCCCGTTTGGGATAGTGCCCCCGATTGGTGTGTTCTCTGGCCGGACCTGTCCAGTTCTGAGTCCATTACAAGATTGAGTTCCCCTCCCACCAAGATTGCTGCATCTGGAGACGCAAGAACCTCTGTAAGAGCAGAGAGGATGAAGGGTTCCTGCTGCGCATTTGGGGCGTAGAGTGACGCTATAGTGAGGTACGTCCCACCCCATTGCACCCTCAAAACTAACAAGCGTCCCTTAATTTCAGCCACCGTCGATACTACTTTACCCGGGAAGTGGGCCCCAAACATCCATTCTTTTTAGCCGGCCCTGCGGACCAGAACTGCTGTGGGAAGCGCCTATCGCGCATGCGTGCTGTATCTTTGGAGAGGAGATGCGTCTCTTGAAGGAGACAGATGTCACCCCGGCGTTTTCTAACAGGGACAGCACTGCAGCTCTTTTCACTGGATTATTTAGGCCTCTAACATTGAGGCTAACTATCTTAAGGTCTTTCCCCATCCAGTAAGTGTAAGGAAGTGACGGCCTGATGCACCCATCCGTTGTCGACTAGGCCCATGCTGGCTATCGCGGTGGCAGCGCTGACATGTACCCTGGTGCGGAATACCCCAAATAAACCCCCCGACAAACCCAACATTACAGGAAAAACACAGCGATAAGACCATGATCAAGATCAAAACATGACTAAAGTCTGTCAACATAGAAAAGATCCAGGGGGCCGTGACTCGGGCGTCCGCCCAGCCCATATGGGGCCTGATACGTAACCACCCGCCCGCGGAAGGGCAATCCTCGATCTTCATAGGACCACTCTCCGTGGCCCCCCGATACCCAGCTGGATGCCCATTCCGGGGCTATCGAATGTATACCTCATGGGGTGGCTGGGCGGTCCGATGATTGCGACAGGGAAGAAAGTACTGCTTCGCGTTTTTTCCCTTGTGGCCTGATCAGGCTTCAGGACGGAAGCCTCCCTCCCCACTCGTTCCCACTTCATTTTGCGGCGGGCCTTGACATTCATGGGCCGCTCTATTAGTTCCGCCGCCGGCGAACTCTCCAGGCAGAGGACCTCCATGGCCTCGGCCAGAGAGCGAATCTGACACAGCTTCCCTCAGTGCTTGAAGATGATGCGGAAAGGATGTCCCCATGAATAAGGGATGTTGTGTTCACGGAGATGCGTGGTCACCACGGCGTTTGATTAGCGTGGAGGCTGCCAAGTCCTGAAATAGGGCTGGAGTGTGGCCCCGAAACTGGATGGGCCTTTCGTATGATGCGTTCCTTCAGTTGAAAATCGTGGACGCATACGAGGATGTCCGGGGGTGGCGCTTTGTTGCCACGGGGGAGGCCAACTCTATGAACGCGGTCCAGACGGATGTCAGTTACCTCTGCCTCTCCTAGTACTTGCTGAAACAACGCCCCAACATAGGCCCTGAGGTCATCTCCCTCCTCCTTCCATGGTACACCTCTGATTCGCACATTGTTCCGTCGGGAACGATTCTCCAAGTCCTCCGCATGGGCCTGAAGATCAAGGTGTTGCTCCCGGAGCCGAAGCATATCTTGCTGCAGGTGATGAAGATCCTCTTCTCTATTGACATCGTGCTCCTCGAGCGTGGCCACCCGTTCACCATCTTCATCCACCTCCCTTCGTACCTCCTTAAGGTCCGCTGCTAGCTGGCCCCGGAGCTCCTGTATGTCTTCTTTGATGGCAGCGAAGAGTTCTACCATGAATGCCTTAGTAGCGGGGGTCGTCGTCGCTCTCCATCTGTCCAAGAGATTTCTCGCCAGGCATGGAGGGCATCCCTGGCTGTTTCAGGAGTAGCTCCTTCAAAGGTTTCTCCCTCTTGGCGCGTGCCGCCGCCATCTTGCGCCAAACCAGACATAGGCGCTTACCCCTCTCGCGATCCGCAACAGGCACTCCCACACCAGATAGAGGGCCACCAACCCGCAGATCTCGCCGGCTCCCTATGGCTCCACTCGGCCATCGCTCCGAAGCACACAGACGTGGACTGTCTCACCGTCCCAGGGTCAGCCTGCGCCACAAGTCGGCGTGCCTACCGGGTCCAGGAAGCAGCACTCCCCGCCACGGGAGCACAGCACTACCACTCCCGCTGGAGCGCAGTGCAGTTGCGACGCCCAAAATGGCGGATCCGCCATCTTTGTTGCGCCCTTGTCCGCTACTACTGTACTCCTGCTCGGGCTCCCCACCAGTGCTCTGAAGGTCCCTGCACTCTCAGCTCTCTCCCTCCGCCGACTCGCAGCCCGCAGGGTCCCCGCACCAGTCTTTGTCACCCGGTGCGCAGTGCTAGGCCGCAGACCTCCTTGTGCGTCTCTGCTTTATGCCAACATGGCAGCTGGCGCCACTCGCTCCCCGGGCAATTAGGATCCGCCGACTCGGACTGGCCGCCCACCACTCCACCGCAATTGGCTCACTGAGGATCACGCTGCTCTGGCGCCGATTCCCACCACTGCCGCCGAGTCAGCGCGCCGGCCGGGCCCGTGTATCTATCGGGCGATTGTGCAAGATGGCGCCTGCCCGGCTACTGCTATGCCGGCCGTGGCACCACCGCGGCCGCTCCGCCACTCACCCCAGGTCTGCTCACAGGGACTTTCAGCTCTCGTCCCGCCGTCCTACCCTCAGGGATCAGACCGCCGTCCCCGAGTCGCGTCAGCCACCCTGCTGCACCGCGCCGCTGCTCCGCTCCCTCTCGGCTCCGATTAGGCCGCCGCCGTGCGTCTGCTCGGGAGTCCGCTCGCTCCGTGCCACTGGGCTGGAAACTCGCCGTAGAGGTGCCGGGCTGCTCACCGTTGCCGTCCAGCCCCGATACGTGGTCTGTGAGCCCCAGGAACAGGCGCTATTGCAAGGCTGAAGTTTGGCGGTGCCGGAGGGACACGATCCTGCGTCCTACAGCACCGCCATCTTGGCCACGCCCCCTCGAGCTAAGTGTTTTAATAAAGAACCTAACTGTACCTCATAAAGATTGTGTCATTATTACAAGTTGAGATCTCACAGCTACACCACACAATAATCCACTTTCCTACAACCTCTCTGTTTAAATCCTTTTAAGTGGCATTCCCTGTTCATTGCATTTTCAAGATTTGTGTTATTTTGTCAGCTTAGCTTCAGGTATGTCCAGGGTCAATATCATTATGAGCAAGATTGTGATCCAGTCAAACTCCATTGATTATTGGCAGACTCTTGCTTTCTGAACATCTAATGTAAATTGAGGCATTATCAATGATTACATTTGGGAAAACGTGGGATCTGTTATTTTGTGTGCCCCAAACAGCTCCATGTGGGCTTTGAAATATAATCCGCCTATACGTTCAAGATGTGAACATTGTGATCTGAAAGTCTAAAATCAGACACCCAAACATTACTTCGGGTCACTTTTTTGTCACTTTTTACATTGTCTCAGAATCGAAAGGAAATGCATTGTACTTGTTTGTTCTACTGAGAAAACAGAGGCGATCATAAGTTGATGACGTACAGCAAGCGCTATAAAGATGGCCTTGTCATTGGACTGGGACTGTTTTGTACATTTTGTGGCCAAAGCAGGGTTTGTGCGTCACTTCCTTAAGAGCGTTTATTTCTGATCTATATCCATCCAGATTGCAAAACCTGCCATTTGCCCTCACAAATCTTAACCTGAAAGCACTGTGGCTTGCGGAGAACCAGTCGCAGCCCATGTTGAAATTCCAGACTGAAGATGACGAGAAGAGTGGAGAGAAAGTCCTTACTTGTTACCTACTCCCTCAGCAGCCGTCACCAAGCCTGGGTAAGAATTGTGATGCGCCCTCAGGCCTAGTCACTCAGAGGTTAGAATACCTTAATTCATTTAAAGTCCTTCCTCAGTGCCTTTGGTGAAGTACCACAGTATATCTAATTACAGTCTAAGATGCATTTTTAAAACTCCAGACGGAAAACAGATGCACCTTCACTCGCAGCATACTTACTGGCCAATATTCTACCTTCAGCATTTTCCTGTGCACTCCATCCTAATTGAGCATCACACCGTATTACCTTTCTTCATCTAGTAAAATGTAGCAATATTCTGGTGACTGTCAATTTTTATTTTATAATTTGTATTTCATTGATCTGACTTCCTTTGCTATTACTATTCATTTGGCGGTCCTTGCTTTTTCATTCTTCCTTATACGCACTTAGTTCTTACCCATTGGCCTTCCTGTCTTTTACAATTCCGCCCTTGTTGGTCTAACTGCCTTGACAATTGCCCTCTCATTGGTCGGCCTGCTTTTTATAATGTTTCTCTCTTTGGTTGGCCTGCTTCCTTCTTTTCGGCCAAACTGCCTTCCACAGTTCCCCTCTCATTCTATTGTAACAAAATCTTTAGCATTGGTGACTCAAACCGTCTACTTGGGGTAGTCCCTAGCAAGCCATCCCCAGCAGCAGGGACATAGGACACTCGCCACAACGCCTGGTGCAGGTCCCCTCTCATTGTCCAGCCTACCTCTTGTTAATAACCTGGCATTTTACAATTTCTCCTTGTCTCCATATTTTGTACATTCCTTCTATTATGGTCTTTCTCCCCTTCCCTAAAGTACATTCTTGTCATTGTTGGTCAAAATCACTGGAAGCAGTTTGGCAACTTCCCTAAGCAGTCTGCTTCTTTTCATCTCCTTTTTACATTATTGTGAAAAGCTCATATAATAAAACTCAACTCTCCAACCCCCTCCCAGTCCCCTCACCACAATATGGTATTACAGTGGCATTCAAAAACATGTCCCGCTAAAACTCATTTCCACCTTTGGCTGTCATCCATTTGATAAATGTTACATCACTTACTTTGCAGAGAACCTTCTTCAGGACAGTGTCGACGAAAGCTGGAATGACACCAACCTAAACCGGGTCAGTGTGATACAGTTCCTGGAGGAGCCCAAGCCCGAGGAGGATGAAGATGATGATGGAGCAAAGAAGGTAAGATGTTTTTCAGCAGCTCCGAAAGAAGAAAAAAAAGAATCTCCCCGTCAAGTGATGACCTAAGTGTTTTATGAAAGCCACACATGATAAGAAGATCAAGTAATTCTCAAACTGGTATCGTAGTACACTCTGATAAAATTGCACTCCTTGAGTGCCAAGAGTGCCTGAGGTATTATCAGAACTTTGTGCCATCATGCGTATTAACCACCAGGCATAAACTGATCGATTAAAATCGAGTTGGAGTTCAAAATCTGGTGTTTTACTACAGTAACATTTGAGTTAGGCAATGTAGTAGGTCATGACGAGAGTCCTGATAGCCAACTGTGACCTCTGACAGCAACTGTGAGTTCGTTGGTGAGCCCATCTTTCTCTCGCCATGTGTTCTCGGGCATTTGGGTAAAAATATTTATTCCCTTTTATTATTGAACTTTGGGTTTCAACTTCTTTTACCAAATGCGGGGATAAGAAACTAAATCCTTGGGAGAGCTTGCCTAAAGAAGAGACTGTTGTTCTGTCAGAATTTGCCTCACTGTATCAGTGGACTTCCCTACCCTGTGTGTCCTGGCTAGGCTGATCTCCCCACTTCAGAGGGGTCAGTGGTGCTGAGTTCTCCCAGGTTAATGTTACATGAACAAAACAACCCCAGAGGAAACAGCACGGCCCAACCTCTGTGGCTCCTTTCTATACTGGCTAGTGAATGGTTAGGGCTAGACACTTCAAACCTTCAGTGTTCTTTATTTTGTCCGCACATTCTTGAGCTTATTAAGCTGTTCTTCCTATAGAATTAAGAAAACACTGACTGACCATTATTTATGTGACTTAAAATCAACTGTCAGTGCCTGATTCAAACTTCACTCCATCTTTTACAAGCTAGGTATTGACTGCTCCATCAACCTGCCCCATAGAGTCAAACAATCGCAGAATGATAACTTTGTCTCTGATCAAGTGGCACACATACGAGTCAGTCTCATCTGCGATGCTGCTTGATGTCCCTTACAGCTTCAGGATTTGAATGAAAACTTGCATGTAGTACACCAGACCCCAAAGCTCAAACCTGAATTGTGAAAGATTGGCAGCTATCTCCAAACATTTGCACTTAGTTTGATGAATGAAAGCTCATTTCAGAACAAACTGGCAAAACACAAATTCAAAGAGTGGATGCTCTGCATTTTATAAGAGTTGGATTGAAGTTTTTAATAAATGCTTCCTCACCTACCACCGCCCCACAGCAGACTGAAGTTCAAAAATATTCCCCTAGGAGTAATACAGCATCTCCTATACAAGAGACAGTGGAAGAGCTCCATGCGACAGGTGAAAAGTGATGGAATAGACTGTTTTAATTTGATCAGACAGGGCTCAACCATTTGGAAATCATTCTTGGCCCCACACGAAATATTCTGGATGTCCGCTTCAATCAATCAATCAGGGTATTATAAGCGCGCTACTCAAGGGTCTCAAGGCGCTGAAGGTGGGTGGGGGTGGGGTGGGGGCGTGGGGAATCAGCAGATCTGTTAGCCGAAGAGCCAGGTCTTGAGTCTTCCTGAAGGTGTTCCGGGAGGGGGCGCGTCTGATGTCTGCCGGGAATTTGTTCCAGGTCTTGGCCAAGGGTGGTACAGCAAATAGTGGTAGCTGGATTTACATTAATCTGATCATTTCCTAAATGAAGCTCCTCTAAATCAATGCACAAAATAATTGATTTCTCATTTCTTTTAGTAAAGAAAATATCTGGTGAATGGCAACCAGTTTCATATATTTGAAAATATAGAGACACACGAGCAGTTGTTCATTAGTCATGCTGCAGATCATAAGCCCATTGCTCAAACAAGGAGGTAGCCTCTGCTCACTGTATCTGCAGGCCTCGTAATTCCAGCTTCTCCTGCTTGGGAAGCACTTTCCTTTATAGTGGAACCAAACCTTTTCAACTTGAGGGTACTACTGTTTGGGCTCAGGTCAGCTTTGAAGGCTTCACAAAACCTCTGAAGCTAATGGCATCCCACTTGAAATGTAATGAGAGCTGTGTACCCATATCTAGATGATTGACTGTTAGAAGAGGCATCTGTGCTTCAATCCCGCAGTCCCTCTTAGCAGTACTGCAGGTCTGTCTAGGATGAACTTTATGTGCACAGTCTCAAGCAGGTTCCCTTCACAGCCACTCAAGATGTTACAGCGCTTTTTTGAACGCAAAATGTTTGCGCTCCATCAGTACTAGCACATCCCTTTAATTAAATTGCAGAGTAAATAGACACCCTAAGGAGGGAGCTCTGGCAAGACAGAAAGATCACTGCATCTTATAATAGTGAGGGCAGGAATTACTTTACTACACTCTTTTATGAATGTGCAGCAGTCGTGACTGCACTCCAGTTGCAAGGCGTGCCTGCATTTTAATTCATTTAAACCTCCACGGACTGTTGTCGTTGCTAAAACCATGGATGGATTGAGAGTATTGTTCTACGTATATAGCTGTAACTGCTAACAGTCATGAAGGGATGTAAATGAACATTTATAAATGCTGGAATATCTCTGTGCTATATTCCAAAACATGCTTTATTTAAACAAAAACGTATTTTTGAATGTCTGTTCTTAAAGTTTTCTTTTGGTCTTCTTAAAGACCTATTAAACTGAAACCTTCTCTAAACGAAGATTGTGCTGTTTGAGCCCTCTTTTTATCTTAAACTTTTCAATAAGGAAGAACATCCGGAGCAGATTGACAGCTGCCCCGTAGAAAGGAATTTGTCACTGCCACTTTAAGACACTCGGGTTGTTCCGGAGCCCCAAAATGCATCGGTGACAGCCCTCTGTTACTCTCTGTGGGACCAAGACATAGCAAACATCATACTATTTTCCATTTTATGCTTCTAAAATATGACATTCTAAAGAATTATTTTGGTCTTCCTTAAGGCATTTGTGTTAGCTATTAGTGGAAACCCTGATGTTTGTGGCATGTTTAGCTGTAGATTCACATGCTCTGCATACTCCTGCCATCTAGTATTTGACTCGGACGTGTACAACTTGTTTTAGTTTGTAAAAGTCTTTCGAGTCATGTGACATAGAAACTCCTCCTATAACTGGTAATGTATATGGGCATTGGCTCCACTGTTAGCTTTCTTTCTTCCATTGTCTGCGTCGGAAGTGCATCGCTGGAGCTCTGAGTCAACGTTGCGTAGCGCTCTTCATCGAGGCTGCTCGAGTCTTAAGCAACCTTCTTCTGCATCGTGTTTCTTTGCCTCTGTCGTGGTCCTTCCATTGGACCCCACGTCTTTGGGTTTGTGGATGCCCTGTTCTGGGCCTCGCCCCTCCTGGGCCAATTACGTCTGGTTCCATGCTCCACAATTTCGAGCACTGTGATGGAAAAAGCACCCTTTCATTACTATCCACAGTGCCACTCCAAGCCCTTGTGGGCAGATCAACACGCAGTCTGCAATCTCTGCTTGTCAATGGAGCATAACGAGACCTCCTGCTCTGCCTGCCTCGCCTTTTGGTCCAAAAAGACCATCCGGAACCGGCGAGATAGACTTGCTCAATGCTCCATGGAACAACAACATGATGATACCACTGACATTTTTTGGGAAGACACCGAAGGAGAGGCAGATGTTGAACAGGTCGCAGCCTTCAGCCTCCCCATTCGCCCTGGACTCTTGAGGCGCAAGACTCACAACCCACACCGGGCTAACTTCAGAAGACTGCAACAGTGAGTACCAGCTCTCACAATCATGTCACCCACCGCCCTCCGGGGGTTGGGTGTTGGGCCTGCAATCGGATACACTGCCTTCTGATCGGCCACTGCATCCCAGCCATGTTTGGCACTGCCCTAAGACGTCTGAGCCGACTCGGACTCCATCTCCTGCGCCGAGCCAGTCACACCAGACACGGCCCGCCTCAACGCTGACAGCTCCCTTGACAACCTCTGGTGTCTTGGCGCCGGCACCTATGTGCTCTTTGGAGCACAAGCAAAGTTTGACGTCGCAACCGGCTTCGAGGCCGAAACAGCCTTTGGTGCCCAGTTGACCATCCACGGCAGACTCCGAGATCAGGAGCTACTGATCCTACAACACCTTCAAGATTAGTTTTGCAGCGTGAATCCTTTTCTGGATTCACATGCTGTGCATTATTCCGCCATCTAGTGGTTGGGTCCGGAATTGTGTGGTTTTTTTTTTCTTTTCTTGTTTTGGTCGCTGTCGACCACCATTTGGTGCCAGGTACGTCCCCTGGGTGACGTCAGACGGTATCCTGGAGGTCGACGTGCGTGGTAGCCATCTTCAGATTCTTTTTTCTGCCGTTGGGTCTGGAAGCAAGACGGAAACCTCCGACGATTTTTCCCCAAAAACTTCGAAAAAACCGAAAAAAGGCTACCGCAAATCTCATCTTTCATCGACGCCGTAACCGGGGACAAAAGTAGAGCTCCCTCGACGACACCACAGAGGACCTCGTCGGTCCACAAATGGCGGGGTAGGGGACATGGAAAATACCCCCTTCAAGTTTTGTCCCAAGTGCCACCACAAGTACGCTCAACGCGACCCACACGACGTCTGCAACCTGTGCCTGCCCAAGGATCATCAGGACAAAGACAGTGAGGCCTGCGCGGCGTTCCGGTCGAAAACACTTAGAAGCTGCCGAAACCAAAGAGAGGCCCACTACGCTACGATGTCGCAGGCCACGAAGAAAACATCCCTCAAAGACCTGGGTTTCTCCAGCGACGAGGAAGAACGTGGAGTACCAGCAGAATCGACGCACGAGGGATCGGACGTTGAAATTCTAGAAGGGGACTTTGAAAAAATCCACGCCAACAAGTAGGCGAGCGAAAAAACGAAAAAAATGGATAAGGTAAGACACCAAATACATCCGTTGGAACCGAAGGGCCACGAACATAAGGCACAACCGAAGGCATCCTCGACGCCGAGCAAAAAGGCGATCGAGGGTCAGCCGTGATTAAAAGAACCCCACGGAACCCAACCAAAGGTTACCGAGGAGGGAAAATCGCTGAAGCAAGGGGTCGAACACGAACCCGTGAAGAAAAGCACTACGCCGTCGAAACCGGACGTGGCCGCTAGTAAGAAGAGAAAATCTACGGCCTCCGACGACGAGAGAGCTCTCAAGGTCGAAAAGAAAAGGAAAAGACTGGTGGAAGAAATGGCAACGCTCCTCCAAAAGGAGTTCAACGCTTCTCTGAAGGATTTTCGAATCCTTAAAACCACGGTTGCCGAATCAGAAAACATCGACGCGGTAGACGCCGAGGGAGAAGAAGGTACTTCCTAGTACTGAAACAGGACCCAACTCCAAAGCCAATCCTAGACCTAAGGTTCATAAACAGGTTCATACTAACACAACGCTTCAAAATGTGTACTCTTCAATAAATAATCCCACAAATTCAAAAGGGAGACTACATAGCAACAATAGACCTCAAGGACGCCTACTTGCATATCCCTATGAACAAAGGACACAAAGTACCTCCGGTTCCTACACAACGGAACACATTATTAATTCAAAGTACTTCCCTTCGGGATAAAATCAGCTCCACGTGTCTTCACAAAGTGCCTAGCCGCAGTGGCGGCACACCTAAGAAGGGAGGGAATCCATGTCTATCCCTACCTGGACGACTGGCTCATAAGGGCACACTCAAAGCAAACATGCCGCAATCATGTTCAAACAGCCATCCAAACCCTACAGGGACTGGGTTTCTCAATAAACCACAAAAAATCTTCAACAAAACCAGAAAGGGAAAAAACCTTCCTAGGAGCAAGATTAAGCTCAAGGAGTGCAAGAGCGTACCCCAAGCAAAAAAGGATACAGGCTATCCATCAAGAAGCGACCTTCTACCTGAGGGGACAATCTCTGACAGTGAGGATGGTCATGAAACTGATGGGCATGATGGCATCATTTATCCCTCAAGCCCGCATGCACATGCGCCCATTCCAGGAATGGCTTACCAACAGCTGGTCTCAATCCACAGGGATTTGGGAGGATCTAGTTCTTGTTACACAAAAGGTGCAAGCAGAGATACAATGGTGGACATCCAACAACATAGCACAGGGTAGACCTTTCAGGAACCCAACTCCATCTGTGACAATCACCACGGACGCATCCTTCAACGATTGGGGAGCACATTACAACCAGCTCAAAGTACGTTGTCAATGGAACGAACAGGATTCCATAAAACACTTCAACTTCCTGGAGATGAAAACTGTCTTTCTTGCACTGAAAGCATTCCAGAAGCACATCCTGAGGAAGAATATCCTAATCCAAACAGACAAATCTGAAAGAGACACGTTAGTGACGGATTCCTTACCTTAGAATATCCCCAGGCTGGATCCGGAAAGTTTTGCGTAGCAGTACCCCTGCGCGTCGGTAGGTGGCGTCGTGCGGATCCGCGTCAGTCGTCGGCGTCGTGATCGCCGGGATGACGTCGCGGCCAGTACTTAGACGCCGCCCATGCGCGCTGACGTCAGTTCTTCTTTTTTCCGCGCCAGTAAGCGCAGATCCGGGAAGAGCAGTGCCCTAGTCATTTTTTGACTACATTTTTGGTGATTTTTTTCACTGTTTTTCTCTACGAGTCTCTCGACTCCGAAGGTGTCGGTAGGGATGCCCGGCTTCAAGCCCTGCGACGCCTGTGGTCGTATGATGTCGATCACAGACCCGCACTTAGAGTGTCTCTACTGCCTTGGCCGCAACCACGACACGAAGTCGTGCCCCGACTGCCGGGCCTTGCACCCGAAGGCTTTGCGAGAGCGGTCTCGAAAGCTCCTCAAGGTCCGGCAGTCGGCTCCGCGCCACGCCAAGCCCCGGTCACGTGAGAGGTCGAGGGGCCGGTCGCGGAGTCCTCCTCGTTCGTCGGGGTCCAAGTCTTCGCACTCCTCCGGTAAGTCGAAGCACAAAAAGTCTAAGAAGCGTCATCGCTCGACGACTTCGCCTCGCCGGTCTCGCGACTCGGCTGAGGCTCCTGTCGGCACCGTCCCCACGGCTCCGGGAGTGCCTTTGGAGCCGCCCCCGCATTACCCGTCCTTCCCGGGTTCGGGGGCGACTCCGGCCGAGATACAGGAATTCCTGTCGGCCATGGCGCGCCTCTTCGGGTCTCAAGGTCCCCCCGGTGAGCCTTCGGGCCCCGCGGGCCCTGATGGGGTTTCCCCGGCGCCGCCGACGACTCCGGTCCCGGCGCCGCCTGTCACACCAGCCTCGGTCCCGGCCCCAGCTTCGGCCCCGGCCTCGATCCCGGCTCCGGTGCTGCCGCAACCCCCATCGACGCCGGTTGACCTAACCACACCTCCGCCGGCGCCGATGTCTCCGGTGCCGTTTCCGACGCCGCTCCGGGCGGCGTCGTTCCCCGGTTCTCTCCGGATCCGGACACGGCGCCGGACCGGCGTCGCTCGACGCCGGCTCCGACGCCGCTGAGACCTTGGGTCCCGCGTGTCCCTCCTTCTCCTTATTTTGAACCTGAGGAGGACGAAGAGAACTGGGAGGGGTCGGATGATCCTCTCACACAGCAGTGTGAGTACGAACAGGACTGGGCTGAGGAACTTGGGGATGCCAGTGGTCTGGACACCTCCCCTGACTCTGGCATGCTGTCTCCTCCTTCCGTGGCAACGGAGGAGGGAGCAAATTTTGCAACGGTGTTGCGTAGAGCAGCTGGGGCCTTACACCTCCAATTGCCTACAGTGGCTGTCAGGACTAACCTCCTGACGGAAGTGCTTCAGCCGGCGGCTACCTCCTCGGAGCCACTGCTGCCGTTTAATGACGCACTTTCTGACGTACTTTTGGGCACCTGGTCCAAGCCCGCCACAGGGGCTCCTGTGGATAGGAACGTGGCCCGACGCCATCACCCCGCTCCGGGCGACCCCCTGTTCCTCTCCCAACACCCAAACTCCTGAGAGCTTGGTGGTCCAAGCCTCTGCTTCCCAAACCGCCTTCCCTACCGCTCCTCCGGATAGGGAATCCATACGCCTGGATCAATTTGGGAAGAAGGTCTTTTCTTCCTCCAGTGCTGGCTTGCGGTCTGTCAACACCGCTTGCCTTTTGGGCCGATATTCCCACTCTCTGTGGGACTCGGTGGCGCAAGCTTTGCCCCAGTGTCCTGAGGAGGTCCAGACACTGCTTTCCCGCGCCATTGCGGAAGGAAGAGATGCGGCTAAATACACCATCAGATGTGGCCTTGATACCGCCGACTCGCTGGGCAGATCGATTGCAACGACAGTGGCGCTGCGCCGTCACGCCTGGCTGAGAACAACTGGTTTCTCGGGTGATGTCCAAAACACTCTTATGGACATGCCCTTTGATGGGGTCGGTCTTTTTGGAAACAAGGCAGACCATGCGCTGGAGCGTTTTAAGGACTCACGGGCTACGGCCAAGTCCCTGGGCCTTTCTGCTGTACGCCCTCTGCAGCCATCTGCTTTTCGCCCCTTTCGTGGCCACGGAAGGGGCGCCCAGTCACGTCCGCTGCCCAGCCACCGGCCCGCGCAGCAAGCGTCTTCGCGTGGCCGAGGACGTGGCTCCCGCCGTGGCGGGTCAGGCAACCAGCGTGCGGGTCAGGCCACCAACCCCGTCCGCGGCCTCCAAGCCCTCCTAGTCCTTCCTTTCAGGTGCACAGCAGGCCAGTAGGGGGCAGGGTCCGCCATCACCTTCACCACTGGCGTGCCATCACCTCGGACAGCTGGGTCTTGGACATTGTCCGAAGGGGCTACTCCCTCCCCTTCGAGACCACCCCCCAGCCATGCCACCTCAATTCCACCGCATGTCAGGGGATCACTTGGTGCTTCTTCAGAAGGAAGTTGCGGCCCTCTTGGCCAAGAGGGCCATCGAGCGCGTTCCGACCCCAGAAGTAGGACGTGGTTGCTACTCCCACTACTTTCTGGTGCCCAAAAGGACAAGGAGGACATGCGTCCTATCTTGGACCTCCGGAACGTCAATCGCTTCCTCCGGAAGGAGAAGTTCAAGATGCTCACCTTAGCTCAGGTCTTGACTGCCCTCGACTCTGGAGACTGGATGGTAGCGTTGGACTTGCAGGACGCATATTTCCACATCCCCGTCCTGCCGGCCCACCGGCGTTACCTTCGGTTCACGGTAGGCCCCGAGCATTTTCAGTTCACCGTGCTCCCCTTTGGCCTTACCAGTGCCCCTCGGGTGTTCACGAAAGTGTTGGCGGTGGTCGCAGCTCATCTGCGCCGGGCAGGGGTTCCAGTCTTCCCCTACCTCGACGACTGGCTGCTGAAGGCGGGCTCGTCCCAGGCAGTCGTCTCCCACCTCCAGACTACGGCCGAACTCCTGCACTCGCTGGGGTTCTCCATCAATGTGCCGAAGTCGCACCTGATTCCTTCTCCACAGCTCCTTTTCATCGGAGCAGTTCTGGACACGACGCAGTTTCGGGCCTATCCTCCCGAACGGCGAGTCCGGGATATTCAGGCTATGATTCCGATCTTTCAGCCTTTATCCTGGGTTTCGGTACGGATGACCCTGAGGCTGCTGGGCCTCATGGCCTCCTGCATCCTGCTGGTCGATCATGCCAGATGGCATATGCGTGCTCTGCAGTGGGACCTGAAGTTCCAGTGGGCGCAGCACCAGGGCAACCTGTCCGATCACGTCCAGATCTCGGAGGGGACTGCAAAACAGTTGCAGTGGTGGCTCTCGAACCGGCAATGGGTCATGGGCAGATCCCTCTCCCTTCCCCAGCCAGAGCACACAGTTGTGACGGACGCGTCCCTGCTGGGATGGGGCGGTCACATGGGAGAGGCAGAGATCAGAGGCCTCTGGTCTCCAGCGGAGTCCCGGCTCCATATCAACCTTCTGGAGCTCCGGGCGATCCGACTTGCACTCAAGGCAATCCTTCCCTCTGTCAAGGGGAAGGTAGTGCAGGTGTTCACAGACAACACCACCACCATGTGGTACTGCAACAAACAAGGCGGGGTGGGGTCGTGGACCCTATGTCAGGAGGCTCTGCGTCTCTGGACATGGCTGGAACATCAGGGCATGCGCCTGATGGTTCAACACCTGGCAGGTTCCCTGAACGCCAGGGCGGACGAACTCAGCCGCAGGTGCATGATGGATCACGAATGGCGTCTTCACTCTGAGGTGGCGCAAGGACTCTTTCTACAGTGGGGAGAGCCTTGGCTAGATCTATTCGCCACCGAAGAGAACGCGCAATGTCATCAGTTCTGCGCGTTGGAATTTCCAGGGCGGCACTCGCTCGGCGACGCCTTTCGTCGCGAGTGGAGTTGCGATCTGTTGTACGCCTTTCCGCCTATACCACTTCTACCCAGAGTGTTGAAGCAGATTCGGCGCGACC
This sequence comes from Calotriton arnoldi, assembly GCA_963921515.1. Classification (NCBI taxonomy): domain Eukaryota; kingdom Metazoa; phylum Chordata; class Amphibia; order Caudata; family Salamandridae; genus Calotriton; species Calotriton arnoldi. The sequence goes on from CAWUFW010006065.1 coordinate 677,299, forward strand.
GGGCCCAAGTCATTCTTGTGGCTGTGGACTGGGCTCGAAGAGTTTGGTATCCCGAGCTACTCAGTATGAGCGTCGATCCCCCGATCCGTCTGCCTCTTCGGGAGGATCTTCTGTCGCAGCAGCAGGGGACGGTCCTCCACCCGAACCTGTCCAGTCTCCACCTCCTTGCGTGGAGATTGAGCGGCGGCAGTTGATTCCTTTCGACTTGCCTCCCGAAGTTTGTGATGTGATTCTGGCAGCCAGGCGTCCCTCCACTAAGGTGGTATACGCCTGCAGGTGGAACAAGTTTGTGGCATGGTGCACAGCAAAGGCTGTGAATCCCCTTTCTGCCCCTCTTTCTGAGGTTCTTCTGTTCCTTCTTTCTCTGGCCAAACAGCGTTCTGCCCTGGGTACCATCAAGGGCTATCTTTGTGCAATCTCGGCCTTCCTCAGGCCTCCTGATCAGCCCTCCCTTTTCAAGTCCCCTGTTGTTAACAGGTTTCTTAAAGGCATTACACACCTCTTCCCTCCTGTTCCGTTTGTGATGCCTCAGTGGGACTTGAACTTGGTTCTTACCTTTTTAATGTGCGCTCCCTTTGAGCCTCTCCATAACTGTCCTCTTCGTCTTCTCACTCTGAAGACAGCCTTTCTGGTGGCCATCACCTCCGCTCGGCGGGTGAGTGAGCTCCAGGCTCTTTCTTGCAAGCCCCCTTTCTGTCTGTCCATCCAGACAAGGTTGTTCTTAGGACGCGTCCGTCCTTCTTGCCAAAGGTGGTTACTGCTTTTCACATTGGGCAGACCATCACTTTGCCCACCTTCTTTCCGCCTCCTTCTAGAGAGGAAGAGAGGCTCCACCGTCTGGACCCAAAACGTTCGATTTCATTTTATCTAAACCGCACATAGCAGTTCCGTGTGGACGACCAGCTCTTTGTTGGCTACGTGGGCGCCAAAAAAGGTCGGGCGGTACACAAGCGGACCATCTCCCGCTGGGTCGTCTTGTGTATCAAGGCCTGCTATTCTTTGGCTAAGAAGGAGCCCCCTGTTGGGCTACGTGCCCATTCCACCAGGCCGACAGCCGCCACCACGGCTTTGGGACGTGGTGTCCCATTGCAGGATATTTGTCAGGCAGCTACATGGGCCTCGCTGCACACGTTTACCAAGCATTACTGCCTTGACAGCCAAGTCCGGAGAGACGGCTTCTTTGGCCGTTCTGTTCTCCGAGACTTCCTCGTCTGATCTTTGTTCGCAGACCCACCACCGGGGTTGGTATTGCTGGGGTATCTATTCTAAGGTAAGGAATCTGTCACTAACGTGTCTCTTTCAGATGCACAAGTTACTAACTTGTGTAACGATATATCTGTAAGACAGTAGTTAGTGACAGATTCCTTACCGCCCCACCCATCCTCCCCGTTCTGCGAACTGATTTCTAAGGTTAAGGACATCCCTTTCAGGGCCCTAGTTTTCAGACACCAGCGTCAGTTTCTTGCATGGCTCTGCGTTTCTGGCGCGGAAAGTCGTGTACAGAACTGACGTCAGCGCGCATGGGCGGCGTCTAAGTACTGGCTGCGACGTCATCCCGGCGATCACGACGCCGACGACGGACGCGGATTCGCACGACGCCGCCTACCGACGCGCAGGGGTACTGCTACGCAAAACTTTCCGGATCCAGCCTGACGCCTGGGGATATTCTAAGGTAAGGAATCTGTCACTAACTACTGTCTCTTACAGATATATCGTTACACAAGTTAGTAACTTGTGCTACAACAACAATGTTCTATCTGAACAAGCAGGGAGGTACAAAGTCCTTTCCCCTGAGCAAACTTGCACAAGAAATCTGAAAATGGGTAGTAGCTCAAAGAATCAACCTACAAACAGTAAACCTACCAGGAGCAGACAACATTACAGCGGACCAGCTGAGCAGACAGAAGTGATCCCACGAATGGGAGTTGAAGCAGAAAACAGTACAATACCTTTTCAACCTCTGGGGAACACCAGTGATAGACCTGTTTGCAACAGTGCAGAACAAGAAATGCAACTCTTTGCCTCGAGGTTTCCACACCACTTGTCAAAGGGGAATGAACTTACACTCAAATGGTCACAAACGTTTGCTTACTCCTTTCCACCAATACCCCTGATGCAAAGAGTGCTAGAAAATTCAAATCAACCAGGAACAAACATAATCCTCATTGCCCCTCAATGGCCAAGGCAAACATGGTACTCAACCCTGCTTCAACTATCCAAGGGGAAGATGATCAAAATCAAAGCAGACAAGGACCTGCTAACAATGCAACAAGGCCAAATCTTTCACCCGGAACCAGCAACGCTGCATCTGGCAGCTTGGCACCTGAGTACATAGAATATGGCCACCTCAAGCTGCCTCTACGAACAATGGAAATTGTTAAAGAGGCAAAGAAACAGTCAGCAAGGCAATGCTATGCAGCAAAATGGAAGCGGTATACCACCTGGTGCACCGCTAACAAAACCAATTCCATCAACATAGTCATCACATACCTAACTGACCTTTTGGACAACATCAACTACTCAAGCATAAAGGTGCATCTGGCTGCCATAGTAGCATACACAAGAGGGGAAACATGGAAATGTTTCTTCACAAGACCTGTAATTAAAAGGTTTTTAGAAGGATCAAAAAGAATTGCCCCACCTAGAGCAACACCAGTTCCCGCATGGATTCTAAATACAGTACTTGTTCAACTAATGGCAAAACCTTTTTAGCCCATGCATGCAGCAAACCTCAAGCACATTACTCTAAAGACAACTTTTCTCATCGATATTACTTCCCTACGGAGAGTAAGTGAGCTACAGGCTTTAACAATACAAGAACCATACTTGCAAATCCACAAGGATAAAGTAATCTTAAAAACAAACCCACATTTCTTACCAAAAGTGGTCTCAAAATATCACTTAAATCAAAATATCATCCTACCAGTTTTCTTCAAAAACCCAAAAGCAAAAGGAGAAAGAAGCCTCCATACCCTAGATATAAGGAGGGCATTGCTGTATTATCTGCAAAAGACAGAACAAATACGCAAAACAAAACAGTTTGTCGCCTACACACATACCAACACAGGATCACCGGTCACAAAGGCTACAATTGCACGATGGATAGTACAAAACCATCCAATCATGTTATGCCTATGCCAAAAAACAACTAACAATGCGACCAACAGCTCACTCCACTAGAAAGAAGGGAGCAACCCTAGCTTTCATGGCCAACGTACCCATTGACACTTTTTGTGCAGCAGCAACATGGGCATCACCACAGACTTTTACAAAACATTACTGTGTGGACATACAAATGAGTAAGGAAGCTCAAATTGGACAGAAGGTGCTTCAACACCTGTTTGCAAGGTCTTCCTGTCACCACAGCCTCCCAACCACGGGAGAAACCGCTACGTAATCTAATGCACAGCATGTGAATCCAGAAAAGGATTCACGCTGCAAAACGAAATGGTTACTTACCATTCGGAGTAGTTTGCAGCTTGAAGAATTTTCTGGATTCACATGCGACCCACCCGGCCTTCCCTACAAGGAAAACAAAAAGGTGGGGAAGCAAATGATTACCTCAGTTATTTAATGAACATCTCAAGGACTACAAAATAGAAATGGGAACAGAAAAAAGAATCCGAAGATGGCTACCATGCACGTCGACCTCCAGGATACCGTCTGACGTCACACAGGGGACGTACCTGGCACCAAATGGTGGTCGACAGCTACCAAAACAAGAAGAAAAGAAAAAGCACAATTCCGGACCCAACCACTAGATGGCGGAATAATGCACAGCATGTGAATCCAGAAAATTCTTCAAGCTGCAAAACTACTCCTACTGGTAAGTAACCATTTCGTTGCACTTCCAGACAACGGAGACTGTAAGAAAGTGCTTCTTTTTGCATGGTTGCCCCCACTTTTTGCTAAACTGCTGATGTGCTTTGACTGAGTGTGCCCTGGGTTCCTGCCAACCAGGTACCCAGGGCCTATATTCTTTCCCTAAACTGCATTGAAAACAACTCATTTGGCACTCTTGGCCAGGGAAGGCCTCTAAGGGCTGCAGCACTTATTGTGCCACCCTTAGAGGCCCTATACCTTTACGCACACACACACACACAGTGCCTTTGCAGGCTGCGTGTTTTGGTGCAGAACAAAGTGAAGAGTCGACATGGCACACCTCCCTATATGCCATGCCTACAACCCACTGCCCTGGCATAGGTCAGCCACCCCTCTAGCTGGGTGCACTATACCACTGGTGAGGGTATAGGTGCATGAGCCCTGTACCCCTACAGTGTCTAAGCCACTTCTTAGACATTGTAAGTGCAGTAATACCATTAAGAGTATATGGTACTGGGAGTTTGTCATTACGAACTCCACAGCACCATAATGACTTTACTGAAAACTGGGAAGTTTGGTATCAAGCTTCTCAGCACATTAAACCCACACTGATGCCAGTGTGGGATTTAATGAAAAATGCACACAGAGGGCATCTTGGAGATGCCCCCTGAAAAAAGACCTAACTCTAGTGTCCAGGCTGAGTGGCTGCTCGCCTGCTGCCACCACCAGACATGTTTCTGGACCCCTCGGTCGAGAGCCTGCTGCTCTTGGCGGTCTGAAATGATGCACATCCTGGGACGAGGTGCCAAGCCTCTTCCCCCAGGATGGGCAGGGTCCACGAAGGGAAAGATTCAAATGCTTGCCGCCTTTGTGAGCTTCCCCAGCCCTTTTGCTGCTTCCAGCAACTGGCCTCCACCGGTTCTGACCCCCACTTTGGGCGGGAGAAGCGGCGGGAAAATCAAGTGAGGAAGGGAGGTGTGCCCACCTTTGCCAGCCCCACCCCTCAGGTGGGGGAGGCGAGGTGAAGCACAACTCTCAGTTCCCGGCATCTTGCAGATGGGGCGACCCAGCCAACCAGAGTGAGACATATGCCCGCCTCCCCCTGGAGGGTGACATAATAGGGGGTGTACCCACCCCAAGGAAGGGACCCATTGGTCCCAACCTTAACCTACCTGTAATGCCCCTAAATCTAGTATTTAGGGGCAACCCTGAACCTTGCCTCCTCAGACAAGAACCGACCAAGAAGAAAAGAAGGACTGAAGAATCCGTGCTAAAGCGAAGAAGAATAGGACGCCCACGGACTTGGCCCTAGCCCTACCGGTCTGTCCCCTCCTCGAACCTGCAGAAGCGAAATCCCGGTGTGTCCTGCAGCCAGCAACC